>OX031010.1:27831303-28512024 GCA_943735925.1 Pollenia amentaria
CAGCAGCATGCCCGATATGGTTTCCGTTATAATTCTACCTAAAAAATTTGATGTATTTAAAAAAATAATTTTAAAAAATTGAATATGGGAATTTAAGCTTCTAATTTTACTTTTTAAAAATGAAAATAATATTAATAATATATTATGACATCGCACCGATTACAGTTTGTCATCGCACTGATGACATGATATATTATGTCATCGCACTGATGACAGTTCGTTTGTTCTGATGTCAAAATCTATCAGCGTTATGACGTCTTTTCTATCAGTGTACACGAAATGTCGCGTCGAATTTATGTCACTGTAGACATGGCGAAGATGACGCATAAAATCCGACAACATTTTAGGATGACGTTCGTCATCGGATTGATTTCAGTTAGTAGCCTCGTTGATGCCATTTGTAATAACATTGATGTCACAATTTTGCTGTTAGGGCATCATCAATATGAAGATGCATTTTTCTATGAGGGTAGAGCTTCACAAACCGTTGCCTACGCTATATATTGAGAATATGGTGGCCCAATGTGATAAGCAATGACAATTTATATAGGAAATGTAAAATTCAACCAATTGTCACAATTATGAAGGAAAGAAAATGAAAGTGGATCGGACATACCCTAAGAAAGGATACAGGGGAAAAATGCCGACAAGCGCTAGAATGAAATCCGCAAGGCACTAGAAAGAGAGGACGACAAAAAACCACCTGGAAGAACTGTCTGCAGAAAGATGTACAGAAGAGCGGAATATCGTGGAACAAGAATAAAGCGAAGTCATCCGACAGAAGAAACTGGGGAAACTTTGTAGAGGACCTATGCTCCAACAGGAGTTAAGCGGATGGAAGAAGAAATCGTATATAAAGTCTGCCCAACTAGCCGAATAAATGCCAAAACCTCATATCCATTTCTTCAAGTTAAGGAAGGCTCTGTATTTGGTTGGGACCAGAAGGGTGCTGTCTTTTATAAGCTTTCGAAATCGGACCAGAAGATCACAGCGCACTTAAACCGAAATGGCCGAAAAATGCCCGTTATATGCCACCAAACATAAAGTCGTAATACTCATCATGAAGAATCTCGGCCACATGTTGCAAAATCAGTTAAAAACTGTTTCTTATTCGACCTTTTATTTACAAATTTATTTTATATTTATTTTTTTATTAAGCATGAGGTTTTTTTTTTAAATATTTAATTTATTACTCACTGTTTAGAAAAAAATGGCTGGAAGGTTGTGACTCACCCGCCCTAGAGATAGATAGATATGTAAAAGGCCATATGCAACGCGACCCAGAGGGTCTATTGTCCAGCCTGTGTTTCTCACCAAGCCAGATCACGAAATATTGAACTTTCATTTAATATCACTTTTTTAAATAATACAGTAGACAATTTATGTTGCGTTTAATCTCTTAATTACAACTGATGACCCTGTTTCAAATGATCAAAAAATCACTTTAATTAAATGTTATATATAATTTTAATTACAACACATTACGTTGTTTAACATTTTCAATTTAATAGGTAATTATAGTTACAAATTCAAAACACCGGTATTGGGAAAAAAAACTTAACACCGATCGGTTGTTATAATTTCCGTTAACATATTGCAGATCAAAGTCTTTTGTAAAAACATATTGAATGTTTATTGGCAATTAAATTTTGTTTGAGAAATAAAAACTGTAATCGATCATAACATTTGTTGAGATTTGAATTTATGTACAAATAAAAATAAAAAAAAACATTTGAATGGATAATGAAACGCTGTGTAAATTTGTTTTTGTTTAATTAGCTTTTCACTCCCTTGGATGCCTGTTGTCAAAATATTATTGACTTTAATATAAATATAATAAAAAAAAATTAAAAAAAAACAGTTTCGGCTTAATAATTTTTTTACCCATTTTATTCCCTTCCTGGTTCAACATATCGCGAAAATGCATCTGTGAACTACACTGATGAGCGTCATAACGCTGATATATTTTGACATCAGTACCATTACAAGTGTCTTCGTTTTTGACCCCATGACACTGTACATCACTGTCATGTCAGACTCAACATCACTTGGTCAAATTGTCATCAGGGTCAAAAATTTAAATTATGTCATCAACGGAATGACACATTGGCATCACAGAAATGACGAATAGGAGCCGGTTTTATAAAGCATGTCATCAGTGCGATGACAAACTGCCATCAAATTGAGTCATGGTAATTGACCTTTAGACAAATTAAGAGAATATCATTATTTACTTACCCATTACACATGTTTGTTTCACTTTTGTTCTATGACGCCCTTTGTTTATAGAAGAACTCTCAATTATAAGACATCAACTTGAAAAATTTGATTTTAAAAAATAGAATATGGAAATTTTTGCTTCTTATTTTACTTTTTAAACATGAAAATAATGCTAATAATATATTATGACATGATATATTATGTCATCGCACTTATGACCGTTTTTCATCGCACTGATGGCAGTTTTTCGTCGCACTGATAACAGTTTGTCATCACACTGATAACATGATATATTATGTCATCGCTTTGATGACAGTGTGTCATTGCTCTGATTCATTGATCTGACGACAGTTTGTCATTGCCCTGATGACAGTTTGTCATCACAATGATGACATGATTTATAATGTCATCGCACTGATGACAGTTTGCCTGTATTGATGTCACAATACATCAGCGTTATGAGGCCTTTTCTATCAGTGTACACAAAATGTGGCATCGAATTGAAATCACTGTACTCATAGCTTAACTGACGCATAAAATATGACAAAATTTTAGGATGACGTTCGTCATTGGATTGATTTCACTTTTTGCCTCATTGATGCCATTTGTAATAACATTGATGTCACATTTCTGATGTCAATCAATACGCAGATGCATTTTTCTATGAGTGTACAGGTCTGCATAAATCTCTTTGGAAATTAAACACAAGACAAAAAGCAGATGTGGGTACAAAACGTTTGTGCACATTCACAATGTGCTGATTTGGCGCATATGCCAAAAAGTCGTAATGGGGAAAAATTACAATAAATGTTTTGAAGAAAAATGTAAAAATTTGTGCACTTTCATGAAATAAGTTAGAAGTTAATAGTATTTTATTGAAAGTGAAAACTATGGTTTTCTGCCGCATACGCCAATTTTCTAAATTTATTTTTAAAATACATAGGAACACCTTACTGCTGCCATTTTATTTTGCTTTAGTTTAGGTTAGGTTAGAAAAGCTGGTAAGAAGTAAACATCACACTCTCACCCAGAGACCAATATTGCCCACTGAGAAGTAAAGAGTGAACGCACAGAAAAAGATGGTAGTGGAAAATAAAAAATTTTGTCAAAATTTAATTCTTATATCAAATTTCGTTGAAATATACTTTTTATAGGAAATTTTGCTAAAATTTTCTTTTACAGGACATTTAGCTAAAATTTACTTTTTATAGGTCATTTTGCTGAAATTTACTTTTTATAGGGAATTTTGCTAAAATTAACTTTTTATAGGAAATATTGTTAAAGTTTACTAGTTAGGAAAATTTTGCTAAAATTAACTTTTTATAGCAACATTTTTTAAGATTTTTTCAAAATTAACTCTTGATATCAAATTTTGTAAATATTTACTTTTTAGAGAAAATTTTGCTAAAATATACTTCTGATAGGACATTTTGCTGAAATTTACTCTTATAGGAAATTTTTGTAATATTTACTTTTAAGAAAAAATTTTGTTAGAATTTACTTTTTATAGAAAATTTTGCTAAAATTTACTTTTTATATAACATTTTGCTAAATTTACTTTTTATTAGAAATTTTGCTAAAATTAACTTTTTATAGGAAATATTGCTAAAATTTACTTTTTAAAGGATATTTTGCTTAAATTTCTTTTTTATAGGAAACTTTTCTTAAATATACTTTTTATAGGAAATTTTTTCAAAATTTACTTTTGACAGGAAATTTTGCCAAAATTTACTTGTAGAAAATTTTTATACAATTACCTTTTTAAAGGAAATTTTGCTAACATTAACTTATCATAGGAAATATTGTTAAAGTTTACTAGTTAGGAAAATTTTGCTAAAATTAACTTTTTATATCATATTTGGTTAATATTTACTTTTTATACGAAACTTTGTTAAATCTTACTTTTTAAAGGATATTTTGCTTAAATTTTTTTTTTATAGGAAACTTTGCTTAAATTTACTTTTTATAGGAAATTTTGTTAAAATTTACTATTTAGAGGAAATATTTTCAAAATATACTTTTGACAGGAAATTTTGCCAAAATTAACTTGTAGAAAATTTTTACACAATTACCTTTTTATAGGAAATTTTGCTAAAATTAACTTTTTATAAAAAATATTGTTAAAGTTTACTAGTTAGGAAAATTTTGCTAAAATTAACTTTTTATAGGAAAATTTGTTTTATATGACATTTTGCTAAATTTTTTTTTTATATTTTGGTAAATTTAACTTTTCATAGGAAATTTTGCTAAAATTTACTTGTAGAAAATTTTTATACAATTACCTTTTTAAAGGAAATTTTGCTAACATTAACTTATCATAGGAAATATTGTTAAAGTTTACTAGTTAGGAAAATATTGCTAAAATTAACTTTTTATATCATATTTGGTTAATATTTACTTTTTATACGAAACTTTGCTAAATCTTACTTTTTAAAGGATATTTTGCTTAAATTTTTTTTTTATAGGAAACTTTGCTTAAATTTACTTTTTATAGGAAATTTTGCTAAAATTTACTATTTAAAGGAAATTTTTTCAAAATATACTTTTGACAGGAAATTTTGCCAAAATTTACTTACAGAAAATTTTTACACAATTACCTTTTTATAGGAAATTTTGCTAAATTTAACTTTTTATAGGAAATATTGTTAAATTTTACTAGTTAGGAAAATTTTGCTAAAATTAACTTTTTATAGGAAAATTTGTTTTATATGACATTTTGCTAAATTTTTTTTTATATTTTGGTAAATTTAACTTTTCATAGGAAATTTTGCTAAAATTTACTTTTTATATGAAATTTTGGTAATATTAACTTTTTATAGGAACATTTTTTAAGATTTTTCCAAAATTTACTTTTTATATAAAATTTTGTAACTATTTACTTTTTAGAAGAAATTTTGCTAAAATATACTTCTGATAGGAAATTTTGCTAAAATTTACTTTTTATAGGAAACTTTGCTAAAACTTACTTTTTACAGGATATTTTGCTTAAATTTCTTTTTTATAGGAAACTTTGCTTAAATTTACTTTTTATAGGAAATTTTGTTAAAATTTAATATTTAGAGGAAATATTTTCAAAATTTACTTTTGACAGGAAATTTTGCCAAAATTTACTTATAGAAAATTTTTATACAAATTACCTTTTTATAGGAAATTTTGCTAAAATTAACTTTTTATAAGAAATATGGTTAATATTTACTTTTTATAGGAACTTTTGCTAAAATTTAATTTTTATAATCCAAATTTTTACTATTTAATTAGGCTTAAGTTCATTAAATTTAATTTTCATTAAATTATTTTTATGAAGAAAGGAATTTTTGCAACATGGAAGATTAATTAAAATTGTTATTGATAATTTTCATTCTTGACTGACCTGGGATTCGAAGCCAGGCTGACAGGAAATTTTGCCAAAATTTACTTATAGAAAATTTTTATACAATTACCTTTTTATAGGAAATTTTGCAAAAATTAACTTTTTATAGGAAATATTGTTAAAGTTTACTAGTTAGGAAAATTTTACTAAAATTAACTTTTTATAGGAAAATTTGTTTTATATGACATTTTGCTAAATTTTACTTTTATATTTTGGTAAATTTAACTTTACATAGGAAATTTTGCTAAAATTAACTTTTTATATCAAATTTGGTTAATATTTATTTTTTTATAAGAAATTTTGCTAAACTTTACTTTTTATAGGAAATTTTGACAATTACTTTTTATAGAAACTTTTGCTAAAATTATTTATTATAAAATATTTTGCTAAAATTAACTTTTTATATGAAATTTTGGTAATATTAACTTTTTATAGCAACATTTTTTAAGATTTTTCCAAAATTTACTTTTTATATAAAATTTTGTAAATATTTACTTTTTAGAAGAAATTTTGCTAAAATATACTTCTGATAGGACATTATGCTAAAATTTACTTTTTGAAGGACATTTGCTGAAATTTACTTTTATAGGAAATTTTTTAATATTTACTTAGAGAAAATTTTGTTAAAATTTACTTTTAATAGAAAGTTTTGCTTATATTTACTTTTTATAGGACATTTTGCTAAAATTAACTTTTTATAGGAAATATTGCTAAAATTAACTATTTATAGGAAATATTGTTAAAGTTTACTAGTGAAGAAAATTTTGCTAAAATTAACTTTTTATAGGAAAATTTGTTTTATATGACATTTTGCTGAATTGTACTTTTATATTTTGGTAAATTTAACTTTTCATAGGAAATTTTGCTAAAATTAACTTTTTATAGCTAAAATTTACTTTTTATAGAAAACTTTGCAAAAATTGACTTTTTATAGAAAATTTTGTTAAAATTTTTTCAAAATTTACTTATAGAAAATTTTTTTACAATTAACTTTTTATAGGAAATTTTGCTAACATTAACTTTTTATATCATTAGAATTTACTAGTTAGGAAAATTTAATAACTTTTTATGTGAAAATTTGTTGAGATTTACTTTTTATATAAAAATTTGTTAAATTATACTTTTTATAGGAAAATTTGGTAAAATTTTCTTTCTATGGGACATTTTGCTAAACTTTACTTTTTAAAGGACATTTTCCTAAAATTTACTTTTAAAGGACATTTTACTTTTATAGGATTTTTTTTTTTTAAATTTACTGTATATAGGAAATTTTAGTGAAAATTTACTTTTTAGGGGAAATTTTGTTAAAATTTTCTAATCATAGAAAATTTAGTTAAAATTAACATTTTATAGGAAATATTGTTAAAATGTACTATTTTTCTAAAACTTACTTATGTAGGAAATTTTGTTAAAATTTACTGTGTTTTGTGCGCCGAAGGTGTGATCATCTTTACAGGTCAAAAAATTCATTTTCTGCCAGTTCATCAATTTCGAACGTTCGCGTTCGCATAGAAAATAACATTTAAAACAAAAACAAAATTTCAAAATTTTGAACAGACAGTTAGTTTCCGTTTTTATTTTTATTAACTAAATGGCTTTAAATATGGGCTACACTATCTGTATCTGTCTTTTAATTTGTTTTTAATAGATTTGCATTCTTTCTTATTCTTATTTTTTTAAGAATTTCTAACATATAACGACGTTTGCAATTACTCTCTGTGCTTAAGAGTGCAACATTCTCAAAATCTGGATAATACGAGTTGTTTGAATTAGCACAGTGGGTTTCTAATGGTGTTTTTTTGTAATGTATAATTGTGTTTAAATTTCTGATCTGATCTATTTCCAGCAAGTCTTATTGTGAGCTTATTTATTGTTGTTTCTACATATGACTTATTACATTGTCCATTATCATCTTATCTACAATGTATTTTATGACCGACCTTTGACCTTTCCAACTTTTGTATGTTACCCTTAGTTCTTGTAAGTAATCTGTCTAATGAACTGTCCTATGTGCCACTTTGCATATATATTAGTATTATAGATGCTAGAATTTTCATTTGTGCAAGACGTTGTCGTTAAGGGCTGAGCCTCTTTTTGTAAAAGATTAAAGTAACACATAACCTGTGTTCAGTAATCTATTTAAAAAAAAACGAATTAGGCGTTAACGACAACACTGTACATAATAAGGCCGTTTAATTTTTTGATTGACTTATTCATTAAACTAATTAAATCTTTTAAGATAAATTGGTTCCTTTAGTATTTTTTAAACATTTTTCTGGCAACACTAACCAACATTATTGATTCTTACAAATGGCCACGACTGTTTTTTTACATCTTAAAATCAATTAACTCTATCAACTGCGGCTTTAAAATACAGACATTAAACCGGAAAGTGACAATTTTTTTTTACCTACTAAAAATTAAAGTTTATTTTGGCTTACAAAAAATCTTAAACTATCTAAGACATTTAATAACTTTTGACAGACCTTTTAGCAGGTGTAGACGCTAGATTTATTGAAAAAAAACACAACTTTGTTGCCTTGTCAGCCATAAGTAATACATAATTGTAATAAAACTACACCGAAAAAAATTCTTGCCTTTAATATACAAAAACTGTTGTGCGAAGTTACGAAACTACAAACGAATTCGTGGGTTTCGTAGAAAGGCTGGGGTCAAATTATGACATTCGATGTCGATATCGAATGCCGTAACTTGCCACTTGGAGTAATATTTTTTTTGTATTATTTACGATACTTTCGTTAAAAATACAAAAGAAATTAATGAATTTACGAAATTTTCTATCAAAAGTTATTTTTTTGGAATACAAAATTTTAATATTAATTAATTCATTTATTTATGACGTGCTCAACTCCCAATTTTTTATTTTTATAAAAAAAAAAAACTGAAATTTATTGTTGTGGGAATTTTCTTTTGTAAAATGGAGCATGGACTACGAGTATTTTCAGTGTTGCCTCAAGCCTACCTTCCTTCCCCCTTCTTATATGAATAAATGTCATCTTATGTTAATATTTTTATTCTGTGTGTAGGACATTATCGTGTGGCGCCTTAAGTGTGTTTGGGTTTTTTTGGTTTGTTTCTCGACTAAATTCTGCGACTTGTTTTTATACCTTCAACCACTAGTTTTGGATGAGGGTATACTCAGTTTGTTATTCCTTATCAAAGTTTTTTAATCTTCATCTACACAGAAAAATTCTCCAAAGTTTTTCACCAATAAAATCAGTTTCAATTAAAAATTTAATCAAGTGAGTTAAACGTTTAATCAATAAAATTGATAATATTTATTTGTTTACTGCTGCAAACTTAATTAATTTTTTAATTAATATCGCAAGTTTTTTAATTGAAATCAATTTATATTTTTATCTGTGTAGGACCCCATAAAGTATATATATTCTGGGTTCTTAAGAAATTCGATTTCGGCTTAGCTCTGTCCGTCCGTTGAATAAAAGCTCACTTTCGAAAAACTCAAAAGAAAACAACAAAATAGTAATTTTAAGCAGCTTGGAATTGAAAAACAGCAAACTCGGTTCCGTAGAATAAGAGTTATGAATCAAAATGTAGAACAAACACCCTAAAAAATTTTTAATTTTGTTACAAAAACTAAAGCAACGAATATTGCTATTATAATAAAATTTGGTCAGCTATAGTTTTATAAGACTTTAAATCGTACCGTCACTGCTCGTGAAGATCGGCCTATAATTTACCAAAGGCCCAATATAAACATTACTCTCGGGAAATCGTTACGTAAGCGTAAAGCCGTAATGAGCAATTCTGTTGTGATAAAATTCTGTCTGTCGCAGTTTTCTAGGACTACACAGATAGAAAAGGCGTCACAACGCTGATGTATTTTGACATCAGTACTATGACAAGTGCCTTCGTTTTTGACCCCATGACACTATACATCACTGTGATATCAGCCTAAACATCACTTGGCCAAATTGCCATCATGGTTAAAAATTTAAATTATGTCATCAATGGTATGACACATTGGCATCACAGAAATGACGAATAGGAGCCGGTTTTATAAAGCATGTCATCAGTGCGATGACAAACTGCCATCAGATTGAGTCATTGTAATTGACCCTAAGTCAAATTAAGAGAATATCCTTATTTACTTACCCGCTACACATGTTTCTTTCACTTTTGTTCTATGACGCCCTTTGTTTACAGAAGAACTCTCAATTATAAGACACCAACAGCATGCCCGACTTCTAATTTTACTTTTTAAACATGAAAATAATGTTAATAATATATTATGACATGATATATTGTGTCATCGCACTTATGACAGTTTGTCATCGCACGGATGACGGATGCTGATAACAGTTTGTCATCACCCTGATGACATGATATATTATGTCATCGCTTTGATGACAGCGTGTCATTGCAATGATGACAGTTTTTCACTGATCTGATGACAGTTTGTCATAGCACTGATGACAATTTGTCATCACACTGATGACATGGTATATTATGTCATCGCATGATGCCAATTTGACATCACACTCCTTGACAGTTTGTCTGTACTGTTGTCAAAATACATCAGCGTTATTACGCCTTTTCAATCAGTGTACACACAGCGTAGATGACGCATAAAATATGACAAAGTTTTAGGATGACGTTCGTCATTGGTTCGATGTCACTTTTTGCCTCATTGATGCCACTTGTAACAACATTGATGTCACAATTCTGATGTTACAGCATCATCAATATTAAGACGCATTTTTCTATGAGTGTAGAATTCACGCTGTCAACTTTCGTGAAGATCGATCCATTTACCATAGGCCTCATATAAAGCCCACTGTAGTACGCGTAAAAACGTAACACATATTGTAATTAATAAGACTCACTTTTCAAATATACTAACCTTCGGTGTAGGGTATCAAAGATTCGGCACATCCGAATATAGCACTTCAACTTGTTCTTAAGGCTGTTAGTAAACAATTTTTTCCTCTCGCTTTCGCATTGTTTAATGAGTTTTGATTTAAACAAAAATGTTTATTTTAATTACAAAAAGTTACTGTAGTCTGTAGTCATTGATTGTTTAACTGTCATTGCACTATTGAACCCCACTTCGGAAAAGGGAGAAATAGAACTCGTTTTCAAAGCAGGAGATGATATCACACTC
This sequence comes from Pollenia amentaria, assembly GCA_943735925.1. Classification (NCBI taxonomy): domain Eukaryota; kingdom Metazoa; phylum Arthropoda; class Insecta; order Diptera; family Polleniidae; genus Pollenia; species Pollenia amentaria. Next base: position 27,842,040 of record OX031010.1, read on the forward strand.
AATTGGATTTTTTATTTTGTTTAAATCTGGTTATAAAGCTACTGACTGATTATTATAATAATATGTTTGGATTGTTTTTTAAATAATTTTTTTGTACTAAAAAAAAAAAAAAAAAAAAAAAAAATACAACTAGTTCAAGTGCGTATGTTGTTCAGATTCTTAAGACGATCAGTATATAAAAGAAGCAATTCTTAAGATCATGCGATTGGGTAAGCGATGGACAAATATTAATCGGTAGGCTCGTGGACCCACCTACCCACTTTTAAGTATTATTCGGCTTAGAATCACTACGCGAGTCGATAACGATTAATCACTATCGCCCGCCTGATTAGCTGAATGAATACATAAAAAAAAATTAAAATTAAATTTACCCAATAATGAATTCTAATCATAAATAAAGATTGGGATATAAGCACATCATTAATAAATGAATTAATTAATAATAAATATTTCATTCCCGAAAATAACTTTTAAATTCTATTGAAATTGGTAAAAATCGGTGTATGATAAATATATTTAAGCTGTTAGGAGACTTACCGACCACTTTATACTCTAATAATAAAATACTTCCTCCTACTCCGTTTCTTTTTTTTCTAAATGACCTCCTGTTATACTTTCCAACCTATCTATTATTTTGCAGCTGACAGCAACCTTTGCCATTCGTATTCATTTGATTATAGACCAAGCGTATCCGATTCTGGTGCTATAAGGCAGAACATGAGTGATATGCTTGGCCGAGACCTAGACCTAGACATAATCTCAGAATGGGGTCGTGCGATTAGGGTCGAGTTTAATGCACGAAAGACCCAATTTTTCGTGCTGACGCATAAACGCGCTACGGATCAAGGTTCCTCATCTGTATATATGGGTGGTATTGTTATTGAGGAATCAATATCTCTTGATGTTTTGGGAATGAGGATACAATGGGATGTCCGATGGACAAAACATATATTTCCATCCTTTTATGGTCGATTGGCAGGGGAATCGTACAACGCATTACAGGGAAAATTCGTTGTTTGGCCGGACTGTTCGTATGTGGAATTACCTTCCTGCTGAAATCTTCCCTCTCACTTTCAACATGAATAAATTCAAGTGGAAAGTTCACAAGCACTACTCACTCTTTCCTCCTTCCCATAACCTATTTTCCTAGTTCCAACCAGCGTTACCATATATTTAAAAAAAAAAAACTTGTTATCTCAGAAAAAAACTTGTTTTCGCAAGAAAAAACTTTTTTTTTTCAAAAGTGCCAAATTTTTAAAGAAAACACCAAAATGTATTAGGAATTTTTTTCGTTATCCATCCTTTCAGTAAAATATGGTCATCCCATGCTTTCACGTTGTTTCCAAGTTTTCTTTTCTTAGGTTTCGTTGAACAACTTGGAGTCTCCGGTTGATTTGTTTCTTCCTCTGTAGTGGTTTCTTTCCTCGGGACTAAAACAATATAAAAAATTTCATTTAATAATAGGCATAAGTATTTTATTTATACAGTAAACTCGCGATAATATGAACACCCCAAAATATGAACACTTATATTTTTCCATTGACTACTCTAAAATATTAACTTGTGCGAAAGCTTATAATATGAACAACTTATAATTATATTTTAACGTATTTTATCTACGCATATAGTGTTTAAGTCTTAATCAACAGGGTGGTGGATAACTTTTGATTCAACTGTATAATAATTGGGGAGTTTTTCTAGCTGCTTGCTTTAAAATTGTCTTCAAATGTCAATAAAAATGTCTTGCATACACGATTTAGTTAGTGCTCACATTCAACTAGAATTCCATATTCTTCTTTAAACATAATTTGAACGTGAATAGTTCTTAAATATGCATACAAAAAGATTTAACTTTTAAAAGTCAGAAATTTTAGAATTTAGAACATTTAGGGAAAGGTGTCAGTGTTACTAATTTAGCTCATAAATTTGTGGTGAAATGTTCTACAACATGTGGACAAAAAATAAAAATTCTAGCAATACTAATTAAAAGATTTTGTTTGTTGTGCTTTATTCCCTTTTTTAATAATTGATAAAAAAAATACTGAAATTTATTGTTGGAGGATAAGCTGTTCCCATGCGCACAACAAACAAAATCTTTTAATAAATAATTGTATTGCCAAAAACAACTATGATAATAAAAATTCTAGCAATACGTTTATTCAACCTGGAAAAAGAAAAACGTTCGGCCTTCCGAGTACCCAAAAATTGAAAATGAGTTCTCCGTATGGTTTTAGAATATGAGAGACAAAAAAATCACTGTTAGCGGATACGGAAGATATTTTTGAAGGGAAATTAGTTGCCATTCGTAAATATGAACAATCTTGCAAAAGCGAACTGGCGTGGTTTTAATTAGTTCATATTATCGCGAGTGCACTATATTACCATTTTTCGGTAAATATTTGTCCATGATATTTTTAATGTCTTCCGCACTACAAAGTCAACTATAAACTGTCAATGAATAAAAACGACCTTGTTGTACTTACAGGGAGTATACACAATTAAACACTGTTGCACTAATAAAGGAGTGCGAAAATATAAAATCGTTTAATTGTCTAAAAACATCATTTAATATTTTTTATCCAATAAACTGCAAACTTTAAGTTATGTATTTATACAAAACTGGAAAAACTTTATGTATTTATAAAAAAACTTGAAAAAACTTTAAATATATTAAAATCTTTTTGGAATCTCAAAAAACTTGCAAAAAAAGGGAAATCTTGACAAATGGCAACGCTGGTTCCAACATAATGCAATGCATTAGTAGCGTCATCCCCTGAGTGCAGGTCCTAACCAAAAAAAAAAAAATCGCTCGATTAATCGATTTATACAAAACATCGATTAATTGAATACCCTAATATTTACATAAAGGTCAGAAATATTCTAGCACCTCCGTTTTTAACGATGGGCCATATTTTAGCTCAAACTAATTTTTTTCATTAAACAAATTTCGATTTATAATTTTAAAGAATAAGAAATATTTTTAATCAGAAACTCTTATTTTTTACACAATGGGTTTGGATTTTTAAAATTTTTTTTTAGATTTTTCTTATACTTTTCACTCTTTTAATACCCTGTAAATGTTTAATATGCATATAATAATAAATTAACTGAAATGCAATGCATAAAACTTTAAACAAACTTTTCTCTTCAAACAGAAAACTTGTACTTACACTTGAAAAGAAAATTATTAATCAACCAACTTCTGACATCTCACTCTCTTCTCCAGATTCAGCAGTCAGTAACTGACAAACTTGACAGAACAAGTTTTATTTCCGCAGATTCGAAAAGGGGTGTGTATGTATATGTGTGTGTATGTGTTAGTGGCTGTGTATTGCCAAGAGATGTTAATGGTATGTCTTGACTTGTTTCGAACTTGTATTGATACGAAACAGGATCTTTATTTAAATACTTATTTGTAGCAGTCGACTCCAAGCGGTATTATTTTGCAAAAGTAATAATCCTAAAGATACTTTGTATATAACATTTAAAAGTTAACTGCAACACAGCCCATGCCATATCAAGTAATGTGGCAGGCGACAGGTGTATAAAAGCAGGCCTTAATAAACTTAACTTATTCTTCTCTGGCTTGGGTCATAGAAAAAAAAACGCAACATATTTAACATTTTTTTTTAAATTTTTTTTTTATAAATAAACTTAATTGTGAAATATGTTTAAATAAAAGTTGCACATTTCTTTTTTTTTCTTAGTTTTATAGAAAAAAACAACATTTTTTTTTATTAATTTTAGTTGGCGATAAATTGTTGCTTTTGCAAATTTTAAACGCCCGTCTGTTCCGGCCTTACAATAGTGCACAATGGGTTGGTTTATGTTTATACTTGTTTTGTATCGTTGTATATATTTAAGCTGTAACAAGCTTCAGGCTTTTTTTAGTTAAAAATAGGCTAAAAAATTAGAGTGAATACACTTAGAAAATACCTACTCGTATTAAGTGTTATTTAGAAGCAAATTAATTTAATTTAATTAATTTTAATGGGCGTTTAACTAAAAAATGTTCGATTTTTGGCAAAATATAAGTATTAATTGTAAAACATTAGTAAAAATGTCCAATTAACAAGCACTGTGGTATGGCTTATCGTTAAAAAAAAAACGATTGTTCGATATCATGAAATTGTTCGATATCATGAAATTAAACCAGGTATGGGAGTTTTGATTTAATATAAGATGTTAATAAATATTATTTCATAAGCAATTATGATTCAAATTGTTTAAAAAATAATTTGAAATGAATTAAACATATGCGAATCATTACGAAGAATTAAATTTGTGGCTTATGTTGTCTCATTCTAGAAAGGTTTTTACAAAGTCACCAAACAAATCAAACATTTCCAGGGTTGGTATGAATAACCCCAAAAAATGAAAAATAGCTGTAAAAAGAAAATGAAATATGACCCCAAATTTGGGGTAATTATTCATTATGAAAAATCACCTCAAAATTTTTAATGAATTTTAACCCCAAAAAAGTAAGCATTAAAAAAACTCAAAGAAAATCCCAAATTTAAAATTTCGAATTTCAAAATCCCAAGTTTTAACATCCAGAATTTCAAAATCATGAACTTTAATAACCTGAATTATTATGCTGTTTTGGTTTTAAAAATCGCACGATAGATAGCATGGTTGGGCCTTCGGCTCAGGATTTTCTCCTCTATTGTATAACGAAAACTGGCTTCACTAAATAGCCGGCCTTTGGCCGGGCGAAAGGATTTTCTCCTCTAAACTGATAGAAAAGGCGTCATAACGCTGATGTATTTTGACATCAGAACTATGACAAGTGTCCTCGTTTTTGACCCCATAACAATTTTCATCATTGTAATGTCAGCCTTAACATCACTTGGCCAAATTGTCATCTGGGTCAAAAATTTAAATTATATCATCAATGGAATGACACATTGGCATCATAGAAATGACGAATCGGAGTCGGTTTTATAAAGCATGTCATCAGTGCGATGACAAACTGTCATCAAATTAAGTCATTGTAATTGACCTTAAGTAAAATTGAGAGAATATCATTATTTACTTACCGGTTACACATGTTTGTTTCACTTTTGTTGTAATCCGCTTTTGTTAACAGAATAATTCTGAATAATAAGACACCAGCAGCATGCCCGATATGGTTTTCGTAATAATTCTACTTTAAAAATTTAATGTATTTAAAAAAATAATTTAAAAAAATCGGATATGGGAATTTTTACTTATAATTTTACTTTTTAAAAACAAAAATAATGTTAATAACATATTATGACATGATATATTGTGTCATCGCACTTATGACAGTTTTTCATCGCACTGCTGATAGTTTGTCTGTACTTATGACAGTTTGTCATCACTCTGATGGCATGGTATTATGTCATCGCACTGAAGACAGTTTGTCTGTGCTGATATCAAAATACATCCGCGTTATGATGCCTTTTCTATCGGTGTACACAAAATGTGGCATCGCTTTGATGACGCATAAAACATGACAAAATTTTAGGATGACGTTAGTAATTGGATTGATGTCACTTTTTGCCTCATTGATGCCATTTGTAATAACATTGATATGAAGATGAATTTTTCTATGAGTGTATGGTAAAACAAACACTGTCTTCGCTAACTAAAGCATATCTGCATAGCTGGCATGAATATTTTCCATTTTGATACTATTTCTAGGATTTTTTTATATAAAATTTATATAAATTTTTTTTGTGGTAATTTTTAATTTCTTAAAATTTACAATTTATATTAGTATATGAAAAATAGCACCGAAATTAAAATTGTGATATTAGGTAATAAATAAAGTTTTCATTTCACTTAAAATGCAAAAACAGCCCAACCAAAATCAAAAAAGTTGCCCAAAAATGACGTGTTGTTTTGTCTAATGTAAAATTTTGGGACCATTCTTAATTTTCTTTTTGGGGCCATATTTTATTTGAAAGTCATTATACGATTGAAATTTATGTTTTTTCGTCGTCCATACTTGTAATTTTTAAAAATTTTGCATTGAAATTGCATTAGTGTCCATATTATGAAATTCTAGTTTTGCAATTTTTGTATTTTCATCTTGTCTTTTCTCTTTTCCTTTTTATATTTTATATACATCTATGTAAATACAAATTCATCTACAACCAACTTCAAGTTAAAAAGTGTGGGAATAACAAAACAAAACGGAATTGCAGAGTACATTAAACTGAGCTCCCTGGCCCAATCTTCCACCCCTCCCACCAATAAACTGCAGTATTGATGCAAGAAAAATTGCAAGTCTGGACGATGACAAAACATAAAAAATTCAGTCGTATAATAACAACAATAAAAATAAAATATTGTATAATTAAACGATTATACAACGAATACAACGTTACTACGAACTTGTGAATTGAACAAATATAAATTTATTCAAAGTATTGGCCATTGGTGGCTTCATCTTTCTGGCAACACCGCTTTAACAGAACTTATTTTGGTAAGGCAAGAACGGATCAAATCAATTTTGAATATCCTGTTCTGTAGCGAAGCGTTTTCCAGTGCAGAAGATCTGCTTCGATCGAAACAAATGATTGTCCGAAGGACTAAAAGGCGGTGGAATAGAAGAAGGTGAGATAAATCTTTCTAGCCCTAGTTTTTCTAAATAGTTTTAGCTGGTTCAAAAACATGTTACCGGCGATCGTTCTTATGATGGAATATTACGGCTTCATCTCAACTTTCATATTCCCTCTAATTTTCGCATGAAACAAAGCAGTTTAATTCGGTACGATACTCTGTAATAGTTTGGCCCGCGTTTAACAGCTTCTGGTCCAAGCAAATATAGAGAGAGCGTTATCTTGGCGTTTTGGTCATTTAGCTTTGGCGTTTGTTCAGCTGGTTAGCCGAGCTTTACGTATAGCTTCTTGGGCTTCGGGTTGTCGTTTGGCTCTATTTTTCATCGTCAGTAGTTATTGCATGCATAAATTTTTTTTGATATTTTGGCACCTTAGCAACCAGCTATGCTCTCTTTCAACGTCTCTCGACTTTACCCCTTGTGTTGCCTAGTTTCTTTGCTTTTGGAAGAAGCCTGTTTCTTGCAAAATAGTAAAAATTGCTGCTTGCGTGATTCAGAATGATTTTGCAGGTTCTTCTTCAGTTTTGCAAAAAATCGTAAATTTTTTTGTTCTCCATTACCCCCTTCGCTTCCACAAAGCATCTCCATCTTTCCGATTTGTTGCAGTTGTTCTGCTATTCGGTTGTTATTCCGACTTAGGCTTGGGTTTTAAGATGTGTGTAAGTTTTAACTTAGTTTAACGTAGTCTGAAACTCGGATTTTTCCGGCGAAATGAAATTTTTTTTTTAAATATTTAATTAAAATATTTTAGTAAAACTAAGCTGTTCCGTCAAAAATTTTGCTTACAGTCTTGGCAATGGAGGCACAAATCTAATATCATATTAACTAAACCTTGTTTAACTGAGATCTCAAAAACCCAGCCTAAGTAGATGATTGATCTGCTGTAGCAGACAAGATTGTACGACTGCACTGTCCTAGATCTTGGAGTATCGATCAGACTATTGGTATTTTGCCTTATATTGGTTAATCGGTTGCTCTTCGATCTAAGTTAATGATTGGTCTTCTGTATCAGGTCCTAGGACTCTGTCGTTGCTTATCATTGATTCCTACCATTTTTTCCAAGGGCTGCCTATCCTTTGCCATGATGTTATCCTCTTTGTTCAGGGGGAGTGGTGGTCAGGGGGCTTCTTGCATAGATTGCTTGGAGTTGGGTAGCAGCCACTTAATTTTTTTAAACTCGAAAACCATGATGCAAATTTTTCGTCCTCTGCGAGGGATCGAACGTCTGGTGCTTGATATTGTTTTCATCATATTGAATTTTTTTTTGGCTGACCTGTATGGTATTTGTCTTCCGTGTTTTAAAATCGCGATTTCTAAATCAAACGGAACATTAAATATGTGTGTGAAGATAAATTCGAAATCAACTAGCAAGGACATTCACCAAAATTGTATAACAGCACCACTGATTTTGCAGTTAACATTGCATTTAGCAGTGATAGTACAATAGAAAATAGTGTATTTAGGAGGCTATTACAGGAAAATGAAACTGGTATCACATGAAATATAGTATGGATTTAGTACCTGAAGGAGACCCAAATGACACTTATTTTGATAAGTTCTCTAAAGATGATAAGTGACCAATATGGAACAAATATTGAATGGTACACATTAGACACTACATATCGAGCCTTTGCTACCATTGAGTCATAACTCAAATTGGAATTTTCTAGTACCTTTAAACTTAATTCTTCCCTCTAGAGTTGAGTATACAATAAGATATTTGTATGAAATTTTTACACAGTATGAAGAAACGATATGGCGATTAACGACACATTATTAGCTAGTAGGCGGCCCTACGTTCCACATGGACTTAAAGAATTTAATACATTAGCTCAACAATCTAGTTTTTCAGAGGTGTGACTCTATCGCCGCAAAGGCTCGATATATAGAAATGGTACTCCAAGGGATCCTTTAATAGCTGTGGTAAGTAATCACTGTTTTATACTTGAATATTAAAAATGAAAGAGAATTGTTGTCTGTTTCATTCAATGACTTGATGGTGATCCGCTATTCTCCATTTTGGGGGCAACCGGCTTCAATTAGAAATTTCCATCTGGTTTTGTCTTGCGCTGTCCGTCCTTACTATATCCTCCCACCTTAATCGTGACGTGATTAGCTGTTTAAGGGTTAATGTCCGCCAATTGGTTTTACGGCCACCACGACGCCGAGTGCCCTGTGGAATCAATGCCTTATTAAGAATAAATGATGTAAATGGTTTAATGCCCAGCTCAGTTAAGAATGAAAAATTATGAATCAATTTTAATTCATTTCATGTTGTACAAATTCCTTTCTTCATAAAAATAATGTAATGAAAATTAAATTTAATGAACTTTAGCCTGAATAAAAAATTTAAAATTTGGATTAAAACCTTAAACAGTTCAATAAAATAACCACAATACTAAATGAAAGATATTTACAGCCGTATTCATAACAAAAAGTTAGCCACATTTTGTAAACTACGTACAAAGAGCTGCTAACTAGAATGCCGATTAAGCTTAGCAGCCTGTTAGCACAGAGTTTATTCATAATAAATTTTATCCATCTGCTAACTTTTAATAAATCAACTCTGAATATTAATAATTCCATATTATAATACTCAAAAATGCAACACGTTTTGCCATAATCATCGCTGGCTTTGTCATTTCAATTCATTTATTTTTTTTTTGTTTTTCCCTCCCTATATAAAAATTTTAAATGTTTTTAAATTAAAAGAAATTTAAAGAAGGACTCTTAATAAAAAAAGACAGTCAATATAAAAAAACAAACAAGATTATTCAACATTAAGCCGCTGTTTTTCACAAGTTGGCAAACGTTTGGCAGCTCGTTAACAAGAGTTTAGCAAATCGTTAGCCACAGCTTGGTAAGTGTATTATGAATGAACTTTCTTTCATTCCAAATTTTCGTTATGCATACATACGGCTGTTATACTCCAGCATGTCATATGCGTTATTAAAGTCACGAACCATTTGTATATGATAAACAACCTGTTATACATCCCGCATTTTTAGGATATACAAAAATTATTAATGAGTTTTTACATTAACCTTTTTTCTCTAAGTGCATTTTTTATTAGTTATTTGTACCACCTTTTTCATGCCGTAATCATGTTAAAAGTGTGTAAATGTTGAGCTGTTAAATGTAATATGCAAATATTTTTTTAATCGATTAATATTTTGAATTTCAAATAGCCATTATAAAGAATATTTCATTTTTAATTTTCATCTCATTGGTTGAAGTTTTTTGCATAAACATGTGCTGAAAAAAAAACAAGTAAGAAAGTAGAGTCGGTTTAGGCCGACCATTTGATACCCTACATCACAGTATATAAAGACAAATTTTAGAACTTGTACCCTATGATAAGCTCATAACTGTTAAGTAATGATTAGTAATCGTAATAATTACTTATTAGATTACTTTTTTTTTGAAGGGTGAAGTAATGACTACGATTACGATTATTTTTGGCTTTGCATGATTACTAATTGATTACGATTACAAGTAATCAAATAATAATCAGGATTACCGGCGATTACTACAATATAATCAAAAAGAATAAAAAGTAACCAGATTATTGCGAATTCATTCCTACTTTTTTTGGAAACAGTTAAATGTTATCATTATTCAAAAATGTACTGGCGAACACTTTTGAACAAAATTGGACCAGTATTTGACTGTTGTTATTTATTACCAAATAAAATATGTAATCAAATTGATCAGTATTATATTAAATTACTTTATACTTAGTGTTCCTATATATCATATAAAAAAAAATTTGTATATTAATATATATATATATAATTGGAATTGTAATTATTTGTGTCCAACCAATTAATCGGCCAATAATCGGTGCTAGACATTTGTTAATAAAATTTTTTTGTTTGTTTTTTTTTCCAAAAATTTTAATAAAATAATTATTTTTGTCTATTTAATAACGCTCGCTCATCACTGAAGAATGAGTGAACGTTTCGGTACTCTGCTATAAAGACATTCAATCATGGGTTTGCAAACACAGAACAAATTGAAAATGTTCTCTAATCACCAAATTCATACCAAATTCATAGAATTAAGCAAACAATTTGTTGATTTTACACCTTTTACCAAATTGATTATATTGATTACTAAAAATTTAAAATTGTGATATTTTTCCAATAAATAATATTTTTTAATTTTAATCAAAAAAATTATGAATAAACTTTGGCATTTCAAACAATGTGTTAATTGATTTAATTAAATATAGCTCAGGTTTTGACAATTCCCAACAACAATTCTTCAAGTCAAAACTATTTTGTTTACAACAAAAAATCAATTAAGATTTTTTGTTATTTAATTAATATTTTAATTAAAAATTTATTTCAAAACAACTAAAATGTTAATTAAAATTATATTTTTATGGTTCTTTCAGCTAAAAATGTAATTGATTTAATTATCACATTAATTAAATAAAACTACTTTTTAAACAATTTTTTTAATTGTTAAAAAAAAACTTCTGATCATTTTTCTGCGTAGAGTCTATCAAAAGTGGGGTTTTAAAGAGTATGGCCCAAAATCATAGTCAAAAATAAAGTCGACTTTTTCACATGCATTTAAAGCCGGGTTTGGTTTAAAGTAAACATTATACTGAGTATGGGCCTATGTCTTCGTAGGGGTTTAAAGTGTTCATTAATCGTAGGTTTAAACAGAGTACATCAATAGCAGGTCTTTCTAGAATCCATCATTCGTAGATCACTTTGGAGTCCACAGTCGCAAGGCTGTTTTAGAGTCCATCAAGGTAGGTAGGTTTTTTAGAGTCTATTCTTTGTAGGTCGACGAAAAAAAGAGTAATAATCGTAGGGGCTTAAAGAGTCTCATAATTAATGTTTTTCATAGAGTCCATCAGTCGTAGGTCTTTATATAGTACACAGATCGTAAGTGTTTTTAGAGTCTATCAGTCTCAGGTCTTAATTTTCTATTTATTTACTTTAAATTTAGTTTTATTAACAGGTCTGTATACAATTCAATAAAAACTTTAAATCTAGATCCGTATATAGTAGATTCTTACACTGCCAAAATTTTCCTTCAAAATCCGATTTTAAAAAATGTGATTTATATAAAAAAACTGTTTTAACAGTCCAACTTCAATCGAAATCCTTTTTAACACACAAAAAAAAGTGTTTTATCAATTAAAAAAATGGTTTAAAAAGCATTTAAATTTAATTAATGTGATAATTGAATCAATTTTTTTTTTGGTTGAAAGAAAATTTAAAACTTAATATTGTTTTAATTAACATTTTAGTTGTTTTGAAATAAATTTTCAATTAAAATTTTAATTAAATACCAAAAAAATCTTAATTGACTTTTTTCGCTACAAAAAATAATTTAAACATGTAGATTTGTTGTTGGGAATTGTCAATACTTATTTAAATAAATTAACACATTGTTTGAAATGGCAAAGTTTTTTGATCACTTTTTTAATTTAAATTAAAAATATCATTTATTTAAAAAATATTTATTTAAAATTTGAAAATTTTTAGTAATCAATATAATAATTTTGGTAATAGGTGCAAAATCAACAAATTGTTTTCTTGATGTTATGGATTTGGAATAAATTTGGTGATTGGAGAAATTTAATAATTTTTTCTGTGCATATCTAAATCAATACCCGGCAAAAATACTACACCGTGCTTTTTTCTTTTTTGATGAGCCACATCTACCCAGCAAAAATACAAATTGATTTCAACCAAAAAATATGTGATATTAATTAAAATATTAATTAAATATGCATTAGTAAACAAATTAATAGTATCAATTAAATTTTTTTAAATTAACAACATTTTCTGCGGTAATGTTATTGATATAAGTAAACGTTTAATTTACTTGATTAAATTTTTAATTAAATCTGATTATTATTGATTATTATTGATTAATAGTTTAATTAAAAAAAAAAAAAATAATATATTGGCGAGCATTTTTTCTATGTACGTGCACTTATATCTTGAACAGTGTTGCCAATGAGGAATTCGAAAATTATCCATGACTGTGTCTCAAATGACACATTTTAAGCAAAATTACACCTACAAAACAAACAAAAAAATTGCTTTGATAAAAAATTCGCCCAACATCAGCTTTTTGTTATTGCTTGTTTGAAACTAAATGGTTATGTTAACCACAAAAAAAAAAAAAAAAAAAAAAAAAAAAAACTAGGATATCCTATTCAATGTATGTACAATTTTAACGTCACGTCTCAAACATAAGCAATATCGTAGGCAGAAGAACAGGTAAAAAAGGTTTATGTTCAAGATCAAGCAAGACAATTTCTTAAAGTTCGGTGTAAATTGTTCTATTTAATGGAAAAAAAGTTATTGACTTATGGGTATCCTGTATTGCCCACTCGATAGTCTTAAAATAAATTGCATAAATATTTCTGCGGCAAAAAAGAAAAAGTGCTTAAGTCTATGCAGGAGAGCAGCAATTTTAAATTTAAATAGTTATTTTTGAAAATACAAGCATTTTAATTCTAATAACATCATCAGTTCTGTTAGGTTAGATTGTTTTCAAGTTTTTATTCCTGAATTCTCCCAACGTCAGAGATCGGAAGTAAACCTAAGCTTTTTTTAGTGGTCACACAAAAAAAAAAGATTATTTTCTTAAAAGGAAATATTTTTCATTAAGTAGATTATGAAATGATATTTTAATACAAAAATATTATTATAAAAGTTTTTTGTCAACACTTCTTTCTTACTTTTATTTCTATTATCTTTAATACTAACATATTTCAATATCGGGCTCTGGTCTAAAGCTAAGATCCCACTATCGGCTCAAATAGCACAATCTGTGACGATTTTTATCGTGCTATATATTGGCGCACATTTAAAAACATTGCACCATTTATTCTTGGGTGGTCCCATTATCGTCGCACATTGTGACAATTTTTTTCGGTTCATATCGGCCAAAACTCAATTTCGGCAATAATCGGTGCAATGCGGTCACACTATCGTGCTATTTTGCAAATTAAATCATATGTTTTTGTTTATTTGCTTGTTGGCAGACATAATTTTACTTTTGAAATGGATTACTCTCAAACACAGAAAACTGCTGTGGCCCTTTATATTGTGGCGTCAATTTATAAAAAAGAGAAACAAACTAAAAAAAATAATAGAACGTTGAAAAAACGTAGTATTTGGGTGAGAGAGTGGTTAGATAAGAGAAGTGAATGTGAAGGCTATGAGAGTACTTTACGCGAATTTCGTGAAGTCAACAATCAACATTTTCTTTTTAAAAATTATGTGCGTATGAATGAAAGAAATTTTCTCGAGCTGGTGGAATTAACCACCCCATACATTAAAAATCAAGACACCACCTTTCGAAAAGCTATTCCAGTATCTCACCGTTTAGCTTGTACCCTTCGCTATTTGGCTACTGGTGACAGCTATAAAAGCCTTGCAGCTTTTTTTCTTTTTACTTAAAAAAAATTACCTAAAGGTAAAGTATTTCTATCTACATATGTACATGTGTATGTATGTACTTATATTTTACGGAAGGCTAAAATATACAATACGTGTAACTCGCCGATCTAAATACATTAAGTAAAAAACCTTTCCACCAACCAACGTTTCCTTTTTCAGATGCCATCAACACAACAACAGTGGACCGAAGTTGCCTCGAAGTTTGAACAACTATGGAACTTTCTTCACTGCATAGGAGCAGTTACTGCGCTTGTTCTTTTTTTTAATTGTTGTTTTGTAAACAGATGTTTACAAACCAGGGATGGCAACATCGATACAACTGCAATGTTTTGGTTAAAGCGAATTGTTTTCTTTCATTTAACAGTACAAATGTACTATTTAACGTTTTAATACATAAATAATAGATAAAACAAATGTAATTTTGGTACAATTAAGCTTAAAAAAGTAAAATTTTAGTAGCCAGTTGGTGCAATTTAAAAATTTCGTTTTGCCATCCCTTGTATCGGCGCTGATTGGCGACTGTGATCGGTGCACAAGTGGCCGATAAAAGTCGGTACAATTTGATTGCTCCACATTGTGCAAAAAAGTGTTCACATTATCGGCGCATCAAGGTTATTTTTGATTGTCTACAGTCAGCACAATTTCGGCACAGATTGTCGCATTTTTAAAAATTTTGAACGTTCACACTATGAAATACGACACATGAAATACGACAAAAATTGGTACATTTCGCCGATAGTGGGATCTTAGTAGGGATGCCAAACGGGAAATCCCGAATCCCGAAATCCCGGGATTTTTCGGGATTGATAAATCCCGAATCCCGGGATTTATTTTTATGAGTCCCGGGATTTTTAACATATCAACTTTTATGTACAAAACTGTTCGTGTTTATTGCATTTTTATAGTATATACAAAAAAATTATTAAAAATTATATTTGGGTTATATTTTCTATTGCAAATAATTCTTATTTTTGAGTTTAATTTTTGTTTTTGGAACACAGCGAGTATTTAAAATTTGCAATTTTTGCTTGATATATGACGACTATTTCTGGATTTTTGTATTTTGCTTAATAAAAACCATTATTTTAAGTAGAAACGAAATTGGCAGATTTACTTCTCAAGCCTTTATTACAATTACGTTTAGCAAGTTCAGCTTTGGCTTAAGACATAATTCCAAATTAAAAATGATTATTTTAATGCAAAATATAGAAATCAAGAAATAGTTGTTATATATCAAGCAAAAAATAAAAATTATTCACGCTCAAATTAAAGTTTTATTCAGAAACTAAAGAAAAAAAGTTGATATAATTATAACAATTAAGTCGTAATATTGATGAAATAGCTCATATTCCTTCCGCTCCAATAATAATAACAAATTTGCTTAAAAAACATACGGTATTCATAAATAAATAATTTAAACTTGAAATCTGTTTTAAGAAACATTTTATAAACATTTTGTTTTAAAATAAATTTCAAACGTACTTAAATGATTGATTATGAATCTCGCCCTCAAGCTGGAGGTGTACTGCACTGCAGTCGACATAATTTTACAGTTTTTAATTCAGCTATCGAGATTGATGAGGGACTACACTTTGCCGTGTATTAATGTCGTCACAACTTAATTCACATTAAAAATTGAATTGCTGTCAAAAAACCGAAATGAATTGATCTAGAAAAACTAATGGCGATTTCTTTTCTGAGAAAAATGTTGCATAAATGGTACATGCTCTACACAAAAGAGATAGAGCATGTACCATTTATGCAACATATTTCTCAGAAAAAAAATCGCCATAAGAGATACGTATGTTTTTTTAAGCTTTTTTCAGAATCTGCTCATTTTGATCATGGGTGACGCCAGTGTTATAAACATATGTATAAAATAAATTGTTTTGTTGTTTTCATTTTTAAAAATTTCTGTTACGTTTATAAAACTTTTTGAATATTTAAAAAGTGTTGTTTATTAAAAAAAAAAATTCCGAAAAATCCCGAAATCCCGGGATCCACAAAATCCCGAGATTTCGGGATCGGGATTTCAAAATCCCGAATCCCGGGATTTTCAAAAATCAGTCCCGATTGGCATCCCTAGATCTTAGCTTAAGTTAATTCTTAATTTAGATTCAATAGCAACTATTTATAAGCTGTCATCGGTGTGTCAACAGCATTTATTTTTACAGTCCCATCGTAGCCTTAATCGAAGGGTTTTCTACAGTTTTAATAAGCCCCTGCACACTGTAAATTTGTTTTCAATTGTACTTAAGATATTTTTTTCAATATTTTTTTTTTTTTTTGACTCTAAATTTGCTTAGTTCAAAAATTTTAAATTAGTTTAAGTTCCCGTCGTTTGGGGCTTTAACGGTTCGAATTGAGCTTCCAGTGTATCTGCTAAGAGCCTCCGATATCTGCGAAATTTGAATAGAGTCCTAAAGATATTTGAATCATTAATTTTGATAAAGTCCATTTTAAGCACAGAAAAAATTAAAAATTGTCTCTAATCACCAAATTTATACCAAATTCATAATATCAAGCAAACAATTTGTTGATGTTGCACCTATTACCAAAATGATTATATTGATTACTAAAAATTGTAAAATTGTGAATATTTTTTTTTCAATTAATGATATTTTTGATTTTAATTAAAAAAAATTACCAAAAAACATTGCCATTTCAAACAACGTGTTAATTTATTTAATTAAATATTGTTAATTCCCAGCAACAATTCTACAAGTTTAAATTATTTTATTTTTTACGAGAAAAGTCAATTAAGATTTTTTGTTATTTAAATAAAATTTTAAATGAAAATTTATTTTAAAACAACTAAAATGTCAATTAAATCAAAATTAAAATTTTAATTTTCTTTCAACAAAAAAAAATAATTGATTCAATTATCACATTAATTAAATTTAAATACTTTTTAAACCATTTTTTTAATTGATAAAACACTTTTTTCTGTGTTGCTAATTCCCAGCAACAATTCTTCAAGTTAAAATTATTTTATTTTAAACGAAAAAGTCAATTAATATTTTTTGATATTTAATTAATATTTTAATTAAAATTTAATTTCAAAACACCTTAAATAATAATTAAATCAAAATTATATTTTTTATTTTCTTTCAACTTAAAAAAATAATTTATTCAATTATCACATTAATTAAATTTAAATAATTTTTAAACCATTTTTTTTTTTAGATTGTAAAGAACTTTTTTCTGTGAGTGTTTGATTAAACTTTTATGAAAATCAGATTAAGATTTTATTGCAGACATAGTTTTATTCGATCTTGAGTTGTTCAGGGTTCAGGCCCCTTTAAGATACCGTATCTTTTAATATATAATTTAAATGAAAATTAAATTTCTTAGTTTATTATCAAAGAACATATTTAATACTGATAATCTTTACACTCCAATATAAAAAAAGTCCAAAGATAGTCCAAAAATATTTTCATAATATTAACTAAAACAAAGATAAAGACCACAAAAGCAAGATAACATAAAAAAACGTCAATGTTACTATTGTCCACTAAACACTTTTAATTTCAATTAAAAGTTTTGAACGAAATCTTTATTTTTTAATCAAAATTAAAAAAAAAAAATTCCTAAAAATAAATAGTTTTTAAATCTTAACCACACACATTATGAACCGCAAATGACGACTATATAGTCGTCATTAAGGTTGTTTTCCTAAACATGTGTTCGCATTGTGTACTTACATTCCCAACAAACACGAAGGACAACCTTTGATATGAAATAACTTTATCAATTGACATCAAACACAATTCTCAAGGCTTTTTCAATTGTTTGATTAAAAGATTTCAATTCAAATTGATAATGATTTGAATTAAACATTTCACATACAATGTTTTATCAATTTGATATCAAATTGTTATCAAATGTTATTCTCGAATCTCAAAATAAACTTGGCTACACTAAAGAGGAAAATAAATGTAATTATTTAAAAATTGCGATTAAAGTTAAATGTGTTGTACGCTGCATTTACACATGAAAGTACTTTCATGAAATTTCTGTGAACGTATTATCACCACAAATTTCACAAAAAAATAATAATATTTCATGAAAATGTACATGAAAGTGAAATTTCATTTTCAAAATGTCGTCAAAGGGCAAACTTCTATCAAAAATTTCTCTTCTTCTTCTTTTATTGTTTTGCTTATTTTAAGTTTCAGAGTTACCCAACCAATTATTCACGCCGAACTTCAGGCATTCGTTCAAAATAATATTTATTTTTAATAGTTTTATGATATTTATAAATTTTAAATAGAATCATTGTGTTCTTAATATATAGTTGAAAAAATATATTAAAATTCTTAATACAGTGAACTCGCGATAATATGAACACCCTAATAAAGGGTGTCCCAACTAGAACGCAATTTTTAAATTTTAAATAAAACACAGATATTTAAAAAAAAAATCGTGAAACTTTATTATATCGTAAAGTAGACGGAATGAGGTTATGTATGGAACAATATATCGTGCAGATGGCCGCCGCGGCTTTGCTGGCACACACGCGAACTTTTAATGAAATTTTCAATGACCTTTTTGCATAAATGCTGCGGTATTTCATTAATGCAGCGTCCAATTTCCTCTTTTAAGGATTGAGTCGTCGTCGGCTTATTCGCGTAAACCATCGACTTCAAAAAACCCCAAAGAAAAAAAACTAAAGGTGTTAAATCGCACGATCTAGGCGGCCAATTCTGGTCTCCAAAACGCGAAATAACACGACCGGAAAATGACTGATGCAGCAATTGAATTGTTTCTCTGGCTGTATGACATGTGGCGCCATCTTGTTGAAACCACATGCCCTCCACATTCATTTCTTCAATTCTTTCGTCAAAATTCGCTGCATATTGGATTTGGAGACACCAATTTGCTGAGCTCGGTGTCGAATTGAGGTGGATGGAGTTTGAGCGACATCATCACGTACAGCTGCGACATTTTCGGTCGATCGACCTGGTCGAAGGCGCGTTGTTGTCTTTACATCACTAACAGACCCAGTTTCGGCAAATTAATCTCTTTACAGTTGACTCTTTTGGAGCACTATTGTGACCCCAAATTGATCGCAATTTGCGAACTGTAGCCGCAAAACTTTCACCATTTTGGTAAAACGATTTCACAATGAGAATGCGTTGTTCATTCGTGTAGCGATCCATTTTTACTAACCTCGTACCTTCTACTAGCAAACAATAACAATTGTTCAAATGTCAAACAATGACACTTCGAATGACGCCAAATTTAAAAATTGCGTTCTAGTTGGGACACCCTTTATATGAACACCCCAAAATATGGACACTTATATTCATCCATTGACTACTCTAAAATAGTAACTTGTGCGAAAGCTTTAAAATATGAACAACTTATAATTATATTTTTAACGTATTTTATCTACGTATACAGGTTTTAGTCTAAATCAACAGGGTAGTGGATAAACTTTGATTCAACTACTGTATAATAATTGGGGAGTTTTTCTTGCATACACGATTTAGTTAGTGCTCGCATTCAACTAGAATTCCACATTCATCTTTAAACATAATTTGCACGTGAATAGTTCTTAAATATGCATACAAAAAGCTTTAACTTTAAAAAGTCAGATATTTTAGAAGATCTAGAACATTTAGGAAATGGTGTCAGTATTACTAATTTCGCTTATAAATTTGTGGTGAAATATTCTACAACATGTGGACAAGAAAGAAAAATGCTAACAATACGTTTATTTGACCTGGAAAAAGAAAACCATGCGGCCTTCCGAGTACCCAAAAATTTAAAATGCGTTCTCCGGATGGTTTTTGAATATGAGAGAAAAAGATCACTGCTAGCGGAAACGGAAAATATATTTGAGGGGAAATTAGTTGCCATTCATAAATATGAACAATCTTGCAAAAGCGAACTGGCGTGGTTTTAATTAGTTCATATTATCGCGAGTGCACTGTATATACGAAAAAAAAAAGAAATTTCAATTGGCAACACTGTTTAGTTATTGCAAGAAACTCCTTTCATGTGTAAAAGAAAAAAAAAATACATATTACGAGAAGTGAATTCGCTTTTAAAAAGCCTTAATTTCTGTAAAAACAAAAAATTATATGTTTTTAAACAATTAATTACAAAATGTTAGAATGCGAATAAAAATAAAACGGGAAAATGAAGAAAATATTAGTTTGTTGTACGAACGCCATGACAAACCTTAAAAACAAAAAGGAGCCAAGTATTTCGAGGACGGAAAGAGCACTATTTCATCTTTTAGCTATGGTGCCGAATGTTTAGCGGACAGTTTATTTATAATTGTTCCACATTTGAAAAATATTTGAGCATAACGTTTGAAAGCAAGTTGACAATAAGTGCATCGAAATTTTATTTTAACGTCTTTATTTGCTTTTCTCTGCTCAGTGGCAACTATTAAGTTGCATACTGGAGCAAAATGCACTGTCAACATTTATATGGTTGCATTTAACCCTGAAAGGTAACTCTTCATTTTAGTCGATTAAGGTTACTCTTCGTTGAATCGACGAACTTTAAAAAAAAAAAAAATTCTAGCGGAACGATTTTAAAAGAAAAAAAAAATCAATAAAATTTTTTTTATTAAGCATTTTTTTAAAAAATAAAATAAAATAAAGCAATAAAAATTAAAGTTTTTTTTTCTCTCAAAATTTGATACGAATTTTAACAAATTGTTGTGTTTTTAAATTTATTATTTTTTTTTTTAAACTTTTACACAGGCTAACGTTGTTGAAAACAAGAGCGTAATTTGAATACACATAAATAATCATGAGCTTCGTCGATTTGACGAACAGTTACCATCCAGGGTTAAGAACTTGTGGCCATGTATAACTACAGTGAAACAAGCGTTAAGCCCCCTTATACAATGTGAAAATTGAAAGGCTGACAGACGAAGTTGGATGGCTATGGGTTGAAGAGGTGTTCTAGATATCGAAAACGTAAAACGCAAGAATTTAAAAGTCGTTTTTTTAAATAAGACTTTTGTAGTAAAAGAAATACAAATACAATATGATACAAATATCTATCTATTAAACAAAATTCTATAAGAAAATTATACAAAATGGGATTAAAAGTGAATTAGAAAAAACTTCAAAATTTATTCGTTTTGCGTTTTCGATTTCCAGAACACCTTAGATAGTGTTTAGTACACGGCATTCTGTATAAGACAATTTTAGTATCAATGCCCGTTAAATACTCATATCCATCAACAACGAAAAAGAACCAAAAAAGAAACAATAAATTTCTGCCTGTCCATTAATTTCCCGAAAGGTTTAAGTGGGGAACAGAAAAGTCGCTGTAGTGCAACGTTACAAATACCGCTGCAAGCTGTCAAAAGTTAAAAACAGCATTTTCAAAGTAGTGTCAACAGAATACGTAGTTGTAGTAGTCGTTGCAGTTGAGGTTGAAGCGAAAAGTTCGAAATTTTGAACTTTGTTGCGCTACAGAGCATTCGTCAGCTTCAGCTACTGCTGCAACTACTTTATTCTGTTCCAGGCCTTAGGTAAGTTCAAAAGAGAATAAGAAAAACGCCTGGCTTTCAATTTCAACATTGTAAAACCGGATTTAGAGCCTGCTTACATGTTTTCACCCATTTGTTGGCGTTCGTGCTTGCAAGTACAAAAAAAAACCCGAAAACATTTTAAAAGAACAACAAAAAGCGGTGGGTTGCTTTAATACCATGGGAGATAAGGCCATGATGGCTTTATCTCTCATTCAAAAGGGAGATAAAGTCTTTTATTTTTTTTGTTCATTTGAATGGGAGATAAAGCCATCATGGCCTTAGCTCCCATAAGTAATATTAGAAAATGGCTTTATCTCTCATTTCAGTTTTGAAGAACTTTTGCATTTTACATTGATTAATAATAGATTTTCCCTTTTACGAAATCTGGCTTCGCATACTAAAGTATTTTTGCGTGGCGGCCTGCGGCCGCGCTTACGGGGTTTCTCCTCCAGTAGGACGCGGCAGGTGGCTTCGCTGAATAAAGTTTTCCTGCGTGCGTCACAACCTTAGTGTTTCTTTTCCCGGAAACACTAAAGTAAAGTATTGGAATCTGGCTTCGCATACTAAAGTTTAAAATATGGCTTTATCTCTCATTTGCGAAAAAAAAAGTATGGCTATATCTCTCATTTCGCAAAATTTTAAATATGACCTTACCTCTCAATGATTGGGCAATAAGGCCATTATGGCTTTATCTCCCATTTAATTGAGCAATAAAGACATAATGGCCTTATGTGTTTGCAAAATAAACTAAAACGCTTTTAAGTGAGGGGGTGCTTTAATACCATGTGAGATAAGGCCATGATGGCTTTATCTCTCATTCAATAGGGAGATAAAGCCTTTTTTCATTTGAATGGGAGATAAAGCCATCATGGCCTTAGCTCACATTAGCAATATTAGAAAATGGCTTTATCTCTCATTTCAGTTTTGAAGAACTTTTGCATTTTACATTGATTAATAGCTTTCTTATTTTTATAATTAAGAAGTAATGATTTTCTCTTTTACGAAATGTTTACATTAGGTGTAAACATTCCGTATAAAGGAAAATCAATAGTTTTCATTGAAGGAATAAAAACTTATAATATTAATAATAATAATAACATTCTGTAAAAAAATGTCTTCCCGGAGACACTAAAGTTAAGTATTGAAATCTGGCTTACTGAAGTTTTTCTGCGTGGCGGCCTGCGGCCGTGCTTACTGGGTTTCTCCTCCAGTAGGACGCGGCAGGTGGCTTCGCTGAATAAAGTTTTCTTAGTTGTTATTTTTTCAATGATAACTAAGGCTTTTCCCTTTTACAGAATGTTTACACCATGCATAACAATATTCTGAAAAAATATGGCTTTGTCTCTCATTTGCGAAAAAAAAAGTATGGCTATATCTCTCATTTCGCAAAATTTTAAACATGACCTTACCTCTCTATGATTGGGCAATAAGGCCATTATGGATTTATCTCCAATTCAATTGAGCAATAAAGCCAACATGGCCTTATCTCACATGGCTTTAAAGCACCCCCCTTTTAAGTAGTTTAAAACTAAAAATTTAGAAAAGAAATTTATATTGTGCATGTCTACATACAAATACCTATCAAACGATATATGTTTCATTAAAATCGGTGGACGATAAGACACTTAAAAATCGACGTCCAAAAAATTGTTTATATGTAAGATATGCGAAATTTTTGATTCCGCTTGAAACTTTTTTAATATTTATCCAAGACCCCATAAAGATTATTTATTCTGGGTTCTTTTGGTTCGATTTAGCCATGCCCATCTATCTGGCCGTCAGTTGAAAATACGCTCACTTTCGAAAGACTCAACAGAAAAGAAAAATTTTAGTCTCCAATTGTTGTTTGCTGTTCTAAGCTGGTGTGATTAAAAATCAGCACAATCAGTAGGAAAAGGGTTAAAGACCGAAATGTGGAACAACCACTCTAAAAATTGTATATATCATAACAATTGTCATTTTTTTTTTATTAAACTGTTGGTTTCAAATTGAAGTTTTTGATATTTTAATATCATCATATTTTATTTTCATTAAATTATTTTTAGTGCCAAAAGCCTTTTGTCGAGGAGACTTTTGTATGGGATTTAAGTGGAAAAGGACCGATATATACATAAAAATCATTTTTACAAATTTCTTAAAGGCAATTTGTATCTCATCAAAAACCCTTTAAAGTCTGTTGTAAGTTAAAACGGAATAACAAAAGCAATATACCCCGTATCTTTTTAAAAGTTACCCTACAAGTCCTGTTTCAGAAAATGGATTTTTTTTTTAATATCTGGCAACACTAGTTACTAGATAAAAAAAAAAAATTTATTGACACACAATTTAGTGCATTAAGAGAGACGACAACAAAAAAAAAAGAGATTCAGTCTAACAATTGATTATTGCATTTTATCGTTAAATAAATAATTTGTTGTCAATTATGTCAAATATTTAACCGAAGTTGTATATTTATATTAAAATCTATAAACAATAAATACACTATCGATGACGTTTTCATTTGTTTGTTATTATTGTTATTAGTATTACAGCTGCCATCCATCAATTGTCAATACATTAGTGGGGCTAATACAGAGATGGTCGATAAGTTTTTGCTTTACTATCGAAAAGATTACGTTTTAATGACAAGCATATTTCCTTATTATCATTAATTTTTTTCTTCCCTTTTTTTTAACGAATTCAATGAAAACTTTATTTGACTTCAATAAGAAATATTTAATAACTCAAAAAACTGTTGATTATTATTATTTAGTTAAGGTTAATTTAAAGTTTCTTCTTTTCTTTAAAGGTGTAAGCAAAAAAAAAAAAAAAAAATTATTATTTTAATTGTCGTGACTTGTAAAATATTTATATGTTTTTTTTTAAATTTTCCTTATACGTTAAGCTTGTGTTTTTTATTTTAGTTGAAAACATTATTTACAAAAAAAAAACTTTAAATAAGAAAAATAATAAACTAAGAAAGTTAGTTACTTTACTAATTATCATTTGTGTGAGAGAACACAGTGGGGCAGAATACAAAAAAAGTTTCGAAATAAATCAGTTTTTTCTAACACAACACCGTCTTCATTAGCCATTGCTTTGTTGAAACAACAAACAATTTAATGTGCACACATGAATTTTGAGTTTGAAGACTTCTGTTGTCGGTGTTTTGTTCTTGTTCAAACATTTGTTGCCACAACGATGTCTAATATCACTTCAGGGGCCTGATTCTGGCAGTCGTGATCAAGTACTTTCTCGATTCGAAAGCAATTTAATATCTAATTATTTCAGTCAATACTGAACGAATCGGAATTATTTTATCAGTCTTGTAAAGCATTAATTTGAGTTTCACAATACTGCAAAAATAATTTCCATCAAGAAGCCACAATATTATGGTTGCCTCCTAACATGTTATGGCTAAATATGACAATAATTTGTTTTTAAATTAACAATAGTATTTTCCTCTTTTCCATTTCTTTTGCTATTATAAATGTTAAACATATTAACACTGTCGATTTATACGGGGCGTAAAGTGCAATTCCTTATGCCATTAGTAAGGGTGCAGCCACCCTTTTAGAGAGCGAAGCATTTTTAAGAAACGAACACCAAATTGCATTTTTTTAAATAAAATGTCACATTTTTTGTAGAAAAAAAAAAAAAAAAAAACACCATAAGTTTAAGCTTAATCAACATCTCAAAACCCCGAACTGAATCGTTAAGATAGTCCAAGCTTACAATTAAACGTAGACGATTATAAAGTCCAATCTTCGTTTCAATTATTTATCCTTATTTAGAATTTGATCATAGGTTTTTTATAAATTCTATTTTTAGATCTATAGACACTTTGGGTTAAAAATTAATCAAATGTCTTTCTAAAGTCCAATTCTAGATTTAATAGAAGATTTCTCTATATTTCAAATTTAGCTTTTAAATCTTACTAGATGACCCGTGCGAATATTTCGCACCGTTAGTTGTCATTTTTGTAACATAAAATGAAAATAATTAATAGAAATTTTAGTAACTTCAATACATTTTGTTAAAAGTATAAAAATATTAGAAATCATAATATATATCATACATATTTACATACATATGTTTAAATGCTTTTATAATACTTCTTTGAATACAATGTTAGAGGTAATGACATGATCATCGTTAACTTTTTGCCCGTACGAATCCTTAATACAAACAAAAATATCTTTAAACGTACGCAATTATATATAACTGACTTAGTAATAAACGGCATTATAGTAAATATTGGTATTGCCAGAATGGATTTTAATACATACTATATTATGTAGAACTGCATTACTACTAAGCGACCCTGTATTACCACACTTGAACAAAAACATATAATCATAATGACAACAGTATTATCATGCAGTTCTATATAAAATATAATTTTTATCAATGAAAATATTAATTTTTCAATTTCTAATTATTTTTCGTCATTAGTGTTAGAAATAAGCTTTAAAATGAGATATCATTCATTAAATTTGATGCGGTGGTATGGGAGATATTTGCAACCGACAAAAAAAAGTGCTTTAGAAATAATATATATGATATCTTTATGGAGCCCAATAGCATCAAATGTTGATCCATGATAATGTGAGTTTGGAATAATTTGTGGGTGTTTGTATGAGTCCAATTTAATTTTCCAATTACATATTCTCTAAAGATTCAATTAAACCTAATTACCTTGAAAAAGCTAATACTGTTAAAGTTTGACAAAAATCCTTAATTTTTTTTTAGTTATACACCCAATATATTAATTTTTAATAGATATTTTTTCAACAAATTTATTTGCAGTTTTTTTTCTATTTAAATTTCCAAAAAATCGTATCTGCCGTAATAATAATTTTAAAGTGCTTTGTAAATATGGGCCATAAAAATGTTTAAATTGTATGTCCAACTCGAGTGTGGAGTCTGATTTTTAAATCACTTTAAAACTGTTAATGGGTTTTAATTTAAATTTTAATGTTTTTTTTTTTTTTTTTTTTTTTTTTTTTTTTTTTTTTTTTTAAATAAAATTAAACCAAAATGTCATTTAATGAATTTGTAGTTGTTAACATGTGTTTTTGGTATTTTTTTTGTTATTATGAATACTTTGTGTTTGAAATAGAGATTGGAATCCCTGCGTTTCTAGATAAACAGTCATTTGAGACTTTGAGCGACTAAATTTTTTTTATGGATTTTTAATGAGTTTTTGTTACAAGTGGAATTACAAGTGTAGAGTTTAAAAGACGATCTAATCCAGGAATAATTTAAAATTATGGATTCTAAAAAGAGTTTAGAAAATCTATAGTTTTTAAAAAGTCTTAGCTTCAAAATGGCCAACAAATGAACGGTTCTTAAAAAACCGTGTTGCGGCTTAAGGCTCAGTTAGGCGAACGTTCCTGTACCCGTAACTTACTGTAACGGACTTATAGAACATCTAAAAACGTGTCATACATATGTTTTTCACATACATAAACAAAAAAGCAATAGTATACATAAAACAACACACACAGTGATGGGAAATCAAAAGGTTTAAATGGTGACCGCTGTGCAGAAAAAGTACCAAATGATTAAAACAGTTTAGTGTATGTAAAAAAAAACATTAATAATTTAATATCTGATATTTATATTATAGATTTACAATAAACAAATATGTATTTTAGCATATACATCAGGGATGTCAGCGTCATACACAATTGTGTCAGCAAAACTCACATGTACGCTTACGCTCTTTTATTTTGCGAGCGTAAAATATAATTGTTTACTGCAAAACACTCTCGTTCAGCGGGAAATATCGCACGATCGCACGGCCTGTTTTGAGGCCTCTAAACATAAATAATATATTTATTATTTATTATCTTTGTTTCTGTTTTGTTTTATTTCTGTTTTTAACATTGTACAATGATTTAAAAAAAACAAATTGCTTGTGGTTTTTGTACAAGGTGTAGTGTACTTGTTGTAGTATCAAGAATAACTGTGATGAATTCGCCTTGATGATGTGTTTATTGAGCTTCTGTAAACTTTAAATTTGAATTTTATTAATTAGTCTTGTAGACAGCGATAACCAGCATACAAGCGGATGAGTTTATTAAAAATTTAATCATCCAGATAGGGAAAATATTATTGAGTTCTGGAAAAATTTAGACGGGGCACGATATCCTGTATTAAAAAAAAATTCCTTCAAATGTTTGTCGCTTTTTTTCCTCAATATATATTTGCGAACAAATATTTTCCGATTTGAAATACATTTGCTCAAAACAACGCAATAAATTAACGTCCGCAAACCTAAAAAATGTTTTGTTGTTTCGAAACTGCAATATAAATTTAGAAGATATTATTGGTGAATAAAAGTATATTTTTATAGGCTAGTAAAATCTTCTCTTTTTATAATGGTGGTTAATAATTATAGAATATTTTTAAACTTAATGGGGTTATTATTTGCATTAGTATGTGCATTTTCATTGTGGGCATTCGCAAAGGTATGTTGAGCACAAAATTAAAAATATTGAAAAGGATTGTATAAGGTTGTAAAAAGACTTCAAATATTGTGAAGTGCTCAATTTTTCCAAAAAATAAGCAAAGTTTCTGCGAAATGCAGGTTCCAAATTAAATTTATTTAAATAATAACTGAT
This sequence comes from Pollenia amentaria, assembly GCA_943735925.1. Classification (NCBI taxonomy): domain Eukaryota; kingdom Metazoa; phylum Arthropoda; class Insecta; order Diptera; family Polleniidae; genus Pollenia; species Pollenia amentaria. The sequence continues at coordinate 27,870,180 of OX031010.1, forward strand.
TGTGTCTGTCCATAATTCAACATTTTTCGATAATTGTATTATTATTAATTGCTCTAAAGTCTTCATAGCAAAATATGTATGCTAATTAGGCCTCGTAATAGGCCTCGCAACCGCAGATTCCTCCCGCTGGGAATGTAAGAGACAAGAGTATTCGCACCAACACAATCATAATTGACACCACTGATATACATACACATTTACATGTATTATTTTGTAAATTTGCATAGGCAAAACAATGTTTTGTAACCATTAAAAGCCTTTTATATATTTCTCATTTCTATTGTATGTGCATATGCATTTGTTTATTTTGTACATCTAAGCATATGTATATTTATATATAGGGAAATATTTATGTTGTATTGTAAGTAGTTTTGTCGAAAGTCCATAGACATACTGAAAAAAGTACCAAAAAAAAAAAGAGCGCACATGCCCGCATTCAATTAAACATAGAAGCAACCCATCACTGATTTACAAATGTCACGTAACAACGGTATGAAATTATATTTTATACAGAAAGCTACAACCAGCGTTACCGTTATGCGACTAAGGTCGCCTTTTTGCCCCTTTTTGACTGCCTTGCCACTTTCTTTGCTCCTTTTTTTTCAAATCCCCTTTAGTATCATTTTGCATTTTTTTTTTAAAAATGCCTTCGTAGAATAAGCTTATTTGTGTAAGGTGTAAATTTCTTTTATTGAAAATAAGTTGGATCTATGAAAAATACAGCAATTCTAACTGCTTTTTTGTGAATATTTGTAAAATTGAAAAAAATGTGTTAAACTGGAATAATAACTTTGTTTATGTGAAAAATCTCGTATCAAAGAATATTGTAAATTCATTATGGACAAGTAAGTCGTTCATATAAAAGTGTTCTAAAAAAAATATAGGTACATGAATATAATTTTATTTGGTTATGTTTAAGGTTCATCATAAAATCAAAAAAAAAAAGTTGAACTCCCTTCAACAAGTGGTTCAATTCAATTAAGTCCAGATGTGGAAATAAGTTCAACGAGTAAATCAATGTCCGAAAAAACACACAAGAAGATGAAAGCCGCATCGCGAAAATATTGTTTAAATTGGGAAACACAATATAAGTGGTTAAAATTGGACATAGAAACAAAAAAAAAACCCTTTTGTGTTCTTTGCAAGCAATTGCTTATCTGCCAACGAAACCATTTAGAACGCCATGCTGGAACTGTCAAACATGTGACCAATGAAAAGCAAATAAATAATGTTAAAATTTCCAAGTTTTTACCAAAAAAAAAAAAAAAATACCGATTTTCAAAAAAAAAGTGGTTATAGCTGAAATAAAGCTAGTCCTTAGAATGATCAGCTGCAACCAATCGTTCAAGTCAATGGACAATTTGGCCAAATTCAACGCAAATTTTTATAAATAAGAAGTTTATTTTTTGTTATGTTTAGTTTTCAATGAAAATAACTTAATAAATATGTTTGTTAATTGAAAATTTTCGTATTTTTATAGTTGCCCCTTTTTTTTTTCTCAGAATTCCCCTTTTTGTGCCACTTTTTTTTGGAAAATCCCTTTTTAATGCCCCTTTTTGAAAATTTTGAACGGTAACGCTGGCTACAACTACGGTACATTACATTTCGGTAAGCTTTTGCATTGCTTTTCATTTACCAAAAAGCGAACAGCTGATTGATACAGTACAGATACGGTACAGCAACGTTCGCCTAACTGAGCCTTTAATGCCTCTATCTACCGATTGAAAATGGCCAAATCCATGCGAATTCATAACAGGTGAACTCGAGAGATGAGTTGAATATTTTTTTGCCGCGTGAATTTAACGTTTAACGAAACAAACAAATAAACTGTATATATATTCGGCGAAGGTACCTGTTATTAATTTGGTGCTAAACTAACATCTGCTCCCCGCAAGATAATGCGTTAAACAAACATGGCCTCTTTACTTAGAAACCAGATGGTTTACTCTTTGATTGTGTTAGGGAGAACTGGGTACCGTTAAGAAATCAATAAATCAATATAATATAAAACAAAACAAGTTTTTTTTTTTAAATGTGCAACAAAAATATGCAATGTCAGCAATATATGCAAAAATATGCACTAAATAATAAATCGATGGCATTTTACTTAAATTTTCATGATTCGCAAAGATATTTAGTTTATGTTGTTCTCATACTGACGATCACAAATATGCATTTGCATAAAAATCCGTGCCTTGCCCCTTATAATAATTAGGAATTAAGGGTCCTTAAAATGAAATAAGATCAAATTGTTATCATTATTATTTTCTTTTACAAAAAATGTTGGGCTATCGAATTTTTTTACCGATGGACATACATACATATGTATACATATCTTTTGATCAGATATGTTCGCGTTTATTGCTTATATTAAAGCTCCTTTTACTTAAAACAAATACTTTTTTTAGGATTTTTAATTTTATCAAAAATATTAACAATTTAAAATCAGTTTTTGGTTTTTCATTACACAATTTTTCGTAAACAAACGGAGCTGGTATTGCCACACTTTCTATCTAAAGTGTTTGTTATGTAACCGAAAGATGGTGAAGAAACAGAAACCCTTAACCGTTGGTTAAAAAGTGCTTACTAACCTAAACGACAGTTTGTTAATATTCATGTTAAATTAATTTAATTATATATTGTGAAAAGGGCCGTTAAACAGATAAAATGTTTTTTTTTTTGTGGCGAAATCAATCATCCATAACCAAAAATTTAGAAATAAAATCAAAATTTTTAACCGGGTTTCTTTTGATTTGATTCTGTAGAACGAGACGGACTACGCTATACATATTTCAATCGAAAATACGTAAAAAACATTTTTCGAACTTATTAAACTTTTACCAAATGTCAGGCCAAATCAGGGTATTAAAACAGGTTTTAAGAAAACTTAATCACCCTTATCGCTAATCTTAAACAGGGTCTCCACCTGAGATAAGATATAAGATTTTTATATCAGTAAACGTCAAATTTAATCGCAGAGAGTATTCTCTTACGTGTGGACTCTCAATTAGTGTTAGTATAAATATTATAATAAATGTTATGAGACAGTTGTTATGAGAAATCTTATAACAACTATCTTATAAGATGAGCTGTCAAAAATACACATACATATAAATTATTATTAGAACGCTATCATTAAAATGTTTAATTTTTTTTAGTGTAAATAGTGTAAATCTTGTAAAAAATGCTTAAAAACAATATTAAATACTATGAATAAAGAAAAAAACTAAAAAATAATAAAAAACGACACAAGTTTACTGTACGAAAATCAGTAAATTATGAAGTTTTCTAGGGCGCTTTTAAGTCTACGTCGAGTAGAATTGTCTCTGTTTTAGTCGACAGGAAATTTTGCGACGACTCGAATGAAAGTTAAAGGAATTTTAAGTAGTAAGCGAAAATTTTTAACTTAAGACGATTGCCTCAAAGAGCAGCAAAACGACGCAAAATTGCAACAATTTGGAAAAGTTTGCAAAAATAGCGAAAATTCGCGAAAATTTTTAATATTTTAAACAAGCCATAAAATTAATCGAAAGGAATGACAAAAATTCGGTAAAAATTGCAAAATTAGCGGAAATTCGCAGAAATTTCCTAACAGGGGCATGACAGCAAAGTCTTATATTTATTAATAATCGTTAAAGCTAAAAAGAATCAGAAAACTTTCAGTAAAAAATAGCTCTTATCGCGAACCTGGCAAAAATTCGCGAAAAATTCAAAATCGGAAACAAACTCTAAAATTAATTTGATATCGCTTAACCGATTAAAAAACAAAATGTCAGAAAATAGCATAAATAGCGTTAAAAAATTAACTTTAATGATGAAGAACAAAAATAATAGAAAAAAAAAAAAAATTGGAGATGGGATTTTTTTTCTGTCAGATTTTCGATAATTTGCCGACGTCTGCACAACTTTCTTATAAAATACCAAATTAACGTCGAAGTGATGTAGTCGTCGACTTGATGTGACAACAAATAAAAAATAATGTCGATGTCGACAACGACTTACATAATAGGGGTGATTATCTCAAGTGGAGACCCTGTGTTAAGGGAATAAATTCTAGGGAATAATTTTTTTAATTCCCAAGAACAATAACTTGGTATTGCCAATTGTTAGGGAATAAAATAAATATCGTTGGCAAGTCTAACATTCTATTGAGAATTATGGTATGTTCAGACCTAACAAATATTTGACGAATAAATCCAAAAAAGCATGCTAAAGTATAATACTTTAGTTTTTTTTTTTTTAACAATTTTGATTGACTTCATCATCTTTTTTTGTAAGAAGATAATTGTATAACTCAATTAAGAAACTGTTAAATGATGTTTGAACCAGCAAAGGTTCCGCAAAAGCAAAAAATTTTTTAATAAAACTAGTGGTTTCGTGTAGGACGCCAAATATTTAATAGGTGTGAACATAGCTTTAATGTTATTTTATTTTTTACGCTTTTTAATTTTCTTAACCCTTTCAGTGTTTTTGTCGAATATATTCGACATTGCATTGTACTCTCTTTCTACGCACTTTTACTGTATAAAATTGTACAGTTAATTATATTTTTTTTGTTTTATCTGAAAGAGGGACACTTTTGATATTTTAAATTGTTATTATAGTAGACATTGACTTTCTTTTCTTATTATTGAGTGCATTGTCGTACCCAAGTCAAGAAATTTGTAAAAAGGTTAGATTTAGGAAGAAAAAAATAATAATTTCGGGGATCAGGCGTAAGTAAGTATTTTCTTGAAAAAAAATATTGCAAAAATAAATTGTAGGTTCTTTTTTGGAACTTTGAAGGTCAATTTTAAATATGTTCGGCATTCCCTAAAAACCAGGGGAGCTGCATGAGGCGAAAACTGTTTTCCTCGGCTTCAGCGCCATCACATTACCGTATATACACATTTTCAGATTTTTATCCCGCCACAAATTATTTGTGACATGCAAATTGGTTGTGTAGTAAAATTTATATGAAAATAACTCAGTTTTTTGAGTGCTTTTAATATAAATTTTACTACACAATCAACTGCCTGTCACCTGAAAACAATACATTAATCAATTCTCATTATTCAGTAAACAGTATAGTATTTCGCTCCAATTTATGTTATAAGAAGGAAAAAAAAATTGTTGGAGAAAATAAAAAGACGAAATTTCAGAGTTGCAATCGATCAACACCAGTGTGTTTATCGGAATTAAAAGCATGAACAATTTTTGGCAGTAAATATATAAATATAAAAAAATAAAAAAAAGATACACTGGTCCAGCACTAATTACCAGATAGAAAGTCGTAACCGATACCGCCGGTTGTGAAGTTTGCATCATGTCTACGCTTTTTTGCAGAAGGAAGTTACCAAAAAGCTCTAGTGAGGTGTTGGCAGAAGTTTTACGGCCCTTTTAAAACAAACTTTGTCCGAGGCGGATAGTTTGACCGAATATAGAAGAGAAAAAAAAAGCTATTGCCAGAGAATTGTTTGAAAATGTTTCAGCCATGTAGCCAGCTGCAGCTTGTTTGTATTCCAACTCCTTTTTAAAATCAAATTAAACAATTAAAAACAACAAGAAAACTTTTAACATTGTGCATTCTTTTTTATTCCCAATCAAAATATTTGTGAACAAATTCACATCTTTTTTTGGGGACAAAAAACCCACGGGAATAAAAATCGGCGAGCCAATTTTTTTTTACGTGGAAATAATTCACGATTGCAACTTTAGGGAAAAGGGAAATATTTCAAGTGAACAAATATTCACGATTGGGGTGAATGTCTTCTTATTTGATAGGATTTCGAAAATTTTGACTCAACAACCATCTCAAATGGTTCTTTTAATGCTGCCAATCCTTTTTGTTCCGTTTTTATATCTACACCACAATAGTGGACATATGTAACTTTGTTATTCCGTTCGCAATTTCTACAATATTGATCTTAGACCCTATAAAGTATAAATATTCTGGCTCCTTTTGAAAAGGGAAGCTCAATTCCGCTTGTCTGTCTGTCCGTCCGTCTGTTGAAATGAACTCAGAATTTCTGAAAGAAAACTTTCATAGTGTGAAACCAGACTAAAGATAGTAGTTGTAAAATGGATGTAATAAAACAGTACTAACTGATCAAATATAACTCTTAAAAATATTCTTTGTGCTAAAAAAATCGTATTTTATATGATGACCAGCTAAGGCAAAAAAAAATTACTGCCAATCAAATAAATGAAAGGGTATCTAAGAATCTCAAATAAAACTTGAAATTATATTAAAAACATTTGTAAATTTGTATAAAATTTTTCATTTGAAAAATCGTCAAATTTAGTTTATAAATCGTCCAATCGTCAATAAACCATTTTTGTACCTAAAAATCGTCAAATCTGGCAGCCGTGAATTGAATATGGATAAGTTAAGTATTTCGCGATTGAATAATAGTACTTGAATCAATCTTTCTGTGCTTGATTCAAGAAACTCCGTACTCACCGTGCTATTTATACCGCTTCGGACTGATTTGAGTACGGATGGGTTGATTTTTCTTTTGAGTGAATGTTAAAAAAAATATTATATTTAAAAAAGCTTTAATTTTGTCATTCTTGATTATTAAGAATAACATAAATTTGTTTTGGAACCCTGGCTTGTGTTTTATTTTCGAATATAGTGAATTATAATACATAATTACAGCACATCCAGTAATCCGAATATCTCGTTAATCAGAATCAGGGTCTGCAATCATTAATTCGCATTAGCGAGCTGACACTGTACTTAGTTTTAACTGAACTTGGTAAAATTGGCCGTAATTCATGTAATTTTATACCGTGCTAATTGTTTTCAATTTATTGTCAAATTAAATGGGTTTTTCATTTATTTTTATTTAATATTTTTTTAACACTTTTTAAGCATTTTTTTTGTTGGAATTTTATTTAGCTTTTTTCACAAAAACGTTTCATTTTTCCTTCATTAAGTTTTGGCAACACTGCACACAAGCTTCTTTCCGGAAAAGAGCCTTTGTGGCCATAAGCCACCTCATTATGTTGGTATTTAGATTAAATTTGGTCCAACCTGCTTTGATTGCAATCTTAATCATCTTACCATATTTTACCATAGCCCCCATACAGATACTACTCCCGGAAATAGATTTTAGTGGAAAAAATTTCTTATAAATGTTGGTATTGAAACAAAATTTGGCGATTAAATTTGGCCCTTATCGTGGTTGGCGAATTTAAAATACGCTTGCGCCTGTTTGGTAATAGATTAAAGGACATAATTTCACGTTATCTTTAATCTATTACCAAATAGTCGCAGGCGTATTTTAAATTTGCCAACCATTATAAGGGGTGAATAATTTTTACGGTCTTGACCAGTGTGGCCATTTTGGCATTTTTGCAGCTAAATTTAGCATTAAAAATTAATATTTAGCTGCAAAATTTTCATTTAGCACTTGGCATTTCATTTAGCATTTTTGGAAAATTGTTTAGCTTTTTTTAGCATTATTTATTTTAAAAATTACGACGAATAGTTTTATTGATTTTACTAAAAAATTTTTATTAATTATAATATATTTTTACTAGAAATAGTTGTACCTTAAATTAAATTTCGTATGAAAATTTATAATTCTTATGTTAAGAAACCTTCTTGTTAAAAAAAAAATTAAATATTCTGGGAATATTAGAAATGCCCTTATCATGTCGATTGGAAACATTATTCACCCTTTGATATTACGATATAAAAGTACAAGGAAATTTCACTTTGTATTTAGATAAAAATTCAACACTGTAAAAATGTCTAAAAAAATTTTTTGCTCTAAACTGCTGAAAAAATAATTATTTTAAACATTCAACTTTTCTTAAACTATAAAAAATAAAATTGAGACATTTTTATATTGAATCGTTTGATTTAGGGGGTTTGCGCGCCCCTAAATTTAAAATTTAATCTTAACTACTTGTGCTCCATATTTATGTGTATCAGATGCTTTACCAAAATCTATCCACTTGATTAAATGAAATCATTTATTTTAATTTTTAATAAATTTTTAACAAAAATCTTTAAAAAATTTTAGCATTATTTTAGCACTTTTTTTAAATCATTTGTAGCATTTTTTGGTCTTGTCTAATGCCAGATTTAGCTGTAAAATTTTTTTAGACCTGGCCACACTGGTCTTGGCATAATGTTCCATATAAACCCCCTTCCTAAAATCACTTAAAGGCAGTCAATCTTATGTAGATGAAGATATCCAAATAATATTCGTTACAATGAATCTTAAACTCATGATTGCCCATGGGTCCCAAATGGGGTACACCCTCGAAAAAAAATGTTTAAATACTGTGCTGTAGGGTATCAACGGTCCGGATTGACCGACTAAACTTTCTTACTTGTTTCATATGATAATACCTACAACGTTCGTAAATTTTTGTTCTTTCACCGCTGGCAGTTCTGAAAATAATTCTAAATTCTGACAAATATTATTATATTTAATTTTTCTCGGATCTTATTCCATTAGAATTTTATAATTTTTCGAAATATAAGGATCCGCAGTGTTATGGGGGTGGGGGTGTCCTTAAATTTTGCACTACTGTTGTTTAACTTCAAAATTTAAATTCTTAAAAAATAATGTTTTTAATCACAAAATTAAATTTATAAAAAAAAAACTCGTCTCTTCTTTAGAAAAATTTTATTTAGTATTGTTTAAAATACACTTAAAGAAATACATAATTATTAAAAATTGTTGATTTAGTTTTTTAACACTTTAATTTTTTTTTTGGTTTTCTTTTAATTCATTTTTTATCTGTTGAATAAGGACCCGGACGACATCTTTACCTGACAGTATTAGAGAAATTTAAATATAATCTAATGCTGCCCGGTAAGATGTGAACAGATGTCCTTCGAAATGGAATCGAAAAATCAGGGTTCCAGGATTTTTTTTTTCGAATATAAAATATTTTAAAATTTTTATAATTTTGTTTTTTTATAAAAATATTAAGTTGTTTTCATTTAATATTTTAATAGTCACATTTACACTTACAGAAATTTTTATTGTCATATTAATGTAAATATTTTGAACAAAAATTATTGTTTATTTTTTCACTTTTTTTCTCGTTTCAAAATCTTACGATTTTTATGATGGTTTCGTAAAATAAATATTTGCTTAAAAAAATTTTTTTTTTCTCTGATTTTATTATAGTCTATAGTTTTGTTGCATTTTGTTTAATTTTTATGAAACTAAATATTTATTTTCTTTTTTTTTGTTTGACAAGTAATCGAAAAAGCGTGCGGCCAATGTTTAAGTTGAATTTGAAAACAAAATAACTATAAATAATTGTTAAGGCTAATAGTTTTTTTTTTAAATAAATTTAAGAAAAATAGTAAAATTTGTAAAATAAAAATAATTGGTTTGCGTTAACGCCCAGTTAATGCCGATAGTTTTAGTAGTGTATTCCTTTAAGAAAATTGTATTTATCAGTTGCATGATTTCAGTTTCTTTTTTTCAAATAGCACAAATTTAACGTATTTAAACACACCATAGATATTATATGATTTAAAAGAATGGAAAAAATTGTCAAACACGCAAATGACAAGCAGCTATTTATTACTGGCACCAGCACGACAGCCTCAAGAGTCAGGTAGTTAAGGCGACAACTACCGATTACCGACTGACGAGCGTGTATCAATAGTATCAATACAGTTCCGTTCAAGCGCCACCGTCTAACTGAAACAGAAATAGGCGGGCTCCACTTGAAAAATTCCAATCGAACCTAAACCAGCTAGCAACAATAACAAAGCATTTTCTAAAATATTTATTAAATGCGCATCATACTTACAACCCCAACTTGCTTAGTTAATACAAGTTTGATCCAACTCAGAAAAAAAACATAATTCTCCCTCTCTTGGCAACAAATTTTACGTGAAAATTACTCTCTTTGTTCCGCTTTAAAGCGATCGAAGATCGCACCTCTGCCATACCATTTTATGTTGGTTTTGGTTTGAAATAAAAAAAAATTAAATTTTTAGGGGAACGGGGAATTTTAGGGGATTTTAAAATATGTAGTTTTAATACTGTCTGCGTTAGTTTTACGTATTTTCAAAAAAAAAAAAAAAAAAAAAAAGAAAAAAAAAATCGAAATCATTTGACACAATCAAAATGTAGGAACCAACAAACTGATGATCAGCATGACTACACAAAACATAATTTTTGATCAAATCTTAATTTGAAAACGAAAAAAGAAAAAAAAGCAACAACTAATTTTAATAAAATTATACAAAAGCTATAACATTTAATTATACGACAAATCAGGGAATAATTATAGAAAAATTGTGGTTTTGAAAAAATTTCAAAATATTTTACGATTCTCATAAAACTGATTATGCGAAAAAATATTTATTTGTCTTTAAAAGTTTTGAATACATATTCTTTTGGAAAAATATTTTTGTTTTTTGCCAAAAAAAAATATTTTAAAGATTAAAAATTTTATTTTTGCTCCAAAATCCATCGCATTTTTCAATCCAAAAATGACAAATAATAAATGATCTGTTAAAAATGTTTTTCTGTTGATCTTACGACCTTCTGTTTTTTTGTTATTTCGAAATTATCTGTCTGTCCTTTGATTTCGAAATGAGAAAATCTTTAAACAAAAAGAAAATTTTTTATTAAAGTTTTTTTTTTAATCACATTTTTGGTCTTCAATTTGAAAACCAACTGACCTGACCGTCCCTTGATTTCGAACGAAAATTTTGTTCGCTTAACTAAACTTTTAAACAAAAACACATTTTAAAAATTTTCTTTTAAGCGATCGGTAATTTCGTTCGAACTCGAAACCAAATTGGAGACCAAAAATTACAAAAATGTCATTAAAAAAAAAAAATTAATAAAGAATTTTCTTTTGGTTTAAAGATTTTAAATAATTAAAATATGTTTTAGTAAAAGTTATTGAACTTCTTAAATTTTAGTTTTTACTGAGTTAAATTAATAAATTTTAAAAACAAAAAAATTTATAATTTTGTTTTTATATATTTAAAATAATGCTTAAATATTTAAAATGTTCATTCATTTCTTAAACAGTATGAAAAGGTTTTGAACAATTACTCAAAATTATTTTTAATTCCAATTTCTTCTTAAATAGTTTTGAATAATGCCTAAGAAATTTCGTAAAAAAACTACAATTAAAGTCAAAAATTTATCATTTGTAAAAATAGTAAACTGTTAACCTTAAAACAAATTGTTAAGATTTAAGATGTGCTCGAAAGTTAGCATTAAAGTAATTATTTTTTAATTTCTTAACTTGAATATAAAAGTATAATTTAAAATCTAAATACATTTTTCATGCATTTGATTAGTTTTAGACCATAAAGTGAAGTTCAAAATCAAAGTTTTTATGTTCGAAAGTATGTTCAAATATTGAATTTTTTTATTTTAATTATGTAAAGTTGAAATTTAAATGTATATACAATATGTCCTGCAATTCCACCAAATAGTTTCGAATAATTTATTAAAGAAATTTTTCATTAAAATTAGGAAATTATCGTTTTCAAACATTTCGAGGCTAAAAATAAAGTTTTAAAGTATGTTCGAATTTTCGAAATTAAGTTCGAATTTTTCGAAGTTATTTACTTTGTATAAAAAAGTTTGTTTTAAAAGCTAAATTCACTTTCTTATGCATTCAATTGATATAAAATCAAAAAATTAAATTCGAAAACAAAGTTTTTATTTAAAAATTATAGTTCAATATTCGAAAATGTTAAATTTTTGTATGAATTGTAATTTAAAACTAAAAAAAACTATTTTAAATGACTAACTTCATTTAAAAAATTTAAACTATATTTAATGACTTACCTTATTTAATAAAATTTATCAATTAAAAGTATAATTGTTATATTCGAAATTACCTTCGAATATACTATATTTTTTTTTAATTACCGTATAAGCCGTAAGCTGAATTCAATATTTACTTATTTAACTCGTTTAACAATTTAAAACTTAATTTTGTATTAAAGTAAAAAATTTCTAAAGTGAATTCGAAAATTTAAATTTACGTAAATGTTATAAATTCAAATTAAACTAAATACGGAATTTCTTTATTCGAAAGTAAATTACACAATTTGATATGTCATTTTATAATTATTTTTGAGTTTCTGCTTGAATTTTCGAAATTTCTTTATTCGAAAGTAAATTACACAATTTGATGTGTCATTTTATAATTATTTTCAATTTTCTGCTTGAATTTTTAGAAATTATGTTGGAAATCGTTCCTTGAATATAACATTGAACTAAATTTTTTTCCACTATGTATTTAATAAATAATTTGAGAATCTTAAAAAAAAATTCATGACTTAATTACACATTTTTGAAATTAAGTTTGTGCATTCGAAATTTCAATATTTTAGAAATTTGATTTGACTAAAGAAAATTGAAATTTTATTTAACTGATTTAATTTACTATTTAATCACTTAAAATTCCATTTTCATTGTAGAAAAATCACGGTTTGAAATTGTATTCGAATTTTTCGAAAATTATTTGACAGCTTTTAAACCGAAAAATTTAATTTAGAAACTCATTAAGATTGTTTTTTAAAACATTTTCTAGATTAAAATTATCTACATTTTGTGAAATTCGAATCTGCTTCGAAAGCTAATTTCATTTTTTTCGCAAATATTTTAGCGCCGATATTGAGTTTTATATACTATCGACATATTGTAAATTTTTCGATTACTAACAAACACGATTAAATTCAACTAATTTTGAATACTGGGTACGTTTTTTTTCTTTATTTTGCAGAATTGTTTTTTAGTTTGAATTATTATAATTTTAAAAATTAATTTTCTAGTACGGAGCTCACCATAATTTTGAAGTTAATAAGCTGTGACTTTCCTTATTATAAAATTTGAAAATTTTTGAGAAGTATTTAAAACTGATTTTAAACTGAAGTACATTTTCCAGTCTTTTTTTTTTTTTTTTTTTTTTTCCAAAGAAATCTAAAATAAATAACATTTTCTATTTTTTGAATTTGTTCTTTGAGCTAAATTTCAGTTAAGTATTTTGTTAATAAAAATAGAAGGAATAGAACTATTACAAAAAGCTTTATAAAATACATAACTGAAATTTATCACATAGAATAAATTCGAAAAATAGAAAATGTTGAATATAATAAAGTAACTTATAAAAAAAAGAAATAATTCCCAGATTCTATTTGAAATCCAAAATCCTTTTTTATAATTTTGTGGTTCTATTTATTAGTAGAAGAGCTTCTAGTCGGAAACATTTTTCTAGGAAGAGACATTTCGGAAGTTTCAGTGCAAAGTTTTAATTCAGAGTTTTGTGCTATTAAAAGGCCTAACCGAGATTTTATCGATGTGGAACAAAAAAAATTATCAAAGAAAAAGATTTTGGAGCAGGCAAAACGAAAGCACAGGAAAAAAATATCTCAAGAAAATGCTAAGCATTACAGTTTGTTAAAAATAAAATTGTATGCCAACAAACTTTTTTTGATTTAATGAAAAAATTTATCAAAATTGCACTTTGCAAAATAGCACTCAATAAAACATATTTGATAATGAAATAAATAAATATTTCTTGATATTTAATAAAAAATATCACAGAAAATACTTGCCTATGTTTTTATATCTTTGATATCTTTGAAAATAAGACTTGAGTGCTTGTAATTCTCATTCGCTTTACAGTTTTTTTTCTTCCTATGCTAATCTCGCGAAGCTCTACGCTTGTCTGCAGGAAAGAAACCAGAGTCTGGAGGGAATCGAAGCCGCAAACCTCGGCGCTCATAAACTAGCTCACTACCAACTGGCCTACCTAAAATTGGGAATTCAGCACATCGTAATTAATGAATAATTAAATAAAAATTCGATAAACATTTTGTTTGATTTATTCAACATTTCCAACAATTTATTTTAACAAATAACGTTAACCTTTTGTAAAAAAACAATTAATTTTGGGCAACAACTTTTTTTATTATAGCCATACCTACAAATTTTTTTTTATTAATACCGCAAAAATTGTCATCGCAGAAAATTCAAAAATTTTTTTAATCAAATATGCAATTTTCGTAATGAAATATGAAAATTATTTTTTTCTGTGTAATAATTAAGGAGCTAAATTTAAAGCTTCATTCAATATAAATTCACAGAAAAAAGAGTTTTATCAATTAAAAAAAATGGTTTAAAAAGTATTTAAATTTAATTAATGTGATAATTGAATCAATTATTTTTTTAGTTGAAAGAAAATAAAAAATTTAATTTTGATTTAATTAACATTTTAGTTGTTTGTAAAAAACTTTTCAATTAAAATTTTAATTAAATAACAAAAAATCTTAATTGACTTTTTTCGTTTAAAATAAAATAATAAATACTTGTAGAATTGTTGTTGGGAATTGTCAATATTTATTTGAATAAATTAACACATTGTTTGAAATGGCAAAGTTTTTTGATTATTTTTTTAATTAAAATTAAAAATATCATTTATTGAAAAAAAATATTCACAATTTTACAATTTTTAGTAATCAATATAATCATTTTGGTAATAGGTGCAAAATCAACAAATTGTTTGCTTGATATTATGAATTTGGTGATTAGAGAAATTTAATAATTTTTTCTGTGCTTTAATTTCAAATTGTTATTTAAACTTTCTAAATTGAGCTTTCATTGAAAGCTTTAAACTATGCAAAGAAAATGATTAACGTCCGGGAATTAAGCGACCCTAATTTTGTTGGGGGTTTAAAACAAGATGATGGTCTGCTTTTACACACATAAATTTTTACTTAACCAAGTCTGTTCAATTTTCTTTTAAAATTGCCCGATTGTTTATACTCAGACAGTCTGTGTTCAATTTTTTAATATGATGTGTCAATGAGAATTAAATAAAAAAGAGAATTAAAATAACTTGCCGGTACATGCAAGCCTGTACTCCTCTTCCTTTCTCTCTCTTCATTAAACACACATTGAGGTGTGTAAAAGCAGACATAGCTAAGTTTTATAGTTATTTTGTTAAATAGGGGCTTCCTCCAAAATCATCGGTCGACCTATAGAACTTCGTATGTTAATCCGAAAACTTCTATAGTCCGCTTCTGAGTATTATGGTAGGCATAAGTAGTAATCAATCGTTAGTTTTTTATGGTACTCCTCTGGTAAGTCACCTGAGTTGTAAATGGCACTCCCCCAAGCCAAGTCTCAGTTTTTTTTTTGGTTCTTCACCAGACTAAAAAAATTTCATATGGTTAATATTGAAACCAGAAAAACTGTTACCCGAAACAGTTAAACAAGGCCAAACCATAAGCCAATGCGAAATGGGACCTTAAGCGCACAAAAGGCAAACAGAAATGGGCGACCTGATTGCCCTTTAAAGAATAAAGCGCGCGCACTGATTCCCCGTTTACAGCAGTTTTTCGAAAGGAAACCCTAATTAGTTGTACTGGTAGTATTCAAACTACAGTATTCAGTGTTATGCATGTTGATTAACAATTATTTGTGTTTATTATTTGTTATTGCTGTTTTTTTCTCTAACAATTTATTTACTTTTTATAGGAGAGGCGTCGTACATTTGAATATTTCTACTGACAAACCATAATTTAAAATTCAATAAATCGTTAAAAGCCATTTCACTGCAAACTTAATGAGACAAATCAATTTCTTTAGAGTCTATCACCAGTTAAAGAGCTAAGGGGAGGGGGAAAAAGAGGTCTATCACCAGTTAAAGAGCTAAGGGGAGGGGGAAAAGAGGGTTTTTTTATAAATGATTGAATATTAACTAAACAAATATTTTGTTTTCGAAACTTTGTAAATAAATGTGAATTATTGAAATGCAAATGATGTGACGTGTATGTCAATAGATTTGAAATGGAATCAACAACAAAAAAAAAAAATGTTTATTTCCTTATAATTTTGTTTGAAATCTAAAATCTAGACACACTTTACTTTTAATACAAACATCAATTGCAAGTACTTTAAGAATTTAATATTGAAAAGTTGTTTGAAGATATTTGTTTTTTATGGAAAGTTTAAATTATTTTTTTCAAGTGTTAAATTCTTATTGTTTTTAAGGAGCGTTTTTTTTTGCAACTTTGCTTTTTAATAGCGGAGTTCAGTGTTTGGTGCAAATGCTCTTGCGAAAGATTCACTGCCTTTTTTTACTGAATGCGAAAGAACTCCTTTTTTCGCACAACTAGATTTAAAATCAATTCCAAAAACTTTGTTTCTGTTTCAAATGCATTTACGCGAAAGAAATCGTGCTTCCGACCTAGTGAAATTGGTAGTTAATGCAAAATTCAACAGCTTAATATTCAGAGTTTCCGGTAGATTTCATACTAGTATAAGGGAAAAGCCTGCTGACTTTGAAGGTCATGTCAGATAAAACTTTTGCTTCGCGTTGCGTTACCGATTCGCTTTGACATCTAAGATAAAATATACATACTTGTACGAAACATGTCACATAAAGTACATTCAAAGCGGAGCGAAGCAACAAGTTAGCCAACTCTCATATTTTTGCGCGCTTTGACAATTGGCTAGTATAATTTTCTTTTTTTTTTCAATTTTTTTTGCCAAATTCAATCCATAAAAACCGTCCAATTAAATTTTTAACTTTTATTTTTATAACAAATAATTAAATGTACAAACTACCAACCGCTTTTATAAGTAAACAAACAATGCGTGAGTGTTGTCAAAGTTTTCATTGTGTCATACACCTTTTGCTTTGCGTTTTTCTGCCAAAGGTAGAAACGTCAAGCAAAGCGACAAAGTTGTATCTGACACGGCCTTGATAGTTCGAACCAGATGGTACTTATAGAGTGGCCTTAGTTCTACAAAAACAAAAAACGACATAAATTTTGTTTCTACTTGTTCTGACGTTTGTCTGTTGTTTTTTTTTTTTTTTTTTGTTGCATTGCTGTAGTAGTGAGGTCACTTTGTTAATACATTTTGGTTCGAACGAATTTGTTTTGGTTTTACTATTGGGTGATTCACAAGGTGTGCTATCAACTCATATCCTAATAATGTTCTAAATAATATTTTACAATTGTTTGAAAAAAAATATTGTTGTGTTTCAAATAAAATAAAAATTTTAATGCTGTGTTCATTGATTCGTCGTAACTGTACAGTAGAAATCTAAATTATAAGCGGTTACCCACAGCAGTCATATATCGATGCCTTACTTTCTCAACCTCGTATCTTAAAAAAATACGGTTTGGACTTTTTCATATAAAACGATTGTTTTTTTTTGTGTTCTATTACTGCAACAACTTATTATTTCAATACTTTGTCTCTATTCTGTAAATATTAATAAATTATTGAAATAATAAGTTTTTGCAGTAATAGAACACAAAAAAAAAAACAATCGTTTTATATGAAAAAGTCCAAACCGTATTTTTTTAATATACGAGGTTGAGAAAGTAAGGCATCGATATATTTCTTGTAATTATTTTAAGACATATGACTTAAGAACTTTATGACTGCCTTGTGAATCACCCATATGTTTTCTTTAGCAATGGTTGACATTTCGAGCCGTAAACACTAACAATGCAATGCAAAAAACCTCTGTTGTTTTTGTATTGCTGTAGTATTGTTGCCAAGGTGACACTGTCGAATTTGACACCGTCAACAACCAGTACAAAATGTAAACAAATAATAAATTCGCCTTGTACTGGTTTTTGACCGTTTTAAATTGCTCTTTTTTTATATATTCGCCACTGCGGTCACCTTAACCCGGGTCTCCACGTAGCAATATTTATTGCGGCAAACGTCAAATTTGATTGCTCCATAAATTTTGCGACGTGTGAACCGCATATTGCCATGGTGGCAAGTCCATTGCGCAATGATGGCTCTTCTGAATACTTGAGCAATTATTGCTAAGCAATCTACTGTCAAATTAGTTGTCATTTATCTGACATTTCATTTATCTGTACGTTTGTTTATGGCAAAGCAATTTCACGTGCTCTCCAGCAATAACATCAGCAATTATAGCGCCAGTGTTCTGACGACGTTTTTGGGTGTACTTAGAAAAAAAAAAAATGCTACGTGAAGACGCAGCGTTATATTAATTCGCCTTGATTGCTGCCTTCATATAAAAAATTCGCCTTGGATTTTATATAAGTGCTAGGATATTTTACATTTGCTATTTCGCAAGAGCAAATGCACCCAACACTGAATGCAACTAATGATAACTCTAAGGCTAAAGGACCATACCACGTATTTTCGTGTTATTTCGCATATTGTACGGTTTTTATATCTTATTTGCGCTTCATGATACAAGAAGCGCTTTTTAAGCGGCATCACTAGAAACAAACGAAAACATTTGATTTATCAAAATCAGTTGTTTGAACGTTCTACGTTTACAAAAGTAGAAAGTGAGCCTACTTTTCGCATCTAAGCGTCAAGGCATTTACGCTTTTGTGCATGTAATTTGCTTCGTATAACTTCAATTATTTTATGATTTTGACAGATACGTAGGATGGAAAAACGGCCTGTTCTGAAACGCATCACTGCGCTGCATCTGATGCGTAGCGCGTTCGGTTAAACATCACTGCAAATGTCAGCTGTTCGAAAATACATTACAAATGCAGATGATGCGCAAACAAATCTAAAACACGCATCACAAAAATTGCTGATGTATATTGTGTTCAATTATATAACCAATACGGCGGCAAACAAGCTGATGTCAAGCTGATTTGCACGAGCATCACAAACTAATCATAGAAGCGCATCAGTTGCAGCGCAGTGATGCATTTCCGAACAGGCCCAAAGCATAGAACAAGTAGGGTGGACCACCATCTTAAGAGTTATTAACTTAAAACTTTTACTTATTCTTTTTTATTTTAATATTTAATTAAAAATACTCATTTTAGGTTAATTGAAATGTCAAGAAAAACAGCTGATTTATTATTTCTTGTTTTCGTTTATTTTAAGGTTGCCATGCTTGAATAAGAATTACAAAAAGCCAGAGTTGCATATTGGTAAGTAAGAGATTGTATGAATTTGATTTTAAATAAAAAAATGTTAAACGTTTAACCTCTTGTTATTAAAGTTATAAAAGCAAATAATCTTTGTTTTTAACTAATTTATAGATTTTATTTCAAAAAATATTTTTTTTTTAATCATATACAAATAAAATATTTTAACGATTCTAAAATCGATTTGAATAAAAGTTTCATTTTGCAAATTGACTCGAATTAGTAACAAAATTAAATCACTTTTTCATTGAGGTTGCGTTCGATAATATGTCGATATCAAACGGGGTTTCCATTGTATGTTATGTCTAGGTCAAAAGTGAGACAAAATATTGTGAATTTTTTTAAACGATTTTTGATTTTTAAACATAATGGAGTATTTGACAATCATTATTTTTTTAATATTTTTGTTTAATAATGCAGTAAAATCATAATCGAATCATAAATAAAATCATAATTTTTATGTGAATTGGCCTTTCAAAATCATTTTCAGAAATTATTTATCTTAAAAGTTTTGAAAACACTGCTTTTCTACATAGAATCGAAAACAATTAAGTTTTTATTTCGAAAAGTAAATTGAATAATAAAACTGACAAATATAGACTTTATGTAAACAAATACGGCCATGTTCGGAAAATCAAATTCGAGTGAAATCAATACAATTTTGAACACAACAACCCTGTTTTGAAGTTTGAAAAATATATGTATTACATTTTAAATACCTTAAACGCTAACACCCATATAATAAACCTTTTATTAATCAAACATATTTTTTATGAATATGGGGGTAACGATCGTTTCACCCATGCGTTCCGAACAATATTTTTACCTGGACAAAATTTTTTTATATTAAGTTTGCCGTCTTACTTTTGAGAGAGAGAGAAAAATAATTTTGTCCTGCAAGTTATTTCTTGAATTGGTTAAATTTAAATTCTTGTTCAGAACCAAGGCGAATTAATTTTTCAGGTGGCGTTGAAAGCACAGCTGTGCTACTTTTTTTTTTCTTACTTAGAGAGAGAAACGTCAAAAGTTGCTTGTGTTTTTGACATATCGATCAACGAAAGCAAAAAAAAAAATACATTGTTGTTTTTTGTGTTGTTACTTTTTGTAGTATCGACACCAACGTATACATGAATTTGCCTGGTTCAGAACCAAGGCGAATTCAACTACAGGTGGTGTCGAAGCGCCATCTGATTTTGACAGTTCTAGCCAAATTGTTTGGATTTGTTAGTGTTTTGTTAGGAATGCTTGACATTTTGGTCCATAAACACTAACAATGCAATGAAAAAACCCTTTGTTGTTTTTGGATTGTTGTAGTTCCGACACCACCTGTAGTTGAATTCGCCTTGTTCAGAACAAAATGAACAGAGATGCCACTGTTTTTCAATTTGTACATACAAGTTGAATTGAGCTGCCATATAATATTGCATTTTTTTAGCAACATTGATTTTTTTCTGAATATTTAAATTAAAATATAAATATGTATAATGAAACATAACAATATCACTTTCCTTATTTTGTCCATTTTCCTTAACACACTCTTAGAAAACAATTCAATTTAAGTAGTTTGCTAGTTGTGCTGCAATTTTTTTTATAATTGTTTACGTCTGTAAGCCACATGGTAGCTTTGTTTTTCCGGACGAAATTTCCGAAATGGGCGAATCGTTCTGCAGAACACTCTCAGTAAAAAAATTATTCTCCAGACAAAAATATTTTTCGGAACGCATGGATGAATCCACTTTAAGCACCAATTATTTAAAAAAAAAACTATCCTTTATACCAGGAAAAACTATTGTCGTTGTTAAAAAAACATTTTGATCTCCTTTAATGGATGCTTTCCTTAAGCATAGACAGCCCCTTTCAACAGACAGTGTTGCCTAGTCCCAGCAGCTTTCTCTAAGGAAATATTGAGTTCTTATGAGTGGACATACCCCTCGTACGGACACATTTTAATGATCCCTTCATTGGTATCCGGTCATAAGAGATTCCACTGTAATTGAACTAACAATCTCGTTCGATTTCTAAAACAGGGCTGATGGGTTTTTTTTTTGTTTTTTGTTTGATTGAAAAATGTTTTAAAGTCTTCATATTGTAACTAAAGCAGAGTGGGGTGAGTCAAACAGAAATCATTGGGATTTCGTGCTTTATAGTCCAATCTTTTATTCTGTTTCGAACTAAAAAATATAGTTTTCAATTAATCTGAATCTAAAGCGAAAAACTTAACTGCGATTTCCACAATGCAGGCGTTGGGATTGAGCAAAAAACTTATGTGAAAAGCACTCAGTGTTTTGAGTGATTCTTATGAAAATTTTACTTCTCAATCAATCGGCTGTATTGGACAAACCGCTCTTTAGCGTCTGGTTGTAAATTGTGTGTCGACTCATTCTGTTTGGAATCTTAATAAGAAGCTTTTAGAAGATTACACTCTACAAGTACAACCTTTGAATCCGTTTTTAGTCCCCTTTCAGGTCATTAGACTGGAATATTTTTCAGCTCTGAAGAATAAAATCAAAATTTTATTTATTTTGCAGTAAATAATTTTTCGATAATAATTTTTCTAAAATATTCAATATTTTTAAAATATATTTTGAGCAGACACTTATTGGGTTCAATGGGAAATGATATTTTTCATGAAAAAAAAAAAAATTGTGATTGTAAAGACAAATTAAAAAGAAATGCCAAAAAATCGATTTCGAAGCCATAATTTATTAAAAAAAGCTATTTTAATTTCAAAATTTTGTTTTTGCTTTAAAATCTTTAAAATACCCAATACAAAAGTGGGGAGAGGGTATTATTCGTTTGTGCTGATGTGTGTAACACATAAAAATATTGGTTCAAGGTCCACCTTTTAGTATATCGATTGAGTCACAATAAATTTCGATTTAACTATGTCTGTCCGCCCGTCCGTCCGTCCATGCGCCTGGTTTGATGGCTGTCCATGTAACCTTGTGCGCAAAGCACAGGTCTCAATTTCAAAGATATTTTAATTAAATGCTACAATTGTATAACGATGAAGGCTATTGAAAATGTTAAGAATCGTTTTATAATACTACATGGCCCCCGTACAAAATACTTTTCGAAATAGTCTTTGTGACCCTATACTATTTTATTATGTTCGTGAATAGATGATATTCGGTCCAAAAAAGTCTTTGTGAAGAAAAAATTTTTTCTTAATTTCCTGGCAAAACTTGGAAACATTTTTGTCAATTGTTCTAGCAGACTGATTCTGGGATTTGTGAAAATGGAACAAATACAAAGAGAAAGAAATCGTGACCAGTGAAAGGAGAACCAATCCTTTAACTGGTTTATGAAGAACCAAAAGGTAGAAAAAGTAATGAATTACAGTACAGTGTTCACCGGTGGTGTAACACATTTTTTTGGGACTTTCTAAAATTTGGTTGTTAAATTTAGTTCTTCGACTTATTTCATTGAAATAATACTTCACTGTAGTATCTAACACTAAACACGTTCATTGAGAATAAATGTGTGACCTGACAAATGGTGGCTGTTAGGTGTCAATTGACCCCCTCCAATGACAACCCCATGTAAAAGTGATAGGTTTTATTCATATAAAGTGAACCGTTCCCTACCACCAAAGACCTATCACGAGACTACTTTGGTGTCAGTTCGGTTTCGGAAGTAAAAGGAGGCAACCCTAGAGCCTCCTTTTACTTCTAATTTTTCTTAATAAGAGAACATTTTAGGAGAATCTCTATGAACTCCATCTTCTTCTTTTTCTATATATATAAAAATTAAACGGTCCATGTACGTAATCGTATTACATGAGATTTGGCTGATTGTTTTTTTTTTCGAAATGTAAAAAATTCCTGGTAAAACCCGGAAAATTTAACATATTTTTTAATTCTCAT
The DNA here is from genome assembly GCA_943735925.1 of Pollenia amentaria. Lineage (NCBI taxonomy): Eukaryota > Metazoa > Arthropoda > Insecta > Diptera > Polleniidae > Pollenia > Pollenia amentaria. The sequence goes on from OX031010.1 coordinate 27,892,944, forward strand.
TATTTTTACTTCTCATTTCTTTAAGTGTAGGCCAATTTAAGGGGAAAATTCAAAAATGTTATATTTTGCCTCCGCTTTACTCATTTTTCTTAGTATGAGACAATTTTAGGAAATACTTGAACTACTAAATTTTTATTTGTTTTCTAATAAAAAATATTAATTAAAAAGTTTTTGATTTTAAAATTTAATGATTAAAGCTGAAATAAGTTGTAATTCTTTTAATGCCGTATTCATAAATTTTTTTTTTAATTTAATAAAGGTTTACAAAACCAATTTTCTATGAAAATTTTACTTAATAAACGTTTGTTAAATTAAATAATCGTTGATGAATACGCGGGCTAATATTTATTGGTTTGTTCCCGTACTGAATATTGGGATCCTATTGTTACCAAAAAGCGTTTCCTTACTCGAAAATTTTATTATTTTTGGCAACATTAGGAACCCTCGGAATGCTAATTTTGAGTACGGACACAAACCTATTAATCACCCCTGTTATGAAAGTCTTGGTCATGCCGACTTCTATTTTATGTTGATGTCGCCTGAAGTCGGCGATTAAATCACTTCGACGTATATTTGGTATTTTACAAGAATGTTGTGTCGCCGTCTACTGGTTATCGAAAATCTGACAAAAAAAAAAAAAAAAAAAAAAAATAAATAGCATCGCTAATTATTTTTTTTTCTGACTTTGTTGTTTTAATAAATTTCTAAAAAAAATTAATTAAAAAGTGTGTTTTTCAAAACTTTAAGTACAAAAATAAACTTAAAGTAATGTTTTCATCCTGGCTGCTTAAGTTATGCAAATGTTATTCCACAGTGGGCCTTTGGCCGAAGTCTAAAATTAATTTTATGTACACAGGTGTTTGATAAACTTTTGTCCGACAAATTCAAATCTTAAATTTTAACAATTTTTAATAAAATTAGCGTCCATTAGTTCTTTTAATGGCGATTTCTTTTCTGAGAAAAATGTTGCATAAATGGTACATGCTCTACACAAAAGAGATAGAGCATGTACCATTTATGCAACATATTTCTCAGAAAAGAAATCCCCATAAGTTTGCATTTTTTTTATTTTAAACGTATTTCCTTTCTAACTAAAATGTCTTTAATTTTAATTTGAGTTGTCGCAAAATTTCCTGTCGACTAACACAAAGTCAATTCTACTAGACGTTGACATAAAAGCGCCGTAGAAACTACCTACCAAGTGACTTTGAATAGTAATCAATTGTTGTCATTAACGACTAAGAAAATACAATTATTGTTCCGTTGCCTTCGACTATCATAATAGGGTTGGTTGAATACAGTGTTTAAATTGCTTGCTTTAAAATAGCAACAGTCGCACATTTTTGCTTTGTTTACATTTTTTGCAGCAAATTAAAAAACTGTGTGTCTAAGTGTTTACTTAACTCTTTGATTACGAGTCAGCAAAAGCAAAAAAGCAAAAGCAAAACAAAGAGAGTAAATAATTTGTTTAAACTCGCTATGTGCATGTACTCTGCTTAATCTGTCAGCAAAGAAGCCACTTAAGAAAACAAATTTTCTGTTGCTGTAAGTATTAAGTTTTTGATTGTTTTTTTTTTGCTTTTGATGCGCTTAAAGTCAGCAAGTTAACTTCTTTGCTGTTGCTGTCGAATTTGTTTCGAATTTTTTTGGTATTTTGCGTTTTTTTTTTTTAATAAATAGGTACATACATACGTAAATGAAACTACACGTTTTTTTAAACTAATTTGTTTATTTTGTGTTATGTAATTATGTATATATTCTAGGAAACTAACGCCTGCAACAGCAAGCAACAGCAATGAAGTCAAAAACAGCAAAGAAGTTAATACTCGCTGAATTTAAGCACATCAATTTACAGTTAAGCCAAAGCAAAAAAAAAATAAACAAAAACTTATTACTTACAGCAACAGCAATTTTTTTTTTCAAGTGGTTGCTTGGCTGGCTTTTTAAGCTGAGAACATAAACATGGTGAGAATAAATAAATTATTTACTCTCACTTTTTCTGCGTTTGCTTTTGCTTTTTGCTTTTACTGTGTTCTTTTTCTTAAGTTAAGTTAAGCAATTACAAAAACATTAAAAATAGTCAAGCATTTTTAAACACTGGTTGAATATATCAACATCAAAATTCTAGATATTAAAAAAGCGATATAAATAATAAATAATCACACATAATAACATACTTCAAAAAAAGTGCAACACCCTACAAAAAGCGACAAAAGAAAAGAAAATTTTAGGAAAAATAGAAAATTGAATTAAATTTGAGTTTAAAATTTAGCTCAGAACTTTGATGTTTTTTTTTAAATTGAGGTAACATTAAGGACGTAATTTATAAAATCATTAATATTAAAAAAATGTTACATATCTATTTTAATTTACATAAATTTTTTTCAATGCAACAAATAAAGCTTTTCAAAATTTCTGTTGCTGAAAACTTCCCCATTTGTAGATTTAACAAATTGTTACCTTTTTTTTTGATTCCTTATACAATTTCGTTGATTTTCTCTTTTAACATTTTTAATTTCTTTTTACTAATTTTTATTTAATTTTACTCTTTATTTCCGCAATAATGTTTTTACTAAAAGAAAAATTCACTTCAGTTAAAGAAATATTTTTTTTTTTATAAATTTTTGTTTAAATAAAAAAAGTCATATTACCGACGCCAAAAACATTTTTTTTATAGTTTATTTTATTAATAAACACTAGTAAAAATTTAAGCACTTTTTTTAAACTTTTTTATATTAAAAGGTGTGAAAATTAAATTTTTATTTAAAAACGCAAATTATTGAAATTGTTTTTTTTTTTTTTTAATTAAGTGGGTGGCTAAATGTTTGTAAAATTGTTACACAGACTTGTAGTTTATTTTTTTTTTAGCGATTTGTCAAGTATTAAATAAATTAAATATAGAAAAACTGGTTCTTTTATTTATTAAATGGTTTTAATTTTTTTTTTATAGAAAATTCGTTTTTTTATTTTTAAAATAATTTTTTTTTTTAATTTAATTAAAGTGGCGTGTGTAGGTCTGTTAACGAACGCTGAACACGATCAACTGTAACGGAATATACAAATCCGAACACTGACTTGAAAAAATGTGAACGCGGCACTGGCTAGCTCGCTCGCTGACTAGCTGGCGCACTATAACAACACAACACTGCCAACGTAAACGCCGCTGCGTTGTTGTTTGTCACATAAAATCGAACCAACTAACGTCATGTCGTCCGTCCCCACCAAACACGTTGTGGTTGAATATAAAAAAAAATAAAAATAAAAAAATAGTTTTTGTTGCTTAAAGGAATGTATGTACATATGTGTTTGTTGTAATAATCCAATATTTAATTTACACTTAAATTTCTACATTTGTTTTTGTTTTAACAGTTTGACAGTTGTCATTTATGACCAAAAAAAAAATCGACATTGCCAGTTTCTTTTTGTTTGTTTCTGCTTTAAATGTTTGCTTAAAAAACAACTCTGTTTACGCAAAAAAAAAACACAAAAAACAGCAACAACAACAACATTTATATTTCTAACTGCAGTTTCAAACAAAAATTTTTAACGTGTATAAGTGTTTGTGTGTTTTTTTTTTGATAAAGTAGCTCCACTTTTTTTGTTGTTATTCCTTTTGCTGGTCTTGTATTCTGTTTTAGTTTTTAGTCGAAAAAAAAAGAAACAAAAACCCCTAATCTCTATAGTTATCTCTTTTTTTACTGTGCTATACTCTAACTATATTTCCTCCACAAACCGACTGTTCTATTCTACGACTCATACCTTGGACTTCTACACTTATCATCAACTCAACATTATTTGCCTTCAAACATGCTGTAACCTCGTGTTTTATGTATGATCTTTGATACAAACAAATCAAACACCATCCCCAACAACATGAACAACAATAAGTTGGAGCCGAGTTCATTCTTTAAAATAACATTGATAAAAGTTTTTATAATAATTTGAAGAAAAATTTTTCCTAAAATTTACAGTTTCTTTTAAATCAATGGCAATATTTTACATTGTTTCTCTCCATTTGTTAGCTGCCATATTTGAGCTCCCTGTAATAACAAGAAAAAAAAAAAAACAAAAACACAACTGTATATTTTTTCATGTTTGCATCTCTTTTACAAACAACAACAAACATTTGTGTTTTTACAGAGAAAAAAACTCTGTATAAATGCGCAAGTGTGTGTTTGTGCGTATATTTTAATTTCAGATGTTGTCATATTCTTGTTGTTTTTTACTTGTAATAATTATTGTTGTTGTTTCTCTGTGGCCATTCGATTACCATATCAAACATTATTAATTTTTTTTATGAATGTAGAGGGTCCTCCAATAGGAGCTTTGACAGTTAATGGCGGTCATATTGTTGATGCTGCATTTTACGTATTGGCTGTCATTTATTCAGGCTCTTTTGCTAAATTGCTATGGATGGATCTAAACTTGCCCTTATTTTTTTTTTATCGAAAAATCATCTTGAGCGTTGAGGACCATTTCTGGACGTATTAAGTACTTTAACAAACAAAATTATCGAATTGGGGACGATAACTTTTTACATTAGATCCAAGACAGTATAATGCATCAGGGAAAAATAGACAGTTTGGTTTGAATTTTGAGCTGGCAGCGTCATCGGCTGATATTTCTTTAATAACCACGTTGGCCGGGCCATTACCGTCAACAGCGAGCGCTCTAGGTCAATGATTGCCAGCCTGAATTGGATCCGCTTGGGTGGTTTGAAGGGATCATTTTAATACGTTAACAGTCCAAGGTAGAGACTGAGGAGTGCCTCACACGTCCACACACATTTTCTTATGGTCTGTCCAATGGAGTCCAATTCAAATAATCGATTTTCTCGCAACATCCACAATTCTAAAGCTCTTAAAAATTGTATGGATGAACAGCTTAAATATGGGCTGTTAACCCACTTTTCGTTGCATCAGGTAAACTGACAGTATAATAACGAAATAAGATTTAAAGTAACTGACAGGAAAAAAGCATAGAAAAAGTGATGTTACGTACTTTTGGATTTTCGACGACGTTTTGTAATATTGGACACATATCTTCCTCCAGGGGTTTTGACTATGATTGCCTTATTTTTCCAATAAACTTCGGGTTCAATATCACTCTGAAGCTCATATTTATGGAAATCTAATTGTCCATCTGGCGCCAATCACTATCAATCTTTTGCCTCATTAGCTATGGAAATCTTTTTTTTTATTTAAATAAACAGTGACATTGGTTAAATATACTGTACATTTTTCAGTTCAACAATATCTTAAATGGTATGAATTCTATCAATTAAATCAAATGCCTATATTATGTATTTGTTTTAAAATGAAAGAATTTAAAATTTCACCTGATCTACACCTCAAAGAAATTACCCACGATCTACCCACGAGAGTAAAAGGTACACCAAATTCGGGTAATTACCCACAAAGTGGCAGCACTGATCGATAGGCCTTTTAAACGAATAAAAAATGTCGATGATATCTGTCGCATAAGTACGCATTTCTTTTTAATTTAAATATAGGAAGCTCTTAATGAAAAACCCTTTTTATATTCCCCTTATTGTATTGCCTCTCCAACTGTGGCAACTACAAGAAGTTTCAAACAAGCAACCATGTGTTTTTGTTGTTGGTTTTTATCGTTGGATAATCGTCATCGTTTCAGACAGGCAGCCAGGCAGGCAGTTCATTAACACTTTTTATGTTTGTATATCCTTTTTTCATGTTGTTTTATCAGTTGTTTATTATATGAACATATTTGCTAACAGTACTGCATACATATACATATGTACATATGTATGTATTTGTAAATATGTTTTTATATACAAACATTCCCTGCAAACAATTTCGATCGAAAAATATTCTAAATAGTTTCCCCATTTAGCAAAAACCTATCGCTTTTGCTATTCAATTCTTATTGATGTAGTTACATCGTTCGGGAAGAAGTGTCCCACTATGGTAATATTTACTTTAAGAATCCACTTAGTGTCTATATTATATGACGAATTAGAGCGCTTTGGAAGTTTAATATCAATTAAATTTAGTAGTATCGCTGTTGGCTCCAAAAAGTACTCTTTTTCTTATTGTTCTTTATAATAAAAAAGTGGGTAATTTTACTGTTTATCTTTGTTTGATTTTGTAAGGGAAATCTAAGTAAAATATAAAAAAATTAGCTTAAAGTTAAACAAATATTAAAAAATCTACGTTACATTTAATCAAAATAGCTGTTAATGTTTTAAAGTTAAGAACCTAATGTGGACAAATTTTGTTAAAACAAATTTGTTCAAACACTAACTTTGTAAACTTTCATCATATTATAACTAGCATATCTTTTTATTGCAAATTTTTATTAACAAACTTTCTTCACTCAAAGTTATTGTTGATCTTCACTAGAAAAATTTAACAAAAACACTAATTTTCACACTAAAATTTTTAAAGTCATTAAATAAACAGACAGTTTAAAAAAGTCACTAATATCCTTTAAAAAAGATAATTATCAAATTATTATTTTCAATTTAATTTTCATTTGCTCTAAAAAAAATATGCATGAGAAATTATTAAAACTTTAACCAATCTAACCGAAGAATAAGTTTGGGCAGTTTTGTGCTCTCATTTATACGTGAACATTTTTTTTTCGGTAACATTTGGATTCCGCGGAGTCCCAATTTTAAGTACAATACTATAACTATTTCTATTTTCAAATATTAAAAATTTCACTCTATTTTACATAATTTTATATATTAATATTATTTTACACGCACGTAGCACCGATCACATGGCAACTTAAATACAAACTGTGCTCTTTTACGTATTTTGCTTTTGTAATATTCACTATTAAACAGCAAATCGTTGCGAAGAAGTCAATATAATATGTGAAATATTCAATTGTGCCATTGTTGTTGTTGTTGTTGTTTAATTCCGAAAAATCTACTGTTTAACTACCAAATGTGGCGAAGTAGTTAAAATTCGTAGACAATCGAAGAACACTCTACCAATTGCTTGGAGGGTTTGGACATACAAAATAATTTTGTACATATGTATGTACATACACTCACACATACACATACTTTTGCATATTAATAACTGTTGTAATGATTCCCCGTTTTCTCCTTTTGTTTAAGAATTTTTATTAAGGAAAGCTAACCCTAAAACGTCAAAAAAAAATTATACTGTTTTCACAAAAAAAGTTAAATTTAACAAGTTGGAAGTGCTAAATTAGACTGTGTAATATCTTATAAACCCTTAAGGAGGTCCACACTACGCGTTACACGCCTTGTCAAAAAAGTAGAATCTGTGTAATTATATGTAACAAGTTACATGCACAAAGGCGTAGAATGCATTGAGGCGTTGAATGCAAAAAGTAGTGTTACTTTCTACTTTTGCAAGCGTCACAAGCAGCATTTAAACAAATCAGCTGATGTTGACAAATGAAATCTTATTTTTCCTTGTAGTAGTGCCGCATAAAAAGCGTTGCATGTAACTTGAAACGTAGAACGCAAGTAAAGCCTATAGTACACGGCATGTAAAAAGACACATGCGCATGTGGTTCTGACGTAATTTTGACGTCATCACACAACACGAAATGTTTATTGTGGCTTTGCATTGACGTCAAAATTACGTCAGAACCACATGCGCATGTGTCTTTTTGCATGCCGTGTACTATAGGCTTAAGGTATAAAAATCATGCAATGCGTGGAGGCGAAAAAGCGTGGAGTGGACCTCCAGCTTTAAGCTTAGAACTAAAAATACAATTGTTCCGTAGCTCATATGGTAGGGGAGATATTGTTCCAAAATTTTGAGTTCGGAAGCATATTTGTATCGGCGCTAAGTAGGGTTGCCAGACGTCTTAATTTTTTTTATTCATTACATACTAAATATAAAGAAAAAATTTATTTCTTGACCAAAGAAATAAATTTTGAAAATTAATATCAAAAAATTCGAAAAAATAACGTTCAAATCTTTATGCATAAATTGATCTCGTTTTTATTTTCCAATATAAATTAAAAAGGATTTTTGTGAAAATATTTTTAGTCAAGAATGAAAAATTATCAATAAATGTTAATTCATTTCATGTTGTAAAATTAATTTCTTCATAAAAATAATTTAATGTAAATTAAATTCAATGAACTTAAGCCTGATTAAAATATCAAAATTTGGATTAAAAACCATTTACATTTCAATAAAATAACCACAATACTAATTATTGTAAACAGCTAAGGCACGAGCTATATGTTTACATATGTCCTTCAAGTTGTGCTGAAAAAGGTCAACAAGAAAAAAGAAAGACAAAATATGAAAAACAAAAATATGAAAAACAAAAAATGTACTTTGGATTTCAAGAAGAATTCTTGACAAAAAGTACGAAAAAACAGAAGTTAGGAGGAACATGTAAATCAATTAAAATTGTTAATCATCCATTCAAAGCAAATTTCGATCTACCAAGGTAAAATACCATTTGGTTTAAAGATTAATGTTTGACTAATAACGTCATCCGTCGTCAATGGCGGTGAGTGCTAAACGGCAAACCCCACTGAAGAGATTGTGTGGTTACAATCGAAACTAGTATGGGCAACTTGTCCGTGAAAACCTGGGTTCAATTCCCAGCTCAGTCAAGAATGAAAAATTATCAATAAATGTTAATTCATTTCATGTTGTAAAATTCATTTCTTCATAAAAATAATTTAATGAAAATTAAATTCAATGAACTTAAGCCTGATTTAAAAATCAAAATTTGGATTAGAAAGTACTTTAATATAAATTTTTATATTAATTCGAATTGTAGTCTAAGTCAAATTACAATTTAACCCTTAAGGAGTGAGGTGAAAAAAAGTTACACAAATAGTGAGGTTGGTCCAAGGAACATTGCTTATTTATTCCTTTATTTTATAAAAAACTAAAAATGATTTAAATTATCATAAAACAAATTTGAAAACTTAACAACTAATTTTCGATTTTTCTTGAAAAAAAAAATGGTTTTTCCTTCATTTTCTAAAACGTGGCATTGAAAGGTAATCTGTTTTAAAAACTAAAAAAAACTATAAATCCACTGAATCCACTCTTATGTCCAAACCCGTTTTTTGACACACTAGGTCCCTCTTCTCGGAGAAGGTCACATATATACATACATTATAGGATCTTAGATGTATAATAAAAAAGTTTCACACGGAATGACAAACTTAGTATAACCTAATTCACCACTAGTGGTGGTGGAGGGAAAAAAATTTACGTTCTTGGTGATGTTGATCTAGGGCACCACACTTCAAACCTTGGACATTTTTACTAATTGAATAACAAAACAACTCAACTGTGCGCATCAGAAAATGAATTAATACTGAATAACTTAAAGCTACTGAGAGGCTAAGAGTTTAATGGGAGAGGGAGAGTTATGTAGCCGCTTATTTTTTTTAGGATGTCGTTCGTCATTGGATTGATGTCACTTTTTCCCTCTTTGATGCCATTTGTAATAACATTGATGTCGCAGTAATGATGTTAGGGCATCATCAATATGAAGATGCATTTTTGTATGAGTGTGTTGTCATGGGACACTTTCATATATGTAGGCACGCACAGCGTCTGGAATTTGGACACTATGATAACTGCCGCAGCTATGATGACGAAAGTGAACAGGAGAACGTAGAATACCTTATCTCTTATTGTCCTGCACTGGCCGAAATGGGATCCGCCACCTTTGACAGATTGTTTGATTTTGTGGCGTTGCACTGGAGCGAATGTTAAACTTTGTTAGAAGTTCGGGTTGGTTCTACGGTGTAGATTCTGTTAAGTGGGACTCCATTATATTACAATGGGTGATTGCACTTAAGTGTCAGCAGGATACTAGCTGCCATTTCTGCCGGCCTAACCTTGGTCGAACCCATTTCCCCCTAAAGATTCATTTTTTTCAGGACATAAAAATATTCTTTATAGATCAAACTGAGAGCTCTTTTTTTTTGCTATAAAATATCGAAAAAATCTTTTTTATTATTGAAGATCTTTTTTTTAAATTCTTATCGATTTTTGAAATATTTTTTTGAGCCATCGTCCAGACTTGCAATTTTTGTTGCAGCTATTCTTGAATTTATTAGTGAGAGGGATGAGATGATTGGGGAGGGGCACTCAGTTTCATGTACATACTTTGCAATTCCGTTTGTTTTGTTATTCTTACACTTTTTAACTTGAAATTGGCTCTAGGTGTATTTGTATTTATATATCAAATGTAAAATACAATAATTGGAAATCTATAATTTCTTAATCTGGACTCTAATCCAATTTCAAAGCAACATTTTTAAAAATTGCTGCTACAAAAATTGCAAGTCTGGACGATGACATAATACTTCTTTCGATTAGATGATCTAATCAAAAGATATTTTTTGTTATAGAGACTTCTCCGCTAATTTAAAATTTCATATTAGCGGTGCTGCAAAAATAGATTTGATCTATTAAATGGTACCACCTGAGTCATCTAATTAATTAAAACTTTCATATGATCATTGGCTAAGAGTTTATTTAATTCTATTGATTTGTAGTTTTTTTTTTTTTGAAATTTAATTGTATTTCAAAATGGTTTTTTTAAAGTAAATTATTTTATAAATAGAAAAGGCAATTTCTCATTTTTGTTAATTTCGATTATTTGCATTATTTATTTTTTTTTGTCTTTTGGCTTCGATTACTGTTGGTAGTTGTTGGATTCGTTGGTCTATTGACATTTTGATGCAAATTGTTAAAAGAAAAACACTCCTTGCAATATTGTTGTTGTTTATATAAATTGCAAGTAAATACCTGCACTTAGCTGCACATCAATTTGAAAATACCCTGCAGTTCGTTTAGAAGACAAGTAAAGACAAATTTGTCTCTTTTGGTTTTTAATCGGAACTAATGTGTATTAGCTAACAGAGTTGTAAAAGAGGGAAATGTAATTGAAGTTTGGAAAATATCCGTTCCAAATGGTTGGTTGGTTAACGTGGTAGCACGCACAGAACTAGGTGTGCTGCAAGTAGAGTCGTCAGTGACTCCGTATTGACACCACACAACTCGTCAAGAATTGAAACCCCAAATCAAACTTGAGCCAGCCCATTGCGTTGAGATATTTTAGCAAGTTGCTGAGTTTCACCCGTGATATCTTCGAGAGTCCTTGTATAAGGTAATTCCCATATAATCCATGTCGTATTGAATTAAATGCTGGGCAATCACATAGAAGATGAAAAATTGTCTCCTCAGTTCCCGGTTTCCTGCAGCTGCGTCAGCATTCATTAAAAGGGAGGCCGAGGCTCATAGCGTGCATATCGATCGTCAAGTGACCAGTAAGTACGTATATAAGTATCGACACGTCTTTCCGACTGAAGTTGAGAAGTCGCTCAAGGCGACCTATGTCATATGTGGGCCACGTTGCTTTGGTAGCCCTGCAGCCATCCAGTTTCCTCCATTTATCGTCAGCCCTGTAGTATCCATATAGTGTCTGAAGATTTCGCTCCTGATAGTTCCCAGGGGTGTTGGCACACCCTGTGAAATATGAAGAGCGGCTCCAGTCTTGGCCAGCCCAGCCGCCTGTTCATTACCGTAATGGTCCCAATGCGCAGGGACACCCAAATTAGTGTAATGGACGTTGTTTTATGTGACCTTAATGACAGCAGATCCGTCTGGCTATCGAGGAAAATGCCAATTTTGCCGCTAATGTTCCTGCTGTACAGTGTTCTATATGCCTCTCTTATCGCCAATATTTCAGCCTGAAATACGCTGGCCCAATCTTGCAGGCGGAAAGAGAGATTCACGTGCAGTTCCTCCGAGAAAACCCCAGAGCCAACACTACAAGTCATCTTTGACCCATCTGTGTAAACCCTCGTGCGGTATTCCCCGGCCAGGATTCCCCTGCTCCATTCCCGCGCCTTGACGGAAATATGACCTTGAATTTCGAAGTCTGTACGGGGTATCATATAGTCCGTTGGTCGTCTTAGAGATGTGGGTTGTTTCAAATGGAGTTTCTAGGGATGAATGCGTAAAGTCGTTATTTGGAAAAAAAAATATAATTTGAGTCTTTTATGGACGGGATTACTGACTGCTAAGATTCCTTAAAAATTATTAATCGACGAAATTAATATTTTCTTGCAGAAACTTCATGTATTAACTTGAAATTAGGGAAGTACCGATTAGCCTCTTTGCCGATACAAAAAAAAAAACAAAAAAAATCGTCGATATATCAGAAAACCTGAAGTATCGTCAATATATCGGTATCGGTAACTTCCCTACTAAAAATGCAATAATCACAACAAATGAAGCATATTACAAATGACTTTTCTGGTTAATAAATTATGTGACATTTTGCAGGGTAAACATCTGTCATTTATTCTGACTGACATTTTTCTTCGAAAATCTCGAATTTTGTGTCAACAAAGCATAATTTGCGGTAAGTTTTGCTGAACTTCTTAAATTTGAAAAAAAGTACAGTGAAAACACACCGATTGTTTGCCAAAGCTTGTCCTGGATGAGTTCCATCGATTTGGACGTGCGAGAGAAGGTAGTACGGCTATGATTTTTGAGGTGGAAGACAAGGACGGCCTAGATCAGCCAAAAAAAGTTATAATACAATTAACTAGAGGCTTTTGTCCATGATGCCTGTTGTCAAACTTAAGAAGAACTTGCAAAATCATTGGGATTTCCAAGTTTTGAAACATCAGCAGGATTTATTCAAAATCAAGGAAATTGAAATCCATTAGAGTTCAAGCTTAAAGACGTTCAAATGATATTTCTTATGCCTAAACAGAAGTAATTCTTACATCGAATCGGTACTGGCGATAAGTATTGGGTCTCTTCCGACAACCCGAAATGGAGGATCTCGTATGTGCAGACCGGAAACCCAGTTTTATCAACGACTAAGCCGAATATCCATGGCAACAAAATATTACTTTTTAATTTCTCACTGTTAGATTTTCCACTTGGCTTCTTTTCTTTATGAGCTGACACAATATCTGCAATTGAAAACTCTGCTTTACACAATTAAAGGGTTGTGAACAACCTTGTCGACTGAGAGATCAAGACCGCCGTACAAAATATTACTTTATGTTTGTTGGGACCAGAAGTGTCCTATTTCTTATGAAATCGGGCCATTCGATCACAAGTACGACCAATATCACCCAAAACAGTTCAAAAATAATAGCCCATTGAAAGGCGATTTCGCATGCCTTTAAAAAAGTAACTTTTTACGTCGAATCAGTTCTGGCGATAGACTCCAACCACTGAAATTGTTTAAGTCCGACTCCGACTTCAACTCCGACTCCAACTCTTACCTTGATGTTAAATATTTATAAAACTGGTCTTTATTTGACTTTACACTCTTTTTTTGTTGGGACCAGAAGTGTCCTATCTCTTATGAAATCGGGCCATTCGATCACAAATACGACCAAGATCACCCAAAACAGTTCAAAGATAATAGCCCATTGAAATGCATTAAAAGGCGATTTCGTAGGCGTTTAAAAAAGTAATTTTTACAAACGGATCAGTACTGGCGATAAATTGAGGGTCTTTTGCGATTACCCGAAATGCAGGATATCGTCTGTAATGCCCGGCCACACAACTAAATCCAGGGCTGTGGAGTCGTCAAAAAATAGTTCTAACTCCGACTCCAACAGCTGAAATTTTTTAAGTCCGACTCCGACTCCAATTCCGACTCGTACTCTTATATTGGTCTTTATTTGACTTTAAACTCTTTTTTTAATGCAGTACCTTTTAAAAGGTTAAATATAGCAAGAAAACTATTCTACAAAAATTTCGAATGCATCGCCAACTTCAAAGGATTTTTATATTGGAAAATTTTAGAAATTTGTTTTGAAATTTTTATTCCGAAAAATTTTGGAGTCGGAGTCGCGAGTTTTTATTGGGTACTTCGACTTCGACTCCGGTACAAAAACCCCAACTCCGACTCTTTAACTCCAATAATCCATGGTGTACCTTGTTGGGTTTAGAAGTGTCTCCTCTATTGTGGGCTGTTGAAATCGGGCCAGATGATCACAGTTTATTCGTTTAAAGCCATTTTTAGCCGAAGAACGGCCGGAGTATGCAACCAGCCATAATACCCTAATACTCTACTATGACCACACTCGGTCCCACGTTGTAAGATCAGTTAAAAACATTTAGAAAATAGGGTATGGAAAGTTGGTCCTAACCCGCCATTTAGTTTAGAACTTGCCTGTCCGACTACCATTTTTGCTTGACCGATGCCGAAAGATTTTAAAACAGGGGTTTCGAAATAGACTTAGTTCGTTCATGGCCCTACAATAAAAAGCTGATCGGCGCGGACTCGATGCCTTGCTAGAAAGATGAAAAAGGCTCTTAGCAACTGATGAATAATACTTAAAATAAATATATGTTGCACCAATATTTTACAATAAACGCTTAAAATTCGCCAAAAATCCTACATTTTAAGTTATACATCCAACAATAATGAAACTGTAATAAAAAATTTCCTCCAAAGCGATTTTTTTGCAAATAGCGACCGATTTGAAAATCATTATTCTCACCAGCGAAGAATGAAAGTGTAGAAGAATTCGTCCCTGCTTCTAGTGGTCAACTTCGACTACTGGGTATTTTTGCTGGTACTTTTGCATAAGCATTTGTTGTTTTTTTTTATGTTTTTCTGGCGATGTCTTTATAAATAAAATAACAAACATTGTTTCAAGTTTTTTTTTTTTTGTTTTTTTATGAACATCGTATTTAATGTTCATAGTATTTAGATGTTTTTAGTTGTATTTGATTTAAGAGCATTTCACTAATATGTTGTTTTAATGTTGTTGTAGATGTTGATGTTTTTCGTTAAAACGACACTTTAGCCAAAGTGACAAAGTGAGTGAAAAGCAGAGTTGTAGTAATTTAACTGGATTGTAAACAAGTAACCGATTACATTTTTAAAATTTTAGGGGTTTCTCTTGCAGTTTAAAACTTAAAAATTTTTATATAAATTCTTATGTGTATTCTAAGTCAATTAATATTTAAAAAGCTTTTATACTTTAATAGTCTTATTCCCTTAATATGTTTTATATTTTATATTAATTCGAATGTGTATTCTATTAAAGTATAAAAGCTTTTTAAATTGTAATTTGACTAAGAATACACATACGAATTAATATAAAAATTTATAATAAAAATGAAAACTCAACATGAGAACTAAAATTCCCAGTTTCTATTTGCTGAAAACTTCTATAAAAATGTTTGAAAATAGACTGAGATATAAAGTTATTAATTAAAAAATCTGTTTTGTGGTGATTTTTTTGATTTTTAAAATTAAGCTTGTGAATATTTATTTATTGTTATAATGCCAGGGTATTGCAGAAAAAAAGAAGCGCCCTGTTAAATCATTTTTTGACCAAAGCCTTTGACTAGGAGGAGAATCAGCTTCTAAGTATTACGGACTCCACCAGTAATTCATCTGAGTTTTTCATGGTAGTTCACCAGTAACTCATCTGAGTTATTTTACTCCATCAGGTGAAATCTAAGATTTACCCTAGGGGAAAAGCACCGGTTCTAGTTTTAGCAACTCTAGAGGGAAGCGAACTGACACTAAAGTAGTCCCGTGATAGCTTCTTTGGTGGAATAGACTAGTTCTAACACTTTACATGAATGGGACCTTTTACTTTTACATGGGGTCGTCATTGGAGGGACTTAATTGACACCTAACAGCCACCATTTGACCAGTCACTCATTCATTCTCATTCACTCCCAATAAACTTGTTTAGTTTATTTACTTCAATGCTAGTGTTTGTTATTCTTCCAATAAAAAAGTCCTAGAATTGATTTTAAGAACAAATTTTTAAATAGTCCGAAAGAAATGTATCACACCACCGTTGAATACTGAACCTGTTACCAAAACGATTCTAATCAATAAATAAAAAATCACTTACAGTGAGCTACATCCAAAATTGAATACTTTAATCGTTCTCATAAACTTTGTGTTAATAACACTGTGCTAGTTGGCAAGCGGGCACCTGGCGCTTTAACCTAATTCGGGTACGATGAATCCAATGGTGCTTACCGATTTTTAAGGTTAGCTTTTGTTTTCGAGATATACCGCTATATCAAAAATGGAGTAGGTTGCACAAGATATATTAGCGTAACACAAAAACATTTAAGTTTATTGAATAAACCTTGCAACTTCGTTTTTTTATACGTCTAGAAAAATTAATAGAATTGCTTCATTTTCCAATTTTTTATTATTTTTGAAGAAACAAAAATTTCGAAATTTTGCAAAAAAAAAAAAAAAAAAAAAAAAAAAAAAAAAAATTATGTTTCTAAAACGACAGCGGAGATTAGAAAAAAGTTTAGCCTTTCTTAAAGGTTGGTTGGTTGGTAATTTTATTGCGGAATTTCGGTTTTCTTAGTATATTCATTAAACTAAATCATTTTTTAGTTACGCGAATATATGTTGTGCCACCTCCTCCATTTTCGAAATAACGTTCAATTTTGAGTGTGGCTCACTTGTATATAAAAAAATTATTAAAACAAAATAAATACAAAATTAAAAAAAATTTTGTTCTTACTTACTATACTAGTTAAGTGATTAGTTCTCCTTTCATATGTCATTAGTTATTTCTATTTGTTCTTATTCTATTTTCACAAATCCCAGGACCAGTTCTGTTGAAACAATTTAAACAAATTTCCTGCAGGGAAACATGGCGATGCCCTTGGAGGAGGTTAATTGCAGCCTGTTTGACACTTTGTAACGGGACACTGAAATAACTTAAATGGATACATTAAATTTTGGTTAATGTACAGGCCTGTCACAGAATCCGATCGAAATGGTTTCAATTCCGTAGTTGCAATTCAGATCCAATTTAGCTTCTTTAATAAAATATTAATTTTTTGGACCGGCCTGCTAATGCCTTTCGCAGATGTTGTCCCAACTCAACCATATTAATATGATAGATCCGGTTCATATAAAGCTATAGCACCAGATAGAACCAGCAACTCCAGATTCGGAGTTGAAGTACACATAAAAATTCGCGACTCCGACTCCAAAATTTTTCGGCAGAAAAAATTTTAAAAAATTTTCTAACATTTTCCAAAATAAAAATGCTTCGAAATTGTCGATGCAATATTTAAAATATCGATTTGAAATTTTTGCAGAATCATTTTCTTGCTATATTTAACCATTTAAAAGGTACTGCATTAAAGAAAGAGTTTTAAGTCAAATATTGAACAGTCTTATATAAATTTATCATCAATTAAAGAATAGGAGTCGGAGTGGAGTAAGAACTATTTTTTGACGACTTCAGAGCCTGCTTTATACTAAGGGATGTTTTTTTTAGAGGTGTCTCACCTTTTTTTTGAAAATAAAACACAACAATTTCAGTGGAATGACCAAAATGTTGGCTTTTTTAGCTCACAAATTCCAAGGCATGCTTAAAAATCATTTCTGGCATATTGTCTCCGCAACTGCCCCTTCTGACCACCATCTTGGCGGTCCAATTTTGCAACACTGTTTCGAGCATACCCGAACTTATTTCGTCAAAAAAAAAAAAAAAAAAGCGTCTGTTGCTGGCTTCTCAATGATCAATCTTTGCTGGCTTATTAGGAAAAATCAGAGATTTGGCGTACCCCTACAAAAAGTTGTCCAATCAAACGAACGAGGTGGCCAATTTACAGGTCCATTTTTTTTAAAATAATTTGGTCACTAAACGTTTGGCTCAACAAGGTGAAGGTTTTACGCGCTGTATGGCATGTTGCGCCGTCTTGTAGGAACCATTTCTGCTCCAAATGATTTTCAATGCCAAGAGAAATAAAAAAAATCGCTAATCTTTTGCCTGTAGCGTTCGCTATTTATGGACCTTGAGCTTGAATAAATATAAACATTTATTAAATTAAATAAGGTCAAATAAAAAACTGAATAACAATTTGTTTCCTCTTACCGCGACCTTACCGCTGATACCTACAAACCAAGAGTTGCGCAAGAGACTTCCGCAAGTTACTTGCCGAGTCTGAAAGGGGCCAAAGACCATTGTAGTGAAAGTTTCTCTTTTTAAGTCTGGGTTTACACCATGAAAGTTTTCTTTCAAAAAGTCTGAGTTTATTGGCGAGAGAGAAAGAGAACATGCTGCTATTCTCTTCCCTCTCACCAATAAACTCACACTTTCTGAAAGAAAACTTCCATGGTGTGAACCAAATCTAAGATCTGGAGGAAGACATCTCGCCACTTGGTGTCACAAATTGAGAAGAAGCGCAGAAGATCGAAGCGCTTGGAAATCTATTCTACGTTCGGCTGCAGGCATCAATGTTCTGTAATAGCCGATTATGTAAGTAAATAAGAAACATTAAGTTCAAGGCTAATCTAAGAGAGCACTTCTATCTAAAAAAGTTTATTTTTCAGCGCATAAAATAAAGCTTTAGCTTTTAGGTGTGATTAAACTTTAAAAACATGAGGGGATAGGAAAACCTTGGCGTTCGGGCGAAACGACAGGTACCCAGACTCCCTGTATAAAAGAGTGATTTTAAGTAAACACAAAATTCTACGTCACTAAGAATTCAATACAGCAGTTGTAACAACAATAAAACGAATTGTAATGAATATTAAGTTAATAAAATGTATCTAAATGCCGGGTGCGTCTTTGTCACATTGACTCCTCTTTGCTGTAATTGCAACCATGTACTACTACTACTCCTGCTCGCGATGATAATGATAATAATCATGATGATATACCTACAAGAATGTGATTCTTTTCTTTTTTTTTTAATTTATTTTATTTATATTTAAGTTTTTTACTGCTGGCAGTTTAAAAAGAAAAATCTTATTTAAAAAGAATTGAATAAAACAAATAAAAAAAATAATATAAAATAAAATAAAAAGACAAACAAACAACCGAGAGGTACTCATGACTAAAAATATTGTATATAAATAGTAAAATCAATACAAATATGGAGTTTTGTTTTGTTATATATTTTTTTATTATTATTATATTGCAGCGAAAAAAAAGTAGTTTAAAACAGAATACATATGGTGAAGGCATGCGATCTATGAAATACACGGAAAGAAATAAGAGTTTAAAGTATTGAGAAAGCTTTTTTTAAAGGCTTCATGCAATTTTGAATATGGGGTTTTTTGCTATTAAAACGCGTACTTTCTGATTTCGACGAAATTTCGTACATGGAAATTGGCTGCGTGAGTCATCAAAACACAGCTTTAGTGCGAAAATAGTTCTACGTAACGTACGTCTAGATTAGTGGTGTGCAATGCTTATTCCACTACATATATTTTCGAGTGTGTGTATAAATCAGTAGAGCATAAAAAATTTCTGTTATCCGGCCATGTTCTGGAAATCGGAATCGAGTAAAACTGAAATCAAAGGAAATTTTAAGTTAATTTTTTTTTAACAAATAGAATCTGCGTATTTTAGTTCTCATGTTGAGTTTCATTTTTTTATTATACATTTTTATATTATTTTTTTTTTCCAGAGAGAGAGCGGGGAGATTGTACCCACCCCCCTTTAGTTGGCCAAAAGACCCTCTGCCTCCCAGAGAAACCCAAGAAGGTCTTTTGCCGGTATTGCACCGACTCGGGACGCGCCCACCGTACCGTGCCCCAAGTGTCTCCTTCTGGCCCACGCCAGCGCCGGGCAGTCACACAGTAGGTGCCTTGTAGTTTGGTCCTCTTCACGGCATAGCCTACATTACTGGTCCTCCGCCAGGCCCATCCGAAACTGGTGGTGCTTGACCGTATTTTTATATTAATTCGAATGTGTTTTCTAAGTCGAATTACAATTTAAAAAACTTTCATACTTTAATAGTCTTATTTTTCAATATTTTTTTTTTTAATTGACCGTAGTTTTTCATGATTGTAGAATAATTCTCATTAATATAATTGTGACGTTTATAAAAAGGAATAATTTTGTGATGCTTAAAGAAAAGATCATATTGAAAATTTGCTTGATTTTAAATTCACTCGAATCCGATCTGATTGTAAATTAAAGGTGGTTTCATCCTTTCGTTCCGAACAATATTTTTGTCGGGAGATAATTTTTTACTCAGTGTTCTGCAAAATTATTCAACTATTTCGGAAAATTCGTCCGGAAAAACAAAGCTACCATGTGGTTTACAGGTGTAATCAATTATAAAACAAGATGGCAGCACAACTAGCAAACTACTTATATTGAATTGTTTTCTGAGAGTGCTTTAAAGAAAATGGACAAAAAAAGGAAAGTGATATTGTTATTTTTAATTAAATTTATATTTTTATTTAATTATTCTGCCAATTGTTGTAATATAAATGCAAAAACGCTATATGATATGGCAGCTCAATTCAACTTTTATGTACAAATTTAAAAAAAGTGGCATCTCTGTTCATTTTGTTCTGAACAATAATTAAAATTTAACTAAAGGTGGATTCATCCATGCGTTCCGAACAATATTTTTGTCCGGAGAATAATTTTTTTACTGAACGATTCACCCATTTCGGAAAATTAGTCCGGAAAAGCTACCATGTTGTTTACAGATTGTAAATTCTAAAAAAGGCAGAACTACTAGCAAAATACTGTTTTCTAAAAGTTTGTTAAAGAAAATGGATAAAAAAGGAAAGTGATATTGTTATTTTTAATTATAGGTACTTGATTTTTACTTAATTATTCAGCAAAAAAAAAAATAAAAACAATTGTTATAATATAAAAGCAAAAACACTATATGATGTGGTTGCTCAAGTCAACTTTAATGTACAAATTGAAAAAAGTGGCATCTCAGCTCATTTTGTCCAAAACAAGAATTAAAATTAATCCAATTCAAAAAAAAACTTTCCAAACAAAATAATTTCTCTCGCTCTCTCAAAAGAAAGATGTCAAACTTAATGTAGAAAAAATTTTGTCCGCACGCAAAAAAAAACATGTTTAAAAATGGTCACCTCCAACAAAACTATTTTTAAAGAAAATTTTTAAACATATTATGTTAAATTTAACCATATTATTGTCACCGATAACCATATTATAGTTAAATTGGTCCTCCATCAAGAAACCACAACCATATTATGGTTGTCTTTAAACATCTTTTGGTTTAATATGACAATAATTTGTTTTTAAATTAACAATAGTAGTTTCCTCTTTTCAAAGAGCAACATGCTATGGTTGAATACCAACCATGCTATTATAAGTGTTAAACATAATTTAGTTATTATTAACCAAAACGTGTTTGGAGGCAACCATAATATTGTTGTTGCTTCTTGATGGAGGACAAGTTTAGCCATAATATGTTTGTCGGTGACAAAAGTATGATTAAATTAAACATAATATGTTTAAAATTTTTATTTTTAAATAGTTTTGTTGGAGGTGACCATATATAAACATGTTTTTTCTCTGGGTGCGGACAAAAAAATTGTTCGGAACGCATGGGTGAATCGAGCTTAAGTTTCAAATAGAGTAACAAGAGACCGAGAAAGAGATAATTTTATACAAATGAGTACACTATTTCTAATACTGCGGGCTGCCGTAATCAGTGTTGCAAGGTAATTATTTTTCTTCCCCCCCAAAAAAATTTAAAAACCCCCCAAATTTAACGTATTTTGAAAAAAATCCCCCTAAATGTTAAAGTTTATATCATAACTCCATTTCAATTAGTTTAACTTTACTCAGTTTCAATTTACGTTCAATATCAATATAAATAAAGCAAAAATCGCAAAATGTTTAACATTATACTGAAATTGCCCCAAAAAATTTTTTTTTAAGTTTCTTGAACATTTTCATTTAATAAAATATCTAAAAAAAATATTTCTAAACAGTTTAAAAAAGACTGTTACATATGTACATATATCGCTCATTTCGTGCAAGACCGTCACAGCTCAAAATTTGGCATTTTCGAGTTAGTAATGCAGAAATGTTCTTCTCTTTAATCTCTACAAATTTATCTAAGAACGGAGAGAATTATCGAAAAAATAACGGTAATACAGATGCTTGTGACGCTATGACCTCTCGTAACAAACTTGAGCAATTAACATCAACAAGGTCACATTTCAGTTTGTGTTTGCCATTCCTCTTGTACATGTGGTTTTCTTTGTAGCAAAAAAGAAACATTTGATTTTATAACTGTATTTTAGTGAAAGAGAAGGGTGAGAAATAACAGGTTGGAATCTTAAAAAGGCTCTCCTGTAAAGTTTCAAATTTTGAGTTGTGACGGTCTTGCACGAAATGAGCGATATATATAAATCAAAATAAAGTTAGAAGAAATCTGCTTCTTTTTAAATATTGGAATAAAGTCTCTTCAAAAATATCGAGTGTTGCCAAATCATTTTCGTTAACATTGTTCATATTATCGGAATAAAAAAGTCTGAGCATTTCAGGTGTTAGATTAAAGTTGTGACACGTATATTTCCGTGAACACTTCAGCCTTAAAACGCTTTCCTTTTTATCTTTTCAAAAACGATTTCTGCTCAACCAAAACCAAGCTGTAAACGACTTTAGTCGCATAACGGTAACGCTGACTATTACATCACTTTGACATATTCCGAGTATTTCATTCTTGGCTCTTTGAGCATAAATCAAATTTTTCTTTCGTTTTAAAGTTCCTGCTTAAGTGGTTTCCAATGATTCAGCAAGTTTGTTTTTCCCAGCAATTCATTCTTGGCTCTTTGAGCATAAAACGGTTCTCTCTTTTTAAAATTCCTGCTTAAGTGGCTTCCAATGATTCAGCAAGTTTGTTTTTTTAAGTTTGACACAGCCTTCATGGAGTAATGCCATCAATTCATCATATTAAAATTTTATGGATAACCCCGTCATTTTGTCTTTTGTGTCGAAATCACCCATTTTGAACCACACAAACAATTTTTCGAATATTAAAGCCAGAATAAGCTTCGGTGAAAATTGATGAGCTAGAGCTGTGCTTTTTCAAATCGAAGAAGTTTAAGAATTCGCCTAATTTTGAACCCATCTTTTAAAAACAATTCTAGTGAAAGGTTGTCTTTTTAAGTCTTGGTTTACACTATGAAAGTTTTCATTCAGAAAGTCTAAGTTGATTGGTGAGAGGGGAGAGAATAATAGCCTGTTCCCTTCCTCTCTCTCCAATAAACTCACACTTTCTGAAAGAAAACTTTCATAATGTGAACCCAGTCTAACAGCCATACCTAAATAATAGCGGGAAGCATTTTCTAGCTGTCAAAAGTTCTCATGCTTATACAATTTGTATGTAGCATACCGAAATAACGCGGCAGCAATGCTTTACAATTGGAAAATGCGATTTTGACAGCGCGTTCATAAATAATGGCAATTTAGCTGTTTTAGGTGTATCTAGCGGTGGTATCTCCATTTTTTATTTCTATTATGCGGATTTTATTAAACAGGAAAGTTAACACTACTATTCTTGACTCAACGTTGACGCTTTTATTTTTTTACCATACCTAAGGTATTCCAGCGTATGGCTGTCACACTTTCTGAAAGAAAACTTTCATAATGTGAACCCAGTCTAAGATCTAGTTAATTATTTCTCTCACTGCATTCTCTTTTTTTTTTTCTTTAAAGAAAAATCATGTACAACATTGTAAATGTTTCCATCATGTCTGCTACCTGGATGGCTTCCTACTTCTTCTAAATGTAGACAATTTTAATTCTTGTAATAAGCTTGCATTTTTTTACAGCAATTCTTTCTTTTTTCGTGTACAACAATTTGTTGTTGTTGCTGCTTTAATTGTTGTCGTTGTTGATTTTACTATTTATTACAAACAACAATTTTTTTTTTTTTTATCATTTTGTGCTTCTTAGGAAGTATAAATTCTTGTTGAAATGTTCTTCATTTATGGATTTGTTTTCATTTGTAAAATGAGTTTGTCAACATTCAAACGCCTCAAAACGGGAGTCTCTTAATCCATATCGGTGTGTGTTAACGAACATTCTCATCTCATTTTACCACAAAATCGAGAAGTGGAAAAAAATTAAACCAAACCATAAGAAAATGTGTGTAAGTGTGTCGATGTCGATGGTTGCACTCCCATATGCTGGTTGTTTATTTCCAGCAAAATCATCTAAGATGTTCTTTTTCCATTAGAGTTCAATTCTTAAGGTTGATTGGGTTTTTTGTTTTTGGAGTTGTTATTAAAAAAAATCTGTATAGAGACGGTAGAAATGAAATAGAGTAAAAACTTTTTTCTAAAAAAAAAATTATATATTTAGGGGACTGACTTATAGGTGAATTCATGATTTATCCTCTTCCATTCATTTAAGATATGCCAACAAATTGTTTGTGTAAGTTTTTAAATACTTTGCTTTAAAAAATATTTTTATACTTTCTTCCACTACGAGTGGTGATTGAGTGTGTATTACGTTTGCCATTCTGTGTGTAACACCAATAACCAAAATGCTTGTTACTAATTTGGAAACTTTGGCTCTTGTCTGTCTCCAGATATGCAAAAAACCTATAATGCCTTTGTGTGGAAAGTGCAACGCCCACCTAACAACTCCTGAGCATTTTGTAAGGGATGTTCTGTAGTGATAATTAAAATGCTCGTACCTAATTTGGCAACTTTGGCCGTTGCTGTTCTCTATATATAAAAAAGGATGTATGGGTAAAATTGGCAGTCGTGGTTAGGTGTTCATATCTTAGCTATTTAGACGGACATCATTAAATCAACGTTGTTACTCATAAGGATAAGAAGGATTTTCCGTTAAGACTAATTTGTTCTTGCATTAATTATCCTTCTTATGAACTTTCGAAGTATATTACGAAAATTCTTAGAAGAATAACTGAAAATTCAAAATATATTTTTAAGGATTCTGTACAAGTTAAATATAGATTAAGGCATAACAGATGAAAATGAAAAATAAATTTCCCTAGATGTAGTATCTTTATTTCTGAGTGGAGCAGTAGATCTAGGAATTTGTATAATAGAAGAAAAATGGGACAAGATAAGAGATTATACAAAAATTGAAAAAGATTTATTTTTACGAATTTTAAAGTTTTGTACATGTGGTAGTATATATTTTCAATTAAAATGGGATATATATACCCAACAAAAGGGAAGTCCCTTATGGGATCACCAATTGTAGCTGGTAATGTTCTGGAAAAATTATTAGATATATGTATATATATGACAGTTGTCTCTTAAACCAAAAATCGTAACGAAATATATAAATTATTTGTTTTGTTTTATTTCCGAATGTGAAATAGAACATATGCTTACAGTATTTAACTATATTCATCGAAATATTAAAGTCAGCATTGAGATGGAATATAATTCTAAACTTTCTTTTTTATAAAAATACTCATAGAAAATGCGTCTTCATATTGATGATGCTCTAACATCAGAATTGTGACATCAATGTTATTACAAATGGCATCAGTGAGCAAAAAGTGACATCAATCCAATGACGAACGTCATCATAAAATTTTGTCATATTTTATGTTATGACTATGCTGTTACGTCATCTATGACTACAGTGACATCAATTCGACGCTACATTTTGTGTACACTGATAGAAAAGGCATCATAACGCTGATTTATTTTGACATCACTACATACAAAATGTCATCAGTGCGATGACAAACTAACATCAGTGCGATGACATAATATACCATGTCATCCGAGTAATGACAAACTGGCATCAGTGCGATGACAAACTGTCATCAGTGCGATGACATAATATATATTATGTCATAATATATTATAAACATTATTTTCATGTTTAAAAAGTAAAATTAGAAGCACAAATTGCAAAATTCTATATTTTTAAATTATTTATTTAAATACATTAAATTTTTCAAGTAGAATTATTACGAAAACCATATCGGGCAACCGATGCTGGTGTCTTATTATTGAGAGTTCTTATAACAAGGGAAAATACAACAAAAGTGAAATAAACATGTCAACGGGTAAGTAGATAATGATGCCCTCTCAATTTGACTTAAAGTCAATTACAACGACTCAATTTGATGACAGTTTGTCACCGTACTGATGACATGCTTTATAAAACCGACCCCGATTCGTCTTTTATTATGACGCCTTTTCTATCAGTGAAGGAAAGGGAATAAATTATTAATAGACTGGTAATAAAAACCTACATCTTCAGAAAGAATAATGAATGATATTTCAAAACCGCCAAAAATTATGATCATGAATACAGCTTAAAATCTAATAGAAAGGTTTTTAACAATAAGTGCTGAAGAATTCCATAGGGAGAATAAGAGAAAGATTACGAATATATTAACAGGCAATAGTTTGCCGATGAAACTAATAACTAATTTAATAGGGCGATACATAAACAAAAATGGAATTAATAGATGAGTTTCGAATGAATCGAAAATTTATAAATTATTGACTTATATACCAAAAATGTCGGAACGGCTGGTAAATTCTAAAATCTATAATACTAATATTTATAAAGTTTATTTATTAAGTTTATTTATAAGCAATAAAATACATTAGGTAGATTATTCATAAGAACTAAGGATATCATACAAAAGTTGGAAAGGTCAAATGTAGTTTATAGAATACCTTGTAGAGGAAATAATAGTGGACAATGTAATTAGATGTTTGTAGGAACAAAAAATATAAAAAGTAAAAACGAGAATTGCTGGCCATACATCAGATCAGAAATATAAACACACAAAGAACAAATTTTTGAACCAATTAAAGCATGAATCAAAAATAAAATCAGTTTTAATTAAAAAATTTAGTCAAGTTAATTAAACGTTTAATCAAAAGAATTAATTTGCTCCAGTAAACAAAAAAGCTTTAGCAACCCACTGTGCTAATTTAAACCATTATCCACATTGATGGGGGTAGTGCACTCATTTTGCAGTTTCCACTCACAGTCAGTGATAGTGCAAAATTATTGCAATAATTTTGTTGATGTTGAGTGATGAATTGAAAAGTAGAAGCCTCACTAAACATGAGTGATAGTGATGCTAAAAAAGTTTGCACTAAAAAAAAAATGGTTTGATTTAAGAAAAAACAATCATCAGTTTATTGCAACTTTTTTGTTCTCCACTCATTTGAGTGCAACTTAAAATTTTGCACTAAATTTATAAACAAAAAACTTATTTTTTCATGATTAGACCCCTTTCAGACAAGCAAAGTTTACTTTGCAAAGTCTTGAGTTTATAGAAGAGAAGGGAAAATAGCATAGCGGGGGAGTACATACTTTGCTGTACTCACAAATTCGTTTTGTTTTTCGTTCGTAGATTATACCTGAAGTTGGCTGCAACTTTATATTTATATACAGCGTTACCAGAATCTTTGGAATAAAAATTGTCATATGGCGAAAGAAATCATATTTTGAAGAGGAAAATCTTAAATTTTTTTTTCTTAATTTAAATTTTTTAAAACAAGGGCAAAATAGTAAGAATTGTTAATTTTTTATAAAAACATACTTCTTATTATTTAAATTGAAATACATAAAAACATAATTCGTCAGTATATGCAACTTTATAAAAATACATTTTTTCTTTTCACAAATATTTTTTTATCAATATTCTAACTGCCTATTTCCGATGTGCGAAAGAATTATTTACTTCTTAAGGTACGTTCGGACTAATGAAATATTTAACGAAAATATTTGTTCTGATATTTGCTTCAAACTGTGTGAAACAAAAAAATATTTTGTTTAATGTTCAAACTAAGCTCACATATTTGACAATTTTTGTTTGTTGAAACAGTTGGCAAATAGTTTCAAATAAAATAAATTAAATTTTGTTTGCCATGCGTTCAGACTAAAATAAATATTTGCATCAAATAATTATTTAATGAAAGTGTTCAAAAATAAAAATATATTTCACAAATAGTAAAAAGAGCGCAAAAGCTAATTTATTTTTTTTTATTCTGTGGAGCAGCATCTTTTATAGTGTTAGAACAGGAAAATGTTAAAGATAAAAAAAACTGGAAGACAATGGGTAACGGGAACATGGCTAAAATTTGCGAATAATTGCAAACTTGGAAACAAACCCTTAAATATATTTGAAGTCGCTAAATCAGTTAAAAAAGCAAAATGTCGGGAAAAATTTTTTGCGCAAAAATAGCGAAAATTCGCGAAAAATTTAGATATTTCAAACAAGCCATTAAATTTAGTAAAAGTGCCTAAAACTATAAGGAATTGCAAAAATTCTATAAAAATTGTTAAATTCGCAAAAATTTGCTAATAGCGGCACGATAGCAAAGTCTAATAATTATAAAAAATATTTAAAATTGTAAAGAATCCGAAAACTTACAGGAAAAATTGCTTCTATCCGGAACATGGCTAAAATTATTTGTCGTTGTTTGCTCTTACAATTTTTTTGTAATATCAAATAAATGTTTTCTCAATAATTACTAAAATATTTCACTTCAATACTTCATTGTTTTAAAAATTGACTGTTTAAATAATCGTGTATTTTCTATAAGCAAAATTAAAGTAAAAATCAGAATTTCTAAAAATAAAAAGTCATCATTTGAGAAAAAAATCTTTAATCATATTTTTGTTTAAAAAAATAATCCAAAACATGATAAAATCATCATTCTGGCAACGCTGTTTATATATTATATTCAAACAAGAGAAAACAAAAATTTGTCAAATTAAACTTTGTGTGTCTGAGCACAAAACAAAGTTTAAAAGAGAATTCAACAGACTTTGTCAAAGTAAACTTTGCCTGTCAGAAAGGGGACTTAAAGCCAAGAGTTATTCCGTTATTGACAAAATTTCATGTTGTTTAAATTCCTTCGCTTATGCATATCATAACAAGAATCAAAAACTATGAGCATACATAATTAGATTCTTTTAAATTTTAGTGAGAGTCTATTTATATGCAGCTTTTTCGATTGCATGTTCAAATTTTGCACTATTTGAATTGAGTTGCATTCAGTCTTCGTTTAGTGATTGTGAAACAATTTGCAATATTACAAATTTTTTTAGTGGTAGTTAAAAAAATAGCAATCATCACTAAAGCTGTTGAAAAAGAGTGCAAACTAATTTTTTTGCAGTTGTATTTAGTGATAGTGCACTGTTGATTCAAATCAATATTTAGTGCACTACCCCCAACTATGATTATACAGATTTTGAGAATGCTACAATTTTAAATACAGAGAGTAATTACAAAAGATGTTATATATGTTAAAAATACTTTAAATAATAAAAGTTCCAAATTTATTAAGAATAAATTATAAGACAGATACAGATAGTGTAGCCCATAGTTATAGGCATTCGGTTAATAAAAATAGAAACGGAAACTAAATAGATTTTTTAAACTGTGACAGATTACACAGTGCAGCACTAAAATCTTGAACCAATTGAGACCCCCAAAATCTGAAAGCTTACGATGGTAGAAGAAAAACCCGACCTGGGTTTTGAATTATAAGATAAGGTTTTTTTTTTAATTCATTTATGAAGTTTTCGACTGGGGGGGAGAATTTTAGTACAATTTTCAAAAAAAAAAAAACATGTACTGATTCTTAAGTCTATCTCGTGAACTATTATTAGTATTAAAGTTTTTTTTCATAAGTTGTAAATTTTTTGTAATATTTTTAAAAATTTTGTTAATTTGTTAATAAAAGAACTTCTTTTGAGCTCGAGGTCCTTTTTTATTTTTATTATTTTATAATAATTTATTAAATTTTGCCAATATTTCGGTTTTCGTTGAAAAATATCTTTTGGGCAATAATATTGAAAAAATTATTAACGTATAAAAAACCGAAAAAACTTAACTATTATTATGTTGTGTTAACATCGTCTAATTTTGAATCAATATATTATAAAGATCGAATAAAATACAGTATACAATTTTGTTTATTTGTTTATGTATTTGTTATATCCTGAAGACGTTACTCAAGGAAGTGACGAAAATTTGAAAAAAAAAATTAATATTAACTTTTTTATTATCAAAAAAGTTGTTTTTGGGAATTCACAATTTTTTTCATTAAAAGATTTTATTTATTGTGCTTAATTTTAATTCCCTTTTTTATAATTGATAAAAAAGGTAAGACTAAGGGCCACCGGAGCATGGAGGGATTACAATATCGGACATGCTAACATTCTGAACGATATTAATTGGCACACGGATGTTGATTATGTCACACCCGAGCCAATCTTTGATCCTGGCTTCATGGTTAGCATATTGGATAACGTGGTCCACTATGATGACCTGCAAATTCCCGCGAATGCGATTCGAATCTTCACGGACGGGTCTAAAACACTGTATGGTGTCGGTTCTGGCATATACTCCGAGCAGCTAAACTGGAGTATTCCTATAAGGCTGCCGGACCATTGCAGTGTCATCCAGGCCGAGATAATGGCCATATACACAGCCGCCAGACGCATCCGGTACTGTGAAATATCTGGAAGGGATATTCACATTATTACCGATAGCAAGGCGGCCATAAGATCCCTGGAGAATGTGTTCATCACATCGAGAATTGTCCGAGAATGCCGGATGTCTCTGGAGGAGATAGCGAGACATTCACTGGTCACCCTTAATTGGGTCCCCGGACATGGGGACATACATGGGAACTGCATGGCGGATTCGTTGGCGTATGCAGGTTCCACCTTGAATCGGGACGGTTCCACATATTATGTAGGTGCTTCACTCCCAAGGTGTAAGCAACTTATAGCGCACAAGTTTCATCTTATCGCCAGTCAGAGGTGGCACGATGAAACCACCTGTGGGGAAACCAGGAAAATCTGGCCCATCATAGATGAAAAAAGGACACGGCGGGCATTACAGCTGTCCAGACATCATCTGAGAAACCTAATTTCGGTTATAACTGGCCACTGGCCCATTGGGAGGCACGCCCAGAGGCTGGGTCTCCCTTATAATGACTTGTGTAGAAGTTGCGGCGATGAGGAGGAGGAAGAGTCAACGGAACATCTTCTCTGTAATTGCCCGGCATTTGGAGACTTAAGACTCGAAATGTTTGGTCGAAGAGCCCTTGGGGACAAAACTTGTCTCTCTGATGTTGATGTTAACAGGATCCACTCCTTTATTGAATCGACCGGATGGCTGCATGGGAATACTAGCAGCCAGATTTCATAGGACCCATGGGAGACGGCGTGATATGGTAACACAACGGGAACAAATTAATGGACCCACATGAGCTTTGCTTGATCACGGCTGCCAATGAAACCTAACCTAACCTAATTGATAAAAATACTGAAATTTATTATTGGAGGATAAGCTGTTCCTATGCGCATTTCACT
The DNA here is from genome assembly GCA_943735925.1 of Pollenia amentaria. Lineage (NCBI taxonomy): Eukaryota > Metazoa > Arthropoda > Insecta > Diptera > Polleniidae > Pollenia > Pollenia amentaria. The sequence goes on from OX031010.1 coordinate 27,924,031, forward strand.
GGTTGCTTAGGCCAGATCATCAGGAAACGTTCTCCTAAACCCCCCTTAAGGAATGGAGATGGCTGGTAGGTATGTTAGAAATAAATGATGGCGATGAAGCATAAATTGGGGTTGGTCATCCATTTGACCCATCTGGGGGCATCCTAGGCACTGTAGGGGCCAAATTTAGGAATTTCATTAGACCACCATATTTGTATGGTTGAAATTCTTAAATTTGGTCCCTGTAGTGATTAGGAAAAATGCGAAAAAAATGATGGCCCTAATCTTGTAAAACACAACGCAACGCCAAAGAATAATAACAATGTCATAAATATTTTGTAATTTTATTGTTGGTTCCTACAGAAATTCACATTGCGTTTTTAAATTTCAAACGCTGCATTGCTTGTGGCGTTCAAAATTTTAAAACGGTACATGAATTTCTATAGAAAGCAACAACAAAATAACAAAATATTTATGACAAACAAATGCTTTCTTTGGCGTTTCATTGGGTTTTACATGAGAGGGGCCTATGTTTCTAACACGACTGCGCATATGAGAAAAAAGTTTATTTGCGGAATTTCGGTTTTGCGAGTTTGTTCAATAAACTAAACCATTTTTGAGTAACGCGAACATATGTTGTGCAACCTAGTCCATTTTCGAAATAACGGCTTATGTCGAAAACAAGAGCTAACCTAAAAAACCCGTTAGCAGCGCCGGGTAGGTTAAACCACCAGGTACCTGGCTTGTCTGTTTTTTCAACTAGCACAGTGTATTAAAAGTAATCGCAAGCACGAGTTAATCAGAATAGAATCACGTCATTTGTTCACCTCTTCTAATCATAATCCATCCTACATTTTACAAAGAAGAAGCTTTCGTAGGTACGTTTTTCCTATTATTTATAACATTTTGTATAGAACAGTTTATTCTTTAAAATTCTAAGAAATAAACGAATTTTCGTTTGTAGTCTAGTTTTTCGTAAATATACAACATTTTTTAAAATCATGAAATCTACCAATTAAAAAACAAATTTTACTTTAAATTTTCACACGATTTCAAATTATTCGTTGGCTATTAATTGCGCGCAATAATTTCGTGGTTTCACACGAATGTTTCTTTCGTACAAAGGGTGTGTGTGAAACGTTAGCAAAGTTCTATGGTGAAATAAAATTTGTCTGCGGTAGAAAAATTTCAAGTTTGTGCTGTGTAAAATCAAGGCGAATTAAACTACAGGTGGTGTCGCAACGCCATCTGATTTTGACAGTTCGAGCTACTTTGTTTTGATTTGTTAGTGTTTTGTTAGGAATGGTTGACATTTTGGACAGTAAACACTAACAATGCAATGCAAAAAACCCTGTGTTGTTTCTATTGTTTTTGGATTGTTGTAGTATCGACACCACCTCTAGTTGAATTCGCCTTGTGTGAAATTATAACATTTTTGACAACGTAAAATTTTGACATAAAGAAAAGAACAATTGTTCTCTGACATTTCTTAACAGAAGTCTAAGTCAGCAAATTTTTTGGCGTCGTCGGTTCTGCAAAAAATTGCCGGTATTGGATCACCTGACATAAGAATTAGTTATTCAAAATGTAAAAATTATCTATTAAAATTTGTTAGTTTTTTAAATATATGTTTTTGTTATTAATATAAATATATCTTAAACCGACTTCAAAAAAGAAGGAGCGTTTCAATTCCATTATAAGTTGCTTTTTTTAATGTTTGTTACCGCACAACTGCGTCATTTGTGAACCGATTTTATTTTGCATTTTAATAGGGCGTGTCAACAGATTGTGCTTACAAAAAATTTTGGAAATCAGACAGACAATTTGTCTGTCCGGTAATTTTATTTTTGAGCTTCTCCATAATTTATAAACCAATTTTCAGAATTCGCGCTTACTTTAAATATGATTTGCTAGCAGTGCCCATGTTCTGTAACTCCCGCGTCGAGAAACTTTTCGATTGAAATGTGAGAAATTAAACAAAAATGCCTTAAATTGAAACAAACAGCAGAGTAATAACTGTCACGTAAGGAAATTTCTTGCCAATATACTGAAAAAGTGTGTCTGTAAAATTTTTATGAGAAAGTTCTCGCTTTGAACTTTTAAATAAACTCACGCATAAAAACCAGGGCTGTGGAGTCGTCCGAAAAAAGTACTAACTCCGACTCCGACTCCAAACGCTGAAATTTTTTAAGTGCGACTCCGACTCCGACTCACGACTCCGACTCTAACCGTGATGCGAAATGAATGAGACGTAAAATTATTTATCTTTTGTGTAGAAACATCTTTATTAAACGAATTATGGGAATCCCCGCGTAATGTGCATAAGAAAAACATGAGTGTTATGGTAGGAATTAAAGGCAGGCCGATAAAGATGTTTTTTCACAAAAGAGAAATAATTTTACGTCACAATTTTTCTAATACATACTAGTATTTATGCGCTATAGCAACACTTATTCTGTACAATGTTGAAAATATTTCAGCGTTGATGGTTAAAAAATTCTGATATTAAAATTATTGGCAATTCCTGTCATTAACATTTTTTAGCATGAGTAAATTATTTAAAAAATCACACATCTTTTTCAACTAGATCAATAACTGAGTATAAGTTTTGCTAATGTAATTTAGACTTTTTCCCGCACGTATAAAAAATATACCTAAATTTACTTAAATAGTAAAGTACTTGAATCAACTATTTCTCATAAAATAAATTAAAATCTTCTTATTCATATGGATCTGCAAAATATTGCATCGCCAATTTCGAAGAATTTTTATATTGGAAAATATTAGAATTTTTTTTTAATTTTTTATGCCGAAAAATTTTGGAGTCGGAGTCGCGCGTTTTTTTGGGTACTGCGACTCCGACTCCGATACAAAAACCTCAACTCCGACTCTTCAACTCCGACTCCACAGCCCTGATAAAAACGGGGTGAGAAAAACTTTTAACATTAAAAAATAAATTAATAATGCTAAATACAATAAATATTAACACGGAAGAGATAATTATTTTGTTCTTGGCAGATTTTTTCATATTTAATTATATTGCTATTGCCATTTTTTAAAAATATACGAATGTTTTCAAAGCAATTTTGTAATCGCACTTTACATTTTTTGGTGTAGCCGCCGTCAACGTATGTTTTACTGGCCTTCACAACATATGCAATTTTATATCGGCTTCGAGTGGAATATTATGACATTTATAACGTAACGACGTAATCTCTTTTGATAGCTTTCGACATGAGTTACAGACACACTTTTTTTTCACTTATCGAGAAACGATGGAATATTTTGTTTCACATGTTTTCGATGCGAGAAGTTCTCACCAAAGTTACAGAACATGGGTACAGGTTACAACTGTGAAAACATTTTGAGGAATTTTTGCAGATTGCACATTTCGCTTTTTCAAATTTTTTTATTTTTTGTTTTATTTTTTGACGTTTTCCTGCGATTTTCTTATTCTCCACTGGTTGGAGCCCATAAACAGATACTTTATGCGTTTTTTAACTTTTAGGAAATTTCTTATTTTTATTATATTTTTTTAAACCTTCGCGAATTACGCGTTTTAGGTAACCCAAGTCCTAATAAGCTGATTATGGGATTAATGATTAAACGAACCTTATTTATCCTGTTTTTTATTTACATTGCCTCTCAATCAAAAAGATTTCCATATTATTGTGATTGGTTTCTTCCAATTGCACTTACATAAAATTTTTTTTCCTTTTGCCTTGGCAATATTACAGAATGCTTGTATTGCAAATGTCATTAGCTTTCTGAAGTATATTACTAAATTTTAAATTTATTTAAAAAAAAAGTATTTTACTAATATGTATTAGACACTGATGCCAACATGCACAAATTAAAATAACACCCACGTTATTAGAGGAAGTGCGGGTAATGTGGTATACCTATTTGTTTTTAGATTGACAAATTTTTAATTTTTGTCTGATTAAAATTAGATTAACCTATTAACATGATTCATATGTTAGGCTCCCACAAAGCCATTTTCGAAAAATATTAAGCCCACACTTTCAGAGGAATATAAGAAAATATTGCAAATCTCATTAGATACGACTTTAAAAAATGTGCGGGTAATGTGGTACACCAAGTGCTGGTAATGTGGTATAGTGAACTACTTTACCAAATCATAGTATTTTCTTTAAAATTAGGCGTGTTATATATAAATTTTTTACTCTACTGCAAAAAAAAAAACAAGAAAACAACAACAATTCATGTAAACAAACAACAATTTCATTAATATATTATTTGACAGGTAATGTGGTATACTATAACAAATTCAGCTGATTTAAGGTATAACACATTAGGCGCACTTGAGATATTTATTAATTTTAATTTATTTACAACAGCTATTGAGTAATTGCATGTATTGTTCACTAATTTTGTACTTCCCAATTACTTTAGTTATACACTTAAAAACTTTTAAATGCACCTTTACAACAAATCCTTATTTGTTAACAGCACCCAAAAAAAAGTCAACTTCGCAGCCAGTCGAATTTTTCGACACTCACACTAAGAATGACTTTCAAAAATAAAACAGATCAAAGTATTCTTAATTTTTTGAGAGCGGTAAACCATTTAGGGCCATTATTACAACTTACAAATATGTAGTTATTTTTAGGATGCTATCTGACAGATAAATAGTTTTTGGTTATTACAAGTTAACATTAACCTAAAAAGTGACTGATAAGCTAACATCAGGTTTGTCCTCATGGTAACTTTACAAGTGAACTTTAAGAACTTGAAGATGCCATATTTTCTGCTGAAGATATGGTAGCATCAGTGACAGTTTTAAGTCCAATTAAATTATGCAAACTTAAAAAAAAATACAATTTAACACAAAAAACAAAACAATTTACCATTAAGAACAAAAATAAAGCACACAAATTGAATTCTTTTTTTAATTAAAGATGGAAACAAAAGCAAGTCGTCGCCACTACGTATTTTAACAACCAAAAGTAGTCGGTATATAATGCAATGTTGCCACAGTATATAAATTACATTTTTTATTTTATCGGACAGTTATAATAATGGAAACAATTTATTGGTCACTTTATCGTTCAAGATAGCTATTGTTCACGTTAACTATCAGCAACTTTATCATTAGGTTGAAATAATGGCCCTTAGATTGGTTTCATTACGCTTGATTTGTTAGTTTAAGAAAAAAGGCACTGTACCATATTACCAGCCTATACCACATTACCCGCACTTACTCTAATAAAAAAATTAAATATGTACATAACTATTTTTGATCTTATAAAAGCTTATATAAATATGCAACAAGGCTAAAAAGAAAAGTTTGACTAAAAAAATGAGTGTAAATATGCCTTTCGACCCGTCGGCGACTTACATTCAAAATTTAAATTTGTCGGCGGCTTAGAGGCGACTTTGAGCTTCATGACCTTGGAGTGTGTCTGATAATTGTGTGGTTGTCAAAAATTTCTACGCTTATGTCAAAATTTATACTAGCCCCCTGGGCTAGTGAAAATTTATTCACCTCAACAGTGTCAAAATTTTACTTTTATGAGTACTTTGCTACCTACCACCGTTTCACACACGCTCAAAGTACGAAAGCTCTGTATTGTTACGGAAACATGCATTTCTTTCGCTAAACCTTTTCAATTTAAAGGTTATACAAATTAAATTATTCTTAAAAAGTTCTTAGCATAATCTTTTTCATTTAAAAAAAAAAAAAAAAAGTAAAAAAAAATTTAATAGCTTTTAAATGGTGTTAAATTTGAACATAAAATTTTCCTTATCCTCTAATGCTCTAATTTATACTAAATTTTAATCTTCTTGTGTCTCTTGGTGATACTAAAAACCTAAATTAACTGACACATTGAGTAAAAATCCAGAAAAAAACACGTAAATCAAATTTTCTCTTATCTCTTAAATATTTTTTGAGTTTTCTTAGATAGACGTCAGTAGCCTGGCTACACGGAAACAAAAAGCCATGCCTAATTTTTAAACGAAAACTATTCTACAATGTTCGAAACACGGTGCGAAATCATGAAATTTATGCATGCGGAATGTACGAAAAGTTATAAAATGTTTTAATTTTTATCATTAGCACGAGTGGGAAATAAGGTCATACTAAGTTTGTCATTCCCTGTGAAACATCAAGAAATATTTATATAAATTCCCATAAAGTATACATTAGTAGTAAGTTCCCAGTGCTTGAGAAATTTTAAATCGACTTAGCCATGTGTGGAAACAATCTCCCTTCCGAAGGACTCAACAGAAAAATTATAACGTTGATGTTTAATAATTTTTAGTTCTCCTAAGCAGTTTCAAGTTAAAATCCAGCTCAATCGGACCCAAATGTGGGCCAACCTCCCTAAAAAATATACCTTTCTCTTCTGTTTAAACAGAATTAATTGTGTTATCCTTACGATATAATGTAATTCCAATAAAAAAAAGTTCACGGGTACTCCATATTTTACGAAATTTTATGTATGAAACCCTGACATTGGCGATTCTGAAGTCTACGTCGTTATTAGCACCCTAATCTGAGGTAAATGAGCTCCTAATGTGGCATATATTTGCCACGTTTTCTATTGTGGTGTTTTTGATAAGGAACGTTGGAGTTTGGGTCACTTTAATGATGCAAGCTTTGGTCCCATCTATGTCATCGTCCGACTTGCAGTTTTTGTTCCAGCAATTCTTAAGTTTATTGGTGGGGGCGATGAGGCGATTGGGGAGGGGTACTCAGTTTCATTAACTCTGCAATTCTGTTGTGTTTTGTAATTCTCACACTTTTTAACTTGAAGTTGGCTGTAGGTGCATTTGTATTTATATATAAAATATAAAAAAAATAGAGGGGTGACAAGATGAAAATATAAAAAATTGCAAAACTAGAAATTTATAATCTGGACTCTAATGAAATTTCAAAAGACAGTTTTTAAAAATTGCAGCAACAGAAATTGTAAGTCTGGACAATGACTATGTTGATTTTATGTCCGTTTCTTGCTGCTATTGACGCAAGCATATCAAGATTGTCTTGCACATGATCCGCCTTACCTGCGACTGCATAGTCCAGTCTGCATAGTCCATATCTTCTAGGCTTTCCTTAACCGTCAATTGTGTCCCCCTCTGTTCCAAAGTTCCTTTCTTCTGTATTATATCCAGTGCCACCCCAAGGAGTAATGGTGACAGCAAGCAACCATGCTTGCCTCTTGATTTTGTGTTGAATAGTTCGCTTGTAAGTCCACCGTGCACTACTAATGGCTTATTAGCATTGCCATACTGCGCCTTAATTAAATCTCTAATTTTATCTGGAATACAATTTCATAAAAGTGCCGACCATATGGCATTACGGTTGATCGTGGCGAAAGCTTTCTCAAAGTCAACAAAGATGAGAAAAATGGTGGGGTTAAATTCGTTACCATTGTTCTATTATTAGTCGAAGGCTTTTTATTTGGTCAGCGCGACATCTGCTAGGGCGGAATCCGGATTTTTTTTCCCGAAAATTTGTCTTAATTCAATTTTATGATACTGGAAATTCCACTATTAAATTAAGTTACGATTGGGTCATAATTTACCGTAAGCCTGCAGGAGGGCTCTAGGAGAAATCATATGGGTTTATATGGTGAGGCTGTGCTGGGAACCGGGTCACTGCAACATCACCGGCAACGAGATAGCTGATGAGTTGGTGAAACTGGGCTCGGAAATGGATGATCTTGACGGTTTGGAGGCGGTTAGGCCTCCAATGGGCTTCTACTTTGGGAGGATAAAGAAAAGGTTTCTGAGCGGTACTAATCGAGTCTGGGGGAACCGCACGTACTGCTGGGTATCGCGTGCTCTGTGGCCGATTCGGATTCGCTGCAGGGCAGGAGTAGGGTCTGCGTAAGGACCATGCTAGGTATAATCAAGGTCCACTGTTTGATAGGCAGGATGGCGTTGAGAATGGGATCTGACTTGCCGGAGATATATAGGTTGTGTGAGTACCCAGAGAAGTTGGAGACTTTTTGAGCACTTTTTGTGCCACTGTCCCAGGCTACAGAACAGCAGGCTGAGATGGCTAGGTAGTAGATCTCTGCGCGAATCAGAAAAAATCTCGGGTTGCAGGCAATCTGACAGGATTAGGGTGCATGTAGGGCAGTTTTGTGTTTAGTAGGGTCGTTCTTCCTTGTGTTGTCTGATTTTTTATTTTCCACTACTTTCTCTATTCCTGTGCGTTCACTGTTTATTTCTGCTATTCTTTCTTACTAGAATTCTATCACTAACAAAGGCGTCACAATGGACCATATTGGGCTCTGGGCGAGGGTGTAAAGTTTACTTCACACCAGCCTTTCTACTTAACCTAAGATACCATAAGCCTAATAAAAAGACCCCCCTTATTGACGCTTATTAATAAAACAAGTATTAACTCATTTGCTTATGAATTTTAAGAAAATAATATTTTTTTTGTAACACATAGAAGAATTTCTTAACAAATCACGATAAAAATCAAGTTCGTTGTTCCTAAAATGTTCGAAACTTTTTGAAAGCAAAAAGGAAATTTAATAGCTACAAAATTTTTTTTTTTTTTTTTTTTGTAAAATGTGGCTTAAATTTTTGTCAGTGCATTTAAAATATTTCTTGTTTTTTTCTGTTTGATTTCGTAAAAGGGTGGCAAAGTTCAATCAACATTATTTTAATATTCATTTTTAATGATTTCTATTTTCTTCAGTCATCATTCTTTTTTAGTTTCATAAATATTTTTCTATATTTCAATTATTTTCAAGTTGTTATCAGCGTTTTTTTCCTTTTTTTTGTGCAACGATCATTAAAAAAATGAGAATATTGAAGGAGAATAAAAAAATGGTGTTTGTTCCATTTTTAAAGACATTAGCAGTAAAAGATTAGAAAAAAGGTTGCCAAAGGCTATCAGTTTTGAAAAACATTAAAAAAAAAATTGTAAAGAAATAATTTATAAGAAAGTCATAAAATATATAAAAATATTTTTAAAAGTCATTTAAAAAACATAAAAAACAATGTTGCATAATCTTTTACTTTAAGGAAAAAAAATTTAAAAAATTTTATATTCAACACTTCATAAGCTAAAAATATTTGTTAAAAAAATAGAAAAGGAAAAATTATAGTTTTTAGTTAATTTTAATAAATGTTCTATTATAACATCTTTTTCTGAACCAGGGTTGGCAAATTTAGGTTCTCAAATGGTACCCGTTTCCCTAACGAAAAAAAAAACTTTTTTGAAGAAAAAAATAAAAAAATTTATTATATAAAAATAACAAAATTAACTTTAACAAAACTCAAATTAAATTTTTCTTTAACGAAACTACTGGTATGCAAGTTATCGACTTAATTCTGCAGGAAAAATAATTCATCTCTTAGGGAATATTCCAGGGCTTCGACAAATTTCAAGATATGCCAACTTATCCCGTGGTAAATAACGCATTTAAGTAACTTTGGCTTGAGAAACGTGGCCTATTCACTGGTCACTGTTGTCTCAGAAACCACCTGTTTATTTTGGGTCATGTTATTACCAAACAAGGCAGATGATTCTGGGTGAAAGATGATCTGGCATCTGGGCATGCGCTCTGTAACAGTCTTACAGCAATACCTAAACAAGAGCGGAAAGCGTTTTCTAGCTGTCAGTTTGTATGAAGCATCCGTCAACGCTTTGCAATTATACTACATTTACACCTACACAAAATCTAGTACTTAAGAGATTTTGAGCGAAATCTTGTTCATTTCTACTAGATTTCCCATACAAAACAAAATATAGTTCGGCACTAGATTTTGGCAAAATCTCACAAAATCTTGCAATACTCAACGATACAACTATGAATTTCATACTATTGTACTAAAAAATACAGCTTTGAACAAGAAAAAACTGACAGTTTGACAAAAAATATATATATATATAAAAAGTGCGGCGAAAAATAAATTTGCGGCAAATTAATAATATTAAAAATTAACATTTGTGAAAATGGATAAACCAATAATAGATAAAGGGTATGTAAAATATTTTAATATAATAACACTTTGTTTTTGGCTTTAAATTTTGGCTAATAAAAGTTTACATTACAATTTCTTTCCTTTTTCAATCGGTTTTTTTTTATTACGAAAATGAAATCTGACAATATGTCAAAAAGCAGTGGTGTAAACGCCAAAAAATTCTATAAGATTTCCAATAAAATCTACCAGATTTTGTGTAGGTGTAAATGTAGTATTAGAAATCCCGATTTCGACAGCGCGTTAAAATAAACAGTGTTGCTTTCTTTGTTGTTTTGACAACCCTGTTTTCATCGTTTGGTAATAGACAATAGCAAATTAGCTATTTTTAGGTCAAACAAGCGGTTTTAATTCCATTTTTTATTTCTATTATGAGGGCTTTAGTAAGCACAAAAGTCAACACTACTGTTTGTGACACAGCGCTGATGCTCTTGTTTAGGTATGCCATATCAGCGTAAAAGCGACGCGGAGGAAAACGTTCCGCCTTCCTCTCATAGACAGAAATAGCTTATGAAAGCTATCTTGAATCCAACTGAAAATAATGCTCTCGGACTTGTCTGGATAATTCTGCCATCCTAAGACTGGACAATTCTGCCATGCTAAGAAAGAAAGTCACATCTCCATTTTTGTAGTTTTGAGCAGTTCTGGAATGCAACACAAAAGAGAACAGCTTCATAAATTTCAGAACTTGTTTGTATACAATGCGTTCGTTATTGCATGGTAGCTGCTGTTTTTACTGCACGACGGTTCCAAAATGTGTGCTTTGTCAAAGCAGTTTTTTAGTCATGATGTGTAACACTGCGCTTATGAAGTCAGTTTTCCTCTCTTGATTTTAAAATTTCACAGCCTCTCTTTTGCGCACCCGTCTTAAAAAAGGAGTCTCGTGAAATAGATTATATTATTCATTTCGGTTTACTGAAACAGTACTGTTCTACAATTACAGAATGGATTACATCCTGTAACGGTAAAACTCTGTCTCTACTTTACAAACGCAAACCCATTTCTAACCTCCTTACCCTTAAAAATTGTATGTGCTAAAGTCCTTGGTTTTGTCTACCTCCTAGACAGACACTACCCTTCTCTCATTTGATCCCTGTCAAAGTCAATTAGATTAAATAGAAAAAAAAATGTTCTAATCTAAAATCTTTTTTCATCCCTTCCTTTTTAAATTACAACTACCATTAGTAATCAATTAGATTATTTTTTTGAAATAATCGTAGAGATAAGATAATCGAATCGAAAGAATTTATACGACTATGATTACAAATAATCGAAAAAATAATTACATTAACTGTGGATTGTTGTTAAATATTAAAAAATAATCTTTAATAATCCAAAAGTAATTTTATAGTATTTTAGAGATTATTTTCTCAAAAAATATTTTAAATTTGTTAAATTTTATTTGAATTATTTAGGATTACTTTTAATTATTTTACCATAGTCTAAAGTAATTGTTAATACTTTTCCATTATCAGTAATCGAAATCAGTAAGTAATCGGGGCTTAAACGTATTTAATATATTATTTTTAAAATCAAAGTATTTAATTACAATATTTAGTATTGTGATTATTTTATTGAATCCAAATTTTGATATTTTAATCAGGCTAAAAGTTCATTGAATTTATGAAAATTAACTTATAAAATCAAAGTCATTAAATTTCCATTAATTACAATTAGTAAACATTTTTATTAAGGTCGACTATCCTGTTAGGTTAGGTTAGGGTAGGTTAGGTGTTTGGATCTTTATTCGATAAAGACCTGACAGTAGTACAGAAAGTGTTCCAGCGTCACGCTCTCCTCGCCACACACTCTACACTCGTCAGGTTCTGCCTGTCCAATTTTGTGTAGCTGTGCCCGTAGTCCCGCATAACCAGTCAGGATACGCACCATCATACTAACTACGGCCCCCCAACAGAAACAGCCGTCCTATTTCCCTGACAAAACCCAGTAGATCGGTTGGATTATATCCAACGATAAACCCCAGTTCGTCTTGAAATCTAGCCCCTAGCCATTTCTGCCTGGGACCCTGAAACCTAGGACAGTGGCACAGTACATGCTCAACCGACTCTAGCTCCAAGGCATCCCCGCACAGCCTGCAGAAGTCCGGTATGGCATTGTCCAATTTACTCATAAAAGCCCTAACAGAACAATGACCCGTCAGGAACCCTATAAGGGTCCTGAGACCACTCCTATCCAATCCTAATAGAACCCTGGTTGCCACTGCGTCCAATGCGGGCCATAAGGCCCTCAACACCCTGCAATCCGTTCTATCCCTCCAGGACCGGTTAACGGAATCACGGAATCTTTCCCGTATCACACCATAGTAGTGACATAAGGGAGGTTTTACCCCTCTGTCCCCTATCTCTAAGTCCAGATAAGAACCCCTCACGCGAGTTCGTCCGCCACCTCGTTGCCATCCACCTTGCAGTGTCCTGGTACCCAGCATAGTCTTATTGTGAATGCCAACATGAGCTCTTTCAGAGTATTCGTACAACGTGCGACCAGGCACAAACGCACCGAAAAATTTAACAATGCTCCTAGCGCAGCCTGACTATCGCCAGGTTAACTGTTTCGATTATCCCCGACTATCCTGTTAGTTAGATTTAATATTAATATTTTTATATTTTTTCACTTTGAACGTGATGCCTCAACATTAGGAAAATTGCATTTACGTCGATACCCTGGAACAATATTTAAAGTTTTTCTCGTATACGTTTATACCTTGGGTTTTTTTTGCAAACCACAAGCTACAATTTGACGTTTAAGTCTTAAGTTCAAATTCAAGTATTTAATTGCAATTATTTTTACGAAAAACATATTAAAGAGGAACATCAAATTATTGCTTGATTTTACATTTCGAGAGAAATTGTTTAAGTTGGTATACAATTACAAGGGTCTCCAATCTTCTGTCTCACGAAATCTTTCCATGCAATATGTCGCATGATGTACATCAGGTATGTCTTAAAAAGTACTAAAGAAATATTTACAATAGTACTTAATTCTCCATGCCTGATTTAATATGTCTTTAAGATATTTGACATTTTTATGACCATTTTTGTAAAAAAAATAGTGGCTTAGTCGAAAAGACCTTGTCTTTAAACTTTAGAAGTAAATTACAAGAAAAAAATCTACAACAACAACAACTACGTACAATATCAACTCATTAAAAGTCCATGTTAAACTTGTTTGTCCATACTTGGGGTTATGGCTGCATTTGGAATTGCATTAATTGTATTTTTATTTTTCTTTTGAGTTCGCATTTATAATGATGTGACAATGACAAGTGCATTTTGTATTCAAATAATGTATTGAAATAAAATTGAAAACAAAGAAAAAAAAAGCAATAAAATAAAATATTTTTTTAAATACCACAAATGTTAGAAATGTAAAAATCTTTTTAAAAATAAAATTTATGACCAACAAGACCTTTCCCTTTAAGTCCATTAACAGAGTTTAGCTGTAAATTATTAAAATAATAATAAAAAAAATTTAATGTTAATAGAAGATCAGATGAAATGATTTTGGGAAAAGGTTTTTAGGGGTTTCGAAACTGCTTTATAGGCAAATTGAACATGCAACACGTATTTGTTGATGGTACATAATTTCTTAATTTTTAATTGGAAATATTTCATATTTCAAATGCAATTGTAATTGCATTTTTAATTAAATGATATTTCAATTGGGAATATCTCATACTTCAATTCAAATTACATCGAATTGGATTTTCGATTTGATTTCAACTACTTTGAATGTAATTGCAAATGGGAATATTTAATTTTTCAATAACAATTCTTTTTAATTTTAATATACTACTTGTGAATTGGATTTTGTAATTAAGAATATCTGATATTTCAATTGCAATTACATCAAATTAGATTCTCAATTTGATTTCAATTACTTTAAATGTAATTTAAAATGGGAATATTTAATTTTTCAATAACAATTACCTTCAATTTCAATATACTACTTGTGAATAGGATCTTGTAATTAAGAATATCTCATATTTCAATTACAATTACATCGAATTTTATTTTCAATTTAATTTCAACTACTTTGAATGTAATTGCAAATGGGAATATTTAATATTTCAATAACAATTACCTTCAATTTCAATATACTACTTGTGAATTGGATTTTGTAATTAAGAATATCTGATATTTCAATTGCAATTACATTAAATTAGATTCTCAATTTGATTTCAATTACTTTAAATGTAATTTAAAATGGGAATATTTAATTTTTCAATAACAATTACCTTCAATTTCAATATACTACTTGTGAATTGGATTTTGTAATTAAGAATATCTCATATTTCAATTACAATTACATCGAATTTTATTTTCAATTTGATTTCAACTACTTTGAATGTAATTGCAAAAGGGAATATTTAATATTTCAATAACAATTACCTTCAATTTCAATATACTACTTGTGAATTGGATTTTTTAATTAAGAATATCTCATATTTCAATTACAATTACATCGAATTAGATTCTCAATTTGATTTCAATTACTTTAAATGTAATAGCAAATGGGAATATTTAATATTTCAACAACAATTCCCTTCAATTTCAATATACTACTTGTGAATTGGAGTTTGTAATTAATTATATCTCATATTTCAATTACAATTACATCGAATTAGATTCTCAATTTGATTTCAATTACTTTAAATGTAATTGCAAATAGGAATATTTCAATAACAATTCCCTTTAATTTCAATATACTACTTGTGAATTGGATTTTGTAATTAAGAATATCTCATATTTCAATTGCAATTACATCAAATTAGATTCTCAATTTGATTTCAATTACTTTAAATGTAATTGCAAATGTGAATATTTAATTTTTCAATAACAATTACCTTCAATTTCAATATACTACTTTTGAATTGGATTTTGTAATTAGGAATGTCTCATATTTCAATTACAATTACATCGAATTAGATTCTCAATTTGATTTCAATTACTTTAAATGTAATTGCAAATGGGTATATTTAATTTTTCAATAACAATTCCTTTTAATTTTAATATACTGCATGTGAATTGGATTTTGTAATTAAGAATGTCTCATATTTCAATTACAATTACATCGAATTAGATTCTCAATTTGATTTCAATTACTTTAAATTTAATTTCAAATGAGAATATTTAATTTTTAAATAACAATTCCTTATAATTTTAATATACTACTTGTCATATTTCAATTACGAAAATGTATTTTGAATCTGATTTTAATTACTAAAAGTGTAATTGTAAGTGTAATTAAAAACTACTCATGTATAAACGACAATTACACCTAATTGTAATTGAGTTTTGTATTAAACTTCAATCAGGTTTAATGTATGTAATTGCAAATGGGTAAATCTCAAGTACTTGTTGCTGGAAATTCAGTAATAAATTAAAATTCAAATATGATCCTTTTAGTTCTGCTGCTTTAAGTATTTTTATAGATCTCGGTCAAATAAAGGGCAATAATTTTGAATAATATTTTAATTACAATTATGTTGATGTAATTGTAATTGTAATCGAAATCTGAATTTTATTTCAATTACATTAAGTGTAATTGCAAAAGCAAATGCATGAATTACTCCTTTCTGGGAATTACAAATTATTAAGAATTAAGAACCCTTCAGGTCTGGTGCTAAATTATGAGCTTTTTCCTCAGTATTTTTATAGATATCGGGCAAATAAAAGTCAATTTATTTCAAAAAATGGGCTCTTTGTTTAGTATTGACAATATGAAGAACCCGATATCCTAGAAATTTTAAGGCGAAGTGAATATTTTTCGATAAATATTCGACTCATTTTGTTTACAGCGATATAATTATTTTTTATCTATGATTTGAAGAAATGTTTTTTGTCCCTTAATATATTTTTGTTTTTATTTCATTAAAAATTGTTTAAATTTTAAAATGTTTGTGGTCATTTCTTTAGTGGCTTCACACTCTTATCATTTCTTTTATTTCTTTATTTTCGCACAGTTTTTATTTTTTAAAATATTGTGGTCTTTATTTAATTATATTTCATTTCATACATGCGATAATGCCATCTGGCCCAAAGTCAAATTTTGTGACAGATATCTTGAGTTATTTTTTTTTTTTCATTTCATTTCTTTGTCGTAAAAATAAGAAAAAGTAGACCCATTAATTATTAAAAGTTTTATAATGAATGATTTTTTATTCATCTTAAATAATAAATTTATTCAATATTAATTAATATTTAAATTTAAGCCAATCACGAGAGATTTTTCATAATTACAATTTATTATTTGTAATTACAGTTTATGTCCATTAAACGTAGATAAAACTTGTTTCCTGTATATTTTTTTTTTGTTTGCAAACCAATTGTTTCATTCAAGTAAATTATTTTTTATTATAAAAAAATTCTTATTTTTTTCTAAGTTAATTTGAAATAAAAACACCAAAAACTCGATTAACGGGTGAAAAGCGGGGAAATAAGATCTTTGTTTCTAAAGGAAGAGTGTTTTCCGATGAAATTTTGCCGAATTCATAATCGATCGTATTCAAAATAATTGTAAAAATAAGTTATCGCTGTTTTTAGTGAAAAGTAACGTTATTTCAATTAGTGTTTGAAAATAAACCGAATATTATTTAGCGTTCTGTACACCCAGAAACGATTACTTTTTTTTTTATTGTAGTACACAACCGTTAATGCATTCGTAACTACACTGGTCGGAAAAGCGTCATAACGCTGATGTATTTTGACATCAGTACTATGACAAGTGTCTTCGTTTTTGACCCCATGACACTTTACATCATTGTGATGTCAGCCTTAACATCACTTGGCCAAATTGTCATCAGGGTCAAAAACTGAAATGACGTTATCAATGGGTTGACACATCGGCATCACAGAAATGACGAACCGGAGTCAGTTTAGTAAAACATATCATCAATGCGATGACTCAGTAACATCGACGAAACAACTAATTAGGCTCAATTTAATGACAGTTTGTCATTGGGATTGATTTAAGTCAAAGTGAGAGAATATCATTATTTACTTTCCGGTTACACAATTTTTATTTACTTTTGTTGTATTCCCCCCCCCCGTGTTTGCAGATGAACTCTCAATTATAAGACATCAGTAGCATGTCCGATATAGTTTTCGCTATCAGTCTTCTTTGAAAATTTTATGTATTTAACTCAATATTTTAAAAAAATAGAATATTGGAATTTTTGCTTCTCATTTTACTTTTTAAACATGAAAATAATGTTAGTAACACACAAAATGTGGCGTCGAATTGATGTCACTGTAGTCATAGCATAGATGACGCATAAAATATGACAAAATTTTATGATGACGTTCGTCATTGGATTGATGTCACTTTTTGCTGATGTCATTTGTCATTATGATGTCACAATTCTGATGTTACGGCATCATCAATATGAATATGCATTTTTCTATGAGTGTATTTTCAAGAAAGTAACAAACATTATGTAGTGTTCCGTTTTTCGTTATAAAACATATCAATTGTAGTGGTTCTGTAGACATGTATTATATATTAATATTTTTTAGGGGTTTTTCATATTGAAAAACCAAGTTCGTCCCTAGCGTTACCACGATGTACGATAACCCTCTGTTGGAAAGGTTAGTCCGAAGTGATGGTACCCAGAGTACTCCACACCCTCTTGGCAAATGCCAGGAGTCTCAATATTCCAATTCCAGAGATTTGCCCTAGGTCTTGGAAGTAATGGTGTCCCAGACAGTTCGCTCTGAGGCGCATGAGTGCCGGATAGTAGCAGAGTATATGCTCCACCGTCTCTTTCTTCCCTGGCACACCACAGAATCTGCAATTGTTACAAGTCAGTTGCCTCGCACTTTTGGCGTGTACTGTCGTCCACCAGTGACCCCTTCTAAACCCTACGAGAAGTCTACAGTAGCCTTTCGGTAGCGATAAAAGAAGCTTAGTCGACTTTGGGTCATAGGATCCCCACATAACTTTGGATACCTTGCCCGTTTCGGTATTTCTCCAAACCGCCTCAGATTTCCTCTGTATAATAGAGTCTGTTACTCTCTTAATATTATGAATTGGAATTGGAATGTCAATAACTCTGTTGTGCGGTAATTGTACCCCCAGTTTCGCTAATTCGTCTGCCAACTCGTTACCTTCTATGCCCTGGTGGCCGCGGACCCAATAGATGTGTACCCTTATGTTGACACAAAGTCTCTCCATTGAGTCCTTACACTCCTGGGCAATCGAAGAGTATGTATATTCAGCGGATATCGCCCTGATCGCCGCCTGACTATCTATAAAGAAGTTAACATGTGAATTTCTAGTATAAGAATCAGCAGCCTAAATCAGCATCCTTTTTTGCCGTAAGATTTCCGCCTGGAAAATGCTACAGTAATCGGGAAGCTTATAAGATTCCCGAATACTTAGTTCCTGTAAACTGCAGCTCCAACTCCCTCTTCCATTTTGGAACAATCCGTATAAAAACATTGATCAAGGAATTAGCAACCAAGAAATTTAGGAATCGTTTTTCACTAGTATTGGTGTTGTTTCTTGGCAATTTGCACGATCACAGCAGAAATAGCCTGTGTGTGTGTTGTGTACATATTTTTTTGCTTTGTTTTTTTTTTCGTTAAAAAGACATGTATTTTGTAAACTTTTTGTTGTTGTCTTTACCAGCCAAAAGGGTGCTGAGCACAACTGAAACGAGCGAATATTAATGTGCTGAACCGAACACAACGAAGTTTGTTGTTGGATCACACTGTTTAAGTTTTAGCCGTCATTCTGTTTCCCCTTCTTTCCTAAAAGATCAAGACTTGACATGCTAAACTTGAAGAGTGTGAACCAGCACAAACAGAATGCAATGAAATGTTTCCATCTTTATGTTGAGTTTGTTTAGTACAGGGGCCAAATAACGGCATTCGATATCGATCAAAATTACAATACAATTTTAATGGGAATTTCGAACGATATCGAATGCCGTAATTTGGCTCCAGTTTTTTTTTATGTACGAAGATCAAAACAAAGAAAATTTTTTTAA
Source organism: Pollenia amentaria (assembly GCA_943735925.1). Taxonomy (NCBI): domain Eukaryota; kingdom Metazoa; phylum Arthropoda; class Insecta; order Diptera; family Polleniidae; genus Pollenia; species Pollenia amentaria. The sequence continues at coordinate 27,942,992 of OX031010.1, forward strand.
GCTATTTACTACACAAACACTATTAGCGTTTATGTTTTCCATATTTCTACCGAACACACCTCTAAAATACAGTAGTAGTGAGCTACCCCATTAGTGGGAGGGTTGCGGGTTCGATTCCTGTCTCTACAACGGGCTCAAGGGTACGTTAATCTGGCTCGCTAAATAAAAAGTTAGACTATAATATGTAAATAAAATACAAATAAAGTGACCTTAAAATATAAGGCCGTTAAGCTAGGGTCATAAATTCGTTTTGTATTCTATTGATTTCTGCAAATATTTAATACTTGCAACAAATTAATTTACTTATATTCTCATGTCCATAACTTACAAAACAGATTAGTGGAAAAATTGTAACACCTGTTGTGCTGTTATTTTTCTTCTATTCTAAAAAAAATGGTTTTAAATATTTACATCTGGTTTTCAAGCATACCCTTCACCAGGGTCTGTGTATATGTATATGTATGTATAAGTTGGTCATTCCGCTCGCAATTTTTACAATATTGATGTAAGGCCCTTTAAAGTATATATATTCCGGGTAGTTATGAGTAGCGAAGTTGATTAAATGATGTCCGTTTGAACATCTGTCCGTCTGTCCTGCTGTCCGTGTGTAGGTTGAAATGGGTTTTCCGAAGACTCCAGAAATGATGGGGACTAGGTTGTTATATAATAATCTCACATGTACTCCGTTTAAGTTGGCTATTGAAATTCAGCCAGATCGGTCCACAAATGGGTGAGTTATGAGCAAAAACACATGACTGCCTATTAGTTTTACCCATAAAGCCCTTGTATATATATAACTTTCCGTTCTTAACGATCGCATCAAGGTGAAGGGTATATAAGAGTCGGCATAGGCGAATGTAGCACTTTTACTTCTCTTAATTACAGATGTAAATTTAATTGTAGGTACAAGAATGCAACAAAAATATACTTTCAATATTTTTCCAATATAAAAAGTATCCAACTGGTATTTCTTGATATAAAAAAGTCATTAATTTGAAATAGGAAATAGGATTAATGCAGAAAAAAAATTTAAAATAGAAAAATTATACAAATTTTCTTGGAATTTAAAAAACATTTGGATTTTAAATTTCTTTTTTTTGGCTGCTCTTCGTCCATACAACAAACGCCAGACGACAAATTCCCTTTACAGAATTATTAAAAACATATTAGACCACATAAAACAGGTTGTAAAATTTCGATTTCAGCTTTGTGATTTTAGAAAATGTTGCCTAAATGTGACTATTTATAAGAAATAGCTCTTTTTGGAGGGCCCTAGATCCCCTTGGAAGAAAAACTTTTAAACAAAATTAACATTAAAATGTTTTATAAACACTTTTCCTTTTTAGAAATTTTTAAATAAAAAATTCTATTAAACAAATATTGACGAGTAGTATTTGCAGCCAGAGATGACTTGAGACCGCTATAAGCAAAAAAGACACAGCAAGATCGGTCGAGATATGAATATTATAAATTTCAAAGTCTTGTATCTTCTAAGCTTTAAGACATATTCTAACCTACAACGAGGAGTTCTATTGAACTTAAAAAAGGACTATGGAAATGTTTTGCGTACACCAGAAGTGTTCTACTCTGTGACCTACTGGGTCCGTCCATATAATACCGATAGGTTTCAATTTCAAAACTTGATTCCTCCCACACCTCTCCTATCGTTATCTGAAGTTTCATCAAAATTGGATCAGCAGATTTATTTCCACGTTATATCTTTCGCTGTTAAACGTTTTGAAATTGCTGCTTAGGGGGTTTCGAGTTGTTTTGTAAGTTTTTCTCGAGTACGGCAACAATCCTGATGGAGTCTTACAATTATACACTTTCAAATTTTTGGATAACCAATCACTAATAACTTAGTGAGAATAGAAGACTGATAATTATCATACAAAATGTCAATATAAGTAATTACAGACACAAACCATGTTTGTACTTATATACTTTTATACATATATATGAAAGACTGCCCGGACAACCAGATAGCTTGCCAAACCAGGTGGTCGTATGAATATACACTTTCATTGATCGATTCGTTGGCCTTCCAATGGCTCACTAAAAGTCACTTATCAAGTGGGAGTCTTATAGAGTTGCATAGATGGGATGGATTTGCGAATCCACCTGCCAAGGGCACTATGACCTGGTTATGATGAACGGAGAACTAGAGCTCTACACTGAAAGAAAATGCGTCACAACGCTGATGCATTTTGAAATCAGTACTATGACAAGTGTCTTCGTTTTTGACCCCATGACAACTTTCATCATTTTGATGTCAGCATTCATCAAAAATTTAAAATATGTCACTAATGGGATGACACATTGGCATCACAGAAATGACGACTCCAAGCCGGTTTAATAAAACATGCCATCAGTGCGATTAGGACAAGGACATATTAGGCTTAATTTAATGAGTCATATGAATTGACGTAAGTCAAATTGAGAGAATATTATTATTTACTTACCCGTTACACATGTTTGTTTTACTCTTGTTGTAATCCGCCCTTTGTTTACAGAAGAACTCCTTTGTAAGACACCAGCAGCATACCTAATATGGTTTTCGTAATCATTTTACTTTGAAAATGTTATGCTTTTAACTAAATAATTTAAATAAATAGAATTTGGGAATTATAGCTTCTAATTTTACTTTCTAGAGATGAAAAAAATGTTAATTATACACAAAATGTCGCATCGCATTGTTGTCATTGTAATCATAGAATAGATGACGCATAAAATTTGACAAGATTTTATGATGACGTTGGCCATTGGAGTGATTTCACTTTTTCCTCCAATATGAAGATGCGTTTTTCTTTGAGTGTATTTAGGTTCATTAAGGATCAGATTAGAACAGTGGTCTCAGTTGTGACTGGTCACTGACCTGTGGGACTCATGCCAAGAGAATTGGGCTCGAATGCAATGACTGCAGAAGTTGTCATGACAAGGAGGAAGAGGAAACTGTGTTTCATTTGTCAATGTTTTGGAATTTGGGGCATTAGCGAAAAAATACCTGTGAAAACCGATATTTGCATGCTTCGAGGATCTATCTAGGATATAACTAAGGTCGCTTCTTCGCTTCATTAGGAATACGAATTCGTTGAATTCTGCAGTGACGCCTACTGATTAACTGCTATGTATAATGTGCATTGGCGCTCGGTATCACAAAGTGACCACTGAAGGACCCTAGTGAGCTCTCGATAGCTACCCGGGGAACCTAACCTTACCTGTATATGTATATATATATATAAGGTATTGGAAAAAGTTCGCTTACAAATTTGACCAAAAATTAAACACCTCTTTCTTATATTTAAAACGAGCTTTATTAAACCAAATATGTGCCGTTTTGACCAATAACCGTTTCTCATTTTTGGGTTAAAGCCATTACTCCACCAGCGCAGAACTTCTGGGTTGTCTATTCGAAAAACTGCTCTAATTGCGTTTTGGAGAAATGATAATCTGAAGGTGCTAGGTCCGAGATACCACCATCATCGTTTTTCACTGGCTTGCTAGTGTATGTGTTGCTGTTTGTCAGCCTCTAAACAGATGCATACAGGTCACCGTTGCGGTTAGTTTCCGCTGCTGCTTGGGCTTCGTTAGCAAATGTCACTAACCCATTTACGTTTTTCCTGCGCACGTTTTCGCGGAATCCATTCATTCTTTATAACACTGGAAAAAAAAATTTCGGTTCGTTCACTATAGTCTGAAAAAGTTTTCGATTACGACTGCCAGAATTAGCCCCCAGGTCTGTTAATAATGCGCGATTCGCACATGGCTTTTTGTCTTAAATAAATTATATCGCATCTGTCTTCTATTTCCCATTGATTTAGTTTAATGGGGGAAGAAATTGCCAATGCATTAACTTATTAAATGCATTTGTCTCAGGTCTAATTATTAAGTTAAACAAGCAAATTTTAAATGATTCTTTAGAAATTTTAAAAATTTTTTTTTGAAATTATGCAACATTTTTGTTTGCTTTACAATTAATTAATTCTTACAGCAGACATGTCAGTCATTAAGTCAACATGCGAATTATTATTTTCATTTAAATTCCAAGAAAGTGAAACTGGCTGTTTAAGATTCTTGTTTGAATTACAACTAAATCTTGTGGTATTTTCATAATTTTTCATTAGTTATTCACCACTGCAACAAAAAAAAAAAAAAAAAAAATAATAAAATTAAAGAATAAAAACCAGCGTGTTGTCTGTTGTAAATTGTAATTAAAACAAGTAAAAGTGTTTTATTCGGCTGCGCCGAATCTTTGATACTCTCCAACCAGAGTAAGAATATATTAAGATTGGCCTTTACATCTGAAAATTACAACGTTTTAAGGCGTATTACAGTCTATTTCAAAAGTACGCCTTAATTGCGGCCTATGGTAAACTGTAAACCAATCCTTACGAAATTTGGCGGGGTGAATTCTAGTCGTTAAAAACTATGACAGGCCAATTTAAACGACAAAAGCATTATTTGTTACTGTTGTACGCGTACTTATCTGTTGTTCGGAGGGTGGGCTTTATATAAGGCCTATGGTAAATTATGGACCGATCTTCACGAAATCTAGTAGTTTGATTTCTCTTCATATAAAACGAATTTGTACTAAATTTAATTAAGAGACGGGTAATTCCGTTTTTTTTGTACAAAAATATAAATTTTCTAGGGAGGTTGTTTCACATTTGGGTTCATAACTCTTATCTTACTGAAGCGATTGTGCTGGATTTTAATCCCAAACTGCTTAGGAGAACAAGAAACCGTTTGAAACCGAAATTGTTCTATTCTGTTAAGTATTTCGAATATGCATGTTAATCCCTGCCGTGGGAACCAAGGCCTGCACTGGTATACTGATGGTTCTAAATCAGAGCCAAGGGAAAATAGCCATGGGTTAATCGCCTAGCGTATTCCAGGCTGAGATTCACGCTATTGATGTGTGTTAACATTCTCGCCAGGATAATGGTTGGCAACAGCATTGTTATATTCAGTGATAGCCAAGCGGCCATTAAAGCACTCTCTTCCTGGAAACTATCGTCGAAGCTGGTGTCGGAATGCCGGGAAAGGCTACAGGAGCTATGCGCGAGGAAAAGACTGAAATTCAGGGGTCCCGCGAAATAAAAGGGCTGATGAACTAGACAGGCTGGTTCGAACTCCCAAATGGTGGGCCCGAGCCATTTTGTGGGCTAAGCTTGGCCGCTACCCAGTCCCTTTTCGAGGACTTGGCTCTCAGAGAAGGTGGGAGATCGTCTCCGGGAATGCGTTAGCCAAAGGATCTACAATAGGGACAAAAGGTCTCAATAGACCCGAACTACGACGGCGCCTTATCTAACAGGACACCACACGGTCAAGTACCACCTTGTTGCAGACTTTGTCTTGATGAAGACGAATCCATTTGTTATTTGCTGTGTGACCGTCCAGCGCTGGCTAGGCCAGGCTTAAACATTTAGGGTACTTTACAATTAGTACGTCCCTAGTCGGTGAAACACCAGCAAAAACCCTTATTAAATTCCTATGGGAAGCCGGGGGTCTTTTGGCCAACTCAAGAGAAGTGGGTACAATAGACCTAAATTGGTCGCAGTGCCATCTCTGATGAGGGAAAAACTTTCTGCTCTCTCTTGAAAAAAAAATAAGAATTTCCAACGTGAGCGTGTTTTCAACAGACTGAAAGATAGACAGACAGACGGACGGACATGGCAAAATCGGCTTAGAATTACTCAATGACTGAATATATCTACTGGGGTATTCATTTAATCGGGCTTTTGCTTTAATCGGTTAATCGCTCGATTAATTAAACGAGGTTTTGGTTTAATCGGTTAATTTTTTAATTGATCGGTTAACCGATTAATAAAGTTTTTTTTTTTTATAAATTAAGTAATTTCAATTGGGGTATTCACAAGGTGTGCTATCATGGGTTATTGTCATAATGTTCTAACATTTTACAATGGTTTAAAAATATTGTTTTTGGTTTGTAAACAAAAAGTGTCCTAAATAAATAGAACGTTGCTTGCTATGTTTATTGTGCTGTCGTAATTAATATCACATTAAATTATGAGGGGTTGCTCACAACAGTCGTATTTTTTCATGTTATTATTTTAAGACATATGACTTTATGACACCTTGTGAATCCCCCAAATAAGAAAAATGCATAATGCATGTTGTCGTTCTTCATTACTGTGCATTTAAGGGGGGGGGGGGGGGGGGGGGATTTATAAACTATAATTATTAAATATATAGTAATTTATAGAAACAAGTATATTTTAATATAAAATGATAATGCCATATTGTATTTTCTGTTTTAATTTGGCACTAGGGGCTTATGAACTATTGATTAAATAAGTAAATAAATTATTTATTATTTGGATTTTATTAGTAAAAAAAAATATTTACATAACAAACATAACAATTTTTGAACTAAAATAAGCAAGCAAAAAAATAATTCATAAATTTGTGATACATATTTTTTAATTAATACATAAATATTATATAATAATTAAAAAACAAACTGTAAGATAATTTTATAAGTTATTCAATAGTTTAACGAGACCTTAAAAAATAATCTTTTAGAAAAATGTTTAGGATTTAAGCGATTCTTTTCTTTAGTTTTGATAAAACACACTAGGTCCTTTTTCTCGGAGAAGGTCACAAATAACTAAACACATACGGCCATGTTCTGAAAATCGAAATCACGTGAAGTTTAAATCAATATAGACTTTCAATTGATTTTTTGTTAAAATGAACGTAGCGAATCCTGCATTCAAAAGTAGTTTAGGTAGCAGCAGTTGGTCCTCAAAGTATGAGATATAGAACAGGACATATTTTTATGAACTTTGAACACGGTAGAGCTTCCAAAACAGATTCGATTTCAATTCAACGTGATTTCGAATTCCATAACATTCCCGATACATATAAAAAGTACGTGAAACAAAAAGCTGTTGACAGCAAACACATATTTAAAATGAAGATCACTAAACACCTTCTTTTCTATGAAAATATATTTTTTAAACAGATACAAGAGACGAAACAAATAATTAAAAACACAACAAAATGTGTTATAATACTAAAAATTTCGCTACATCGTTTAATCGGTTAATCGACTGCAATTAACCGGTTTAATTGTTAATCGAAAATAGCCAATTTTAAATTAACCGATCAGTTAATCGGGGAGTATTTAATCGGTTAACCGATTAAAGGTTAACCGAATGAATACCCTAATATATACTAATGAGGTCTTAGATGAAGATTAAAAAAGTTTCACACCGAATGATAAAATTAGTATACCAACATTCACAACTAGTGGTGGAGGGGATAACAATGTTTGTTACAAATAGGGATCCAGGTCAAAGATTAGAATTGGAATGGAAGTTTCGTTTTTGAAAATTATGAAATTTATTAATTGAAACAAAAAAAAAAACTATATAAAGGTCCGCCATCTAACGTTTTTTTCAACTAGTGCTTATTTCGTGAATGGTAACACTTAGCTCATGTCTGATTTGACAGATAATTAGTTTTAACCTTCCGCTGAACGAATATGGTTGTGAATACGCTTGAACAACGCTGGGAAATATTGCGACATTACTTTGAAAATCATGGTAATGTTGCAGAATGTGTGCGAAAATTGCGTACGGATTTTGGAAGATTTTGGCGGGTATGTAAACAATTGTCGCATTTGGGGCACAGAAAACCCGCACGCATACATTGAAAAGCCGATACACCCAAAACGAGTCACTGTTTGGTGCGGATTTTGGTCCAGAGGCATAATTGGGCAATTTTTCTTCGAAAATGAGCAAGGAGTGGCCGTTACAGTCAATGACGTTCGTTATCGGGCCATGTTGAACGAATTTTTGTTCTCAAAAATTGAAGAGGAGGATATTGGCAACATTTGTTTCAACGGGACGGCGCTACGTGCCACAAAGCCGAAGCTACACTCGATGTTTTGCGCCCTGTTTTTGAAGATCGCACTATCAGCCGCAGAGCTGATGCCGTTTGGCCACCTCGGAGCTGCGATTTGACAACGTTGGACTATTATTTGTGGGGTGCCGTCAAAGATGAGTGTTACGTCGACAAGCCAGAGACAATTGACGCTTTAAAGGACAATATTCGTGAAGCCATTGGTGAAATACAGCTGCTCACAATCGATAATGTGCTTAAAAATTGGACCGATCGTGTAGGCTACTGCATGGCCAGCCGATGCAGCCATTTGAATGAAATTTTTTTCCATTATTAACCGGAAGGATTGTACTTTTAAATAAAAAAAGAATTTTGCTAAAATATTCAGTAGTTTTTTTTATAGCATTTTCAAAAAAAAAAGTTATTTGGCGGACCCTTTATTTCTTACAAATTTTCTACCAGATAATCTTGGGGTTAAAAAAAAATAATAATAAAATTTGTTCCTTCACTTCTCAATAGTTCCCTCTGGCCTCGACTTGGCTGGTCATTTGATGAGCTCGTGCTCCTAAACAGAAATAAAAGAAGGTGTTGTATACAAATAAGAAAACTTATACATGGAAAATTAAAATATTTTTTTTTTTATAAAAAAAATTTGCAAAATAAAATAAATAAATTAGAAAATCAAAAGAAAACCCCACAAAATTTACTTAAGCAAGTGCAAATAAAGATATTTTCAAGTCTTCAAGTAGACAGCGTTACAAAATTATTCAGAACCCAAATAAAAAAATAAAAAGAAAAATTGGAAAAAGAAGAAGTGTTTAATGTTTGTCAAAACTACTAAAAAAGATTTTAATGGGATTTGATGGTGTTTTTTTATTTATTTTTTATTCGCAAATGACAAATCACAACACAGTCACACTAGTTTTGCTTAGAAATTGGGTCTAATCTAAAACACATGTCAAAGATTCTAAGAAAATTTGGTTAATTTTAAATAAGATTCTTGAAATTTTTGTATAAAAAAAAAAATTGTATTTAAAACTTACCTTTTATATTACGGGCCTATATTCTAGTTAGAAACCAAACCAAAAAAAACTTAAGTGGTTTTATATGCAGCCCAAGAAAAATTTGAAGTCTATAAAAAGAAGAGAACAAACAAACAAAAAAGTCCATTAGACTAAACAGTCAGTCAAGCATTTGAAAATTAGATGCAGACACAAATCTCAAAGTGCCACACTAGACAGCAGAATAATGAAAGTGATCCATTATAAAGTACTTTTAAAACAAAACAAAAAAAAAAAAAAAAAAAAATTTTGAAAAAATTTAAAAAAAAAAATAGAAAAGATAAAACAGAATTTAAATTAAACTTAATTAGAGTAACTTTAGAAGTAAAATAGAACAAAAGTAATATTAAACTAGATATAAGTCTAAATCAAAATAAGAACTGTACTAGAACCGAGTTCGAACTAAACTCAAACTCAAGTAGTACTTAACTAGAACTGAACTAAAATTTAACTGCATTTAACTGAACTATAACTATAGTAGAACTGAACTAGGATATAACTAGAAATGGACTAGAATTAAACTATAATTAAACTATAATTAAACTATAATTAAACTAGAACTAAACCAGAATAAAACTAGAAATAAACTAGATATAAACTAGAATTCAACTGGAATTCAACTGGTATTGAACTATAACTTATCTAGAACTTAACTAGAACTGAACAACATTGAACTGAACTATAACTATCTAGAGCAGTACGTTACCACAACTAGAACTTAGCTCGACATTAACAAGAATTTAACTAGAAATAAACTAGATTTTAACTATAACTAAACAAGAACTGAATGAGATATTAACTAAAAACAAAAAAAAAAAAACAAAAACAGCTAAGTCCAGAGTACAGACTTCAAGAAGAATTCTTGACAAAAAGTATGAAAAACAGAAGTAAGGAGGAACATGTAAATCAATTAAAATAGATAATCATTCAAAAAACTAATTTCGATCTACCAATTTGGTTTAAAGATTGATGTTTAGCTATTGACTGCCAGCGGCCTTCGATGGCCGCGAGTGTTAAACGGCAAACCCCTCTGAAGAGATTGTGTGGTTACAATTGAAACAAGTCAGGGCAACCTGTCCGTAAAAACCTGTGTTCAGTTCCCAGCTCAGTCAAGAAGAAAAATTATCAATCATTTTTTTTTCATTTCATGTTGCAAAATTCCTTTCTTCATAAAAATAATTTAATAAAAAATTAAGTTTAATGAACTTCAGCCTAAATAAAATATTTAAAAAGTTTGGATTAAAAACCATAAGCAGTTGAACAAAATAACCACAGTACTAATTGTAAAACGGATATATGTATATAGAACTAAACTAGAACATAACTGAAGGTTGCCTTTTAAGCCCGATATATCTTAAAAAAGGATAATAATCTGTTAAACGAGTTATCATGATGTGCTCACTTTTTGACAATTATGCTCAGTATGCCTATATGCTCCATGTGGGAGTAAAAGGAACCAATATATGTATATTAGTGCGACTCACCAAAAAAAGTGCACGATGTAACCTCCTAAAAAGGTACCTTGGACTTTTTTAAGATGCCATTTAAAATATTTCGGCTCCAGCTTTGACCTCTCGTCAGCTAGACAACTGGTCGTTTGGTTTAAGCTAGAAAAAAAATTCAATAACTGTTCATTGTGTCGTGATTCAAATGCCTTTCGCGTTAGTTGAATTAAACCGAAATAGATTACCGACAAACCGCGATGTGATCCAACATTAATTATTTTTGCGCGCTCGAAACAAAAATCGCAGATTCGGTGTTCCCATATTTTACAGCTGTGCAATTAATGACATTGCAAAAGTATGGCAAAGTGCACATATTCCTATAATAAACAAAATAAAATATGCCGCTAAAAAGTCGTGGATCATTTCTTTTTTTTTTCTTTAGTCCTATTTTCATCCATACATGATCTTGAAACTAAATCCGCTATCATATTAGAGTTACCACAAAATTGCATTTATATATATTCCAGAGCACCGTGTAAAATGCATCTAATTTGCAAAAATCTAAATTATTTACATACACAGATGATGTACAAAAGAAAAAAATTTGGTACCCATATTGCCCAATTTAAAACGAAGGGTTACCACCCCATTGCATTTTTGTCAAAACGCGAACTAGCACGAATTTCACAAAAGCTGAGACCCGTATTTAATTAAATCGACTTAAGATTAAAATATGTTAATTTTGCATTTTTATTTCAAACAACCCCGAACGAAAAATTCAAAAACGGTTCTTTTTTACCGAATATCCTTAAAAAATGGATATGGATGATCGTCCTTGGACAAATTATATATACAGTTGCCTTAAAAAACCTTTCAGCGCCTTAAAAAACCTTTCTTATGATACCCATATTGTAGATATATGTTGGTAGGGAAACAGATTCTCAAATTAACAAAATATGCAAAAATAGACCCTTTTTCCAAATGGTCCAGCTCACGAGAGGTCAAAGCTGGATCCGAAATATTTCAAATTTCATCTTAAAAAAGTCCAAGCTTAATTTTGAGGGGGGCACTCTTTGCACGAATTTCGCTTCCATACAACTTGAGTCGCTCTAATGTATATATATGGAGCATTCCACGCCAAATCGGATGGTTTAAAAAATTTTTTTTTTTAATTTACCCAATTTTGTAATATTTTTAGAACACTTCTGGTAAAATTTGAAAATTTTTAAGTACTCCTTCAAAGGACTCTTATGTTTAGTTTTTTGTTTGTTCATCTCTATTAATAATGGTCCAAATTGGAATTTTTTATTAAGATTTTTAGATTTGAAATTTTAACAGTTTTTGAAAATGAGCCCTTCAATTAGTAAATAACCAAAACTAAAAAAAAAACATATTTTTACTAACACACTTGTAACAATTTTATATTGAATTAATGCTTTAGAGAGAGAGAGAGGGAGATAAAGAGAGAGAGAGAGAGACATAGTTAGTTAGAGAGAGAGGCATCATCACATGTACACAAGGTTTCGGTCACTCTTTCATTTTGCTCCTAATAAACTAATAGAAACTATATATAGCCAATATATCGCTTAGCACTACCGGTCATCTAACTAGTAAAATTACCAGTAGTCTACTTGTAGGGAGTAAATGATTTTTTTTTTTTGAAAATTTGTAATTTAAAACTTCTATCCACCCAACAACTTTTAAGCGCGATCTGGTAGTTGGCCTACCGTAACTATTATTTTTTCGATTTTTTTTAACATTTAAAAAATCAAAAATCGGTACCTAAAATCAGACAAATTTTCAAAAATCAAAACAAACAAAATAGTAGTTATGGGAGGCCCACTACCGGACCGGTCTTTAAATTTGTTGAGTGAACAGAAGTATAGGATTACACATTTCCAAAAAAATTGAGCGATACACTCATTTTCAAAAAGGCGATTTCAAACTTCAAAACCGAAAATCTTAATCAAAAAAACTTGAAATTTTTTTTCTATTTTCTTCTGTAAAAAAACAACAAAATTCCAATTTGCACCAGTATTAAGAAATTTATAAACAAAATCCTAAAAAAAGAGTTCTTTGAAGGAGTAATTAAAAAACTTAAAAATTTAACCAGGACGGCCGTTTTGAAGTGCACTAAGAAATATCACAAAATTGGGGAAATCAAAAAATATTATTTTTAAACCATCCGATTTGGCGAGGAACGCCCCACATATACATATATGTACTTGGGTAAATCATTATAAATAGATTCACAAATTCATTTTTGGCTAAACGACAAAATCACCGCATATGGAGTGAGACCAATACACACCTGACTTCATAACATCCAGAAAAATGTACCGTCTGGTGCGGCTTATCCACTGGTAGCATCATCGGCCGTTATTTTATCATAACTGAAATTGAAGCACGCGTTTCGGTCAATAGAGAGCGCTACCGCACTATGATCAATGATTTTTTGTTTAAAAATATGTATGACTTTGATCCGGGTGCGATGTGGTTTCAACAGGATGGCGCTACGTGCCATACGACGAACGCAAAAATTGATTTATTGTAGTTAAAATTTGAGGATACCTTGACACCTCTTGATTATTTCTTTTGGGGCTACGTGAAGTCACTGGTTTAGGCTGATATACCAGCAACAGTTAACGCCTTGGAGGCCAACATTGTTTGTGTAATTTGTGACATACGGCCAGCATTGCTCAAAAAAGTGGCCCAACAGTGGACGTTCAGAATGCACTTCGTCAAGAACAGACGCTTTCGAGGCCAACATTGTTCTTGTTATTTGTGGCATAAGGCCAGCAATGCTCAAAAAAATGGCCCAAAATTGGACGTTCGGAATGCACTTCGTCAAGAACAGCAACCCGAAATCTTTTTCAAATATTTTTTTGGATTTAAATTAAATTTTTTGTGTTTATTTTTTACCATTTCAAGTTCTATCGATCTTAAAGACAAATACGCTTTAGAACTGAACTGAACTAACGCTGAACTAAAACTGAACTAAACGTGAACTGGAATTGAACTGGAACCGAAATGGAATGGATCTGTATTTGAATTAAAACTGAACTTGAATTGAACTAGAACGAGAACTATATCTAAAGTAAAACTGAATTAAAACTAAACTAGATAAAAACGGAACTACAATTGAACGAAAACTGAACAAGAACTGAACTTGATTTGAACTAGAAATTAACTAGAAATATACACACTAGAGCCAAACCAGAACTGAACTAGATCTGAGGTAGAACTGAACTACAACTAGAATTGAACTAGAACTAAACTAGAACTGAACCAGAACTCAACTAGAATTAAACTAAAATTTATCGAAATTATACTTGTAGTCTTTTACAGTTTTCTTTAAATCTCCAATCGAGTCACCGTTTTACAATAAATTTGTAACTTTTAAATTATTTCATACTTCGTCATCACAATATAAAAATACAAATACACTCATTTGTTGGTATCTAAAAGATGCATGTTCGTATTGTCATTTTTCTTAGAACAAAAAAAAGTAGAAGACAATAAATACATTTTTTATTTATATTTTGCACTAGATGTCTGTTTTATAGTTTATAAATGCAATTTGTAGTAACAATTTAAAAAGAAATCTGAAAAAAAAAATTGAAATTAAGTCTGAAACCATATGGAAACATTTCTTTATGTTTTTTGCCTACCAAAAAAAAAAAAAAAAAACTCATTCGCTATCATTTGTTTGACCATCGAAATAATTTTGAAATGTTCTTAAGTTTTTCCTTTTTTTTTTATTTGTTTTTGCTAAAATAGAAAATAAAAATGATGTCTACATGTCTGTTCCTTCTTTCTTTATTTTTAAAGAGAACTTGTCAAAAAATTTAATTTTGTAAAACATTATAGCAAAAAAAAAAAAAAAAATTGTCTAAATTTCTCTTGATACTTTTGTCTTTATAGTCCCACTCGCACATAAACAACGCCAAGCAACACAGTTGCAATGCAAATCACCAAAAATTTTCATTACACGCATAAAATATTTAACGCCGCCGCTTTTAGAAAAACTTAAAAAAATCAAAATAAAAAAATATGCTCATTATCATCTTGAGCTTTAATGTTCTAACGTTTCGAAATGATCATTAATGTTGGGAGTGTTACATGTTTTTAACATGTCCATATCATTTCTCTCTCGACTCATACCGATCATCATCATCACCATCAACGTCAGCATTTGGATTATTTTCTATATAGACATTTTCTATATTTATTTCCTGAGGTTGCAGGGTGGTAGGGGTGGAAAGGTTTTTTTTTGAAAATACCACAAACAGATGTATCGCAATTAGAACTGAGCTTGAGCTGAACTGGAAGAGATTTAGAATAGACTGCTCCCAAATTAGACAATAACTAAACTAGAGTTGTTTAACTAAAATTTAACATAAGCTTAACTAGAATGGAACTAGAACTAATTTAAAACTGAAATAAAATTTTACTGGTATTAAAGTAAAACTGAACTAGAGCCCAACCAGGGCTGAAATAGGACTGCGCTATAACTAAATTACACCCAGAGAAAAAACATGTTAATATATGGTCACCTCCAACAATACTATTTTAAAAGAAAAATGTTAAACATTAATCATACTTTTGTTACCGACAAACAAATTATGGTTAAATTTGTCTTCCATCAAGAAACCACAACCATATTGTGGTTGCCTTCAAACATGTTTTAGTTAAAAATAACTAAATTATGCTTAACACTTATAATAGCATGGTTGGTTTTCAACCATAGCATGTTGCTCTTGGATAAGTGGAAAATACTATTGTTAATTAAAAAACAAATTATTGTCATATTTAACCAAAACATGTTTAAAGACAACCATAATATGGTTGTGGATTCTTGATGGAGGACCAATTTAACAATAATATGGTTGTCGATGACAATAATATGGTTAAATTAAACATAATATCTTTAAAAATTTTCTTTAAAAATAGTTCTGTTGGAGGTGACAATTTTTAAACATGTTTTTTCTCTGCGTGTAGACTGCACCAGAACTGATATAAAAAATAACTCTTTCAATATTACGCATAATAACACTCTTCAACTTTTGATTCTTAATGTTGTTGTTATTTTATTATTATTATTATTTTTATTTTATTATATTCGTTTGTTTTAATGAAATTATTGAATGTACAATATAAAAATCCTTTACTTTAGTTATACGATTATAAATCTTGTTGTATCGAAAAGCAATTAAATAAATAAATTAAATAACTTAATGTTATTACAAATGGCATCAATACGGCAAAGGGTGACATCAATCCAACGACGAATGTCATCATTAAATGTTGTCATATTTTATGCGTCATCTACGCTATGATTACAGTGACATTAATTCGATGCCACATTTTGTGTACACTGATAGAAAAGGCGTAATAACGCTAATGTATTTTGACATCAGTATAGACAAACTGTCATCAATGCGATGACAAACTGTTTTCAGTGCGATGACATAATATATCATGTCATCAGTGCTATGACTTTATATATCATGTCATCAGTGCGATGACATTATATATCATGTCATCAGTGCGATGACAAGCTGCCATCAGTGCGATGACATAATATATCATGTCATCAGTATAGAAAAACTGTCAGCAATGCGATACAAACTGCCATCAGTGCGATGACATAATATATCATGTCATCAGTATAGACAAACTGTCATCAATGCGATACAAACTGTCTTCAGTGCGATGACATTATATATCATGTCATCAGTGCGATGAAAAACTCATTTGTGCGTTCACAAACTGTCATCAGTGCGATGACGTAACATATCATGTCATCAGTGCGATAACAAACGGTCATCAGTGCGATGACATAATATATTATTAACATTATTTTTAATCAAATTTGTTATTATTCGACCTTTCCAATTTTAAATAATTAAAAATTAATCAAGCTTGAGGCCAGTGTTTTTTGTAAATAAATATTCCTTTTAATTTAATTTCAATATATCGATCTTCGTTAAAGATCACCATCAGTTATTGTTTCCTTAAATTAAAGTGAAAGAACAATAAAATGCATATACAGAGAACAACCACATTTATTTTTATATTAAAACCACATATTTGTATGTAAAAGTAAAATTAGAAGCAAAAATTCCCATATTCTATTTGTTTAAACTATTTATTTAATTACATCAAATTTTTAAAGTAGAATCATTAAGAAACCCATATCGGGCATGCTGCTGGCGTCTTATAATTGAGAGTTCTTCTGTTAACAAAGGGCGTAATACAATGTGTAACGGGTAAGTAAATAATGATATTCTCGCAATTTGACTTAAGGTCAATTACAATGACTCAATTTGATGACCGTTTGTCATCGCACTGATGACATGTTTAATAAAACCGACTACGATTCGTCATTTCTTTGATGCCTGTATGTCATCCCATAAATTACATAATTTAAATTTTTGACCCTGATGACATTTTGGCAAGTGATGTTTAGGCTGGCATCGCAGTGATGTTAAGTGTCATGGGGTCAAAAACGAAGACACCTGTCATAGTACTGATATCAAAATACTTCAGCTTTATGACGCCTTTTCTATCAGTATATACGTATAGAAGGCATTATGTGGGATTACTTTCCACATTTGCAGAAAGTATCAAACGCACAGAACGCAAGGTTTCAAAAGTGAGTGAAGATAAATACACTGAGTTAAATAAGTTTTATGACGTAAAACGTAACGTTATTTAAAACATATTTCAGCTACGCGTATTTTAGCTATACGCATTTCAGCTACGCGTATTTCAGCTACGTTTTTAATTTTTGCTAGTTTATCTGGGAGGGATTTTCTCACTTCTGATTATAGGGCTTCAAATTATAGGTAATTAGCTCTACTTTCGTAGTCTTTAAACAATTCCTATGAAATATAAAGTTTTCTATTTTTGAAAAATTCTTAAAATTTGGGCTAGTGTATCGTGGAGGGATTTTTTTTCACTTGTGACCAAACCAAGAAAGATTGCGGAACGGGAGAGGATTCAAATTTTAGGTAATTTGCTCTTCTTTCGTAATCTTTAAACAATTAAAGTATCTACATATCGACAGTAAAATATCGCCTATATTGATATATCGGCGATACTTTAGGTTTCTATATTTTATAAGTAAAAGTATTTTCGTAACGAGCTAACCACCGTGAATACCCCTACTGTTTTCTTATTCCCGACTATTAGCTAGTAATTATCATTTGATACTAACCCCAGTATTTACTCTTCGTCGTTAGCACTTATGGTAGCTTCCAGTAGTTAGTAGTATTTACCCGCACACCACGCTCTCGAATTCCGTTGGTGCCCGAGTGAACTGAACCCGTATTTAATCATATTTAGCTGCACCTGTAGATAGTCGTATTGACCCGAACACCACGCTCTCGCATTCCGTTGGTGCCCGAGTGAACCGAACCCGTATTTAGTCATATTTAGCCGCACCTGTAGAAAGTCGTATTTACCCGAACACCACGCTCTCGAATTCCGTTGGTGCCCGAGTAAACCGAACCCATAGTTAGTCATATTTAGCCGAGCCCCGCGCTCTCGCATTCCGTTGGGGTCCGACTCTTCAGTCACTGTAGCTAGCCTAACACATAATACCCTAAGCCGTTCATTATTCTCTTTACCAGATCATTCCTGTACCACCGCCGGCTCCTGCCCATCAGCAGCCTCCGCATATCAGTCCAGCAACAGTCGCTTCTGCCGCCGCCTCAGTAGCCGTTTCTCGTCTGCAGCTGCGTCAAATCACCCGACGACCGTAGTAGATCTATACGAAAACATCTCGTGTTTCATTTCAAAGAAAGCAGACCTTCGAATTAACCCTGGACAGACTGAGTCATACCTCAGCTGGGAAAGTAAACTGCGTTACATCCCTAGCTAAAACAGTCCTTTTTAAACATTTTAAATCTGTTAAAAATATCAAAAAGTATTTTAATTTTTTTACAAAAATTTTGTACCAAAAAGCTACAAAAAAAATTTGAATACAAAATCTTAAAGTCTGGGCAAAATATCCAAACAAATTAAAAATTTTTACCACGTGTCTGGATTTTCGTTTTTGTAGGTTTGTCTGTCTAACGTGCCAAGTTCAAAAAATTTATGCGTTTTTGTCGACTGTCTGCCAATCTCTTTTTTTTTTTTTTAACTTACCAACACGTATTCAAGTATACATACATATTTATGTATGCTTAACTAAAATCTATGTACTTTTATAAAATGTATTTACTTATATACTACATATTTATATACAAATTTAAATAAAACTAAAATTTTGGCTTAATCTCTTAAGAATTATAGACAAAAAATTGTTTAAATACCCTTAAAATTACTACGATGACTTTAAAAAAATATATAACCTTTTTCAAAGGGGTTTTTATGGTAGATTTAAATCTTTAATTAACCCTAGAAAGCTTTACTCTGGTCATTCGTCAAACAGATGACGGAAATGTTTAAAAGAGTGCAAAGAGACACGTAAACGGGAGTAACTTATATCGATATTTCCGTTATATGTTTAATATATTTTTAAATTTTTTTTTGGCCTTGCAGTCTTTTTTAAAAAAGTGTAAAATTCCTGGGTTAAACTCGCTTTATTTTATTAACTTCATATTTCCCAATCCATTTAATAATTGTTTATTTTAATTGGTTATTGATTGATTAGTAACAAAATGGTTTTCGGGTTTATGCCATAACAGAATTTTTTTTTAAAAAACTCGATTTTATATTATTTTGTGCTAATATTTTTTTTATGAATCATTGATTGAATTACCACTACAATTTATGAATGTAACAATTGTAAAACAATGAAAATCTCATAAACATTAACAAATTATTTTACTCGTAACGATACAAAGTTGATATTTATCTGGCTGGTTTTAATAAGCTGTTCATCACACTGGCCACAGAACGAAGTAAATGCGCGTTAAAATATTGTAATTGAAAATAATTGAACTAAAAAAGAATACGAACTAGCAAAGAACAGATCTGAACTTGAAATTAAACAGAGCTGAAATATGAGAGAATAAAAATTTAAATGGTCTAGCACTTCACAATACTAGAACTGACCCAAAATGAGAACCAAGCTGGAAAAGGAATGAACTGGAAATGAACTAGAACTGAATTAGAACTAAACAAGAACTGAAGTAGAACTGAACTATAACTTAACCGAAACTAATTTAGTCTAAGATTTTACTAGACTAGAATTGGCATAAAGAGAGAACCAAGCTGGAATAGGAATGAACTGGAAGTGAACTGGAACTGAACTGGAAGTGAACTAGAACTGAATTAAAGTTAAACAATGCCTAAACTATAACTTAACTGAAACTTAACTAGTCTAGCATTTCACAAAACTACACAGAAAAAAATAAAAATATATTTCAATTAAAAAATATTTGATATAAATTCAAAAATTAATAGTATCAATTAATCGTTTAATTCACTTGATTAAACGTTTAATTCACTTAATTAAATTTATAATTAGCACTTATTTTATTTTTGAATAATGCTTTAATTGGTGAAAAACTTTGGATAATTTTTTCTGAGCAAAGAAAAATTAAAAATTGTTCATAATCACCAATTTCATACTAAATTCATAGAATCAAGCAAGCAATTTGCCGATTTTGCACATACTACCAAAATGATTATATTGATTACTAAACATTTTTTTAATTTTAATTAAAAAAATTATCAAAAAACTTGTGTTAATTGATTTAATTAAATACAGCTCAGGTTTTGACAATTCCCAAAAACAATTCTACAACTTTAAATTATTTTATTTTTAACGAAAAAAGTCAATTAAGATTTTTTGTTATTTAATCAATATTTTAATGAAAAATTTATTTCAAAACTACTAAAATGTTAATTAAATCAAAATTAAATTTTTATTTTCTTTTAATTAAAAAAATAATTGATTCAGTTATCACATTAATTAAATTTGACATACTTTTTAAACATTTTTTTTTTTTTTTATAAAAAAACTTCTGATAATTTTTTCTGTGTTTTTTTTTTTTAGCATATTTTTACTTTTTAGAAAAGCTGAATTTTTTAGAATATTTTTTTTTTAAATAAATTTTTTAAAAGATTTTGTTTGTTGTGCTTAATTCCCTTTTTTTAATAATTGATAAAAAAATACTGAAATTTATTGTTGGAGGATAAGCTGTTCATATGCGCATTTCACTGGTTGCTTAGGCCAGATTATCAGGAAACGTTCTCCTAAATAATTTTAGAAAAGCCAAAGCTATCAGCAAACAAAACAACAGAGGGAATGAGAATTATCTTCATACACCCAAAAAGTCTTGTTTGCAACGATATCAAAGCTTAAACAAAATACCAAACAATAAAACAGTGAGTTTATCTTTTCTTACATTCCCCACTACAATTAGTTGGAATTCTCCCAACATTAATTGTAGTTGTAAGTGGGTAAAGAAAAAACATAATCACCTTTATTCTATTTGGCGTCGTCAACAGAAAACACCGCCGTTTTTTATGCTTTGTTACAATTTCCTATTCCCGTTGGCAATATTGCCATATTTCGATGACTGTTAACATGTGTTGGATATTTTGTAAGAAAAATCGGCGTTGCTGTTGTGTTTAATTGCCTTTATTTTTTAGCATCCGTCATATCGAAGTTTATCCATTGTGAACTTACTTCATAATCTTTGAAACTACTGGCTGGGACAGTCCATGGTTGAAATCATTTCCAACGCTGAGCTGGTACGATCCCTGGGCCAAAAACGCAATGTTGCTGCCAATTTTATTGTGTTTTGAACAAACACAACACATGTTTAAAGAAAGGTTTATTCAACCGAAAATAGCTTTAAAATCTTAAAACGGATAACAAAAATCCATTACTTGGGAAATTATGATTTTTAATATGTCGGGCAAATTAAAAACACAAGATTTCTGTCAAAGCAGTCTTCTTTCCAAAAATTATTTTTTGTTTTCTTTGTCACTGGATGAGTCCGAATCAGAAAAAAAACATTTTTATTAAAACTACTTTTTTCACAAACAAATATTTTTTTAATTTTTAATGCACAAACACCACAGAACTTTTTTTTTAATCAAAAACAGTAATCAAAATGCATCAGCTGACTCTAATACTAGAGATGTGCGCTGTATTTTTATAAACATTATCGATAAACAGTCAACGGCGTCGTAACACTCTTACAAAATATCAAATTAACATAGAATTGATGTTGCCTTTGATTAGAATTGCCCTTGCCTTAAAATTGCCGTTGTTATTGCCGACGCCAAATAGAACAAGGGTGATTACAAACAAAAACCAATTGATTTTATTGTTTTCGCAAGAAATCAAAATAAAAACAATTTGCCAGTTCAGTTTTTTATGCACGTGCACTTGCAAAAAGATAAAATCATCGCTGTTTTATTGTTTGGTATTTTGTTTAAGCTTTGATATCGTTGCAAACAAGACTTTTTGAGTGTATGAAGATAATTCTCATTCCCTCTGTAGTCTTGTTTGCTGATAGCTTTGGCTTTTCAAAAATTATTTAGAAGAACGTTTCCTGATGATCTGGCATAAGCAACCAGTGAAATGCGCATAGGAACAGCTTACAGCAGTACATAAACAAGAGCGGAAGGCGGAACGTTTTCTTCCGCGTCGCTTTTACGCTGATACGACATACCTAAACAAGAGCATCAGCGCTGTGTCACAAACAGTAGTGTTAACTTTCGTGCTTACTAAAACCCTCATAATAGAAATAAGAAATGGAATTAAAACCGCTAGTTTGACCTAAAAATAGCTAATTTGCCATTTTTTATTATCAAAAGATCAAAACAGTATAACAACCCTGATTATTTTAACTCGCTGTCAAAATCGGATTTGCCAATTACAAAGAGTTGACGCAGCGCTATTTAGGGTTGCTTCATACAAACTGTTTGGGCATGAGGATTTTTGACACCTAGAAAACGCGTTCCGCCTTTGTTTAGGTATGGCTGTTATCATCCAACAATAAATTTCAGTATTTTTTTTTATCAATTATAAAAAAATGGAATTAAGCACAACGAACTAATCTTTTATTGATTAAAAAATTAATTAAATTTGCACCAGTAAACAAATTAATAGTATCAATTAAACGTTAAATTCACTTGATTGAACGTTTAATTCACTTGATTAAATTTTTAATAAAAACTGATATTATTTTTGAATAATGCTTTAATTGGTAAATCATTTGCGAGAATTTTTTCTGTGGGTTATAAGAAATTGAGTTCAAATTACTTGTGGCCTTTAGACAAATGAGTTCCTTTAGCGCAAAATCCCGATAGTGGCAGAAAGAAGGGAACATGTTGTACCTAATGATTGTCAATAGATTGAGTAAATGTATATTTAAACATTGTTTTACAACAAACACCTTAAATGGGTGTTTTTATTTATACTTTTTTGACAATTCTGTCCCATTGTCATCCAGTATAAACTATTAATAAAATTAATAAGATAGTTTGATTAGTATACTCGCATATAAAAGTACTATGTGTACATGTACAGTGTTATCTCGCTTAAGCGGTGCCTAATCCCGGCAGCGTTCTCTAAGAAAAGATTCAGTTTATTCAGTTTAGAGGTCATCGCTTTCATACTCATACATTTCAATGATCCCTTCGGTGTCTGGTCATGATAGATTTCACTGTATACAATATTTGTATACAACATATTGCAAATTTCCTTTCATGCTTATTAATTACAATTTTCACATAAACTCCACAAGAATTTATGGCGCCACACGTTATACAACTTGTATTTAATGTTGTACATTTAAATCAAACATCTGATTCTGCTTGAAAGGCAACTACAACTCAACATTTATTCTACATACGTTCATATAGACAATTTTACATGGATCTATGTATATATTTCTGGCCGAGCGGAATACACTTGTATCTTTCCAATTGCATGAACTCGTAGCAGTTTTTTTTTTTTTTTTTTGTTTTTAATAAAATTTATAAAACGACATACTTTGCATAAGAAATTCTTGCTTGATTTGATTTTATTGGATTTTTTTTATGACAATTTTTAGGTTGGCTATAAAAATGAAATAAAATGGTGGAATAAAATGAGGAAAATCAATAAAATAAATATTCAAACAGAAGTTGTTCGTTGCAAAAATTAAT
The DNA here is from genome assembly GCA_943735925.1 of Pollenia amentaria. Lineage (NCBI taxonomy): Eukaryota > Metazoa > Arthropoda > Insecta > Diptera > Polleniidae > Pollenia > Pollenia amentaria. The sequence continues at coordinate 27,966,489 of OX031010.1, forward strand.
TCTTCTTGCGGTGTTCGTTCAAGCAGCATTTCGAACATGCAAAATCGTCTTTTAACGTCTTTCGGCTTTAGGTCGTTGTTTACCCAATTTTTTTTTGGCTTCTGGATGAATCCGCTGCTTTTAAACGTTTTGAATTTGTGCTTGAAAGGCTTTTAATGATATTTCTCCAGTTCGTCATCTTCGAATATTTAAAGCTGACAATGGCAATCTTTAAAATCCATCGAAAAATGTCCACTTTTGTACCGCAAAAATTGTAAAAGTCTGCAAAATTTAAAAAAAGTCGAAACTCTGAAACCAACGTAAACTTTTCGAAAGGTTCAAGTTGTTCTGAATACGAATGTGTATTTAGAATTACGCCATCACATCAGGCCTTGTCATTTTCCTATATTCACTCCTTATTTCAGGCAACTTTTCCTTGTCCATCATATCAGGCTTTCGATATCTTTGCTTTAAGTGTAAAAACCAACAGTTTTTCGCCATATTCGAGACGATATAACTGGGCGAAAAAGTCATCTATATATATAAAATTGTAACGTTACTGACTGACTGACTGACTTACTGACTGACTGACTGACTGACTGACTGACTGACTGACTGACTGATTCATCATCGTACAGCCTAAGCGCCTGAAGCTAAAAACTTGAAATTTGGACCAGGGGTTGGTCTCTCCCCAAATCGATCCACTAAGACGGGATTTTTGGAAATTCGAATGTTTAGGGGGTAAAAAAGGGCAAAAACGGGTAAATTCGGTAACCTTATATCTCTAAAACTAAAAGAGATACAAAAAAAATGTAATACTTATCGTTGTTCTTTAGAAAAATAAGCGGACAGGTGTCTGGTACTTTTTGGAAATTCAGCCCTTTAACGGAGTAAACGGGTAAAACCTGTATTTTGGTACTTTTTTGTCACCCCATCTATCTTTTAAACCCATAAACATAGAAATAAGGGTTACATCACATTTGAAACTTATCTAAAAAATCCAAATACGAATTTGGTACTTTTTCGAAATTCGGACGTTTAAGGGGTAAAAAGCGTAACTATTTTTGGTACTTTTTTTATAAAACATTTTTTTTATTTATTGACATAAACGTATTAAATTATGGGCTCCCACTACAATATTGAAATTTTTCATGCTTCAATGGAGAGAAAAAAAGTACCAAAAAGGGGATATACGGAGTAAACGGGTAAAATCTGTATTTTGGTACTTTTTTGTCACCCCATCTATCTTTTAAACTAATAAACATAGAAATATAACCCTTATTACATTTGAAACTTATCTAAAAAATCCAAATACAAATTTGGAACTTTTTCGAAATTCGGACGTTTAGGGGGTAAAAACCGTTACTATTTTTGGTACTTTTTTACAAAACATTTTTTTTTATTCATTGACATATACGTATTAAATTATGGGCTCCTACTACAATATTGAAATTTTTTATGCTTCAATGGGGAGAAAAAAGTACCAAAAAGGGGAAATACGGGAAATTTTATTTCTTACTTTAGGTTTTGGTTCCACAACTGACAATTTTTTTTAATTATCTTTAATATTGGACCTAGAAACATAAACTTCAACATGCAATGTCCTAAATGGATAAGAACCTCTGAGGGTACTTTTTGGTATTTTTTGATCTTTAACTGGTACTTTTTTAATTTCCGTTAGTATTAGACCTAGAAATATAAAACTAAACATGCAAAGTCCTGAGTGAATAAGAATTTGTTAGAGGGATCTTTTTGGTACTTTTTCATTCTTTAACTGGTACTTTTTTAATTTTCGTTAAAATTAGACCTATTGACATAAAATCAAACATGCAAGGTCCTGAGTGAATGAGAATTCGTTAGAGGGGCTTCTTGGTACCTTTTGGTCTTTAACTGGTACTATTTGAAGTTCCGTTAGTATTGGACCTAAAATCATAAAATTCAACATTTAATGTCCTGAGTGGACAAAAACCTATAAGAGGGATCTTCTTGGTACTTTTTCGTTTTTTAACTGGTACCTTTTTCATTTTCGTTAATATTGGATCTACAAACATAAAATTAACAATGCAATGTCCTGAGTGAATGAGAATCTGTTAGAGTGGCGTTTTGGTACTTTTTTTTATTTACCTGTTACTTTTTGAATTTCCGTTAAAATTGGACCTATAAACATAAAATTAAACATGCAAGTTCCCAAGTGAATGAGAATCTGTAAGAGTGGTTTTTTGTTACTTTTTCGTACTGTATTATTTGCCAACAGGTACTTATTAAATTTTTGTTAGTATTGCAGCTACAAACATAAAATTAAACAAGCAAAGCGTTGAATGAGCATCTGTAAGAGGCAATTTTTGGTACTTTTTTGTACTTTATTTTGTGCTTTTATTGTTAGTCATTAAATAAAAAAGAGAACAGGTGTCTGGTACTATTTCGAAATTCGGCTCTTTTAGGGAGTAAAAGTGTAAAACCTGAATTTTGGTTCTTTTTTGTCCCCCATCTACCGTTTAAATCAATGCACATAGAAATAAAAATTATATAAAATTCGTAACTTATCTAAAATATGCCAAGTGAAAATGTTGTTCTTTTTCTGAATTCGAACGTTTAAAGGGTAAAAATCGTACGTAATTTTGTTACTTTTTCCAAGATATTTTTTTTCATCTATTTATTTTCATTGCACAGCTTAAACGCCTGAAGCTAAAAAGTTGACATTTGGACCTGAGGCAGGCCTCTCGCCAAATCGATCACGCTGACCTCATATCTGCTAAGCTAAAGGAGATACAAAAAAATTTAATACTTATTGTGGTTCAATAAAAAAAAGGCGGTGAAAACGGAAATTCGCTAACCTCATATCTGCTAAACTAAAAGGGATACAAAAAAATGTAATACCTATTATTGTTCATTAAAAATAAGCGGACAGGTGTTTAGCACTTTTTTGAAATAAGGAGTAAACGGATAAAACCTGTATTTTAAAACTTTTTTGCTATGCCATCTATCTTTTAAACCAATAAACATTAAAATAAAAAATATATCACATTCGTAACTTATCTAAAAAATACAAATACAAATTTGATGCGTTTTCTTCATCTACCTATCTATATATATAAAATTGTAACGTTACTGACTGACTGACTGACTTACTGACTGACTGACTGACTGACTGACTGATTCATCATCGCACAGCCTAAGCGCCTGAAGCTAAAAACTTGAAATTTGGACCAGGGGTTGGTCTCTCCCCAAATCGATCCACTAAGACGGGATTTTTGGATATTCGAATGTTTAGGGGGTAAAAAAGGGCAAAAACGGGTAAATTCGGTAACCTTATATCTCTAAAACTAAAAGAGATACAAAAAAAATGTAATACTTATCGTTGTTCTTTAGAAAAATAAGCGGACAGGTGTCTGGTACTTTTTGGAAATTCAGCCCTTTAACGGAGTAAACGGGTAAAACCTGTATTTTGGTACTTTTTTGTCACCCCATCTATCTTTTAAACCCATAAACATAGAAATAAGGGTTACATCACATTTGAAACTTATCTAAAAAATCCAAATACGAATTTGGTACTTTTTCGAAATTCGGACGTTTAAGGGGTAAAAAGCGTAACTATTTTTGGTACTTTTTTTATAAAACATTTTTTTTTATTTATTGACATAAACGTATTAAATTATGGGCTCCCACTACAATATTGAAATTTTTCATGCTTCAATGGAGAGAAAAAAAGTACCAAAAAGGGGATATACGGAGTAAACGGGTAAAATCTGTATTTTGGTACTTTTTTGTCACCCCATCTATCTTTTAAACTAATAAACATAGAAATATAACCCTTATTACATTTGAAACTTATCTAAAAAATCCAAATACAAATTTGGTACTTTTTCGAAATTCGGACGTTTAGGGGGTAAAAACCGTTACTATTTTTGGTACTTTTTTACAAAACATTTTTTTTTATTCATTGACATATACGTATTAAATTATGGGCTCCTACTACAATATTGAAATTTTTTATGCTTCAATGGGGAGAAAAAAGTACCAAAAAGGGGAAATACGGGAAATTTTATTTCTTACTTTAGGTTTTGGTTCCACAACTGACAATTTTTTTTAATTATCTTTAATATTGGACCTAGAAACATAAACTTCAACATGCAATGTCCTAAATGGATAAGAACCTCTGAGGGTACTTTTTGGTATTTTTTGATCTTTAACTGGTACTTTTTTAATTTCCGTTAGTATTAGACCTAGAAATATAAAACTAAACATGCAAAGTCCTGAGTGAATAAGAATTTGTTAGAGGGATCTTTTTGGTACTTTTTCATTCTTTAACTGGTACTTTTTTAATTTTCGTTAAAATTAGACCTATTGACATAAAATCAAACATGCAAGGTCCTGAGTGAATGAGAATTCGTTAGAGGGGCTTCTTGGTACCTTTTGGTCTTTAACTGGTACTATTTGAAGTTCCGTTAGTATTGGACCTAAAATCATAAAATTCAACATTTAATGTCCTGAGTGGACAAAAACCTATAAGAGGGATCTTCTTGGTACTTTTTCGTTTTTTAACTGGTACCTTTTTCATTTTCGTTAATATTGGATCTACAAACATAAAATTAACAATGCAATGTCCTGAGTGAATGAGAATCTGTTAGAGGGGCGTTTTGGTACTTTTTTTTATTTACCTGTTACTTTTTGAATTTCCGTTAAAATTGGACCTATAAACATAAAATTAAACATGCAAGTTCCCAAGTGAATGAGAATCTGTAAGAGTGGTTTTTTGTTACTTTTTCGTACTGTATTATTTGCCAACAGGTACTTATTAAATTTTTGTTAGTATTGCAGCTACAAACATAAAATTAAACAAGCAAAGCGTTGAATGAGCATCTGTAAGAGGCAATTTTTGGTACTTTTTTGTACTTTATTTTGTGCTTTTATTGTTAGTCATTAAATAAAAAAGAGAACAGGTGTCTGGTACTATTTCGAAATTCGGCTCTTTTAGGGAGTAAAAGTGTAAAACCTGAATTTTGGTTCTTTTTTGTCCCCCATCTACCGTTTAAATCAATGCACATAGAAATAAAAATTATATAAAATTCGTAACTTATCTAAAATATGCCAAGTGAAAATGTTGTTCTTTTTCTGAATTCGAACGTTTAAGGGGTAAAAATCGTACGTAATTTTGTTACTTTTTCCAAGATATTTTTTTTCATCTATTTATTTTCATTGCACAGCCTAAACGCCTGAAGCTAAAAAGTTGACATTTGGACCTGAGGCAGGCCTCTCGCCAAATCGATCACGCTGACCTCATATCTGCTAAGCTAAAGGAGATACAAAAAAATTTAATACTTATTGTGGTTCAATAAAAAAAAGGCGGTGAAAACGGAAATTCGCTAACCTCATATCTGCTAAACTAAAAGGGATACAAAAAAATGTAATACCTATTATTGTTCATTAAAAATAAGCGGACAGGTGTTTAGCACTTTTTTGAAATAAGGAGTAAACGGATAAAACCTGTATTTTAAAACTTTTTTGCTATGCCATCTATCTTTTAAACCAATAAACATTAAAATAAAAAATATATCACATTCGTAACTTATCTAAAAAATACAAATACAAATTTGATGCGTTTTCTTCATCTACCTATATAATATAAAATTGTAAAGTTACTGCCTGATTCATCATCGCACGACCTAAACGCCTGAACTAAAGTGCTGAAATTTGCCCGGGAGGTTGGCCTCTCGCGAAATCGATTACCTATGATGGGAGCTTTGGAAATTGTTATGGTTAGAGGGTAAAAAAGGTTAAAACGGGAAATTCCCTAACCTGATGTCATTAAAATAATAAGCGGTTAGGTTTGGTGGTACTTTTTTGAAATTAGACCTTTTTGTGGAGTAAACCTGTACTTTAAACTTTTTTGCCTCGCCATCTATCTATTAAACCAATAAACATTGAAATAAAAAAATATCACATTCGTAACGTATCTAAAAAATACATATAAAATTTTTCGAAATATTAGACGTACAAATCGTCCCTTTACAAAGTAGCAGGTTTAAACCTAGAAACATAAACTTTGGCGTAAAAATATGTCCACATAAGTAAAAGGGGCGCTAACGAAGTAGCGGGTTAAATGCTAGTATAATATAAAATTGTAAAGTTACTGCCTGATTCATCATCGCACGACCTAAACGCCTGAACTAAAGTGCTGAAATTTGCCCGGGAGGTTGGCCTCTCGCGAAATCGATTACCTATGATGGGAGCTTTGGAAATTGTTATGGTTAGAGGGTAAAAAAGGTTAAAACGGGAAATTCCCTAACCTGATGTCATTAAAATAATAAGCGGTTAGGTTTGGTGGTACTTTTTTGAAATTAGACCTTTTTGTGGAGTAAACCTGTACTTTAAACTTTTTTGCCTCGCCATCTATCTATTAAACCAATAAACATTGAAATAAAAAAATATCACATTCGTAACGTATCTAAAAAATACATATAAAATTTTTCGAAATATTAGACGTACAAATCGTCCCTTTACAAAGTAGCAGGTTTAAACCTAGAAACATAAACTTTGGCGTAAAAATATGTCCACATAAGTAAAAGGGGCGCTAACGAAGTAGCGGGTTAAATGCTAGTTATTTATAAAAACGAAAGCATACACAGAAAAATGTATCGCAAATTTTTCGCCAATTAAAGCCAATTAATCAAAAATCAAATCAGTTTTAATTAAAAATTTTATCAAGTGAATTAAACGTTTAATCAAGTAAATTAAACGTTTACTCAAGTGAATTAAACGTTTCATTGATACTATTAAATTGTTTACTGGGGCAAATTTAATTAATTTTTTAATTAATATCACAAATTTATTAATTGAAATCGATTTTTATTTTTTTTTTTGTGTAATGTAATGGATAAATTCTGAGTTCAGATTCAACTCAAACCTTTAGAAAAGTATATGCACTATGGTCCATGGGTTAAACATTTGTTGGCTTGAGTTAAATATCGCGTGCTGACATCGATGGAACTGTGGGTATTTTAACACATTTATTTATATAAAAATAAATAAAAAAAAATTTAATTACAAAATCAATGAAAGTTTGATTAAAAATGAAAATACAAAAATGTAAGAATAATTTATAGCAAATAAAATTAAAAGAAGTGTTTCTCCAGAAAACATTTTCGGTGAGCCATCGAAGTGCTTCAGCTAAACTTTTTTCCAAATTGACGAGATAAATAAAAACCTTTACAAGGTTTAAAAGAAGGTACCAAAAGGTTTGAGCTCTAAATATTTTTTCCTATGCTAATACCGCGATGCTCTACGCTTGTCTGCTTGGGAAAGGGTTGGCGGAGATTTCTTCATAGAGGAGCTAAACGTTATTAAAGTTTCCCTTCATCTGCCGAATGGATAGCGGGAATCGAACTCACAACCCCCGCGCTGAAAGACTAGCTCACTACCAACTAGACTACCGGGGCACCCATCGAAAAGGGCTCTTTACCTATGAGCCGCTAACTTCTTATTAAACGTCGTGTAATGAAACTTTGTCTTCAGAAAATATAGAATTCAATTATCTCCCATTAGTTAAAGTAGTTTGTCCCTGCTGAGGGTTGCCAAGTCTAAAAGTCTCTTAGATTATCGATATTTTTTTTTAAAATGTCTGTACTTCATAAGAGCTGCTTACCCCGCACTTAAACAACAACTATCTTGAACTTGCCAGCTTGAAATTATTAGCCAGTTCGCGTGACGTCACTTGTCCGACATGCGCAGGAGGTTTTAACTTTGCTTTGGGATGGCGTTGCTTTCATTTCTATCATTATTGGCTGACGATGATCCCAGAAATCCCAGTCCTTTACACAGTCCTTTCCCTGAATTTCTCTAAACGTATAAAATCTTCCATTATGCCATTACAGTCCTGTTTTACTTTTTTTTAAATCTTTAACTCTTCTAATTGTTTCGGTTAATTTTGTTAAAAAATTGATATGAGAAAATATGAAAAGAAACAAATAACTAAACACATACGGCCATGTTTTGAAAATCGTAATCACGTAAAATTTAAATCGATATAAATTTTCAATTGAATTTTTGTTAAAATGAACGTAGCGAATCCTGATTTCAAAAGTAGTTTAGGTAGCAGAAGTTGGTCCTCAAAGTATGAGATATAGAACAGGACATATTTTTATGAACTTTGAACACGGTAGAGCTTCCAAAACAGATTCGATTTCAATTCCACGTGATTTCGAATTCCATAACATTCCCGATACATACAAAAAGTACGTGAAACAAAAAGCTGTTGACAGCAAACACATTTTCTATGAAAATATATTTTTTAAACACATACATAAGACGAAACAAATAATAAAAAACACAACAAAATGTGTTATAATACTAAAAAAAATTAAAAATTTCGCTACATCGTTTAATCGGTTAATCGACTGCAATTAACCGGCTTAATCGTTATTCGAAAATAGCCAATTTTAAATTAGCCGATCAGTTAATCGGGTAGTAGTTAATCGGTTAATCGATTAACGATTAACCGAATAAATACCCTAATTTTGATCGAATAATGTCTTTAATTCTATATCTTCAAACTTTTGTGATTCTGCTGAAAGTTGTTTCTGCATTTTAAAATAAAAATCTCTAGATTTAAAGCATTTCAAATAATCTCTATGTGGGGTTTAGACTGAACATCCTATAGGAATACTTTGCAAAATTCACCGCTAACATTCTTTCAAATGAACTTCTTAAGAATCAAATTCTCCTGTCACAGAAATCAATTCCGATCGAATGTGGAAATAATTCTGAAGTTTGCCTCTCCAAAAAACGAAAATTTAATTTAAAGTAATTTTTTTTTGATTTTTCTTTAAAATAAAATTTTTTTTGGCTGACTATTTAAGTTTATTGCCAGGGTATCATGAGCCTCAACCACAAGTCCTTGTTCGATCTAAACCTGTGATCGGCAAATTCAGTACGCCTGCGTTTTCTCTTCTATTCTATTTTATTGCGTACGTGTGCGCCAGGGATGTTAAAGTTGGTATATATGTACTTCTTTTTGTACATTTTGACCTTCTAAAGTACCGTGGTACTACCGTGACTCATTTGGTATAATTTAAAAATTTCAAAATTATTGAGTCTTTTTCATTACATTTATTTTTTTAATTATTACTTCTTTCATCAGGATTGTAAAATCCTTCTTTTAAATTGCAATTTTTATTTACTCAATATGCACTTACATTTATTAATATGGTTAATTTAGAAATGTAATTTAGACCTTAACAAAAATCACGTGCCCTTTAAAGAAATTTATTGCGGAACAGAAGTGGATTTATATATCTCTACAAATGATATCAATATGGATATTGAAATAAAAGAAAATGCAAAACATTTTTATATAAAATTTGGCGAAGTTAGATAATCAAAGTCAACTTTAATAACGAAGTTTTAATGTGGTTCGATAAATTTTCTTCTGAAAATGTTATTATATTATTATAAAACAAGTTGTATTGTACCTCTTCTAGTAAATTCAATCAATAATCAATTTCGAGCTTTAGCTGATGTCAATCAACTGCAGTCGTTAACAAATGAAAACATTTGTAGTTTTCGGTCGGCAGTAGCTAATTTACAAATTGAGCTGAATGCCCATATGTTTGCTTGCATTTCTAGAATCGTTTCTGGAATTTTATCCATTCCACATCCTGCTGCAAATGTGGAGAGAGTTTTTTCTTTTCAAAATATAATTAAAACTAAGGAAAGAAACAGACTACATGTGCCAGCATTATCAAGTCTCATACAAACAAACGATTGGTTAAGATCGACAAATTCATGCTGCTGTGACGTGAAAATTCCAAATAATAACTAAACAAATTAGTACCTGATGTTGATCTCATATATTTAAAAGACTTTTATGTACCTTATTTTATTCATACATATAATGTATGTTAATGTTCAGTTTTGTTTTTGTTTTTTCTTTTGTGTACAATTGAATTTTTATGTCCTTTTTTTGTCGTTTTAATAAATTAAGAAAAAAATGGTACCGCGAAGGTCCAAAAAGTACATTTTTTTTGGAAGTTGGTACAAAATTTAAAACCCCATTTAACATCCCTGGTGTGCGTACAAATTGAAGAAAATTAATCAATGTTAACAACAACATATCTTAAATGCATACAGCGCATACAATCGCAAAATGTAATAGTTTAGGTCGCCGATCCAAACCTTCGTATTGGTAGGCGAGAGCATCCAGAATCCGCTCCAGAGTATTTTTGGTCTCCACCAGCAAACGTCTGAGTTTTATATGGCTCTCCACCACGTTAAATTATTATTGATTTTCCACCAGAGAAACACGTTTAAACCTTGAGGTCTCGAACGATTGCAAGAAGTCATTGGTGACAAACGCAAAAACTGTAAATCGGTACAGTTATACGACGCTAAGCCACTCCCCAAGGCGAGGTAACAACGTAAAACGCACAAGCATTAGCCAAACAAGAACGACCTGATTGTCCTTAGGACAGAGCAGCTTTACGATTCGAAATAATTTAAAGTGAAAACAAATTCGTTCGGAATTGCCATAAGTTGCCGGATGTCTAAACTTTTCGCTTAAAGCACGTGTTAGTCTGTATTCACACGTTTCATCTTTTGTTGCTCAACTCGTGTGTTTTTAGGAGAGGGAAGAAAGCAAAAAGGGGGTTGGTAGGGAGATGCCTAAACTCGGTCAATTCGCTTTGTGTTTTCATTCGAAGGTATATGCACAACAATGGCTGCATGTAAATTTTGTTCTTTTCCTTTTTTCTTTGGTTCGCTTTAAATAAAATTGTTGTTGTTTTGAAACAAAAAACCGATTGAAACTAATTGCTGTGTGTGATCATATTGGCATCCTCAAAAGGGTGTTGAAAAGAAGTTGGACATTAAAAGATGAAACGTGTTAATGTTAAGGGATAAAAAGCTAAATATTGTTGTCAGATGGGTAAACTTTACGTTTAATGCAAATGTTAGGGCTGCCAATAATATAACAAGTGGAGCCATCTTTTGACAAGCAGCGCGACGCTTGTGATTAGCCCTAATATTTTCATTTCTTTAACGTAAATTTTGATTAATCACTTAATATTTCAATGAAATTACTGTAATTTGCTCCATTCTACTTCGTAGCATTAATTTTATTTTTGAATTTTTTCCGGCTTTTTTTTTTCAATGTAAATTTACTAATAAACTTGCATGTCAAGTGACAACAGAAATAAATTCAGGCGAACAAAAAAATAAATCTTGGCGAATTGATTTAGTAGGCAGACATTAAAATGCAATTAATATTTTTGAAATTTCATAAGGTTTAGAAAAAAGTTTATGCTTGCAAATAAAAAAGCAATTTAAGGGGATTAAGTTAAAAAACTTAAAGAAGAAAAAAAATTTTTTTTTAACAAATTGTTATTTCTTATTGAGAGCAAAAAAGGGAACTAAATTGCAATTTAGTAATAAATTTTACTAAAAAAAATTAAAAAGATTAAAATTTTCGTGAAATTATAAATTCATTTGGTATTTGGGAGGATTGACCGTTTGCAGCTCGGACTACGAACAGTCAGGAGTTCCCACTTTCCTGGAGAGTCCCCTTTACTACCTCAAGATACAACTTTCTACTGTACGAGATCCACTGCCTGGGGTTATGACATCCTTGACTCTTTCGAATAACCTGGTCTTATGCGAATCTCCCAAAGAATGCGTCCTTAATAGCGGGTACTTGAGAAATTTTTTGAACGCATCTACACTGACAGAAAAGGCGTCATAACGCTGATGTATTTTGACATGCGTACTATGACCCCATGACACTTAACATCACTGTGATGTCAGCCTTAACATCACTTGGCCAAATTGTCATCAGGGTCAAAAATTTAAATTAAATCATCAATGGGTTGACACATTGGCAGCACAGAAATTACGAATCGGAGTCGGTTTTATAAAGCATGTCATCAGTGCGATGACAAACTGTCATCAAATTGAGTCATTGTAATTCACCTTAAGTCAAATTGAGAGAATATCATTAGTTACTTACCTGTTACACATGTTTGTTTCACTTTATGATGTATTCTGGCCTTTGTTAATAGGAGTGCTCTCAATTATAAGACACCAGCAGCATGCGAAAAATGGTTTTCGTAATAATTCTAATTTAAAAATTTTATGTACTTAAATAAATAATTAAAAAAAAAAAATTGAATTTGGAAATTTTTGCTACTAATTTTACTTTTTAAACATAAAAATAATCTTAATAATATATTATGACATGATAAATTATGTCATCGTACTGATGACAGTTTGTCAACGCACTAATGACAGTTTGTCATAGCACTGATGAGATGATATATTATGTCATCGCACTGATGACAGTTTGTCTGTACTGATGTCAAAATACATCAGCGTTATGTCGTCAGTGTACACAATATGTCACTGTAGTGCTAGCGTAGATGACGCATAAAATATGACACAATTTTAGGATAACGTTCGTCATTGGATTGATGTCACTTTTTGCTTCGTTACCCCATTTGTAATAATATTGATGTCATAATTCTGATGTTAGGGCATCATCAATATGAAGATGAATTTGTCTATGAGTGTGCCTTAATCCCAAATCATAAATTACAGACTTGATATCTAGAAAATAACTTCATATATAATCGGTCTCAAGGTTGACTAACCAGTTTCGGTTTTCATTAAAAAATTAAGAAGCAAATAACAAAACTCTTTTTCTACTTTGGATTTAATGCTTTTTGCTCCGGCACTAAAAAATATATCCGTTAAAGAAATATAACGAAAACCATGATTAAGACATTTTCTTAGGCGTTTCAGTTTTAAAGAATATTTTTCTTTTTTCAAAAAAATCTTGATATGTGTAAAATGGAAATTTTCCCACATTTAGAAAAAATTTTTGAAATGCAATTTAAGCATATTTTTTTTCGTATAATAAAAGTGTACATTTTTATACTCTTCACTACAGGTGGAAAGGGTTTTATTTAAGTTTGTCATTCCGTTTGTAACTTCTGCAATGTTAAGCTTAGATCCCATGAAGAAGACCCCATAGGAAAAGAGAAGTAAATTTAACAACGTCTGTCTATATAAAACAATACAACCAGAGTTTACATATTGGACATCACTGGTTTAAAAGGTACTGCATGAAAAAATAATGACTTTAAAGCAGACCATACACGATTCAATTCAATTGTCAACTGAGTCGGTTGTTGTCCAAATCAAAGCGTGTATGGCCTTGTCAGTTGATTAGTTTGACGGTTGTCGAGTTGGTTGAAGAAAAATCAAAAGATTTTGATTTTTTCAAGTTGACTACTAAGTCTTTCAATTCGATTGTACTGTGTGTGCTCAAGTCTCTTGATCAGCTGTAAAATTTATGTTTGTAATTTTTTTTGCAAAGAAAAAGTGAAATATTTTTAATGCATTCTGCAATAACTATTAATGCAATTATTTTTCTTTTTTCATCCATTGTTTTAATTTTGTAAATTTTTTGTAAAATTGTAAAAAAAAATCTAAATTTGACGGTTGAATTAAAATCTTTAAATTCAGTTGAAGAAGTGTGTGGCCAAGTATCAATTCAGTTGAAAGACTCAGTTGACAACTGAATTGAACCGTGTATGGGGCGCATAAAAATGTCAGCGATCGGAGTTGGAGTTAAAACTTTATTTTTGGCGACTCCATAGCCCTGCAAAATATGTAAAATAAATTTGAAATTTTATTATATAAATAAAATAAATAGTGATAATTTGCGAAAAGAAAGAAATAAAAAGATGAGGAAGACAAATGGGCAAACGCATTAAAGAGAACCAATCACTAGATTTGTTACCATTTTTTTCGCATCGCAATAAAGAGTTGCCGCCTTGCACAAAAAAAAAATTTTGCCCCAATTAAAGCATTAATTAAAAATAAAAGCCGTTTTAATTAAAAATTTAATCAAGGCAATTAAACGTTTAATCAAGTGAATTAAATGTTTTATCAGGTGAATTAAAAGATTATTTCGTACTAATTATTTGCATTAGTAAACAAATTAATTGTAACAATTTAACGTTTAATTCACTTGATTTAACGTCTAATTCAATTGATTAAGTTTTTAATTAAAACTGATTTTATATTTGATGAATGCTTTAATTGGGACATTTTTTGCTGTGTGGTTATATACCGTGGTGCCATCTACATGTTGATATTGCCATTGCTCTGTTGATATATTGTTATTTACGAGCTGTTTTTTGTGCTGTCATCTATAGATCAGTAGCGCTGTGCTGCATTTAACTCATGAATCAAAAAACCAAGGTTGCGCACTCAGCCGTAAGAAAAAATTTTCTTTTGCTCATCTACGTCAGCATAGAATGCAAATGAGTCTTTGTTGCAAAAAATGTAAGACAAACACAAATGCTCAAACACAAATTCTATTTCTATTTTGCAAAAAAAAAACAACAGACCTGCACAATGAGCAATCTTGTTTTTATGATTCGTGTATTTTATTAAGGGGGCATTTACACGGTGTCTTTTCATACATGTATGTTTTGTGCATTCGCTTTTGAACTTGCTTCCAAAAACATATTGCATTTTCACGATGTCTTTCACGATGTCTGTTTTCATGCCTAATTGTCTAATATTACATACAAATAAAAACAAACATGAAAACTTGTTTCGTGTCTGTTTGACAACCCCTCTCTATTCTCTAACCCGATCAGCTACAATCAAAACAAACGTGTTTATTAGACATGTCTGAAAAGACACCGTGTAAATTCTCTTTAATTGTGTTTTTCGTACTGCCATCTTTTGGTAGGTTTTTGTGCCATTTGTTGGTGTGATTTCTTTTACTGCCTTTGTGTGAGAGCTGCCACGCCCACATTAAAATTAACAAATACTAATTGCCTTGGTTAAGCGCCGGGTAATCAGGAAATTTCTGTGAAAATTTGGTAAAATTTCGAATTAATAAAAAAATTTACCCAAAGTATTACGAAATTGGACCACGATAACCGTAAAATTGCTATAAAAATCGTAATTCTAACTTAAAAATTTGGTTGACAAGCCCGTTTTACCAATAATTTAGCAATTCGATTTTAGAAGAGCCGCAATAGTGAACAGGGTATTTAAGATTCGGAGAAGCCGACAAATAGCATTTTTCCTTTTTTTTTTTTTTTATTAATTCCCTTCAAGTTGAATGTAATTGAAGCCTTTAAGTGGCAAAAAAAAGTCAAAGTAAAGATTTTTTTCTTTCAGGCAACATATGAGAACCATAAGGTGGCAAAGTGCCACAGTAGGCAAAAAATTATAAAAGAAAAAACAAATTTAAACTACAAATATTTTTTATTGTTTAATTAACTAATCCCATATACAAATTATTTTAGCAAACGAAAAAAAAAAAAAAATTGTGAATAACTTAAAACGTGAACCATAAAATTACATTTAATCAATGTATGAATGAAATATTTTTTTTATTATTTAATTTTCAAAACTTTTATTGTATTTTTTTTTTGTGTTATTTTGCATGTGCAAAAATATTAATTTGATTATGCTTAATAATATTTATTTAATTCATGGCAAACAAATTCAAGCATTTTATCAACAAAAATTTGGCGGTTTTTGTAAAACTGCAAAAAAAAAAAAGAAAAAAATGTTCGCATATTTTTCTTAAACTAAAAGAATTTATTCATTATTTTTAAGTCCTAAAATTATTCCCCACGGGGATGTGCTGCACCTCTCAGGCGTAGCTAAAGCATCTTAAGAAGTTTGACCTCTTGGTGCTACATCGACTGGGGTAAATGACAGGGATGCTTCAAACATCCAAATGACAGGGTTCTTTGGGGTACAAAAGATTTCAAACGTGAGTAACACCATAATACTCTCTTTTGTGGTGCCACGGGAGTCATTAGTGAGACCATTAGCGAGATCTCCGTTGGTATGCTTCTTTGAGGTAATCTTTCGCGGAGAACGTGGTGATTGTGGCTTAAGCTCAAAACCGCGAAAACACGCAGAGAAAAAATATGTCACCGACAACCATATTATGGTTAAATTGGCCCTCCATTAAGAAGCCACGACCATACTTCTGTTGCCTGTAGACATGTTTTTGTTTAATATGACAATAATTTGGTGTCCCTAGGTGCTGTTGCAATTCAACAGATGCTGCTTGGATAACCTAAAGCAGAGGAGGTTTGATAGCTCCGGCTCCTAAACAAGGATTAACTCTATAATTTTGGAGAGTATACACTCCAATTGCCACCTGTGATGATACTTAACACACATAGATGATCCTTAATACACATAGGGGCATTTGGTAATTGCATATAAATATTAACTCACCATGTGGACGATATCCACCGTGACATAAGGCCATACGGCAGGTGCTCACTTAAATTGAAATCACAACCTAAAATTGTATGGTTAGTTAGTTGTTCATCGAACTAGTTCGCTGCCCGCAAACAGTCAAGTTTGTCGAAAGGACTCCATTTAAAAGAGACCATACCTCCCGTCTGATGTATTTTCTCATTAACAACGTAATAAAGTGGTATGGATCTGATCCAGCCTGTAGCCGTGAGATATCTCTGGTAGTCACTTAGTCTGGACCCAGATAAATATCCACCAAGGTTGGATAGTTTTTAAATGCCCACGAATCAACTACTCCTGACAGCTAGAGCAGGTCATTCGCAGAGCAAGTGGATGCGGCATTGGGCATAGAAAGGCGTGAGTACACTTTAAATGCTTGTCCATCTAGTGTATCGTTAACACTACCATCAATCTTGGTATATTCTTTCATAACTTGGTCACTCTACATTTATCTAAATAACGCTATATATTTTCAGCCTTTTTTCGTCTAATGCCCCGTTAACACTGCCATCAACTTTGATATATACTTTCATAACTTGTATAGGGAGTTTCTGATCAAAATAAGGATACTTGAACTTGGCCGCTCCACATGTGTCTGAATTACGCCATCTGTTTGCACCCTTTTTTTATGCTACTTCTTATAGAACATGGCGGAATTGCAATTGATTCATCATTGGCCCTCCAGGGAATGTAGGACGACATCCTAAGAATATTCCACATTCTGGTGCTACATCTTCAATACCTGGATTTCTTCAGAGGTCAAAATTTACATTTCTGTTGAAATCGAGACTGACCAGAGCTCCTTTTGGCTACCACGTTAGTAAAAACTGGGACTATTGGTGGAGGCCCCTTCGGGATCCCGCAGTAGTTGTGGTTTACACCCAAACTCGCGAGAAGGGAGATCTTAAAAATATGGGTTTACATGCTAATTTTTCTCCCTTAGGAATAGTTCGAATGTTGGCAGATATCCCTGGATGTGGTTGCTATTTCAACAGAAACTGATGGCAGCGGATGTTGGAAAGTTCCAGGTCCTTAGCAAGGGACAAGTGTATAACTCTGCCAAGACATAAACCCAATTTGCCGCATGTACGTGCTGGTTGCTCACCTTCATGTGCGAGCGCTTGGTTGAACGCCTTAATTTTCGACCAGTGCTAAGACCACCGTGCGTTAGGCCACAATGACAGGTACTCACCTTAACCTTTGACACATTTACATCGCATTGGAGTTATTTAAAGTAGATCCCATTATAACAAACTCATCTGCCTTTATGCAGCTCCTATAAGCAGAGACTTAAGCTAGAGTAATGTCATGCAGACGACCCAGCCTGTACAGTTCATTTTTCCGTTGTCTAACTAAAACAGATTTAGAAGTTTGTAAATTAAGTGAGAGAAGTGCCGCCGGGCTATCGAGAAATTCCAATATTGCCACAAATACCGCAATCATTTAATGCCTTATAGGCTGCCATGGTCACGAAAATTATATAATTTCTTGTGTGTTTGACAACATTTGAAAATAAAAATCGTTTTCAAACTTCAAATTCTGCCAGAATCAGAGCCCTCCGACACAATCTGCTTATATAGCTAACTAAATTTACCGAGAAATAGTTACCTGGACCATTAGGCCGTTATCGTGATCAGAGCTAGAAGAGAGAGGGAATCGAACCCGTTACCATTACACTGATAGACTAAGTCACTACCAACTAGACTAGCGGGGCTCCACTGTAATTTTAGATACTTTTATATTTCATTCATTTACACCGAATTTTTTGGAAAACGCGACATATTTGGAAAGTCCCCAGATTCATGGACCAACATTAGCTTGATTTTCAAGAAAAACTCAAGGAAAAAATATGTTTAAATAAAAAACAACTAACCGATTTGATCTTTAATGTTTTCAACTTGACTCCCAGTGGGTACTCGTACTTCAAACAATCTGGGAGTCATACGAACTCGATTCCTGTCAGAAACTTTAACCTTGTTAGGCTACAAATGACTGAAGGTCTTCATAATTATTGCTTCACAAATCTTGATAAAATTTAGTTTGTAATTGTATTTGTAATGTTACCCCTACTGTAAATAACATTTCTTTTGAAATTTTTTCCCTCTTTCCTAAAAAATGTATGGGAAAAAGCAAAATTTCGAGAGAGAAAACTGGGGCCAAATTACGGCACTCCATTTAATTTTATTGTTATTGTATTGTTATTTCCAGGGCTGTGGAGTCGTCGTCAATAAATAGTTCTATCTTCGACACCAACCGCTGAAATTTTTTAAGTTCGACTCCGACTCCAACTCCGACTTTTACTCTAACCTTGATGCTAAATGTTTATGAAACTGGTCTTTTTTTGACTTTAAACTCTTTTTTTTTTATGCAGTACCTTTTAAATGGCTAAATATAATAAGTTAAGTATTCTGTAAAAAATTTTAAATCGATATTTAAATTCTAACACGTGCCGCATTGAGCTTTAGTATAGTTATTTACATATTGCACTGGCTCCTCTAAAGAGAGACAACTCAACATTTTTCAATTTTCACTTTATGCAAGAAATCGATGTAAAGTGGTCATATCTACCCACAAAAAAAATCTTATATATCATTTTCTCTAGTATTTTGTCACAAAAAAAAAAATTAAATTTGTGATATAAGAGTACATATAAAAAGAAAACAGTGTTTTGCCTCTACTGAAAATTTATAAGTTTTGAGTTAACCCCCTTTAGAGGAACCAGTGCGATATGTAAAGTAGAAAATTGTTGGAGTCGGAGTCGACAGTTTTTGTGGGTACTTCGACTCCGACTCCGGTACTAAAACCTTAACTCCCACTCTACTCCGACTACACAGCCGTGATTATTTCGATAGACATCGAATGCCGTCATTTCGCTGCTGTTCACTGTTTGTGATTATATTTGTGATTAAATTCTTTGTTTTAAAAGAACTCATTAATTTTCGGTTCTGTTTCACATTCATTCTTGATGATGAATTTGAATGCAAAACTTTTCCTTTCTTTCTTGATTTTTGCTTCTTAGTTTTTGTTCTTTTTGTTGCCTCTTTTTATTTATGTTTGTTATTTTATTAAAAAAAATTTTTGCTTGAGTAAATTGAGTCATTTAAGCTAAAAATACGATAAATACAATTAAATAATGTAAGAAGATATTATATGGTGCATTTTGTGAACAAAAAAAAAATTTTTTTTTAAATATAATAAATTAAATCAAAACTTAAGCGGATATTGTGGATTTTTCATTCAGAGATAATTTTTTTTTTTAATTTTATAAAGAAATTAAGAAAATTTTAAAAAAATTTGGTAACAAAACCAAAATTTCAATAAACTTTTTAGGCTTTTTATTGGAATAAAAACGAAATCTTTAATTAACTTTAATAATCTAAGTGCAATACTTTACTTTATACATTCCATTTTAGCCTGAATTGTTACTTTCTGCATTACCTCTACTTACTGCAGTAATAAATTGCACACAATTTCGAAATATATACTTCTTAGATTATCAATGATAGTAGAGACTATAATAAATTTGTATCATCTAATTTAAATACCTGCCTATATGATTACTTTGCAGCCTAAACGGTTACTCTCTGCATTACCTTGTCACTCCCTGATGACATTAGTTTCCTAATGTTTCAAAATACATCTTATATTTTTAACTTGAATTTTCACGTAAACAAAAAAAAAAAAAACTTTCACCCTCTACTTGCAGTACCTCCCTTTATGCATAACTTAGTAGCTTTAATAGTTACTTTCTGCATTACCTTGTCTACCTGCTGTTATAAATTGCATAATATTTTAAAATACTTCTTAAATTATTAACTGGAATTAAAGCGAAAATTATAATAAACTTTATTCATCTACTTGCAATACCTCCCTTTATGCATTACTTTGTAGCCTAAATCATCACTTTCTGCATTACCTTATCTCGCCCTACTGACATAAATTTCATGATATTTAAAAATACTTTTTAGATTTTTAACTGGAATTTACTTTAAAAAACTTTAAACATCTACTTGCAATACCTCCCTTTATGCATTACTTTGTTGCCTAAATCGTTACTTTCTGCATTACCTTGTCACTCCCGGATGACATAAGTTTCATAATATTTCTAATTACTTCTAAGATCTTTAACTGGAATTAAAGCGAAAACTACAATAAACTTTGTTCATCTGCTAGCAATAGCTCTTTTTCTGCATTACTTTGTAGCCTTAACCATTACTTTCTGCATTACCTTGTCTACCTGCTGTTATAAATTGCATAATATTTCAAAATACTTCTTAAATTATTTTCTAGAATTAACGCGAAGACTACAATAAACTTTGTTCATCTGCTTGCAATTCATCTTTTTCTGCATTACTTTGTAGCCTTAATCGTCGCTTTCAGTATTACCTTATCTCGCCCTTCTGACATAAGTTTCATGGTATTTCAAAATACATTTTAAATTTTTAACTGGAATTTAAACGGAAACTATAAAAAAAACTTTAACCATCTACTTGGAATACCTCCTATTAGGCATTACTTTGTAGCCTAAATCATCACTTTCTGCATTACCTTTTCTCGCCCTACTGACATAAATTTCATGATATTCCAAAATACTTTTTAGGTTTTTAACTGGAATTAAAGTGAAAACTACAATGAACTTTGTTCATCTGTTTGCAATATCTCTTTTTCTGCATTACTTTATAGCCTTAATCGTTACTTTCTGCATTACCTTGTATTCCTACTGTAATAAAACCAAAACTCATTTTCAAAATACTTCTTAGATCATTAACTGTAATTAACGCGGGAACTATTAAAAACTTGCATGTTTCCCTCTGTGCGTTACTTTGAAGGCTAAACCGCTACTTTCTGCATTACCTTGTTTGTATTTCTGCTGTAATTAATTTTACAAAATTTTTAAATACTTCATAGGTTATTAATTGCAATTATAGCGAAAACAGCAATCAAATTTATTAATCTACATGCAATACCACCCCTTATGCATTACCTTGTATTCCATGTCTTCCTGCTGTAATAAATTGCACGTAATTTGCCTTTTTGTTTTGAGTTTAAAAACTTAGTTCAATCGAAAACCAAAAATGTAATCCGTTTTTTTTTTAATTTCATTAACTAAATTTTGATAAACAAAATTATTTTTTTCCCCTAGACATTCGTAAATGTTGGTTTCAGTAATTTCGTTATCTTAATTTTAGTTAATTAAAAATATTTTGGTTTTTTTTTTTTGTACCACAAGAAAAGATAAGTTAACTTTTTTTTTACAAAAATTCCAAATACTCAACATGTTCGTGGGAATTCTGTTAATTTCCTTATTTTTAAAATTATTGAATTTAAAATTCATTTCGTTAAACTAAAACCACAAGTTCCTTAAAATACCTCATTTTATAAGTCTTTTCCCTTAGAAGACTTTTATAGTTCCACAGAATTTTTAAAATGCGAGTTTGGGCCCTGGTTTAGTTAAGAATGAAAAATTATCAATAAAATTTTAATCTACTTCATGTTTTAAAATTAATTTCTTCATGAAAATAATTTAATGAAAATTAATTTTGATGAACTTAAGCCTGATTTAAATAAAAAAAATTGGATTTAAAAACAAAACCATAAAAAGTTCAATAAAATTTCCACACTACTAATTTTTTTAATAATTGAGTTGTTCACTGAAGGTTAATTATTAGGTTATATGGTTATTTAGTTATATTCACAATAACAAAATACATTTATTTAAATTTTTTTTAAATGTGGGGGATTTCATGTCAAGTGACCCAACTTTTGAAATCGATGTCTTCCGATTTGGATGGTTTTTTAAAAATTTTTTTATTTTTTTTAAATTTAAAACTATTTTTGTATTTTTTTTTTGAAAAAAAAAAATTTTTAGAAAATTAAACAAAAAACAAAAAAAAATTTATTAAAGGACATGTGATTAAGATTAAATTTTTTAGATTATTGATCTTTTTGTTTTTATTATTATTATTTTATATTAATTTAATTATTATTACAAATAAATAAAAAAATTTAATTTGTCAACATCTCTATAGAAAAAGTGATTTTATTCCTGGGATTAACATATTGTGGGTATTACAGTATTGAGGGAATGAAATGCCAGTTAGGTATGTTATATACCGTCGGAAAGGATAATTTGTCTAGTTTCTCAGCATAAGTTTTATTTTTAAGGTTTTAGAAACACACACAAAAAGGAAAAAATTCAAAATAGTGCATATGCTAAAAATTGAAAAACCTTCGTCTTGAGTTAGAAATTATTTTTTTTTTATACATATCCCACTCTCATCCCACTAAGCGACCAAAACTACCTAAAAGGAAAATACATAAGCTTTCTTTTGAGCAAAAAAAAAATACCGTTTTCAAAAAAAATAAAAAATAAGTTTTAAATTTAAAAAAAATTTAAAAAAATACAAAAAAAATTTTTTCAAAAGCTTGAAGAAATAGCTATCTAATTTGTTTGGGACAAATTTTGCTTACACCAATAGATAATAAGTTACATGGATGAGAAAGAACACCGGTTTGGCCAAAATGTCAAATTTTGACCTCCTCTATCTTGTTGAAAATTTGTGTCTAAACTACTATCCAATAAGACTAACCTTGGTGCAAATTTTATACAAATCGGAAGACATCGATTTCAAAAGTTGGGTCACTTGACATGAAATCCCCCATATATGTATTGCGGTTCATATAACTACATAACCAAATAACCTGATAATCCGGCTTTCCTGAACCACCCAAATGTTTTAGAATTTTTTTTATAAAATTCTATTAAAAATATTTAAAAAGAATTAAGAAAAACATAATCGATCCCGTATTGTAAATAACGTTAAAATTTTTTAATCGTTTTTGACCTTAAACTTTCAATATCTTTTTTTTTTGACTCAGACCTCGAAATATAAACCCACAAATGTTGTTGATTTTTATTCAGGAATATATTATTACAAATCTTTTCCACGCTCAACACCACACCGGTGGCTTTCCACCAAGATCAGATTTCGTAGGACAGTCTAAGAAAAATACTAGGCCTGACCCAATTTCTTTAACCCTCCGTTTTATACATGTTTAGATTGTCCATTCGTAACAGGCTCATGAGTAAGACGAAGGGTTTAGAACTTCTTCCCGGATTTTCCACGATGTTAGACCTAACCTAACCTAAGGGGTACTTTCACAGTCCCCTCAATAATAAGTGATGGCTTAAAGCCCTTTGCATGTGAATTTTTAGTACATAAATTTCTCATTCTAATGGATATACCTTTTCATCAGATTGGACTCTGATAAGCTGCAATATTTAAGACATCTTTTAATTTTTTACTCCAATTGTAAAGCGGTACCTTTATTCCTCTAGAGCGCATTACAAATAAGGATTTCCGTTTTAAGACACATACCTACAAATCCGTAACAGAGACTCCCGTTAGACACAATTTTTTAATATGCGGTAAATTTAATGTAAGAAAATGAGAACAATGAGAACCCTACAAAATGCGTTGTAATCTCAAAATGCATATCGGCCGTCCATTACAATTAACTAGTCCTCCATTAACAGATCATCCTCCATTCCTGCATTATCAAATTAGACACTATTCCGCTATCACTCTTAGACCTCTACAATTTGAAAGCTCAAACCTCCGGCTGACCGTGTTTAAATTACATTTAAACACAAAATATTCGATTCGATTTAATTTCCACCATTTTTCTATAGCCGATGAGTGTGCGGTTTAATGTGGTCGAAAATGAGTTTACGTTCGAATAAAAGTGAAACTTTTAACAAAGTCGAACCTGGGGGTTTAATACTGGAGGTATTTCGGTTAAAAGAGAATATCATTCTCTTTGGATATTCGAAGGCTTTTCAAAATTATAGCACTTGGCTTTAACTTTATCAACTTTCTCCGAACCAGATTCAAATTTAAGTGGACATTGCTAAGAAGAAGGTCGATTTTCACCTCTTAAACGTTCGAATTTCGAAAATGTGCCAAACCTTTATTTGTATTTTTTAGAAACGTTACGAATGATATTTTTTTATTTCAATGTTTATTGGTTTAATAAAAAGTTTTAAACTCAGGACCTTGGATGTTCAATTTTATGTTTCTACGGCCAATACTAACGGAAATTCCAATAGCAAAAAGGTACCACAAATTTCCCTCTTATAGATTATTGTCTACTTAGGATATTTAAGGTTGAATTTTATGTTTCTAGGTCCAATAATAACAGAAATTCAAATAGCATCAGTTAAAGAACAAAAAAGTACCAAAAAGCCCTTTTACATATTGTTTAAGTTTATTGGACCATGCATGTTTAAGTTTATGTTCATAGGTCCAATATTAACGAAAATTGAAAAAAGTAACAGTAGAAGAACGAAAAAGTACAAAAAAGATCCCTCTAACGAATTCTCTTCACTCAGGACCTTACATGTTTAATTTTATGTTAATAGTTATGGTATTAACGGAAATTAAAAAAGTACCAGTTAAAGAACGAAAAAGTACCAAAAAGAAGAAGGTCTAATAATAACGGAAATTTGAAAAGTACCAGTTGAAGAGCAAAAAGTACCAACAAGTACCCTAATAGGTTCTTATCCACTCATGGCATTGCATACTGAAGTTTATGTTTCTATGTCCAATATTAACGATAATTAAAAAAATTGCCAGTTGTGGAACCAAAAAGCTAAAGTAAGAAATTTAATATCCCGTATTTCCCCTTTTTTCTCCCCCATTAAAGCATAAAAATTTCAATATTGTAGTGGGAGCCCATAATTTAATACGTATATGTCAATGAATAAAAAAAAAATGTTTTGTAAAAAAAGTACCAAAAATAGTAACGGTTTTTACCCCTTAAACGTCCGAATTTTGAAAAAGTACCAAATTCGTATTTGGTTTTTTTTTTTAGATAAGTTTCATATGTGATATAACCCTTATTTCTATGTTTATGGGTTTAAAAGATAGATATGGGGTGGCAAAAAAGTACCAAAATACAGGTTTTACCCGTTTACTCCGTTACAGGGCTGAATTTCCAAAAAGTACCAGACACCTGTCCGCTTATTTTTCTAAAGAACAACGATAAATATTACATTTTTTTTGTATCTCTTTTAGTTTTAGAGATATAAGGTTACCGAATTTACCCGTTTTTTCCCTTTTTTACCCCCTAAACATTCGAATTTCCAAAAATCCCGTCTTAGTGGATCGATTTGGGGAGAGACCAACCCCTGGTCCAAATTTCAAGTTTTTAGCTTCAGGCGTTTAGGCTGTGCGATGATGAATCAGTCAGTCAGTCAGTCAGTCAGTAACGTTACAATTTTATATATATAGATATAGATTAAAAAAAGGGAATTAAGCACGACAAACAAAATCTTTTAATAAATAATAGTATTCCCAAAAACAATTTTGATGAAAAAGCATTTTTCTTTTGACTTTCAAGAATCTCGAATCCCGATATCCCGCAAATTCCGGGATTTGATTTTTTGAAATCCTCATCTCTTTGCGAAAACCAGTCCCGATTGACATCACTAGTACGAATATAAACGAAATGCTTAAATTGTTTAGTTTTTTTTTTATAAATTCGTATTGTCCATGAAATTTTTCATAAGAATACTCCGAATGTGAATAAATACTTTAAATAAATTTAATTTAAATGTAAATTTTTTCGTTAAAATTCATAAAGAAATATTTGTTTGAGAAACATAAAAAGTTTCGTAATATGTATTTACAAAAAATTAGGTAACAAACGAATTTGTTAGTTTTAATCAAATTCAAAAGGCTAAAGTAAACTTTTCTGTTGTAAAATTTACGATTTTTCTCTTTATTAATACGAGTAAAAGTAGCATCAAAAGTTTGAAATCCAGTAGAATCCTCTAGTGATACTACAATTTCATTCATAGTTCTTTCATTGCTTGAAAGACACTTTTAATTCACTTACTTCTTAACACGATTTTATATCAAATATCTATTAGAAAAAAAAAAACTTTACTAAAATTGTAATTGTTTTTTTAAAAAGCTTTTCTGTTTTTTTTTTTTTTATTTATTTATCAGAGAACACCTGTTATCACAATTAAAAAAAAAAAAAAACTAAAACCACTTTATATATCAAGAACTGTAATATAATTGTAAAAATAAGTCATATTTCTATTAGGAAATATTTACGATCGTTCACAACTGTTTAAGCTACTTATCTTACTAAATATCAAATTCTTTTTTTTTTTTTTTTTTTATAAAATTGTTACTTTAAAATTGTGTCAATAATAATTAAACAACATCAAGATTATTATTATTTGTTGAACGAGAGGGAGAGTAGACAGTGTAAAACAAATGGAATACTATGTAAAGAGTATTAAGGGTAATCACAGTTTGTATTTATTTTAAATTAAAATGTCTGACTATAAAAAGAGATTCTAGCTGTTTGGAAAACTAATTATAGAAATTTTTTTTACCAGCCTGGCCCTCGATGTCGATCGACAACTTAAGCGAGCGGTAACAAGTCACTTATTATCGTTCTCCTAAACGCCTCATTAACTATCAGAGTGTCCTGGTTAGGGGGGTTCTCTCCAGATTTAGGGGGTCTTATTTCATTAAGGGGCAAAGTTAGGAGGTACAAATTCTAAGCGGGAAATTTTGAGGGGAAAACATTTATATTTAGGGTTTTTCACTATTTGCTTGTCTGTACATAAGAATAACTTAGTAATACTGGATATATTTTAAAGGATGTTTTTGATTGAGCAAAAATAGTATTTGAAAAAATTAAAAAAAAGAAATCGTCTTAAGGGTATTCATTGGAAAATGCGTGTCACAACTTTAATTTTACACCTGAATTGCTCAAGCTTTTTAATTCCGATAATATGAATAAAGTTTACGAAATTGATGTGGCAACACTCGATATTGTTGAAGAAACTTTATTTCAATATTTAAAAAAGCAGATTTATACTAACTCTGTTTTTATTTATATATGCACACTAGGGGTATAACCAAAATAAGAACCTATCATTACGGTATGGTCAATGTTATACTGATATTAAAAATCGATATCAGGGGTCATTTCGGTCCAAAAACCTTCGGCACCGAATGCAATTTCTAAAACACCAAACATTTTTTTTTTTTTTTTTTTTTAATTTTTATTACAAAGTAAACAAGTTTAATTAAATAACTTATACATTATTGTTGTACATTATAAACTTTAAATTGAGAGTTCGTGTTGATTTACAGAACGGAAAAATGTCTTGTGGGAACATCTAAGAAGTTAATATTAATAAAAATATATGTATTTTTACGTTATATTTTTGTCGCATAAATTGTAATATAAATTTTTATGGTGGGTATCCTTCCCTTGTACCGTTTTGTTGGTTTCTTTTTTTGGAATGCAAGGAATCGCCATTTCATAAAAAAACACGAAATGCAAAGACCAGCATGGCTTTCGACGTTAGAATTATGGATTTCCTGTAAAACTGAAAAAAATTATAAGCTAAAACTTCATCGCGATCGGTGCCGAACCTTTCTTCATATTTTTTTATGCACTATCTCACTATGATAGGTCCTTTTTGATATTTGCAAAAAAATGCAAATGGTTATATCCCTAATGCACACATGTTACAGTCTTTTTTAAACTGGTTTTAAATTGTTTTCTTTTTTGTTTTTAGATATTTTACTAAAAAAAAATATCCAAAAAAACTTAAAAAAAAATTTTTTTGATAGAATTTCAGTAAAATGTTAAACCTTTTAGGATTTTTTCTTTACTCAGGTATTGGCCCCTATTATGAGTTACATTTGATAAACGATTTTCGCTGGCTATCGAACATCGACTATCGAATGTTAATTTGGTATTATTAGTTGGCAGCACTGTCGAAAATTTCGTTGTTCATCGAATTTTTCAACGAAAACAAATTTGCTTTCGACGGTGTAAATAATTGAAAAACAATTGTTGAAAATATAAGTTGTTCTTAATTTATTAGTTTTGGTGTGCAAATTCCCCATTCTTAATTATTTTTGGTTATTTTATGCAAGAGTAAAGTCGACAGTAGTAAGCAGCAGTTGCAAAAGCTTGTTTTACTTATGGAACAAAATACATTGTTGGCAAAAGGAATTTTTACAAAAGTTCAGTCTACAGGTACAGGCCAGTTCCAATAAGCGTTCATCTTCATCAGATGAATCATCGTACCATAATTCCGTCGTAGTCATGATTTATATTAGTTTTATTTTTTAAATTTGTTAACAACAATTTTTTATTTAAAGTGATAGCTGATAGAAAATGTACTACTGTGAATAAACTAAATCACAATAGTGGTTTTTTTTATCGAACGTGTGCCATAATACCAAGTCAAAATTCGTTCGATCAACTAATTCAACTGCAGTCGAAAATCGAATTAAGTTCATAATAGGAACCATTGATATTAGAACGTAAATTAAAACTGAATCAAGTTAAACTAATTGAAATGAAATAATTACCTGGCAATACTGTTAACTATCGACTTGTCGGTGGTCAGGTTTTACGCTTCTAACGTAATTTATGTATTCATTGTACAAATTATATTATTGCCACATCAACTATATTACAAAGAAACGTTTGTTTGAAAATAAATGTCGGCAACGCATCGCACTGGTTCCTCTAAAGCAGAATCCGCCAAAACATGTGCGAATGCTCTCACGCTGAAATGAAAAGAGCATAAGAAGATAATTTGTATATTAATTTTTCTTATTGCCAGACAACACTTAACAAACTGTTCTATGTAGAATGGGAGAATGCTCTTTTACTGATGTTGTAATAAAAATAAAAATTTTCGTTTGGGAGTTTACATTAACAGCCTGTTTTTGTAAAACACAAGTGTTCTCACTTGAAGTTTTTGTATTAAAACGAAAACGTTTTAAAATTGGTTTTTAAAAAACATTTAAAAGCTTTCGTCTATTCATGTTTGACATAAATAGAGCTTTTTTCTATCGTTAAACAACATTATTGCCAATGCGTTTATTTTCGTACCTTTTCATGATTCTTGCATATGAAGATTTTGTGTTCAAGGTTAACCCTGGCTTTTGTTTACAAAAATAAATTATAAATTTAAAAAACAAAAACTACTATTAAAAATGTTAGTAAATTGGTAAAAACTAAAAATGTTGAATTAAAATGTTTACAAAAATTGCAATAAATAAACGCAATATATGAAGACGATTTTTTGCTACACATCAACATATAGAAATAGTGAAGGTATTTGCGTGATAGCACTAATTTTTTAAAACATACGGAAGAACTTACATACACACATACATAAATACTTGTTTCTAGAATTTTTTGAACCTGTAAATACACATTTATGTAATTAGAAGCATTTAACCCGCTACTTCATTAACGTCTCATTTTCTTTCGTAATCATATTTTTATGCCAAAGTTTATTTTTCTAGGTTTTAACTTGTTTAAATGCTAGTATTTAATTCGCTACTTTGTCTGGTCCTTTTTTATGATCATATTTGTGTGCCAAAGGTTGTAGTTCTGCTACAAAATTTTTTTATCTTATGGGATGATAATCCCTCAGGACCTTGCAGCTTAATTTTGAGTCTCTTCAATATTATAACAAATTCAAAAAGTACCATAATTTCTCGTTATATCGTTTTTGATACTTTTTTCTCCCCGTTTAACTATTAACAATTTCAATATTTTAGTGGAAATGGAGAAAAATGTTTTTTTAAAAAAAGTACCAAAAAAGAAATTACGATATTCGCCCCTTAAACGTTTGAATTTTGAAAAAGTTGCAAATTTGATTTTGCATTTTTTAGATAAGTTTCGAATGTGATATAACTTTTATTTCTATGTTTATTGGCTTAAAAGATAGGTGGGATGAAAAAAAAGAACCAAAATACTCCCTGAAAGAGGAGAATTTCAAAAAAGTACCAGACACTCGTCCACTTATTTTTTTAAAGACAACGATAAATATTACATATTATTGTATCTCTCTAAGTTTTGGAAATATAAGGTTATCGAATTCACCCTTTTTACCCCCTAAACATTCGACTTTCCAAAAATCCCGTTTTAGTGGATCTATTTGGGAAGAGTCCAGCCACCGGTACAAATTTCAAGTTTTTAGCTTCAGGCCTTTAGGCTGTGTGATCATAAATCAATGAGTCAATAATGTTACAATTCTATATACATAAGTATATATATATATATATAGATACACACACCTTTAATAATATTGTAAATAATTTAGGGTCCTTTCAGTAAAATATCCTATTTATTTTCTATTTTTTTTATTTATTTTTTTAACGAATGCCTTTTACTTATCGTCTTATTTTGGCATTTGTGTTCATTTATTACGAAGATGTTCATTTTATAAGAACCAAACGTATGTGGAAAAATTTAAAGCTTTTTCAGTCACTCACCTAAAATGTGTTTTAATTTTATGAAAACCTAAATAAGTTTTCGTTCGTTTTTTTTACGAACGATCAAATATTTTCATTTTCTAAAAACAGGCTGTAAAACAACAATAAAATGATTAAATTATTTTTTTTGTTTTCAGTATAAATTCCCTAGCGAAAATTTTTATTTTTATTTTGTCCCTCATTGATGTCATTTGTAATGACCAGGGAAACCATAAATATGCAATTGCATGTTTTTCCTCGTGCGACCAATGACGGCAGAAACAATATTTTTTTCCGATTTCATACTTGCAATAAAATTTTGCAAGTCTGAACCATAACTTTGTAACCCATGTGCATCAGCTGCCCCTTTTTTTTAAATTTAGAAAGTTAGGCAAGACTATCCCCAAATAATTTTTTTTTTGCAGAAATTGCAGCATTTTTGAATTAAAAAAAAAAACAAAATAATTTAATTGTATTTACCTAAAATAAATGACGATAGCGTATCCCTTCCAAAATGTGATTACCCTTATTTATATAAAATTATGTTTTTAAATGTAACAATCATGTTATTATTTTGTCTATTATTGTACCCATATTTCTTTATGATTGGTAAGATAAAATTAAAAAAAAACGTTGACACTGAACACGTGCTTAATGTTACAAAATAAAATTATTTGAAAAACAAACAAAAAAAAAAAACGGTATTTACGAAACGTATTTTTGTTTAGATAAATATTAACTAACACATATTTTTAGCATTTCAAAATTAGTTGAATAGCATTTGCCTTGAAAATTTTAAACTAGAATATTAAAGATTTAAATTTTTATAATGCCTAAAAAGGTTGATTCTAAGCGTTTTAGTAATACTTATCGTTTTGGTTGGTAAAACTATAAACCTCAATACTTGGACAAATAGGGCGTTTTCTCTGTACGATGCAGATATTGAACCAGTAACCTCCCTCATTACCTCCAGCAATGGCGGTTCCAGTGATGCTATAAAGTCACGTTTGTGCAAAGCTTAAGCTGCCTGCAGTGTGACAATCCACTACCATATCCATACACTTAAATAAACATATTTAATGCCAACATAAAGCCAATCCTACTCTACGCATGTGAAACGTGGAACCCATCCAACCTCGAATTGCAACAATGCAAGCTTTTGTGAATCGTTGTCTGCGTAAAATTCTTTGAATTTTCTGACCCAACCTCATCAAAAATAATGATTTATCGAAACGAAGGCGGCAGACACCGATCCGAACGAAAATTAAAAGACGTAAATGGTCCTGGCTAGGACACACCCCAGGCAAATCACAGCGTGTTATAGCAAGACATGGTATCGAGTAGTCACCTCAAGGAAGTCGATTAGAGGAAATAGAAGCAGCGGAGGTTGATGTGTCATGGAGCGAAACTAAACACATTGCTAACAGCAAACCCAGTTGGAAAAACTTTGTTGGGCCCTTATGCTCCTAAAATAAACTACGGGAATATATATATTTATAAGACCCAACTCCGAAATTTGCGTACATCGCCAACGTTCTCCCATCTAAGCGCTGATATCAAAATTTTGAAAATTTGTATTTTGCAATATACCATTTGGGAAGTAGTTTTGATAGACCAAAGTAGCCATTTAAGACCCAACTTCGAAATTTACCTCTACACGCAGAGAAAAAATATGGTTGGGCATCATTACGGCAACTACACTATGTTTATTGTAACAATATATTGTTGGCGTACACAAAATATTGTTATTTTTATTTAACATCAACAATATTATAGTTTCTGTAAACATGCAAATGGTTATCGCAATTAAAAATTTAAATATGGTTCCCTGAAAAATAACAACTAAGCAATGATAACTTTGAAAACATATTATATAAGTCACAATCATTTAATGATATTAAATAACCATAATATGATCATTTTCTATACGTGTACTCATAACACTATGCGACAGTCAAAATCGGGATGGGATGATGAAACCAACGGGAAGTGTTATATCGGTAAAAAAGATGTTAGTAGGAATCGAGATATATCGATTTGAAGTTAGTAACTATCATATAGGGGAAATTGTCACCTTTGGTGGTCTTTTTTTTGACATAACTCAAGAACCACTAGTCCGAAACAAATTTAAAAATTAGGAATTACAATTCATAAGCAACAGTTTCGCAGTTATAAATAAATGTATGAAGAAAAAAACTATTTTTTGCCTAAAAAATTGAATTTTTTTATTTTTAATTCATAAAAACTCCAAAACGGTAAAAAAAAAAAGTGTCGAGTCCTATTACTTTCACGTAAAGTCACATAACCTTTAAACAAAATGAGACAAAGATCATGAAAATCGATGGACGCATTTCGCTTTTATTTACAATATTTACAAAGTGGAGGTATGAATTTCAAAAATTTGCTCGAGATATGCTCAAAATTCCTTGGAAAAAACATTGATGGCTTTTTTTTATGATTGTCAGAATTAAAAAAAAAGTAATAAACAAAAGGTTATTTGATTTTTATGGTAGCGGTAACAAACTAAATAGCGGTCATAAATGTGCGTGGACAATTAAAAGGAAAGAGCACTTTTTTAATTATTTGGATTTTTTTCCGTTGGCTACCTGTAAGATTTTTTTACACAAATTGCACCCACATTTATGAGTGGTCAATGACCACTGGTCATGTTTTAGAACGTTTCGAAAAATTTAAAACGCACACGAATTAAATGATGCGCGAATTCATAAGTACCTCTCAGTAAAATATTGAAACTTACGTAGTATTTATAGGTGTTCACTGATCGATTTTTGTCATTCAGCAAGTGTCTCCGAACGCGTAAAGTACGGTTTTTGTAAAGTGACGAAAAAGTAATAAAAGTATAAAACCGAAATGAGTGCAAATTGTCCAGAAAATATCAATTTATTTTGTTACGTTTGTGGGAAAAGAGCTTTTTTAACAAATGCTGCATTACTCACTGAGCAAGTGGAGCGCGCTTTTAAACTTTATTTTGATTGTGAAATAATTCGCGGCGTTTCGTGGGTCCCAGACAAAATTTGTAAAACGTGCTACAATGGTCTTAACATGTGGATCCAAGGCAAACGCAGTTCACTTCGTTTTGGTGTACCAATGATTTTGACTGATCCAGGAGAGCACAATTCCGACAACTGTTACGCTTGCGCAAACAAAATAAGTGGAGTAAATCGTAAAGGCCTTAAACGAAGAGTTAACATATCTGTTAAAAGTGTACAAATACCTCTACCGCATTCGGATGAAATACCAATTCCACCGCTTCCAGAATATACAATGGGAGTTTCCTCCGAGGGTAAGTCAAAAAAATGAAGTTAACTGACTGATTAAAAACAATTGATTTTTTCCAGATGAAGACAGATCCTCATCCGATACAGACTCTGAACAAGTGCGCGAACCACCACGCAAGAAAGTAAAGGGCGCAAACAAACGAAAATAAGTTTTGCGTTCATCGATTTTTATAACCTATGTATCTATGTAATAACCTAATAATTACCTGTAATAATTTTTAATTTTACGTGTTAATAATTATAATAAATAATATATAATAAATATTATCCAAATTCATTGAAACATAACATCAATATTCTTGTCAAAATGAGATACCTTCACTTAATTGTGAATAAAAGCGAAACGCGTCCATCGATTTTCATGATCTTTGTCTCATTATGTTTAAAGGTTATGTGACTTTACGTGAAAGTAATAGGACTTGACACTTTTTTTTACCGTTTTGAATTTTTATGAATTAAAAATAAAATAATTCAATTTTTTAGTCAAAAAATAGTTTTTTTCTTCATACATTCATTTATAACTGCGAAACTGTTGCTTATGTAGCGAAACGATGTAGACGTGACCCAGCGAAACGCCGGGACACGTATAACTTCTTTTTTACCGATAAAACTTTCCCCGGTAGTTTGAACCCTTCCCGATCACTGACCCCTACCATTTGTCTCACAGTGTAATATGTTTAAGATGCAAACAAATTATCTTTACTCTAATATTTTTTTGTTATTGCCATTTGTAAAATAATTTTGCATCAGTTGTGCCGCTTGTTTTACATGTGCCTATCAAATTATTTGTTATTCATAAAAAAATCAAGTTTAAAGAAATTAAAAAATAAAAAAATTGTAGGTACATAAAAAAAAAATGTTAAGTGTCACAAATTAAAATATCAATGCTAAAAAAATTTTAATATTTTTTAAAAATGTTGCAAAAATATTGACCATTGTTCTGTGTTATTTTAGAGATAAAGAGTGAAAATTCTATACAATAATTTATAAATAATTGCGACCTACGACAAAAGTAGGTTACAAATATTATGTTTAAAGTTACATCAATAATGATGTGAAATATATGTAATAGTTTTACGTTAAGGTTGCCAGTAAGTAAATAAGCATAAATATATACCGGTTACAAATATTTTTCGGTTTTAGATTAAATCTAAATATTATTATGATTAACATGATAATAATATGATTACTTCTTAACTTATTATCATTAACATGATAAAAATATGATTACATTAAATTATAAGTTTCATTACGATATGATTATTCGTTACGTTTTTATGCGTTTAAAAATGTTTATTCTGATTGTTATTTTTATGGGACCACATTTCGGTTCATATATTTTTGTTTTATTTAACCGATTTGGCTACACAGAAAAAATTATCCAAAAGTTTTTACCAATCAAAAACAAAATCATTTTTAACTACAACTTTATGGCCAATTTCAGTAAGTTCAGTTAAAATAAATTAGTATTTTAACTTCCAGTTAACAATACATTTTGACAATTATAACTGATAATTAATGTTTACTGAACTTGGTGAAATTTGCCGTTTATCAAATGAACTAAACGTTTAATCAATTGAATTAAACGTTTAATCAAATTAATTAAACATTTAATTGATACTATTAATTTGCTTACTGGTGAAAATTTTATAAATTTTTTTTATTAATATCAAAAATTTTTTTAAATGAAATTTTTTTTCGGTGTTATTTTCAATACCAAACTGCTTGGCAGTATTAGAAGCATATTAATGTCAAAATCGTTTTACTTTTTATTTTTAGCAGACGGGCATGGCTCGCCAGAATAAGAATTACTGAAGATGCACATAAAAAAATCTCCAAAAATGTTGCCCCAATTAAAGCATTAATCAAAAATAAAATCAGTTTTAATTACAAATTTAATCAAGTGAATTAAACTTCTAATCAATTGAATTAAACGTTTATTCAAGTGAATTAAAAGTTTATTTGATACTATTATCTTCAACCAGTAAACAAATTAATAGTTACAATTAAACGTTTAATTCACTTGATTAAACGTTTAATTCACTTGATTAAATTTTTAATTAAAACGGATTTTATTTTTGATTAATGCTTTAATTGGGGCACATTTTCTTCTGTGTCGAGATTATATTTACCTTATGGAATCTAAGATAAAGATTTCTTGTTGTTAGACAAGGAATAACAAACCTGATTTCCCACTTGTGGTGGCAGATATAATTCGAAATTGATTTCGAACTTTTAACAGTATCAGTAATTCCTTTGTTGATTAAAATTCGATTCAAATTATGAAAATCATAATTCCTTTGTTGATTAAAATTCGATTTAAATTATGAAAATCATTAAAAGGTTCATTTTTTGAATATATTTTCTGATTTTTAATTCCGCTTAATTGAGATGTGTTACCGCACGTATTTTATAGTCTTAACATTTGGATATTGTTTTTGTCATGTAAATTGTTTTAAGATATTTTTTGTTTAATAGGCTTTTAATTGTTTAGACCTGTTTGTCAGTTCCGTTTTCAGTTGTAGTAGAATTTTAATTATTACAAATTTCTAACACGTTTTCAATTCTCGTGGTCGTTCGGTTGGTCATTAATGGCGTCTTAACAAGACAGACAACTGTCAAATATTTTTTTTTGTTTCTATTTTTATTTTGTATTGAACAAATTATATTGTACTAATATGAAAGAATTTAACATCCGCAATTAAATTATTTTACGAAAAAGTAAAATTCCAACGACATCGGCGAAAATCGAAAACCAAAATCACATGAAAAACAAAATAAAAAATATGTCGTCACTTGAGAATTTCAAGAATGAATTTTGTTGATTTCATTTCACTCTGTTTGTATTTGTTCGATACAAGAAAAAGAAATTAAAATCAAAATTGGCAAACAATACGATAAAGACATAATATAGCAGCGACAGCAAAAAGTACAATCAAGAAATTGTCTAAATTGACACATCAAACGTCGCGTCTAACGATTGACAATAGGTCGCTTCGAATAGACATTATATACGAAATATAAACGAGAACCTCGAGACTTATACTACAACTACTACTGAAATGCTGTTTGAGTCTTAAAATCGTTTTTTCTTTATTTTCCATTATTTTTTCGAAATAAAATTTTTTTTTTTATATTAAACTTTTAAATAGAATAAAGAAATTTGAAAAGCAAAAAAAAGTTGTTGAGAGCTGCCGATGAAGAAGTGTATCGTGAAATGAGTTCAATGACCAATATTTGTATTTTAAATTGCATCAATGCATGGGCCAAATTTTATTTAGTTAAATTTTCTTAATTCGATATAATTTTAGTTTTTTTACTTCATTATGTACTTTGCTTAAGTAAACAACTAAAATGAAATCGTTACTCAAAAAAAAAAAAAAATAAAAAAAAATTGCTTGACTGTCTAAAATTGTCACAGTTTTGTAGATGCAATTTTAAAAGGATTTAAAAACACGGACATAAGGACTTAAAAATATGGCTACTGCATATATTGAAAGCAATATATGAACATTTTTTTGTTGGAAACAACCAAAATTAACTATTTTATTATTTTCGAATATAAGTTCGAATTTTCGAATATAAGTTCAAATTTTTGAAATTGCAAAAATATGTTTACATTGCTCCCAGTTAAATAAAATACATCATAAAAGTAAAAGCTATTAAAAAAATGTGTTACCTTGGTAATGTTAAACAAATTTCTAGTTTTCGAATTTTTTTTAAAACATTTAAAATTATTGAAACTTCACTTAAAACATACAAAAATTGTTTTTCGAAGAGCTATAAATAAAAATTTACTATTTTGATTGTTTTTAATCAGTTCGAAAGTATATTCGAATTTTCGAAATTGTTCAAACCGATTTAATTTATTTAAATTGAATAGAAAATGCAGTCAAATTTCGTTTTTTTTAATTCTAATAACAACATTAAACACAAAGAAGTGTTCAATGTTGTTCGAGTTTATAAAAAAACTAATGTGGATCAAAAAAATTTTAGTCTTACACAAAATTTTATTTAAATTCGCTAGATTCAAAAGCCATTGAAAAAAATTAGTGTGTCTCTTTATTAAATCCGAAATATTGTATATTCAAATATTTTTGAACAATAATAACGGTTATTTTTTGATTTTTATATTTTCGATCAAAAATAATAAATAGTTATTTGATGATTAATAATGTTTTTTAAAAATTTTAAATTTTAATTGAAAATAGAGTTGCTTTAAATAATTTTCAAAATTATACTTGAAACTTCGAAATTCATAGCTTAAAAGTAAATATAAAATAACTTATAAGCAACTTCGAAATTAATTTTAAATTTGTAAAATTTCCAGAAATTTTTGAATTTTTGCATTTTCTATACAAAACAAATTAAAAAAAAAATTACCTTGCTTCAAATTAGTTTCGAAACTTTAGTCGAATTTTCGCAAATGTTTAAAAATGTATTCTGCTAACAAAAAAAGTAACTATGTTTTGTATAGAATAAGAAAGAAAACTAATAATTAAAAATTTTTTTAATCTCTTTTAAATTATGTTCGAATTTTCGAAATTCCCCTAAAAATCTTCCATTTTGCTTTTAATTCTTTACAAAAGATATTAAAATTAATGTAAAAGGTCTTTGACTCTTAAATCTTAACTTTCTGTTGTTCTAAATAAATTTCAAAATAAAGTTCGAATATTCGAAATTGTTAAAAATGATTAAACTTTTTAGAAAACAGGAGAAACATTAATTTAACCTGCAATTCATGAGCTCTACAAATAAAAAAAATTAATTCAAGCCGTTAAAAATATACAAAGTAATGTTCGAATTTTCAAAATCCTCCTAAAAATTTTAAATTTTACTCTTAAATCGTTACAAAACATACCAGAATGAATGTAAAAGCTATTTTAAAATAAAAATTTTACATTCTGCTGTCCTAAATCAATTGCAGTTCGAATATTCGAAATTGCCCAAAATGCTTTGATTTGCTAGAATATAATAGAAAAATCGATTTTAACTGGAACTAATAAAAACTGCAAATTTTAAACAGTAATTTAAGTCGTAAAACAACTGTAAATAATGTTCGAATTTTTGAAATTTCCCCAAAAATCTTCAATTTGACTTTTAATTTGCTATTAACTATAAACGTTAATGTATAAGTACTATAAACATTAAAACTTGCATTTGTTCTATTCTACATTGAATTTCGAATTTTTGATATTGCCAAAAAAGCTTTTATTTGTTAGAAATAGATAGAAAAATCAATTAAAACTTGATTTAATAAGGAATACAAAATAAAAAGAACAATTTAAGCCGTTAAAAAATTTCGAAATTGTATTCGAATATTCAAAATTTTCCTATAAACCTTGCATTTTACATTTAATTCAAAATATGAAGCCAAATTACATATAAATAAAAATTCTTTCAGTTTTCTTTTTAAAATTTAGTCATTCATTCATTCGTTTTATCAACTGTGCCACATTTTTGAATTCATCGACTGCAAACTCCTTCTTGTGTGAAATTTCTTGAAGTACTTATCGAAACTAAAAAAACCCCTATTTGGATTTTGCTGGTTTAGCTGCTGTTCGGAATTTCTCCAAATTTGGAGAAATAAGATGTAAAAGGTGAAATTTTTTCGACATTTGTAGTAATTTTGAGGCACTAGATGCAGATTTTTCCAATTTGTTTACGAGATATGGTCGCGAGAAGATGCGCATGTTCTTCGAGTAAATCAAGTTTTAGTCAAAATATACAAAATGCCATAAAATCAGAACGGTAGCAAAACTACCAAAATGAGATTTTTTTTAGTTCCGATAAGTAATTCGAGAAATTCCACACGAAAAGGAGTTGGCATTTTATGTGTTGCACAGTGTTAGTCAAACTTTTATTTTTTTATATATTGATTATTGTATAATAATTTATCCATTTATAGCATATTTAAGCGAGCTAATATAAATTTATATTTAAGGTGGATTCACCCATTTGCTCTAAAGTCCACATTAAATTTTTGTATATGTACATAGTTTAACATCTCTCTCTCTCTCGCCCTCTCTCTTTCTCTCGAGAAAAGACGTCAAAATTCTCGCAATTTTTTCAGCAATTAAGGCATTAATCAAGAATAAAATCAGATTTAATAAAAAATTTAATCAAGTGAATTATACGATTAATCAATTGAATTGAACGTTTAATTGATACTATTAATTTGCTTACTGCTGCAAGTTAAATTAATTTTTTAATTAAAATTGCAAATTTTTTAATTGAAATAAATTTATATATTTTTCTGTGGACACAATTTTTGTTCGAAACAAATGGGTGAATCCGCCTTTAGTTGTCATACAGCTGTTTTTTTTTTGTTTAATTCTTTTCAATTTCTAAGTTCAGCAGTGTACTGTCATCATCATGAAGTCTTATTTAGAAAATCATTGATTTAGTAAAACTTATGTCATTATAATAATAATAATGATGATGAAATTTAAAAAAAAGTAGGTGTGTTACCATATTTGTTTAAGAATTTTATGACGTTTTTGCAAAAAAAAATAATATTTTTTTGTCAACATTATTGGCATTTCAATAGCACGCTGTAAACATTTTTATAATGGTTTTATTTGTAACGACACACTACTGTAAACAGTGGGATTGTATGGAATTGAGATTTAAATAATTTAAACATGAGTAAAAAATGATTAAGATGTTAAGATATTTTGAAATTTATTATCTTTAATTGACGGAATTCCATTTTTGGAAATTTTTTAAAAGCTGTTTTTAGGAATTCTTGGATTTTTTTTTAGTTTTACGGTAAATTATAAGTTGATTTTTATAAGATTTTTATATATGATATCTAAATTTCTAGTCATGAAAAACTTTTTTGTGTTAAATTTCATGACAATATTGTTATTGGCTACGAATTATAGAGTATTAAGATGTTGGTCGGGGGTGGCTTATAAAGTGGAACATATTGTACACCAAAAACCGATCCTTATAAAATTAGATAATTCTTCACATATAAAACATACAGTAGACTCGCGATAACAAAAACACCGGCTAGCATGACCATAATTTTTTTACACTGACTACTCTGTAGCGTGAACACGGTAAGAAATCCCTATAACGTGAACAAATGTAAGATTCATGGAACATAGAAAACATTGTTTTCTTTTGAACATTTTTAAGCAACCACTACTTTTTTAAAAACTGGGAATCCCCGTAAATGATTGCTTATGAATATATTCTGGCATTTTGTGTAACGCGAGCTGTTGATTTGCTTATTTTGTTTTTAGTTTAATATAAAGTGTGTCGTGAAAAATGTCGCAAAAACTACCAAATTTTTTAACTTTAAAGGAAAAAGTTGATGTAACAGAAAAAATAGAGGATCAAGCGTGACTACCTTAGCAAAGCAATACAATGATAGATAACGCTCCATCTCATCCTCCAGGAAATGAATTGAGATCAGACGACGGGTACATAAATGTAATGTTCATGC
The DNA here is from genome assembly GCA_943735925.1 of Pollenia amentaria. Taxonomy (NCBI): domain Eukaryota; kingdom Metazoa; phylum Arthropoda; class Insecta; order Diptera; family Polleniidae; genus Pollenia; species Pollenia amentaria. Next base: position 28,007,834 of record OX031010.1, read on the forward strand.
CACCCAACGTCACGCCACTCATACAGGCAATGGATCGAAATGCCATAAGACTTACAAAGCTTTTCTATAGAAACAGTATCTTGGCATCAATTGTAGCTACAGGAAATTATGTTATTGAAGCTCTAAAAAAATTAACGTTAAGGGACGCTGTTGGATATTTAGTTTCAGCTTGGCAACGTCTTGAAAAGGAAACAATACGGAATTGCTGGACGAACATTTTAGCCTCTATAGAAGATGAAGAAGACGTTGAAGAGGATATCCCATTGGCTATTTTGAGAGAAAGAATTTGTGCACCAATTAACACCCAACAAGAACGCGCAATAGAACTTCTTAATGCAATTAATCCAGAGGTTTGAACATTTTGACATGTCTAGTAATTCGTTTAACTTAAATTGTGTATTTGTAGGTTAGTTTTTCATTTTTTGATATCAGTGAATGGACTGAAGATCTTCAAAACGTAACTGAATCGAACAAAATCTTGAGTACTGATGAAAGTGAAAGCGATGATAGTATTTTGGAAACAGCACGCACCAAACTAGAACCTAGTGAAGCAATCAACATTTTCAATAAAGCTTTAGAATGGGCAGAAGGTGAAAATATAAGTCCAGCAGATATCAGCGTAATTAAAAGTCTCTCAGAAAAGGCAGTGTTCAGCTTTTTGCAAAAAAAGAAAATCCAAAAAAAGAAAACCAATTTTTATAAATAAATTTAATGTAAATTGTTTTTCTTAACAAAGCAAATGCGAATATGAATTAATGAATATGAATTAATAAAAAAAATAAATGAAATTGAGTTAAATATATGTCTATTTTATTTTTAAGATGTAAAAAATTACAGCTTCGTAAACATGAACAACTTCGCAAACGTGAACACGCTTAGGTTTTAATAGTTCACGTTACCGCGAGTCTACTGTAATTCATTACAATTTTATGCGTATTAGCAGTGTGGCCGTTTTGGCATTTTTGCAGCTAAATTAAGCATTAAAAATTTTTATTTAGCTGCAAAATTTTCATATAGCACTTGGCATTTTATTAAGCATTTTTTAGAAATTGTTCTTGACTTTTTTAGCATTATTCTAAAAATTGTTTAATTGATTTTACTTACTTACTTTTTATAAATTATAGTTAATTTTGTGTAAAAATATTTGTACCCAAAATGAAATTTCGTATGAAAAAGGAAATTCTAATGTTAAAAAACATTTTACCTGTCTTGTTAAAAAAAATACAATATTCAGGGAATAATCGCTCGTCTTGATAATTGTTAATATTATAATCCCCTTGATATTAAAGTGCAAAGAAATTTCACTTTTTATTTAGCTGAAAATTCTATATGATTTTTTTTTAAATAAATATAAAAAATGAAAATTGATAATTGATAATTGTAATAATATCGGGTCGTAATGCAACTGTTTTTAATTGAGATTTCTTCTTCTGCAGCCAAGGAAAGGATACAGTGACGGGGAAACATTGTGTACAACAAGCCGGACGAATAGTGTTAGGAAATTATCAAAAAAAAAGCCCCAATGCTCTTCACTGATTCAGCAAAATTATTTGTTTTGAAATTTTTTATTAATTGCAGTAAAATTTTTTGTTTGATTCAGTAAAATTATTTGTTTGAAAAATCAAACACAAATTTAGCCAATAATAACAACTATTTGTTTGAAAAAATCTGACTGCCCGTTCGCCGATATCGAACGTTAACGATCGCATAGTAAATAACATTTAAAACAAAAACTAAATTTCAAAAATTGTTTTTGTTTTAAATGTAATTTTCTATGCGAACCAGGGCTGTGGAGTCGGAGTCGGAGTTGAAGACTCGGAGTTGAGGTTTTTGTACCGAAAAATTTAAAAAAATTTCTAATATTTTCCAACATAAAAATTCTTCGAAATTGGCGATGCAATATTTTGCAGATCAATATGAATAAGTAGATTTTAATTTATTTTATGAGAAATAGTTGATTCAAGTACTTTACTATTTAAGTATATTTAGGTATATTTTTTATACGTGCGGGAAAAAGTCTAAATTACATTAGCAAAACTTATACTCAGTTATTGATCTAGTTGAAAAAAGATGTGTGATTTTTTAAATAATTTACTCATGCTAAAAAATGTTAATGACAGGAATTGCCAATAATTTTAATATCAGAATTTTTTAACCATCAATGCCGAAATATTTTCAACATTGTACAGAATAAGTGTTGCTATAGCGCGTAAATACTAGTATGTATTAGACAAATTGTGACGTAAAATTATTTCTCTTTTGTGTAGAAACATCTTTATCGGCCTGCCTTTAATTCCTACCATAACACTCATGTTTTTCTTATGCACATTACTGAGCTACCTAAACAAGGGCGGCAAGCGTTTTTCTAAACATGAAAATTCTATTTCAAATACATTTTCAATAAGACAAATCGACATAGCGATTTGTCAAATATGATTTTCGAGCAGGGTGGTGTCGAATTCGCGTTCTAAAGGTTTTTTTTCGTATAAACTTTATACAAATGAAATGTTTTGACATACAAAAAACGCTTGCCGCTCTAATTTAGGTAGCTCAGTTACGCGGGGATTCCCATAATTCGTTTAATAAAGATGTTTCTACACAAAAGAGAAATAATTTTACGTCTCATTCATTTCGCATCACGGTTAGAGTAGGAGTCGGAGTCGGAGTCGTAAGTCGGAGTCGGAGTCGCACTTAAAAAATTTCAGCGTTTGGAGTCGGAGTCGGAGTTAGTACTTTTTTCGGACGACTCCACAGCCCTGATGCGAACGTTAACGTTCGATATCGGCGAAGTTTTTTTTTTCATTAAACGAAATGCAAAATAAATTGTTTGAATATGCAAATTCGTTTGTAGGTCCTGTTTTAAATTAAAAAGGTTTTGATTCTAAAATTTTTTTGTTTGAATTGGAAAAATAATTTTTTCTGTGTAATGTAGACACTGTCGGTTTTCTCAATATATCGACCAAAAATACCGTTTTCAGTTGGCAACACCTCTCAAAATCCATGTAAAAGTTGGCAGTCAGCTGATTGAATTTATCTATATGACAAAAAAAAAACGGCAAATAAATAATTGACAGATAAGAACCGGTTAGCTTTGCGGCAGAATAGAAGCAAATGAGACATTGAGAAAACCAAATTTATTTAATGTGCAGTTTTTCGTTGGGAAAAATAATAATCGCCTTATGAGAAAACGGCCATGAGAATTAATTTTGTGTGCGTAAATCTATTACACAGAAAAATGTGTTTTATCAATTAAAAAAATGGTTTAAAAATTATTTAAATTTAATTAATGTGATAATTGAATCAATTATTTTTTTAGTTGAAAGAAAATTAAAAATTTAATTTTGATATAATTAACATTTTAATTGTTTTGAAATAAATTTTCAATTAAAATAACCAAAAATCTTAATTGACCTTTTTCGTTTAAAATAAACTTGTAGAATTGTTGTTGGGAATTGTCAATATTTATTTAAATAAATTAACACATTGTTTGAAATGTCAAAGTTTTTTGATCACTTTTTTAATTAAAATTAAAAATATCATTTATTGAAAATATTTTTTAAAAATTTAAAAATTTTTAGTAATCAATATAATCATTTTGGTAATAGGTGCAAAATCAACAACTTGTTTGCTTGATATTATGAATTTAGAACAAATTTGGTGATTGGAGAAATTTAAAAATTTTTTTTTCTGTGTAGATTTCTAGCTCTCGTTAAATTGAAATGGATTTTCAATAAAAAAAAAATTTGACAAATTTGAAAGTTCAAATTTTAAATTCATATTAAAAACTCCCATCAAAACTTAAAAATACAAAATCAATTGTATATTTTAAATTGTAAATTAAACTTTATATCAATAAAATTCATTTTATAGGCATTATTTTTTGAGGGTGTATGTACGAGTGTGTATATAAATGTCTGTTAATAATGTATACAGTATGTAAATTGTATAGTCTAGATGTACGTTATTGTGCAGTACTGAATTTCTAATATTTTTTTTGTTGTCTCTTCATCGTTTTAAAATGCTTAAAATGGCGTTAAAGTGTTGAGTTGGTTGAATTTTTTTTTTAACATTTTATTACAATTTATTGGACTATTTTAGGCCTAAAAGTTCATTTTAGAAAAATATTTGTGTTTGTAGTCAAAGTAGTTGTTGTTGTTATTTTCTTTCTTTACAGTATATTAATTCGGGTTGAAGCTATAAATCGTTTTGGATCATTGACAATGCAAAAACGCTGACATACCAAGTAGTTTTTTTTATTTTTCTATTTTACATATTGTATGACACAAACACAACACAAAAAATAGAATTTACATAACTTTGGAATTCAATTTCTTTTTTAAAAACAGTCATGGCTGTTTGGGTATTAAAGAAAAACTAATCGAATTTAAATTTCAAAAAGCAACTTCCAAAGTACATGTACAAATTTGAATGGAAGTACCTTTTCAAACAGAAGAAAAATTGTTAAATATTTAATCAGACAACCCCTAAGGTGTTTTAATTACATATAAATTCAATTACAATTACTTAGAATGTAAAACTAAGATACTCTAAATGTAATCGAAATGAGTTCTGAATCAAGTTGAAATTAGTTTCAATTATAATTTAGAAATCTCCAGTGTAAATAACTGCAACATAAGCCCACAATTACTTTTTAATTTTTATTATATATATGATTGTTTCACAAGGTGTGCTATCAGGTCATATCGTCATAATGTCCTAAATAATATTTTACAATTGTTAGTATTGTGGTTATTTTATTGAACTGTTATTGGTTTTTAATCCAAATTTAGAAATTTTTAATTAGGCTTAAGTTCACTGAATTTAATTTTCATTAAATTATTTTTATGAAGACAGGTTAGGTAGCGGTTTTGGCGTACTAAACTGTTTTCCGAGAGTAGAGTTTATATGGGGCCTATGGTCAATTATGGACCGATCTTCACGAAATTTAACAGTATGATTTGCAGTATAAAGCGAATTCGTGCAAAATTTTATGTCATTCCGTGCATTATTCCACCATTTATGTTAGTTTTTGTATCAAAATTATAAATTTTTTTTTTGGGTAGTGGTTCCACATTTTGATTCATAGTTCTGATCCTACTAAACCGATGTTGCTGGATTTCAATCCCAAACTGCTTAGGATAACTACAAGCAATTTGTTCTTTTCTTTTGCGTTTTTCGAAAGTGAGCGTGTTTTCAACAGACGAACAGACGGACAGACAGACGGACATGGCTAAATCGACTTAGAATTACTCAAGGAGCCAGAATATATATATATATATACTTTATGGGGTCGTAGATGTATTATAAAAAAGTTTCACACGGTATGACAAACTTAGTATACCCTCATTCACCACAGTGGTGGTGGAGGGTATAAAAATTATATAAAAATTAATTAAATATAGCTCAGGTTTTGACAATTCCCAACAACAATTTTACAAGTTTAAATTATTTTATTTTTAACGAAAAAATCAATTAAGATTTATTCATTTAATATTTTGATTAAAAACTAAGTTCAAAACAACTAAAATGTTAATTAAATCAAATTTATATTTTTATTTTCATCTAAAAAATAATTGATTCAATTTTCACATTAATTAAATTGAAATATTTTCTCAAAAAATTTTTTAATTGATAAAAAACTAATGGTAATTTTTTCTGTGTGTAGTTGTGTGCGACAAAAATATTTCCTTTTATAGCCAATTTACACTACAACGAAATCTAGTACTTTCGAGATTTCGAGCCAAATCTAGTTGTTTTTGTCTAGATTTCCCGTACAAAACAAATTCTACTCCGTGACTAGATTTTGACGAAATCTATTCGAAATCTAGTAGTACTTATTGATGCAACTATGTTTTTCCTCATATAGCACTAAAAACTACTTCCCTGCACAAGAAAAAAATTACATTTTAACAAAAAACAAAAGAAAAACAATAATAGCTGCTTGTTAAAATTGTTAAAAAAAATTCAAATATTTTGTAAAATAGTAAACAAAAAATGCAAATGACAAATAATATTGATAAAATAAATGAAGTTGATTATAAAGAAAATGTAAAGCAAATTTTTAAATGCCTATTTCTTTTTATTTAAGTATGTGTTACACAAAAAACTTTCCGTCGGCGGTTTTTGTTGTGCAAACCAAATCTCGCTAATGTCAAACAAGTATAATGAAAACGAACTAGATTTGGAGGAAGATTTAAAATGAAATCTACTAGATTTCGATGTAATGTAAATGCCCTATTATATATTTTCAGGACCACATACCTTCACCAAAATTACTACTTAAATTAGAAAAATCTACGTCAATTTAAAAAAAAAATCAACTTAAAATATCCATCGATTTCAATTTCACGTGATTTCGATTTACAGAACATGTCCGTATATCTCTCGAGTTTTCATTCGATAGTGCTGGTTTACACTCTACAAGTTTTAGTCGTCAAGTCTTGAGTTTTTCGGAGAGAAGGGAAAAAGGGAATGCCAAATATTTCCCTCTCTCTCTCTTAAAAACTCAAGACTTGACGGCTAAGACCAGCACACACGTCAGAGCCTATCGTATGCAAAAAAAATACGATAGTAATTCCGTTCGATATCGAAAGCCTTTATTTGCCCCCAGAGTTAAGACTCAATAGGTTAGGTTAGGTCGAAAGGAGAAACAAGCATCCAAAACGCAACCTCATATCAATACGATATACACCTAGGCCTCTACCGGGCCTGTTTTGCGCTCCTTAAGAACATGGAGATTCTAGACTGTTTAGTATTTAAATAAGATTTTAATTATAATTATAATTCTGTTTATCAAGTCGTGAAACTTAGAGAGGAAGTTTAGACAACTGAAATATCGAAAATCGCTTTAAGACTCTAAAAGTTGCAAGATATTACCATTCCTTAGCCGTTTGATATTTATTAAAACTTTGTTTTTTTATTTTTGCTTCAGGAATAAAAACCGAATAATAACCCATTGAAACCCAAATTTAAAGCCCTTCTTTCTATTCTATTTTTTTTTTTTTTAGGTATTTTAAATTTAATGGTTTCCGTCCATTCTGTTCTGCCTGTCTTACACTTTGAAATTTACAATTCAATTATTCGATTAACAAATCAATAAAAAAAAAACCAATTCTAAAAAAATCTAAATTTTGTTTTGTAAACTTAAAATAACAACAAAGTATCTATTTATGCAATAACAAAAAGTTATTTACATAAATAATTATGCCAAATAAATATTCTCAATATGATCTGAAATTCAAAATAAACACGATTACGTACAAGTCATATCAAAACTGTTCGCGTAATAAGGAAACGAAAAATATGACAACCTGGAGACCGAGACTGACAATAACTAAATAAGAGCAAACAACAACAACGACAAAAACTCAGATTAGAATTTCAAAACAACGTTAAAAAAGAAAACAAAAAACATGGGATGTAAACAAAAAAAAAAAAAATTACACTGGAAGAAAAAAAAATAAAAAATACTTGGCTTATCTTCGACGTTGCAGGGGTTCGGTTCTGACCCGAAATTTATATGGTACTGAAGTTTAAAAAAATTACTTTTTCATTAATAAAAATTTTTTTGTTGTGCTTAATTCCCAATTTTTATTCTTGATTAATGCAGTGAAATTAATTGTTGGTATATATTCCCATTGGAATATATTCCCATAAATAACTCTAAAAATTACTTTGGTAAAAAGTGGCAACACTAAAAAATATATATTTTAAGGTTTTTAGTTTTTTTTTTGGGAGCCACCAAAAATAAACGATCTCCAGGAACCGGTAAACATGGAAAACATTGGTCACCATTTTGTAATTCGGTACTTTTATTGGAAAGATTTTAGTTTTTCCTTTAATAAAGCCGTTTTTGGCTCTACTCTGGGGGAATCTGTGTTACCTAGAGCTCCTATGCATATGACTTTAAACAAATTGGGCGGAAAAGTTTAAACCAAGTCGAACGATCTGCCAAGATGGACACCGTTGTAGACGTCCAATTGAGTTGTCCACGATAAAAACGGTCAAGAAAATCCACAAAATGTTATTGGATGATAGTCGGCTGCAGATGCGGGAGCTGAAATGATAGGTTAGGTTCCTTCGGCAGCCATCAAGAAGACAGCTGGCTTGTGTGACACAAGTTGTTGCCTTCTGTGGTCCCTTTGTCATACCCATCGCAAATGCTCACCATACAGAGCAGTTACTCAATAGGCATCACTGCAGAATTCATCCAATTCGTCTTCCTAATAAAGAGAAGAACCAACCTAAGCTCTGCCTTAGTTAGATCATCCAAACAGACAAACACTGGTTGCCCCAGGTAACTCTCCCTAATATCCCAAATTCAAGGACATTGACATAGAAAATCAAACCCAGATTCCTTTTCGTTATGACACAAGTAGTCAATGAATATCAGACACATTCTCTTTGCAAGAGTCCACACCGGCCAGTGCTTAGTTCTCACTGAGATCACTGTTCTAATCTGTTCCCTATTGAACCTAAGTGGAGGACATGGCCCCGTTCATCATAGCCGGGCGACAATGACCTGGATACGGAGCAGGTGGATTCACGAGTTCATCCCAACTTTGCAAGTCTATTAAACTCGCGCTTAATGAGTGACTAACCGCGAGCCATTGGAAAGACAACGAATTGATCAATGTCATCCAGACGAGCACCTCGTTTGGCAAGTTCATGTGCTGTTAGGTAACCCCGGCAGTTCGCACGCCCTGGTATCAATATAAGCGTTGCAGTGGAATGCTTCGCAATCTCTTTTAAAGACATCCGATATTCTGCAGTTAGTTTCGATGTCCTATATAGAGCCGCTTGGGCTGCAATGGCAGGCGAGCTAAAATGATAGGCATTTGAAAAAGTGCTCTAGATATATATTGACCGAACATTCTGAAGATGAGACAACTGTGTTTAAGATGGTTGGCACATTTGCTCATGCATTATGATAATGCACCAGTTCATACATCCACTATTGCGAAGCCCAAGATCAATGAATTAAATTTCGGGTTGCGTTTTGTTCGCCAGATTAAGGTTATGTTTAATGGGCAGACGAGTTGAGGACGGTTCAATTCTGTCGTCACAGTGGTCCCTTTGTGATACCCTAATCCAGAGACCCGAGTGAAGCCAGTTTTTACCAGACTATTCTCCAGACATCACCGCAGACTCGAAATATTTCAATTGTCTGCAGAAAAGAGTGTTCGACCTTAGTCCCACATTCGATAGATCATCCAAGCACGGCATTTGTGGTCTCCCAAAATGCCTCATGACCGGCGGATTGGTAGAGAAAGTGAAAAACCGTTTCCTCCTTCTCTTCATCGTGACTACTTCCCTATTAACCAGTGACTCTTAATGACCGATATTGTTAGATTAAGCTTCCTCGGATTATTTTATATTTTCAAACTTAAAAAAAAATGGCTCATTGATGAAAGATTTTCGAACAATCGAGGGGATTCTGCTGTAAATGGTTATTATAAGGAGCTAGAAAGTTCTTATTATACTTCGTATATGGGCATTTCCTCCGAATGGTGAACCAGGATGGAAAAATAAAATGTTATAATCATCGTGTTTTATTGTTTATAATTATAATAAAAGTCTATCTACCGTATTCATAAAAAATAAAATAGATTTCAACGTATTTTAAAACAAAATTTCCATACAAATTTTCCTTAAAATAGATTTCATATCCAATTTATAGCCTATTTCCGATGTGCGAAAGAATTCTTTCGTTCGAATAAAAACATTGAAAACAAAAACAAATTTTTAGAATTTGTAGTTATACGAAAGAAAGAATTCTTTCGCACATTAGAAATAGGCTATTAGTTTTTTATGAATACAGCAGTATGTTTTTATAATAGAATGCTAAAAATTATATTGTATGATATCTTAGCTATTTTACTTGAGGAAATTGGGCTGGAAACTGGAAAATTTAATATTTTCGTTTTAAGATACTTCTAAAGACATTTTTATATTTAATTATTTTACATTTTTTATGTTTGCACTCTTTCTTTAAAATCTCTCTATTACAATCAATTAAGAAGAGAAAAGTTCGATTAACGGTCAATTAACTGTTAAAACATATGGAAAAATCGTACGTTCGCGACCTGTACGTTCTCGACCGGTACTTAAGCCAATTAAACAAAAAACAATACAGATATTTTATTGTGTAAATACTGGATAGATACCTACGCTAATACACTTTTAAAATAAATTTATCACGTTTGAATATTCCGTTCCATTTCACAGATTTTTAAATTTCACTACTGTCAGCCAAAATTGAGATTCCATTTTGCGTACTTTCGTGACATGTTTATAACTATCATTATGAAAACTTAAACTCGACGAAATCCATCTTTTGCAATTAACATAGAGCTACGAAAATGCTATCGAATCGCAAAAAAATGCTAGGAAAAGTTTTGTTTTCTATATTATTTGTACATCAAAAGCGTACGAACGTACGTTCGTGACCCCAGGAAATGCCCATATAGTTTAAGTTAATTTTCTGCATTGAACCTTGAAAAGGTTGTTATGGGATGTGTGGAATATCTTATGACCGGACACAAAGGAAACCTTGAAATGTGTCCAAGGGGGATGTCCTCTTATAAAAAAAAAAAAAATCAATTATGTACTTTCTTATGAAACGCTGCTGGGAGCAGGCAACAGTGTCCGTCAAAAGGCGAAGTCGGCTGTACAAGTAGTAGAAAAGATTTACACATACACACCCAGAAAAAACCCATGTTTAAATATGGTAACCTCCAACAAAACTATTTTTAAATAAAATTGTACACATATTATGGTTAGTTTAACCATATTATTGTCATCGACAACCATATTATGGTTAAATTAGTCCTCCATCAATAAGGCACAACCATATTATGGTTGTCTCCGATTATGTTTTGGTTAATAATAACTAAAATATGTTTAACACTTATAAAAGCATGGTTGGTTTTTAACCATAGCATGTTGCTCTTGGAAAAGAGAAAAATACGATTGTTAATAAAAAACAAATTATTGTCATATTTAACCCCAACATGCTTAGAGGCAACCATAATATGGTTGTGTCTTCTTCAACGATGACAAATTTAACAATAATATGGTTGTTGGTGACAATAATATTGTTAAATTAAACATAATATGTGAAAAATTTTCTTTAATAATTGTTTTGTTGGAGGTGACCATATTTAAACATGTTTTTTCTCTGCATGTACTTGCCCCTTGATTTGAAACAGCACATAGAGAGTTCCGCCATCTCTTCCGCCGAACTTTCTTTTAAGATCTCCCTTCCCGCGGCTTTGGCTATAAACCACAACCACCACGTGATCCTCGAGGGCTAGTGACTCCTTTGGCATGAGATGGGGTCTGCCATCAGTCGCGATCTCAAGTGATTTTTCAATTTTGAACTCTAACAAATTCCAGGTATTGACTGCACTTGATTTTTTCGGAGCATGTAACACCAAAAGGGGAAATATACTCAACATTTTTCTCTACATAACCCCGGGGTGAGGACGATATACAGTCCCATTTCTAACAACCTGAAACCAAAGTTACCTTTGATATGTGTGAAAGTCTTCCTTATGAAACTCTGCCCAGGCGACATTTTTTGTTACTTAAAGAAGGTTTTCATTAAGAAAAGTTACACTGTAATGATCCTCATCGTCGTCTAACTTTTCATATTGGGCAAATCACTCTTCATATTGATCGGAATCATGACAATTACTAAAATAACAAACTCATCGTTATATTTCTTATGCTCCAGAAAAAGAATTTTCTCTAGTGTAAACACTTTTACATTAGAAATTTATCTTTCTTTTTGTTAATAATCTAAAGTTTTCAAACCATTTGTAAAAATAAAATAAATTGCAGTTGCTGTTTTTTTTTCTTAAAGAGGTCTCTAAGGGACCACTGACAACTGCAACAGAAAGTTGCGTTAATATCAAGCATGCAACGTTAAATGTATACCTTCAAACCATTTTGTAAATTAAATAAATTCAAAATGTAAATTGCCCTTTGCTATTCAAATAGTGCTGGCGAAATAAAAAGCACAGCTATTCTAATAAGACTTGTGGTGTTTTCTGTTCTTAAAAAAAAAAAAAAAAAAATATTATGCCTTATATCTAAGTCATCAATAGGTTCATAGCGTAAAATGGCATCAACTTTGGGTCTGGTCAAAATTTGAGTAGCCAGATTCAGAGATAGAAATCTTATTAATAATAAATTTTGTATTCCCGAAAATAACTGTTGAAGATTCTTGCTTTCTTTATACACTTATGCATATTTCTCTGATTTTTTGCTTGTATGTTTTTAGTTGAGTACATAACAAGTTGCCCTGTTTAATTTATGTATCTTGTTTTGTTTCAGTTTTAAGGCTGGGTTTTTGTAATGTGGACAGACCTATCAAAAACTTTACTTACCTGGTAAGTTAGCAAGTAATATAGGAGACATATGAACACTACTTATTTTTCGGCTGAATAACTACTTATTTTTGTTCGAGTTGTCCACAAAATTCAGGACTTACAAAAAGTCAAAAAATTACTAGTTCTTATTTAATTGGCGTTAGTTAATAGACCTTATAAGTAGTTATTGAGCTCGTTACCAGTAAATTAATAATCAGTACTGAAAACAACACAATTAATAAGTTGATATTGAGCTAATTATTAGTAAGCAACTGTTTAGTAGTGACAATAATAGAAGTAAAAAGTAGTTACTGATGTCATTACTAGTAATTACCTATTAAGGTTTTCAGAACAATGGCAATTGTAATGATAAGTATTTTATTTTTATTTTGGGCACAAATTTTTTAAGACTTTCTTTTTTTTTTTTTTCGAGAGAGAGCGGGGAGATTTCTCCCAACGGAGACGGTACCGCGACCAAACCAGGTCTATTGTACCCACCCCCCTTTAGTTGGCCAAAAGACCCTCTGCTTCCCAGAGAAACCCAAGAAGGTCTTTTGCCGGTATTACACCGACTCGGGACGCGCCCATAGTACCATGCCCCAAGACTTTCTTAGTTTACAAGATTTATAAGAGCGAGCGATTTATTAGATTCAAGTTGAAAGTTTCACAATCAAGGGTTGTGAACAACCTCTTCACCGGGGATGTTATTACCAGATAACGTATGAAATAACTTCTAGCTATTACCAAAACTCAAAAAGTTTTTCCTGGGAAGTTTAAACTTAGATTAACGTAGCTCAACACTCGAATTTTTCCAATTTTGACAAAATTTGTAATGTTCTGTTTTCAGATTAACTAAACCTAGTTTAACTTAAAATTCAAAAACCCAGTCTTATGGCTAATAAAGAAGTGAATGTTTAAATGTTTATTTGTAATTTAAACTCAACAGTGGTAAATCAGGCCCCCATGTGTTATATGTAGTTTAAAAATTAACATGTGTCAGCACTACGATAAATGTTGTCAAATTCATATGGTCTGCATTGGTAGTTTAAACGCCCAATTTTATGCGTTTAAAGATGGTTTATATCTGTACTGACTTATAGATTTGACACTTTAAACCAAAAAGAGAGTTTAATTTGCCTTGATTTATTAGCCCTTACATTCATCAAAAAATGCATCTTCATATTATTGATGATCTAACATCAGAATTGTGACATCAATGTTATTACAAATGTCATCAATGAGGCAAAAATTGAATTCTATCCAATGACGAACGGCATTCTAAAATTTTGTGATATTTTATGCGTCATCTATGCTATGACTACAGTGACATCAATTCGACTCCACATTTTGTCTACACTGATAGAAAAGGCGTCATAACGCTGATGTAGTTATTTTGACATCAGTGCAGACAAACTGTCATCAGTGCGATCGCAAACTGTCATCATTGCGATGACATAATATATCATGTCATCAGTGTGATGACAAACTGTCGTCAGTGCTATGACATAATATATCATGTCATAATATATTATTAACATTATTTTCATGTTTAAAAAGTGTAATTAGAAGCTAAAATTCCCATATTAAATTTGTTAACTATTAATTTAAATACATCACATTTTTAAAGTCGGATTATTATGCAAACCATATCGGCCAGCAGCAGTATGCTGACTTGTAATTGAGAGTTCTTCTGTTAACAAAGGCCAGAATGCAGCAAAAGTGAAACCAAACATGTGTAGCTTAACCCGGCGTTTACACATGCAAGTGCAAATTCGAAAAACTCAATACACTCACACATTTTTACTAACACCATCACATTTTTCGCACTTGCAGCCCAACTTGCAAGAGAATTTGCTTGCAAGTAAATTTTTGACACTTGCAGCAAGTAAAATGACAAATAAAGAAACAGTGTTACCGTGGATGTATTTGGTATCAATTTACTAGTACTTAGTAATATAAGAATTAGGTTTATAGTTTATTTTCTGTGTTTTTAAAAATAAAAACAAAATAAAAAAAAACACTACTGCAAAGCAACATATATTCATGGTATTTTAAAACATAAATTGCAAGTATTTAAAAAAAAATTGTTAATCAAAATATTTTCTTAGAAATTTTATGATATCGGTAACTACGGCAATACTGAATTTTCATATTTTAAAAATAAACATAATTTTTTCATCAAGATGGACCAGAAATAAAATAAAGAAATAATTAAATTATTTATATATAATAAATTTCGTGATAACATTAACATGATAATGTTTTTTTAACCCAAAAATTAAGCTTTTTTCAAAAGATGTTTTCGCTTCGAGAAAATTTGAAAAATGAAGTTACAACTGACTGTGTAAACACTCAAGTTACTTGCAAGACTTTCGGCTATTTCTTCAACATTTTCGTTGATAATACATATACACTACTTGCAAGTAATCACTTGCATGTGTAAAGACAGGATAAGGTCAATTACAATAACTCAATTTGATGGCAGTTTGTCATCGCACTGATGACATGCTTTATAAAACCGACTTCGATTCGTCATTTCTGTGATGCCAATGTGTCATCCCATTGATGACATCATTTACATATTTGACACTGATTACAATTTGGCCAAGTGATGTTAAGGCTGACATCACAGTGATGTAAAATGTCATGGGATCAAAAACGAAGACACTTGCCATAGTACTGATGTCAAAATACATTAGCGCTAAGACACCTTTTCTATCAGTGTAGTATATCAAAATTTAATTTAATTTTGCTTTAACCTTCAAAAACGAATCGTGGATCAAGTTCATAGTTGTTAAGTGTCGCGGAAATCTGCCATTAGGGTGCCAATGTTTTTCTACGTTACGTACTTACTAGGGTATTCATTTAATCGGGCTTTTGCTTTAATCGGTTAATCACTCGATTAATTAACCGAGGTTTATAATTAATAAAGTTTTTTTTTTTATAAATTAAGTAAGTTCAATAAATAAAAATTAATAAATGAATTGAGCAATAACATAACTATGAACTAAAACAAGCAAACAAAAAAATAATTCATAAATATGTAATACATATTTTTTAATTAATACATTTTAAGTATTTTAAGCGATTCTTTTCTTTAGTTTTGATAAAATTGGATTTGAAGAAAATTCTTGAATTTATCGTAGATGTTGGAGCAATCAAAAGCAAGCCATTATACAGAATATCTAATTTCTCCGTCCTTTTCCTGGATTTCTCTGAGCACATAAAATCTTTCATTATACCATCAGAGTCCTGGTTTAATTTTTTAAAAATTTTAATCGGTTAATTCTGTTAAAAGATTGATATTAGAAGATATGAGAATAAACCAATAACTAAACATATAAAAAGTACGTGAAACAAAAAGCTGTTGACAATAAAAACTTATTTAAAATTAAAATCACATTCTTTGTTTGTATGAAAAAATATTTTCTAAACACATTCCTTTTGTATATGAGACGAAGCAAATAATTAAAAACATGAAAAATATGTTAAAATACTAATAATTTGAAAATTTTGTTACATCGGTTAATCGACTGAAATTAACCGGTTTAATCGTTAATCAAAAAAACCAATTTTAAATTAACCGATCAGTAAATCGGGTAGTATTTAATCGGTTAACCGTTATTCGTTATGAATACCCTAGTATATTGTATACCGACCAACTCCAGTTAGTCTTAAATTCTGTTTGTGCTTATTAATCAAACAGGGCTGTAAATGTTTATATTAATACAATTGCCATAAAAATAACTTAGTGTTTTTATACGAATATGTAATTTCATTTTACATAATTTTACAGTCAATATATTTTAAAAATTTTAATTAAACAAAGTCCACATTTAATAGAAAGAAAAAAGAAATTATTCAAATATTTTTTTTTTAATTTTTCTTTCCAAAGGTTTTTGTTTTGATTTTGAAATTGAATATTTCCTTGACTTTTATACCAAAAGAAGGAATGAAATAAAAAAAAAAAACAAAGAAGTCTGTATTCGACTTTACCGAATCTTTGATACCCTTCGCCAAGAATTACAAATTTTCGGGAGTGGACTTAAAATTAAATCTGTAATAATTTATAAACCGATAATCATAGAATTATTTATTAAATAAATCGAGTTTATCTTAAATTTCATAAAAAAAAACCAAAATTCCGCCACCGATTCTGCGCTAGTTCTGTGTCTTGGACGCTTTTATGACCTAGTACCCGCATACCTTTTTTACTGATATCAACTGATTACTCATGTTGGCTCAATTATATCTTTTTTTTTACAGTTGGTCCACATTTGAGTCCATAAATAGCTTACTACTAAACCGAGAGTGCTGAATTTCAATCTTAATTGTTGATCGCATTAATGACGGGCATACCATATCTCTACTATCGAAACATATTTCTACAATCTACAACTATCTGCGGGGAAGAATACTTCTGGTATCTGTTATCACGGTTCACTGTCTTATATGTAGGCATGCACAGCTTCTCTGGCAGTCAGACACTATTTTTACTGTCCCAGCTTGAATGACGAAAATGAAGAGAAGGACGTTGCATAACTCCCATTTGACTGTTCCTGGGATCCGCAAGGATCAACACAAATTTTAGCTGATGGTGCCTCGGGAGTAAGTAGCCCCTGGCGTATCAAACCGGTCTGACTATTGATGAGGTCTCCGTTAGAATACTTTACAAGAAATGCTTCATGATTCCCGAGGACTCGGAAGATTGTATTGTCCTTCTTTGAAGGAGTACTTTCAGGATAGCACGTGGTGGCTTTAGTTACTGCCCACATCGCGGGTGCCTATGGGATATAATTTCTAGTAGGGGAGCCCCTCTTTGGAGTTGGCACCTGGCTGCGATGTTTAAAACATCCTAAGGTTCTGTTGCTATCAGTACTTAAACTGCCTTGAATCTGATTAGCAGTGGAGGTTAAATAGCTCCTGCTCTTAAACAAGGGGGAGAGTGTGACTTGGCGGTCGTACTCTCAAATAGCGACCTGTGTATGAGATATGATTCCCGCATACGTGGGGGCACTTGGTAAATGCTTTATTTAAGGCACAAAGTGGTTGAGATCAGGCCGGTCATATTTGACGATTTATTGGCATTTTGCTGATTTTTTTACTATAAATTACACTGGGGAACAGTCATTTTGCGGCCTGGAACTTTATTGCAAATTTTTACCAATTTGATATCGCGGATTTCAAATCTAGCATCCATTTTTCTCTATCAGCTCGACTTTGCGAGATATACCGTTATGTCCAAAATTAAGACACTTTCACTACATATATTGGAATAACTAAAACGGTTCACCATATTCAGTTAAAAAAAAGCTGAAACTCGCCAATATATATTTCCCTGGTAGTTTCAGAGATGTCGATGCAGTTTAAAAAAATTTAGTTAAACATATTTCGAATGAAATGAGCTTTATTACAATGCAATCGGTGCACAACTTTGGATTTTGTTCACAATATAAAGTTCCTGTCAACACAAAAAAAGTTCAATTTAGTTAGTTCCCTTGTATTATCAAAGTGCCGGATTTTTGCTCAAAAAAAAATGCCGATTTTTTGATAAAAACTTACAACACGGTATTTTTATCTTCCACTATCTTCTTTTCCTGTGATTTCACCCTTAACTTCTCCTACTCTTTCACACTAGATTTCTTTCACTAATTAAGGCTAACAATGGACCATATTGGTGTCTGAGGGTGTAAAGTTTGCTTCGCACCAGCCTTTCTAACCTATCCTAACCTTAAACGCGGTATCTTTTGGTTTATTTTATATAACTTAATAATTTTGAGTAAAGTTCTGAGCAAAATCATCTGGCAACTCTGGTTGAGATTTACCATGAGATTAGGCCATAGCGCAGGTGTTCATATAAATTGATATCACGGTTGTTCTGCACTGGCGAGGAGGCAACTAGCCGCGAAAATCTGCCACTTCTGACGGATTTTCAGGATATTTCTGGCGTTGAAATGGAGTGTATTTTAAACTTCGTTGGAATTTTGGATTGGTTCTTCGGTCGGAGTTCTGTTTAGCGGAACTCCATTCTAAAACAATAGATCATTTGAGGGGCTTAAAGCACAAGGGTTTTAAGAGTTTTTTTTCAAAAATTGAGATTAAGTGATCTTTTACCCCGTGTGCTCCAAGCGAAACAGGTATTTTAATGAAAACTGCTAGCATTGGCCGCCGCCATATCTCGCTCCCGGGTGAGAATTCCACATTCCATATGTAATCGCAATAAATAAAAGCACTAAAAAAAGGTCTTAGTGTGCCAGATGAGTACTGACTTCCATTTCTATCTAACCAAAACAGAACTTGCAATAATTTGATTTTAAACTCATTCTATTCTCTTGAATTGTAGGGAAGTAGGCGTGTTTTTGACGGACATGGCTCGAATTACTCAATGACCCGAAATATACTATATATACAACCCAATTATGAATACAAATTTCCCGGAAGTTTTTTGCTTTTCCCATTTTTTCCTTTTTAAATTCTATTGTTAAAATGGGAAAAGGGAAAAAAACTCCCGGGGAATTTTTATTCGTAAATAAACTGTTAAAGATACTTAATGGGGTCTTAGGAGAATAATTTTTGGATATTGCACATGGAATAACAAACTAAACATACTCTCGTTCACCACCTTGTGGTGGAAAGACAAATAAACTGATTAAACATTTACCATTGAATGTCTTTGCACCGTAAACTCTGGCGTGTAAATTATGTTAATATCATGCGCTTTATGTGATTAATTAAAAAAAAAAACATTTTTTTTCTCTAAAAATTCATTATGTTTATACGATAATTTATAACCGTTTGTAAGCATAATTAACTGGGGCAACTGGGGTCTACGTCAACCAAAGACAGCAAATGAAAAATAAAGAGGGTTTTACTTTTATCTTCATTTTCAAGTGGAAATTAATTCCAACGTTCACTTTAAATTTAAAATTTTACTTTTAAATATTCATAAGTTTTGTGGAAGGGGGAAGGGCGTCGTCTGTCTGTCTTTTCTTAATGCAAAATTTCTTTCACAAATACGTTCAGTATTCAATTCGGAAATAGTCGACTAAAAGAAAATCATGTTAAAGAAAGTTAATGATCGGTTAAGTTTCAAAGTTCGTTGAGTTTGTATGGTTTTAATGGTTTTAAAGCTAAAGGTTCACGCTACGCGTTTAAAGCGTTGATGTATCTGCTAAAAAAAAAAATAATAGAATTAGTGTAAAATGTGTCGACAAGTTACACAGCACACTCGTAGAATACATAAACGCGTCGAACGCATAAAAATATGTTCACGAAAGAAAAAGAGACGCTAACGAAGTAGCGGGTTAAATGCTAGTCAAAAATAAAATCAGTTTTAATTAATAATTTAACCAAGTGTATTAAAAGTTTATTTATATTTACAACATTACTGCAGAAAATGTTGTTAATATAAAAAAAAAAAAAAAAAAAAAAAATTAATTGATACTATTAATTTGCTTAATGGTGTAAATTTAATTAAGTATTTAATTAATATCACAAATTTTTGTATTGAAATCAATTTTTATATTTTCTGTACACTGTGAGGTCATGTTTTATTAAGATTAAGGTTTTTCAAAGATCCCCCATAAAGCCCAAATCTGAAATATTCTGACATTCGGCTTAGGTATAAAAGATTCGGAATAGCGGATATTTCTTACTTGCTTAAGCTTAAATTCTTTGTTAAAGAATTTATTTTAATTTAAAAAATAAAATGGTTATGATAAAATTAGTATATTTAAATTTTATAAGAATCTTTTTTTAAAGTTGTTGTTCTTAACACTTCTTAATATTTTTTTTTTTATTGTTTTAGTATTTTGATTAATACATATAAACTATTTTATTGTCTTAAGCAATAATTTATTACATCAATAAAAATTTATCAAATAAAATTTATTTAAGATGGTGTTTTTACAAAAGTTATAGAAAAAAAAATAATAAAAAACCAGCACTCCCAAATGAATATTTGAAGCATGTGAAACTCATAAATATGACAGTCAAATTAAATATATTTTTATGTATTTTTAAAAGAGAAAATAAACGTAACGAATTCAAATTAGTTTTATGTCAAAAAACCAAAAATGCTATAGTTTGCAAATTAACAATATGGGGAGTTCCATAACAAAATGTTTTTAATCTTCTTAATACCTGCTTTACACTATCTCACAAGTCTTACGTGTTTTGGAAAAATAAAACCCTGTGATATTAAGTTGTTATTGTTTTTTTTTTTAATTTTCAAACAATTATTAGATCAGAGATGCATTTAAGTTTAAATACGTGAGACTTCTGTGATAGTGTAAAACGGCCTTTTGTAATTTTCTTTGGAAGGTATTAAACTTTTGAATAAGTCCAAAAGGATATAATTTTTTCCAACAATTTGTTGTGGTAAAAAAGTTGTCGGGAACTTTAAAAAATCAAATATCTTGACTCTGGAGGTTTTTTTTTTTATATAAAAAAGGCAATTCAGAGAAAAATAGTTATTACCAGGGAAACCATAAATATGCAATTGCATGTTTTTCCTTGTGCGACCAATGAAGGCGGAAACAATAGCCCAATTCACAATCTTGCGCAAATGGTCTTGTATCGTAGCATTTGCAAAATGGTAAATAGTAAATACTATAGTACACTTTTGGGATTATAGTAAATACTATACCATTGGGATTATAGTAAATACTATACCATTTTGCAAATGCTATGATGCAAGACCATTTGCACAAGATTGTGATTTGGGCTATTATATTCATTCATTTTAGAGCTTTTTTATGAATTTTGGCATCGATTTGTTAGTGCATATTTTTGAATATTTTAACCCTTTACAGGATTTTTTTTTTTGCATAATTTTGTCAAACAAGCATTTTGACAAGTTAATAGCGAATATTTTGCCTTTTTGAGGCAAATTTTGATAAATGTTAAATTTATTAAGATGCTTACAAGAACTTTCGCAGCAAATAAAAAAATCAATTTTTTTTTCAAAATTCTGGTTTTTCTGTTTTAAATATACATACATTTGTATACCCAACGTGTTGCTTCAATTTCGCCATATTCATTTAACTTTTAATCTAAAATTGTAAGTCAAGGCAGGTTGTCATTAAAGATAAATGTCATTTTAAACTTTCAAATTTTATATTTATAGAAGCAAAAATTAAGGTAAAAAGCTTTTGGCGATGTAATACAGAGAAATCTGGACCAATCTTTTAGTAAACCGACCGACTCAGAATCTCTGTTGAAAGCGATCTCACGATGTCCGATGTCTGGCTGGGTGTCTGTCCATGTTCACTTCGTGCTCAAAGTGCAAGTTGCAATTTTGTAGATAATTTTATCAAGTTTGGTAAAAACATTTAATTTGTACTAAGGACGAAGTCTAAGTAAATGATGAGAATCGGTCTACACTGATGGAAAAGGCGTCTTAACGCTGATGTATTTTGACATCAGTACCGTGTCGTCGTTTTTGACCCCATGACACTTTACATCACTGTAATGTCAGCCTTAGCGTCACTTGGCCAAATTGTCATCAGAGTCAAAAATTTAAATTATGTCATTAATGGGATGACACATTGGCATCACAGTAATGACGATGACAAACTGTCATCAAATTAAGTCATTGTTATTGACCTTAAGTCAAATTGAGAGAATATCATTATTTACTTACTCGTTACACATGTTTGTTTCACTTTTGTTGTATTCCGCCCTTTGCTAGCAGAAGAACTCTCAATAATAAGACACCAGCAGAATGTCTGATATGGTTTTCGTAATAATTCTACTTTAAAAATTTGATGTATTTAAATAAATAATTTAAAAAAATAGAATATGGGAATTTTATGTATACATGATATATATTATGTCATCGCACTGATGACAGATTGTCATCGCACTGATGACATGATATATTATGTCATTGCACTGATGACAGTTTGTCATCGCATTGATAACAGTTTGTCATCGCATTGATGACAGTTTTTCTATACTGATGTCAAAATACTATGACGCCTATTCTATCAGTGTACACAAAATGTGGCATCGAATTGATGTCACTGTTGTCTAGCATAGATGACGTATAAATTATGACAAAATTTGATGATGACGTTCGTCATTGCATTGCTGTTACTTTGATGTCACAATTCTGATATTAGGGAATCATCAATATAAAGACGCATTTTTATATGAGTGTATAATTTCACATATTAACCATCAAAACCTCTTTCCAAATTAGAGTTTTTGTGTCCGCAAACCATCTTATTATGTTGGTATTTAGATTAAATTCGTCGCAAAAATATTTTACTGCAAATTAAATTAATTTCGAGTTTTTACTGCATATGTAATGCGCACAAAACGCGTTTTGCACAGCATATTTCTGGTTTCCCTGGTTATTATATTATTTGTGATATCAAGCCCTGACCTAAAAAAAAGCTTAAGCGACAAAAACACAATTGTACAGAGGAAGGTTTTTTAAATTATATATTTCATTAAAATTTTGTATTAAGATTGGCGCTTAAGCTAAAATGGTTTTTGTAATACAATCGTAACGGACCATGACATTTTAGGAAATGATGCACGTGTTGCCAATAAATTCATTTATTAAAAAAAACGAAAATTGGAAATGATGTCGCTTAAGCTATTTTTGCGATAAGTATATTTTTTTTTTATAATTTTTATAAGAAATTTGGTTCAGTGTACACACATTGTTACATTAAAAAACGAAGCAAACGTATCGTTGTGTGAGTTTGGTAAACCCTGCTCTAGGCCGTTGTTATTTTGGATTATTAAGACTTCATATTTGGTCGCATATTTGGGGTATTTTTCGGTTAATGCTTACCTTTAGCGAATTTGATGTTTTCGGAATTGATCGTCTAGCCCGTTTTTAGCATTTTATATTAGACCCTTCTAGTACCACCAAATACAGAGCATAATCTTGGCGCCATGAAAACTCGGCTGGTTGGGAGGACTTCGAACTTTTTTTTTTTCAGTACTTCAGGGTGTCCCTATGGATTCATTATTAATCGCCAATAATTACTTGTTGCAAAAATTACTTTTTTAAGGCTTAAAAGCAACAATTGGGATATTCCAAGTAGATTTATCGACTTCGCTCGATTTCTACTCCAGTAGGGCTAAGTTTATTGCTTTTAAATAAATTCTGCGTATGAGAAACGTTTTAATTTTCTAAGTTTATTCACAGCGTCTTGTTAAATTCAATAAAAAACAGCGTCTTGTTATGGAACTCCTCAAATTGTATCACAAAAAAATCTGTAAATGTATTAAACAAATTTAAGCATTTGAAAGTTTTTAAATATTATTTTTTTTTTTTTAAAAACTGAATGAATAAAGCTTAAGCAAGCTTGTCTGTTATATTTAAATATTTTTTTTTAACTTTTAAATTTTTTTTTAATATTGTTTAATTATTTCTTCATTTTACTTAAATATAAAAAGTTTCCGTTACTTTTGATTAAACTCAAGACATTAAACACTTGATCTGACCAGCGTACGATTTAATCCTGTGTGAATTTCAAACTTAAAACTGCAAAAAAAAAAAAAATAATAATAATAAATTCTCAACACGCCCGAAATAAAAATTGTATTTTTCTTATTGTTGTTGTCTTAAGAGTTTTGAAAGTTTTTCTTATAAACTCCTTTAAAATTAAAAAAAAAAAAAAAAATTGAAAGGCATAAACTAAATAAAAAAAGGTTATTGCTAGGGTATGCGTGTTCGAAATTCCGAAATTCGAATTGCCGGGATTTTTTTTCCTCTCACGTTTCTATTGATTTATATATTTTTTAATACTTTCTTGCTTCAATTCAAACGTTTTCTTTCTATCAGCCCAATTATAAATAAAAACTCCCCGGGAGTTTTTTCCCTTCCACCATATTTCCTAAGCAAATTCAATTGTAAAAATGGGAAAAGGGAAATACTCCGTGGATTTTTTTTTTAATTGGAAAGATTTTATAACTTTTATTTTTATTTGTTTTTATTTTTTCCGCTATTCTTATTCATAGATGGGCTGTATAAAATTTGTTTAAAATAAATTCATTTTATGTCCAAATAACACATCGTCTTAAAATTTTGGATAGAGAAAAAATATTTCCAGGAATTAGAGTTTTCTTTATAAAGAAAATCGAGTTGCTGGTTTTTTATTTTACCCAATAAATCACTAAAGATAAAGCACAATGTGCTAAATGCAAGATTTTTCAGACAAAATCCATCCCAGTGCAATATACATACATTTGTCATAAAAAACTGTATAAAAAATGTATATTTTGTATGTGAGGCCCCTTAAAGAATAGAGATAGCGGGTAAGAATGTGATAAATAAATGCTGGCAATGAAAAATAAAGTGGAGTCGGTCATACATATGACCCGTCTAGGGGCATCATGAGAGCTCTGGGCCTATTTATTACACTTACATAAATTTTAAACTTTAAATGAGAGCCCCCTTAACGAATGTAGACAGCGGGTATAACTACCTTAAAGAAAATGTTGGTGATGAAAAATGAAGTGGGGTCAGTCATACATTTGACCCTTTTGGCCAATTTTATTTTAAAATTTCATAAACTTTGTTTGTGAATCCCCTTACGGAAGGATGATTAGTGGTAAGTATACTAGAGAAAAATGTCGGGAAGGAAAAATGAATGAAGGCCGGTCTTACATTTAACACCTCTACGAGTGACTCTGTGTCATTCTATTGACAAAGCTGACCGGACGTATCTGCGCTGTGGCCATTTTATTTATTAAAGTGCTGCATGAATAACTTCATTCATGAACATACTGAACTGTTTATTCAATGAAGTTCGTATCCAAACAAACTTCAGACCACTGAACAAACTGTTGTTTTATTCATGCTGCTAGCAAACACATTCCGTTTCATATGGCAAACACAAAGACACGCAAAACACATTGCTGAAAAATGTTTTTGAAAATAAATAAAATTTTTTTTAAGTTTTAAAATTTACATTAAAAACAATTAATTTACATTGAAAACAAAGTCAAATTTGTATAATTTTTATTATTTTAATATTAATGTACTTCCTTATCTTGTTGCTTTTACTCTTCATGGTTATTGTTGTTTTTTTTATTTTTCCTAATGTTTTTCATTTCTTTCAACTGGCAATACTGACTCTAAAATAAATGTATTATTCCATGAACTTATTCGACATTTATTCAGTGGTTGTTTTGTTTCAGAGTTGTTTGTATTCATATTCTCTTGCTTAAGTAAACAAAAACACTGCATCTTATTCGTCTCTTAAATTTCGTGTGTTTGTTGCTTTCATTTCGTAGTTATTCATTGTACTGAATACAAACGAAGCAAATACAAAATTATAATGAAAGTTTCATGAACATCATTATTAAGTTTCATGCAGATGTTTATTATTTATAATTGGAACCCGATTACCGAATATATTTCCACAAAATAAAAAAAATAAAAAATAAGAAAAACAAGGCTAAGCCTAAAAATGGTAAAAAAAATTCAAGCTAAAATAACTTAGAGAAATAAACTGGAATTTCTTCTTTATTTGCACAAGCTACAAGCTTTACAAAGTCTACATAACCCGAGGTGGTCAACTTTTACACCCTGTATCTCACCTTGCATTCTAATAGGGGGCTCACAAACACTATTTTCTAAAAGTCTATGTTCTCCTCTGCGAATCGCTCATACATAATTTTGCAATCCGACCTGTAGTTTAGGAGCTTTAGATTTATTACCACTTTTTTGCGATTGACACCATAGTGCGAACAGGATGGTGCCACTTGCCACAAAACTGGATATTTTCAAAGAAAAGTTCGAAAATTGCGATATTTTTCGTACAGGAGGACTGAATTGGCCACCAAGATTGTGCGATTTGACGACTAGACAATTTTTTATGAGGTTTTTTTAAATCGAAAGGGTACAGCAATAATCCCACATCATTTCAAGAGCTTAAAAATAACATTATCGAGCAGATATCAACCATTGACAACAGTTTCATGAAAAACGTAATTGAGAATTTTGGTTAAAGATTGGGAGCCAGCCGAGTCAGTATGGGGGAGGTGGGCTATTGCCCGACATAATCTTTCATTTTTAAGCCGAACCAAAGTAATGTAATAAACTAAAATAAAAATATTTTTAATATCACAAAAAAAAAACTTTTTTTTTATTAAAATTAAAAGGATACCTCAATTTTTGGACACCATTTATATATGTCTAAGTGCTGGTTCACACTCCTCAAGTCTTAGCCGTCAAGTCTTGAGCCTTTAGGTGAGAAGGGAAAAGAGAATTCCGTTTATTTTCCTCTCTCTCATAAAAACTCACGACTTGACGGCTAAGACTTGAAGAGTGTGAACCAGCACTATAAAAAAAAAGTAAATGATATTTTTCCCTATTTCTTGCAAATTGCCAGGAATCCCCGGGAAATTTATTACCGAATTGAAACCCTAACTATAATTTAAATTTGATTTTCTTTTTAAAAAAAAAAAAACATTTCGCTCTAAACTGTTATAAATTCGAAAGATGTATGTGTTGTGTAATTTTTAATTAAAAATATTTGTTGACGGACAAAATCAAGAAAGGAAAGAGAAAATAAAACTCTTTCAGTCATGATACTCGTAGTTTTTGTTTATTTTTTTTTTTGGAATTTGAAAATGTTGCTGAAACTTTTTTTTTAATAATATAAACGACAAACGCAATTTTAGTTAGTGATCAGTTTAGATGAGAGTATACTGGTTCTAAATGCAAGTATTCATTTATTATATTTTAAATAACACGCTAAAAAAGGAATAAAATAAAAACAACAGAATATCAGAAAACGAGTTAGAGTTTGTTGGTTTGCAGCGAATTGGCAACACGCGCTACAAAAAATTCTTCTACGGCCTTGAGAAAAAAAAATGTGGAAAAACGTGGTGAAAAATAAAAAAAGATCGGTGACCTATGAAACTTATTACGTTTGTAGTAGGATTCGTACGATGTGTTTCCTTTTGACTTTTTCTCTTGAGGGCGTTTTCCTAAGTTGTAGGTTATTGAACGGAAGCTACAAAACACAGCGGCCCTCAAAGCCAACATAAGCCAAATTTCGCCTTATTTATTCGCCAGATTAAGGAAAACTTGGAGATTTTGGATGAGGTTGCCGCGGTCATTCGCAAGACGAGAAATTCCACACACAATTAATAGAAAAAACCATAATATGGTTGTGGCTTTGAGATGGAGGCATAATTTAAACACAGTATGTTTCCTGGTGACAATTATATGGTTAAATTTTACCATAATATGTTTAAAGGATTTTCGTTTAAATAGTTTTAATGAAGGTGACCATATTGAAAAAATGCTTTTTCTCTGCGTGCATATAGCGTGTTTTTTATGCAGGATAGAACTTAAAATTTTATAAAATAGCACAAAAATACAAATCTATTTTAATAAAAAAAAAGTTTTTTTCAAAACATGTTCTTGACACTGCACACTTTGAACGTCAATTTTTGGGCCATATTTCGAGCATTGCTGGCGTTATGTCAGGAATAAAACGAAGAGTTGGCCTTCAAGTTGTTAATTTTTTCTGAATTATCAGCATAGACCAGTAACTTGACGAGGCCCAAGAGTAAATAATCAAGAGGTGCCAAATGACCAGTTGCTCATTTTAGGAATATTGATGAACAAAATTATTTGTGAAAAGAAAAGCCCTATTTGTATAAAGTTTCACATATTTAAGAACAAAACAGTTGAAGTATTTAGTAACAAAGGGCAAAATTAATAGAACTCAAGAAGCTTTTAGTTGGAAAATTCCATCTTCTATGTTTATGATCATTTTTAAACAAAATAAATATGTCTTATATAATTTCCTTATTTGTATGTTCCTCTTTGTTTGTCTATCCAGATCCTTTTAAAGCCCACTGATGGGCTAGAAAGCTGAAAATTAGCATGCATATTGCAAAACACCGAGGCCAAATCCTAACGTAATTCGATATTTGATTTTTGGACTGTGGGCAGAGAATTAACTGGTAAAAAGGGCGTGGCAAAATTAATTTTTTTTATTTAGCTTATATTAAAGCCCCCAACTGACATAGAAAGCCTAGTCCTAACAATAGAACATAGTCTGAAGTAGTCGGATCTTAGATTTTTGGACAAGGGAGGGAAGAATTGGGAGAAGAAGGAGTGTGGCAAAACTGTCTTATTTTACATTTCTGCTAAATTTGAAGGCCGCTAAGACCAATGAAGCTTAGAATGACGAAGCATATGGTTCTGACGTTGGGCCTTACCTTAAAGTAGTTAGAATTGAAATTTTTTAACTATGGGCGGAGAATTAAGAGGAAAAATGGGCTTGGAATTTTTTTTTACATGCATATTAACTAATTCGGAAAACCCTCAATAACCTAGGAAGATGAAAATTGATATGCATGTTGTTTGGACCAAGGAGAAGATAAACTGGAATGAACTAGAATGAACTGGAATTTTGTTATCCGATGTTATGGCGGAGTGGCGAAAGGAAAAAAGGAGCATCATATATTAAGGAGAAACCCATTGTTTAGACTGCTGCTTGGTCTCCGGAGTGTTGTAATGGATCCACGTAGGCACGTATATAAATTGCAATGGTTTTCGAAAGTAATGCGATATTGGGTTGTCTTAAGTAATTTTTAATATTATTCGTTCTAAAATTTATAAGTACACCTCCTACTAAAAGTTTTTTTTTCAGTATTTATTTATTGAATCTTCATATATTAAATATGAACTAACAATAATTAATAAAATCTTATCCTAATATTTGCTTTATGTCCAGCCAGTGCCAGACAAAAAATATTTCGTCATCACGGTTTCTGTTCACATGTGTAGGTGTTTATCGCTCATCTGAATGGGTGAGTGCTGCAGTGTCTCTTTAATCGAGTGTGGCCGCCATAATTTAAAATATTTCGAGCTAATGGATTTGGGTGCAGTTCCAGCCTTTTTAAATATTTTACTGCATATTTCGTTATCATAGTTTTTACTAATGGCACATTGAGATCCTTGAGGATATTTGAGGTTTTGACGTACCAGGGAGCGGCTGTGATTATTCGAAGAAGCCGAGGCAGTGCCGATCTAGATGTATACCGAGGTGTTTTACATGCGAGTGTTGGGGTATTATTTGATTATTGATTTTCATAGGGGGGCACGTGCCCCGACGCAATGTGAATGTTATATGTGCGCATTTTTGCTTATTGATCTTTATCCTCCATTTTTTAACCACCTTTCCAGTTCAAATATATGATCCTGTAAGTACCGAGATGCTTCTCGACAGTTTTCATGTACGCTTAGAAAAGCTGTATCGTCCGCAAATGTTGAGGTTTGTGTGTAGATGTTTGTTGGCATGTCCGAAGTATAAATTAAGTATAATAGAGGGCCCAGGATGCTGCCTTGTGGGACTCCAGCGTTAATTGGCTGAGGAGAACTTAAAAAATCGCCTTCTTTAATAATAAATTGACGACCAACTAAGTACACCCAGAGAAAAAATGTGTTAAAAAATGCTCACCTCCAACAAAACTATTTTAAAAGAAAAATTTTTAACATATTTTGTTTAATTTAATCATACTTTTGTCACCGTCAAACATATTATGGTTAAATTTGTCCTCCATCAAGAAGCGACAACCATATTATGGTTGCCTCCAAACATATTTTGGTTAATAATAGCTAAAATATGCTTAACACTTATAATAGCATGGTTGATTTTTAACCATAGGATGTTGCTCTTGGAAAAGAGGAAAATACTATT
The DNA here is from genome assembly GCA_943735925.1 of Pollenia amentaria. Taxonomy (NCBI): domain Eukaryota; kingdom Metazoa; phylum Arthropoda; class Insecta; order Diptera; family Polleniidae; genus Pollenia; species Pollenia amentaria. The sequence goes on from OX031010.1 coordinate 28,037,898, forward strand.
GTTAATGTAAAAACAAATTGTTGTCATATTTAACCAAAACATGTTTTAAGACAACCATAATATGGTTGCGGCCTCTTGATTGAGGACCAATTTAACAATAATATGGTTGTCGGCGACAATAATATGGTTAAATTAAACAAAATATGTTTAAAAATTTTCTCTAAAAATAGTTTTGTTGGAGGTGACCATTTTTAAACATATTTTTTCTCTGCGTGTAGCTTTCAAAAAGCTTGTGTATGTTTGCTGGTAAGTTTTGCTGCAATTTCAGTAAAAATCCTTCATGCCAGACTTTCTCAAAAGCTTGAGACACATCGATGAAGAGTGCTGAGCAATATTTATTTTCTTCAAAGGCTTTTCTTATGACATTTACTATTCGATGAGTTTGTTCAATTGTGCTGTGCTTTATTCTAAAACCGAATTGATGATTTGGAATACATCTATTTTCATTAAAAATCGGCGTTAATTTTGACACTAGAAGTTTCTCAAATAGCTTTGAGATATTGGATAATAATAGTGTTTGGGAATTCCCGGACTTTTTCATTTCCCGGGAAACGGGAAAAAAAATTTTTATTTCCCGGGAATCCCGGGAAATTTTTATTATCAAAAATAATCATAAAAAGTCATTAAAATGTAACAAAATTTATGTTTAAAACAGTTTTATTAAAAAGGAACAATATGTGTATCACAAATTTGCTTGTGTAAAACTAATTAAATATACAAAACACAATTAAAAATTAAAAAAAATAGAGATCTTCATTACCAAACTTAAAAAAAATAACATACATATATCCATATATGTATATCTATATAAGTTTTTAGTTTTTTAAAAATGTGGTTTTTAAAACCACTAATGCGTTGAGTAAGTCACTGGACATTCTATTTCTCCACTTCGTTCCAAAGTGACCAGCAAGAGAAAAAAAACCCTTTCACTTTCCACCGAAGTTGGTTTTATAGTGCCATTGTTGTGAGGTAACTCCTTATTTGTTTCTTGGTCAACTGTTGTTGGAGTATCTAGTTTTATTTTGTGAACCATTCTAAGTTGTCGGATAAAGCCACTGGTGCTGCCTCCTTTGTGCATAAGCCTTTTGGGACAAAGTTTGCATTGACCTGCGTTGTCTACTTTCGTAAAATATTTCCATACTTCAGACATGTTTACCTTTTAAGAGTACAATTAATCAAAAATCTAAAAATTCTTTAACAAATACTTACTTAAAATTGATTTGAAGTTGGTAAGGTCGCTTTATTTTATGTTTTTTGTCAATTTTATGCAGAATTGGATTGTTTGATTTTGTTTGAATTACACACGGCGAATTCATGTAAATGGTGGTGGCAATACTACAACAAGTAGAACAATAATAACACAACATTGTATTTTTGTTCTTGTTTTAGTTGGTCGATTCATCAAAAACACAAGCAGCTTTACTTTTGACATTTCTCTCTCTAAAGGCCATGTCAGATAAAACTTTTGCTTCGCGTTGCGTTACCGATTCGCTTTGACATCCAAGATAAAATATACATACTTATACGAAACATGTCACATAAAGTACTTTCAAAGCGGAGCGAAGCTAAAAGTTAGCCAACTCTCATCTTTTTGCGCGCTTTGACAATTGGCTAATATAATTTTCTTTTGCTTTTTAATTTTTTTGCCAAATTCAATTCCAAAAAACCGTCCAATTAAATTTTTAACATTTATTTTTATAACAAATAATTAAATGTACAAATTACCAACCGCTTTTTTAAGTAAACAAATAATGCGTGAGTGTTGTCAAAGTTTCCATTGTGTCATACACCTTTTGCTTTGCGTTTTTCTGCCAAAGGTAGAAACGTCACGCAAAGCAACAAAGTTGTATCTGACACGGCATTAAGTAAAAGAAAAGTAGCACAGCTGTGTTTCCAACACCACCTGTAAAATGAATACGCCTTGGAATTACATTTAAAAATATTTGATGTTTGTTAAACTGCTGTTTTTTGCCTTTATACAGTAATGTCAACAATTTTAATTTAAAAGCGCTTATCAAAGCAAAAATCTATTTCTACGGGCAAAAAAAATAAGACAAATCACTTTGAGCAACTGAAGTTTTGTTTAAAATATTTTTTATAAATAAAAAAAAAACAAAATTAAATTAATATTAACGTTTTTTATGTAAAATCGCTTATTTTATGAAATTCCCGGATTTCCCGGGAAAAATAAAAAAAATTCCCGGGAATTCCCGGAAAATTTCTGACGGGAAATCCCGGACCCCAAACACTAGATAATAAGCTAAAAGGCCTGTATGACTCAACTTTTGTGTGATCCTTTCCTGGCTTTGGTATTATGGTTACTAAGGAAACCCTCCATTCTTGAGGGTAGTATTGAAGGCGTAAAATAGTATTAAAAATAATAGGAATAATTTTCTTTGCTTTACCTGGTGGCTCCAAAAGCATTTTATAACTGATCTTATCAATACCGGGTGCCTTCTTGGTGTTTAAATCACAGATAGCCTTCTCGATTTTTCTAAACTCGAATCTTAGGGGAATAGCTGCTTCAACAGCTGCTCTACTAAAAGTTAGTGCAAAAAACTTAAATAAAGAACAAGTTTATTCTTTCAGTGTACTTAATATTGGCTCATTCATCATGGATAAGTTGCAATACGAGCAGCACCAAATCGAATATGTTGGAGAAAATAAACTGCGACCGTTTGCTCACAAGTTTAACTATAACGGATATATTTTTATATATAATCCTGGCAGTAGGGTACTTTTTTAAAAAAAGAAAAAGGTAATAATAAAAAAAAACACAAAACAACTCTGAAATAATCGAATGAATATTGCCAGAACACAATCTGCATATTAAACACAAAGAGACAGACAGACAGACACCACATGCATGCACTCACTCACTCACTAACGCATATAAAAGAAAATATTGCACACAAAATTGTTTTATGTGCAACACAAAATTTATATGCTGCAGTTTACTTGGTTGCATATAACAACCACTTGCAACATTATGTTTGTGGTACCACCACGTACTTACACTTACCAAACAAGTACGTTCGATACGTTTTGGCCGGTCAGTTGTTGGTTGTCCTGATGTAACAACTCCCATGTAATTTTTATCCATAAACTGGACAGCCGCCTCTTGGTGTTTTTTCTTCTTCTTTTCTGTTTTTGTGTGTGTGAACAAATACTTCTCTTGTATACAACCTTAAAGCAGGTGTCATATCGAATATTTATTAAAAATAAAAAAAAGCCAAGAAAATATTAAGAAATCTAGCTCCTCGTACTTCAAGAACCAGCTTTTTATATTCGATTTTTTTTTATAACTTTTTTTTGGTTTTGATAACAAATTATTTTTAGATACTTTTTTTCTGCAAGAAGTTGTCATATTTCTTTGATTAAATGTTCAAGAGAATTTCAGCTTATTAGGGTTAAAATGGTACCCTACGGGGTACTTCCAACAAACTTCACTTAAGTACTTTTTTTAGTTTAAGTTTTAAAGAGAACAAATTTTCCTGAATTTAATTTTTAAACACTAAACTGATTTTTTTTGCTAATAAAATAAATTTTTCATATTAAATTCTTTAGCTTAATTTAAAGTCCATACACACCTGCCATTCTTTTTAACAGGCTGGCTTGTTTCTTAAAAATTCTTTCAAAGCGTTTGCCAGTCTGAAACAGGAAGGACTTGTTTTATATATTTTAAATAATGACAAACAAGCAATAAAAGCAAACAAAAAAAATTGTTGGAATACGAATTCTGGCCAAGTAGAAGTTGAAAGAGTTTTGGTTTTAAGGCCACTACAACATTCCTTTGGAGTCAAAAGCAGCAAAAAAAAAATCTTAAAACGGTTTATTTGGGTTTGATTATTTTTAGTTTATCGTTTCCTTTCCTTAAAAAAAAAAAACAAATAAAAAGTTTATGACATTTTAGTTGTTCTCTAATTTTAATTTATTAATTGCTGCAGTAAAGTCATAAATTTTGGAAAAATATTCGAGTTCTAAATATGACATAATCAAGGCGAATTCATACAGTTTTATTAAAAACGGCATTTTATATCGATCAAAATAACATTTAAATTACAATTTAAATGGAAATTTTGATCGTTATCGAATGCCGTAATTTGCCCCCAGTTTTTAATAAAAAACCATTCGAACTGTATGAATTCGCCTGTATTATGTCATATTTAGAACTCGAATATTTTTTTTTTACAATTTAAATGGAAATTTCAATCGTTATCGAATGCCGTAATTTGCCCCCTTTATTCGAAATTATTTGAACGGTTTTATTCAGAATGATTTTTCAAGAAAATCATAACAATTCAAATTATTTTCTATTGTGAATCGAATTTGAAATAGTTCAAAATATGTTCTATAGAAAACCAAATTCTAATCAATTCGAATAGTTTTTTTTTATCAAAAACTAAATTCGAAATAATTTGAGCTAATAATGATTTTTAATTTTAGATATTTTTAATTAGACTTAAGTTCGTTGAATTTAATTTTCATTAAATTATTTTTATGAAGACAGGAATTTTAGAACATGAAATTAATTAAAATTTTTATTGATAATTTTTCATTCTTGACTGCGCTGAGATTTGAACCCAGGCTTTCACGGACCGGTTTCCCAGCCTAGTTTCGATTGTAACCACACATTTCATGTTGTAAAATTCCTGTCTTCATAAAAATAATTTAATGAAAATTAAATTCAATGAACTTAAGCCTAATTAAAAATATCTAAATTTGGATTAAAAACCATTAACAGTTCAATAAAATAACCACAATACTAATGATTTTTAAAGAAAACCGAATTTGTAACACTTAAATCATTTTCTTTAGTAAATCGAGTTAAAAACAGTTTGAACTTTTTATTGTTATAGAAAATCAAATTCTAAAGAGTTCGAAGTGTCTCTTTTTTTTTTGTTAATTTAAAAGTGAATTCGAAATATTTTGAACTTATAATGATTTAAAAAGAAACCCATATTCGTAAATATTCGAAAAAGTTTCTTAAGTAAATTAATTTTGGAACAGTTTAAAGTATTTTCTAAAGAAAACCCAAATTCTTAACAGTTTTAACTTTTTCTATCGAAAACTGAATTCGTAACAATTCGAATTTTTTTTTTTCTATAGGAAAGTGAATTTAAAACAATTCCACATATTTTCTATCGAAAAACAAACTTAGTTTAATTTCGAATTGTTTTTTTTTTTATTAAAAACTAAATTTGAATTCAGTTGAAAGTCGAACTATAGAATAATGTCTTCTGTAGAAAACGAAATTTGGAATTATTTTCATAAACAATTTACTCGAAAACATACGAATAAACTTTTTTTTGTTCAAAAAGTTTCAACATATTCTATGAAAATTTTTTTCCGAAAACATTCAAAAATATATATATAGATTTCTATAGAAAATTTTGTTCGAAAACATTTGAAAATTAAATTTTGTTCAAAATCATTCCAACACATAATTTCTTAATTTTTTTTTTTTTTTTTTTAAGACAGTAGCTTTAATTAACTGCAAAGGCCCTATAGGCTCGGTTATGTAAATCAAGAATTAATAAAAAAAAAAAAAAAAAAAAAATTGAACACATTAGTTCCTCTAAAACATTTTATTTAATAACATTCGAGCGTATAGTTTTCTATAAAAAATTTCGTTCGAAATAATTTTCTATAGCAAATTTTGTTCGAAAATATTCCAACATATAATTTTCTATTAAAAACTTAGTTCGAAAATATTTCAACATATAATTTTCTATTAAAAATTTAGTTCGAAATTATTCGAACATATAATTTTCTATTGAAAATTTTGTTCGAAAACATTGAAATATATAAATTTTTGTAGTAACTGTTGATCGAAAACGTTTGAACATAAAATTTTGTGAGAATGTGTTCGAAAAAAAAATATTTTTTGTTTGCTTAATACATTCGAACAAAAGTAAATTTGGATTAAATATTTTCGAACTTATAACTTTCTATAGAAAATTTTATTCAAATACAATAGAGTTTTGAATTCTTTATATAGAAAATGAAGTTCGTAACTATTTAATCACAATTTGCTATTGCAAATTTTGTTCGAAAATATTCGAACTTATAAATTTCTATAAAAAAATTTTGTCTATAGAAAATTTCACCTGTTGGCATTCGAATTTAAAATTTTCTATATACAAATCTGTCAAAAAAAAAATATTTCAACTCATAACTTTCTATATAAAATGTTGTTGATAAACATTTTAACCCTTATTTCCTATAGAAAATTATGTCTGCTACTACTTAAACACAATTTTCTATTAAAATTTTTTTTCAAATCCATTCGAACTTATGATTTCCTATTGAAAATTTTGTTCGTTATCACATATTATTTAAAAACACAAATATCTAAATAAAATGTTGTTCAATTACATCCGAACTTAAAACTTTCTATTAAAATTTTCTTCGATTACATTCTAACTTTTAATTTTTTTTAATAAAAATTGTGTTCAAAAACATTCGAACTTAAAATTTCCTATAGAAATTTATTTATGTCCCAATGAAAATTCTGTTTAAACTTATAATTTTTTATAGAAAATTTTATTCGAGTACGTTCGACATGAAATTTTCTATAACAAATAAAAAGTTCTGCTGTTGGTTTTATTTACTTTAGAAAATTTGGTTGAAAACATTTGAACTTTTAATTTTTTACAGAAAAATATGTTCGAAAACAATTTATCTGGTTCAGAAAAATTTAAACTTAAAATTTTCTACACTCATAGAAAAATGCGTCTTCATATTTATGATGCTGTAACATCAATGTTATTGCAAATGGCATCAATGAGGCAAAAAGTGACATCAATCCAATGACGAACGTCATCTTAAAATTTTTTCATATGCTATGACTACAGTGACATCAATTCGACTCAACATTGTGTACACTGATAGAAAAGGCGTCATACGGCTGATGTATGTTGACATCAGTATGCCATAAGTGTGATGACAAACTATCATCAGTGTGATGACAAACTGTCATCAGTGCAATGACAAACTATCATCAGTGCAATGAAAAACTATTATCATTACAATGACAAACTGTCATCATTACAACAACAAACTGTCATCAGCGCGATGACATATGTATCATATGATCAGTGTGATGACAACCTGCCATCAGTGTGATAAACTGTCATCAGTGCAATAAAAAACTGTCATCAGGGCGATGAAATAATATATCGTGCCATAATATATTATTTACATTATTTTCATGCTTAGAAAGTAAAATTAGAAGCAAAAATTCCCATATTCAATTTTTTTTAACTTATTTATTTGAATACATCAAATTTTTCAAGTAGAATTATTAAGAAAACCATATCGGGCATGCTGCTAGTGTCTTATAATTGAGAGTTCTCCTGTTAACAAAGGGCGGAAAACAACAAAAGTGAAACAAATATGTCTAACGGGTAAGAAAAAAATGATATTCTATCAATTTGACTTAAGGTCAATTACAATGATGCAATTTGATGACAGTTTGTCATCGCACTGATGACATACATTATTAAACCGACTCCGATTCGTCATTTCTGTGATGCCAATTTGTCATCCCATTGATGACATAATATAAATTTTTGACCCTGCTGACAATTTGGCCAAGTGATGTTAAGGCTGACATCACAGTGATGTAAAGTGTCATGGGGTCAAAAACTATGACACTTGTCATAGTACTGATGTCAAAACACATCAGCGTTATTTCTATCAGTGCATAGAGAATAAAAAGTTCGAATGTCGTACTCTCAATTTTCCTTAGAAAGTTTTGTTCGTTGTAATCAAAACACAATTTTACAAAGAAAATTTTGTTTGATTATTTTCGAAGTTAATATTTTCTATAGAAAATAAAATGTTCTAATGATATATTTTTAGGTTTTTTGTTTTCAAAATTTTGTTTGATTACATTCGAACTTTAAACTTGTTCGAAAACAGTTAAAACTTATCATTTCAAAATTAATTATTTTCTAAAGAAAATTTTGTTCGAAAACATTTTTGAACTTGATCGAAAACAGGCGAGTTTATAAATTTTTATATAATACATTATTTTTCTAATGAAAACATTGTTCGATTACATTCGAAAAAATATTTTTCTAAATAAAATTTGATTCATATTCATTTATTAAACGTTACAAATACAATCACACATAATATCCTAATTTAATTATGCCGACCAATATTAACGTAAGTAGACCTTCAGCCCGTTGTAGTGTAACAGACCAGAGTCTCCCGCGGGAATCGAACCCGAAACCCTCACATTAATAGACCTCTTTCCAGGTAATTTATGTATCATTTTTATTTCAATTAACTAATAAAGTTTTTAATTTTTTAAAAAGTTGTCTTCATAAATCAAAATGTCATAACGTAATAATTCGCTTTATGTGTATTTAACACATAAAATACAACATGTATTTTACATTTAAAAAATAAAACTTTAGTTTAAAATTATTATTTATGCTGGTATCAATTCATTTTATTTAGACAGACAAATTATGTTTGATATTTTATTATATTAATGGAGTTTTGTAGGCTTGATTATATTTTAAAACTAATGGTTGGTCTGATTCTGTAGAAAATAAAATTAAAAAAAAAAAACGGAAAAATTAAAAAATAAAACAAAAACATGGACAGACTGCCAGCAACACGTGCTTGTAAATTTTGAATTAATTGTTTATATTTCGTATTTATTAAAAAAAAAAAAAAAAAAATTATAATGAACAGAAATCTAAACAACAACTATTAAATAGTCAGTTTTGGTTTAAAACAATATTTTGTTTTTTTTTTTTAATTTGTTATGGGTTGCATGCCTTTGGCTAAATACAGATTCGGAGCAAGAAACTTTGCGAGAAGGCAAAAAAATTGAAAAAATAAATGCAAAAAGTCAAGAACTCTTAGGCATGAAACTAACTTCATAAATGATTAATAATTATGGTTTTTACTTTTTTCAAACAGTTAAAAAGTTGTACAAAAATAAATTAACTCAACCGTTATGTTTTTGTAAACAATATTTATTCTCGAGAGTCTTGTTAAGTCTCGATTAAATCCCCATAAATACTTACTTTATTATTAAAGTGAGGTCAAAACAAATTCTCAATACAAACATACTTTCAATGCAAACATATTCTCAACTCATTTTTAATTCTAAAGAAAAATGTTAGATTTACTTATACTCGAATTTGAGTTGAAATAGATTTGAAATACATTAAAAAATCCATTTTTTTTAATTAAAGTCCAAAAATTATGTTGAATTCATAAAAACTGTTAGGATATTCTAATAGAAAACAAAGGTTGTCAATTCCATCTCAAACCTAAAAAAATTTGTATTACTGTTTATTTAAAATTACAAAAAAATATTCTTAAATAGTTAACAAATTCTTCTCAACTGTTAAACTCTTCAGATAAACTTTAATTTCAAATAATTAGGATGTGAAAATCGAAATCAACTGTAGTTCTCCAACCAATTTCAAACCTTACAAACTTTTAAAAAATTCTATTCTTTAAAATTTCGCAAATCTTTCTCCAGTGTTAAACTCTTCAGATAAAGTTTAATATAAAATCATTTAAAAGTTTGAATCGAAATCAAATGTAGTTCTCAAACCAATTCCAAGCCTTAAAAACTTTTGTATAATTGTTTATTACTAATTATGAAAAGTGTTCTTAAATAATTCGCAAATCTTCTTCCAGTGTTAAACTCTTCAGATAAACTTAAATTTCAAATCATTAAGATGTCCGACTCGAAATCAATGGTAGTTCCCAATCTCAAACCCTAAAAACTTTTGTATAATTGTTTATTATTAATTATGAAAAGTATTCTTAAATAGTTCGCAAATCTTTCTCTAGAGTTAAACTCTTGAGATAAAGTTTAATTTCAAATCATTAGGATGTTCGAATCGAAAGGTTGCTCTCAAGGCAATTTCAAACCTTAAACACTTTTGCACGACTGTTCATTATTAATTGTAAAATGTATTTTTAAATAATTCGCAAAACTTTCTCCAATGTTGCACTCTTCAGATAAGGTTTAATTTGAAATCATTACAATGTTCGAATCGAAATAAAAGGTAGATCTCAAAGCAATTTCAAACCTTAAAAACTACTGTTTAGTTGTGAAATCAAGGGAAGTTCCCAATCTCAAACCCTAAAAACTCTTGTATAATTGTTTATTATTAATTATGAAAAGTATTCTTAATTAGTTCGCAAATCTTTCTCTAGAGTTAAACTCTCCAGATAAAGTTAAATTTGCAATCATTAAGATGTTCGAATACAATGCAAAGGTAGTTCTCAAACCAATTTCAAGCCTTTAAAACTTTTGTATAATTATTTATTACCAATTATAAAAACTATTCTTAGATAATTCGCACAACTTTCTCCAATGTTGAACTCTTCAGATAAAGTTCAATTTGAAATCATTAAAATGTTCGAATCGAAATAACAGGTAGATCTCAAACCAATTTCAAACCTTAAAAACTTTTGTTTAATTGTTTATTATTAATTATAAAAAGTATTCTCAAATAATTCGCAAATCTTTCTCCAGTGCTATTACATGTTTTAGTCTTCAGATAAAGTTAAACTTCAAATCATTAAGATTATCCAATCGATAGGAAGGTGGATAAGAGCTATCTTATCGCTAATATCTTATAAGATAAACTCAGCGATTGAATTTGACGTTTGCTGATATAAAAATCTTAAATATCATCTCAAGTGTAGACCGCAAGCGAGAGTTATTGACAAATAGAAAACGCTTGACGTGCTGATTTAGTTTGGTCCATAATTTGAAATCATTCTTTTATTATTTAATTTTATTTTTATGAGTGACTTAAGCGCTTTTGTGGTTAAAGGGTGCCTTACACTATCACACAAGTCTTACGTGTTTTGACAAAAATGCTTCTCTGATCTAATTATTGTTTGCAAATTTTCAAAAAACAATAGCAATTAATCATGGCTGGGTTGTACTTCCTCAAAATACGTAAGACTTGTGTGATAGTTTAATTAACCCTTAACTAAGATCTGGAATAAATTTGAAATTCAATTGAAAACTTAATGTTAAGAATTTTTTTTTTAAATTTGCTGTTTGATATTTATAGTTATTAACCCATATTCGGCCAAGAAAATTCAAACGTGATATTTTTATAAATGTATACTCTTTTTATAGTAATTTGGGTCTTCTGAATCCAAATCCGTTGTCGGTTTAACGCTGCCTTGTCCATGAGTCCCGGAAATGGGTGTTCGCAAGTGCTATTTGACATGAATTTGCAATATCAACAAATTTTTGTTCATTTATAAAAATGTTAAAAGTAAGATAATAACAAATGAGCAATGTTTCAAAATATATTTATTAGGGTAAGAAAATAATAATGTCTTATTTTATATGAAATTTTTAAAAGCATATTGAACGCAAATGCACGTTGCATTTATGGCACATCCATTTGATAGGTTTGCCTCATCCTTTAAGTTGGCACCTGCGAGGTTTCTCTTGTGGCTGAACTATTAAAATATGCTCCCCTAAAATATTTGGCAATTGATATCCAACGCTTTTGTCGGATCTTTCCTGAGCGGATCTGCATCTGTTTAAGAACTAAGTAGCATAGCTTTGCTTTCGCTTACTCTGAATTGTTTTTGAGATAGCATATTTTTCTTGTCTTCGTGTTTCAAGAAGCAGTGCAGTGTCCAAGCATTAGTGAGTGAGAAGCGTAGATAAGAAAGAAATAAAGGCCAATACCACTTCTTTGCCAAGTGCTACTCTTTCAGTCCCTGCGAAGGTGGCAATGCCTAAACGGCAACGTTCGGAGGAGGAACCTGCAGCCGTGAAACAGCAACCAGGGACGAAACGTCCCAAAATTGCATCGAAATCGATGAAAAGTCCTTGAGCGAGGTGGCCAAAGGTCACCTTGTAAGGGCTATCATCGAAAGAGGTGTTGATAATGGTGCCATCTCTCATACCAACTAGGACCTGGTGAAACAAAAATTAATGGGAGTGTTTTGGACGATCCTCAAGGAGAATCCAGAGCCACCTTCTCAATGCGATAATGCTGGAGGACCCAAGTGAGCTGTCTCATGATGGCTGCCCATGGAACCTAACCTAACCTATAATTTTTCTGTAATTTGAGACGGCATTGTCGTGAAGGTCTACGCCCCCATCCCATTATTGTAGGAGTTGAGAAGCAATGGTTGTGGTACATTCTCGTAGTTTTTACATCCTTTTTCAATCGCTTTACTCTGCGCATCGGTTCAATTTGTTCGAAGTTCCTGAGAACCTCTTTGTTATCTGCCCAACGACAAACCAATATAGAATTTGTTCTATCATATTGACAGTTACTTTCTCCCCGCTTCAGCTGCTTTCCTATGCGTAGTGCTTTTGCAATTCGATTGGGTCGAATGGTTCCCGTGGCGCAAAACCTTTTTTCACTTAAAAGGCACATCAAATAATATGATATGAAAAAGTTGTCAAAATAGATTTGATAGACAATGGGATCTTTTACATATCCCAATAGTCTTACAACCACCTCTGCACCCAAGCCAAATTGACGATCGTAGTTGTCACTCGAACCATAATATGGTATACAACTTAACAAATAACCCCTAATCGAACATAAACACCAAATCTTGTACCCAAAACAAATTGGTTTTTTCCGGATATACAATTTTAGTTAGTTGCGTGACAGGGGATTCTGTTTTTGTTTATGATCAGCACAGCTTTAAAACAACATTGTATCAAAGAAGCGTATTCTCCAAATAGCAGCCAATGTTCTCGCTTGCGAACAGTGAAACAAACAGCTATAAATTAGTAGAAATATTAATTTTTATTTATGTTCGATCATTTAAATTATTAAGATAAATTCTCATTATTTAGTTTGAGCATTTTTTAACAATTTATGTTTTTTTGCAGTTATATAAAAATCTTCCTAAAAAGCGTCCCCAAAAATACCCCTGCAGGCAAAACATAAAACACATTTTTTATTTTTTTATAACGGCTAATTAAAATTAAGACTTTATATTAAATAATGGAAACATTAAATTGTAACAAATAAATGTACAACCCCTGGTAACTTGGCAATCAAATTCAGTAAATTTACTGTTCGCAAGTACGAACAGTGGCCGAAATTGCTTTCGAGTATATTGCAACATAAATATTTAAGAAAAACTACAAATTGGAATAAAACTATAAATTGGAATATTTCAGATTCCAGAAAGGTCTTGCCTTTAAATCGTGTTCGATTAGAGAATTAATTTTCAATATGATGAAATATTAACAAAATTTTTAAAAAAAATATCCATTAAAAAATTTTAATATTTTCAAACTTTTTACGCTTGAGAAAAAGTTTGAGATTTATAAAATAGTGTTTGTGCTTAAAATACAGACATTCGGAAAAATATTTTGAATTTAAAAAACGTTTAAAAAAAAAACAAATTTTCTATGAACATTTTCCTTAACAAGCGTTTGTTTAATAGCTTAGGAATACAGGGGATAGTTTTTCCAAACGAGGTTTTTTTCTTTTTACCCACTTACAACTACAATTCGAGTCGAAAAAAGAATCGAAAAAAGTCAATTGAGGGGGAATGCAAGAAAAGATAAACTCACTGTTTATTGTTGTTGTTTTGTTTAATCTTTGATATTGTTACAAGTAAGTAAAATTCTAATTAGTATTGTGGTTATTTTATTGAACTGTTAATGGTTTTTAATCCAAATTTTGATATTTTAATCAGGTTCATTGAATTTAATTTTCATTAAATTATTTTTATGAAGAAAGGTATTTTACAACATGAAATTAATTAAAATTTATTGATAATTTTACATTCTTGAACGATGACGTCATCCATCGTCAATGGCGTTGGGAGCTAAACGGCAAAGCCCACTGAAGAGATTGTGTGGTTGCAATCGAAACTAGTCTGGGCAGCCTGTCCGTGAAAACCTGGGATCAATTCCCAGCTTAGTCAAGAATGAAAAATTATCAATAAATTTTAATTCCGTTCATTTTGTAAAATTCCTTTCTTCATAAAAATAATTTAATGAAAATTAAGTTCAATGAACTTAAGTCTGAGTAAGTAAAATTCTTATTCGCTTTACAGTCTTGTTTGTATAATATTTTTAGCTTTTCTAAAGGCCTTTGGAAAAAGATTTCCTGACGATCTGGCTGGCCTAATTAACCAATGAACTAGAAACTAGCTTTCCCCTAAACAATAAATTTCAGTGTATTTGTCAAAAATAAAAATTGGGAATTTAGCGCGTCATAGAGAAATCTTATTAATAATAAGTTTTTTTAAATTTGTCTTAATAAATTTTCGAAAATATTTGGATTCTTTTTGGCAAAAAGATCTGTTGTCTGATCTATAAATTTTAACTTCAACCTGTTCTTTAATGTATTTTCTTCAAAAAAAAAAAAAAAAAAAACATGAGTTACCATAATTATGCATGTATGTTATAGCATGTTAATGATGACCTGCTGCTCATTAGAAACAATTAAAATTCTAACGTTTTTTTTTTTCATCTTATAAAAGAAAACAACCTGTTAAAATATGCCAAATGCCACAAAAATTTTAACTGCAAAAAACATAAAACTCATTATTCCACACAAAGAAACCTCAAAATGTCTTAAACTTAAAACCAATTTAGATTCAATTTTAAATTCTTTTTTAGTTTTTTAAAAACCCAAAAAAAAAATATACAAAATCAAACTCAAACTAGTTTCATTAACAAACATTTCAATTCAAGAAAAAAAAAGAAATATCGATCAAATTAGAATAATTTAAATACGTTTAAGAAAAAAAACTCCAATTCAAATGTTTGAATACTCAAATAAGGACGGCATGCCAAAAGGCATGTTAAATTAAATATTTAAAAGTAGTTTTTGTCTCTTAACAACAATAAAATGAAAATTAAGGTGTATCAACATTTTTCTGCCTTGATACACATTTGACTTGTGTTTATTTTTTCTTTGACATTAACTTTTTTTTTTTTTTTTTGGTTTTTTTTTTTGTCATAAAACGTCAGCCGTTAAAATTGCGCTGACCACCAGAAAAACATGAAAGAAAAAAAAAAATAATTGAAAAATAAAAGAATTGTGACCAAAATTGATTTCGGTTTCTTAAAAATTTTGTGTTAACAGGTTCTTAAAAATGTTGATTGTATGCGCCCTACTTTTATAAGAATAAGGAATGAAAAGTTTAATCACGGTTTTGTAACATTTAAACGTCAGTTAACACAATTAAAACTTTAGCTTAGATCATGTCTAAAAAAGAACATTTTAAGATTAATTTTAGGTAACCAAGTTGGCTTTGGGAAATACCTTAATCTTGAAGAAATGTTTACTCAAACTCTAGTTAAACAAAACATTTAAACTGTAGTTAAAACAAGAAATAAAAAAAGTTAAACTAAAGTAAAGATCATGTACTAAAGAGAAACCTTCAATATACAACTTAAGATCAATTAATTTCTAGTTAACTACAGATAATGCACTAGTCTAAAAGTAAGCATTATGCTTAATCTTTAGTTAAACAAAGCATTTAAACTTGAGCTTAAATAAAAAGAAGGATCAACTGTATTTTAAAATATGTTTATATAAAAGGCTAAAGATGTATTAATTTCCTAGTTGGACTCGGAAAATGTATTAATTGGTCTTAACTATATGTTTGCTTAATCTCCAGTTAAATAAGGCATTTAATCTTTAGCTTAAATAAGCAGTTAGATAATAAAAAGTTAATTGAAAAAAAACAGCAACTGTACTTTGGATCAAAATATATGTTTGCTTAATCTCCAGTTAAATAAGGCATTTAATCTTTAGCTTAAATGAACAGTTAAATAATAAAAAGTTAAATAAAAAAAAAAAAAAAAAAACAGCAACTGTACTTTGGATCATGTCTCAAAGATAAATCTTAAAGAAGAAATTTAAGATCTATTTAAGGTTTGCTAGTTGGCTTGAATAGTCTCCAGATAAACAAAGCCTTTAAACTTTAGTTAAATTAAAAACCAGCAAAACTTTAGTTTTGTCCCTGTCTAACAAAGAAAGCTTAAAAAGGAAAGTTAAGATTCCTAGTTGACTCTAGAAAATGTATAAGTCTAACAGCCGTACCTAAACAAGAGCGGAAGGCGGAAAGTTTTCTTCAGCGTAGCTTTTACGCTGATATGCCATACCTAAATAAGAGCGTCAGCGTTGTGCCATAAATAGTAGTGTTAACTTTCGTGCCGACTAAAACCCTCATAAAAGACATAAGAAATTAATTAAAACCGCTAGTTTGACCTATAAATAGCTAATTTGCCATTATTTATTATCAAACAATAAAAACAGGGTTGTCAAAACAACAAATATAGCAGCCCTGTTAATTTTAACGCGCTGTCAAAATCGGATTTTCCAATTGCAAAGCGCTACCGTTGCGTTGCCGTCGCGTTGTTTCGGTATGCCACATAAAAATTGTATGGGCATGAGGATTTTTGACAGCTAGAAAACGCGTTCCGCTCTTGTTTAGGTATGGCTGTAAAGGAAATAGTTGCTTAATCTAACAGAGTCTTTAAACTTAAGTTAAAATAAAAAAAGTTAAACTTAGGGTAAATCATGTCTCAAAGAGATCATGTATATAAATGTTGGAAACGCTTTAAAACTGATGAACTGCATGATCAATTTGTTAATGCCAGAAAAGAAGTTAATAAACTTATTAAGCGAACGAAATTCTCGTACTTTACTAACGTGTTTTTAACTGCTGTGGACTCAAACAAAAATTGGAAAATTATTCGTGATATTGGCATCGGAAAATTAAATAAAACAGACTTCGGAATTAAATGTTGACTCACTCAACGAGCTATTTACTAGACTTCCAAACTTGAGCATTTCTCCTAGTTATTATTCTTGTAGTGCCAGTGCATCACATAATAGCTCCGTATCACCATTTTCCTTTCACTGCGTCTCTCAGGATGATACCTTTATTGCTTGTCATAGTGTCAAATCAAATGCAATTGGACCGCATAAAACCCACCCTAAATTTTTAAAACTTCTTCTACCTTACTTACTTCCACAAATCACACACATATTCAACATAATAATTACAAAAGGTATTTTTCCACAGAATTGGAAGTGTGCAAAAATTGTTCCCATCCCTAAAAATAGGAATGAATATCGTCCAATAGCTATCCTTGCATTTTTATCTAAAGTATTCGAAAGGCTCTTGCATAAACAAATGGGTGGCTACTTTCAGGCAAATAATTTATTAACCAATATGCAATCTGGTTTTCGACCCAAACACAGTTGTACTACTGTACTAATTGAAGTGACGGAGGAAATTCGAGGATATATAGATAACGGAAATGTTGCCTTGTTAGTGCTTCTGGATCACTCCAAAGCATTTGATATGGTTGATGATGCCATGCTTCGTATTAAACTAACTAAGCTATTCCATTTTACCATCTCTGCGGCTGATCTCATCTCATCATATCTTGGTAATCGCTATCAATATGTAATCTCAAACAACAAACAATCACTGCCGTTGCCTGTGACCAAAGGTGTTCCTCAAGGGTCCATATTGGGCCCTCTACTTTTTACAATATATATAAACGATTTGCCGACACAGTTATCATATTGTAAAATTCATATGTATGCCGATGATGTTCAGGTTTATATATGTAGCGAACCTGATAAGACTGATGACTATATTTCAAGATTGAATTTTGATCTATCAAAAATTGAAGCCTGGGCAGTGGCAAATGTTTTATGTCTGAATCCCGCTAAATCTAAGTGCCTTGTAATTTCCAGGAACCATACACAAATAACTATGGAACCCAATATAATCTTGAACTCACAGCGAATTGAAATTGTCAAGAAGACTAAAAACCTTGGCATTATTTTTAATTCTTCACTCACTTGGTCGTATCATGTCAATGCTGCCTCAGGGAAAGTATTTGCGATGCTTCGTTCACTTTGGGCTACTCAACACTCAACCCCGTTCAACATACGAATGCTCTTGGCTAAAACATATCATATTCCAGTTTTAATATATGGTAGCGAGGTTTTTGCAAGCTGTTACCAAAAAAGCACCAGGAAATTACAATCAACCTATAATGTCATTCTGAGATATGTCTTCAACTTAGGCCGTTTCTCGCATGTTACACCCTATGAAACTAAACTTTATGGTGTGTGCTTTTCAGACATGCTAAATATTCGATGTTTAATTCTTTTACATAAAATTATCTATACCGGAGAACCGACATATCTGTTTGAACGTGTTACTTAAACGTAGTCAAGAAGAAATAACAACCTGATCCCGATAAGATTTAAGAAGTTGGTATCTGAATGGCAGTTTTTCGTTTATAGTATTCGTCTTTGGAACACACTACCAGCATCTGTTCAGTTTACCAGCAATGCAACGCAGTTTAGGAAATGTATTTTAAATTATTATTCCCAAACTTGAAAATTTTAATTTAATATTGTTTAATCAATGACATCTAAAAAAAAAAAAAAAAAAAAAAAAAATTGTTAATAAAATTGTTTTTAAAACTGTTTTTATGTATTTATTTCTTTTATTTTTATGTTTAATGTTAAAATATTTTATTGTATGACACATATGAAATTGCAACAATTTTTTTATCCTGTACTATAATTAAAGGAATTTAAGTCCTGTTGTATAGGAATACCAATAAATAAATAAAATAAATAAAGCTTAAGAGAAAGCTTAAAGAGGAAATTTAAGATGAATTCAAGTTTTATTAGCTGGTTTCGAAAAATGTATTAAACTTAAAGAAATAATTGCCTAATCTTCAGTTTAACAAAGCATTTAAACTCGAGTTTAAATAAAAAGAAAGATCAAATACACTTTAAAATATCTCTAAAAAGGAAATTTTAGACCAATTAACGGCTTCCTAGTTGGCGTCGGGAAATGTATTAGTCTTTTTGAAATGCTTGCTTAATTTCCAGTTAAACGAAGCATTTAAACTTGAGTTTAAATAAAAAGAAATATCAAATAATCTGTAGATCATGGCTAAAAGAGAAAGCTTAAAGATGAAATTTTGTATATCAATTTAAAGTTTCCTAGCTCGCTTTGGAAAATGTATTAAGTATTAAAGAATTGAAGAAAAACAAAGCATTTAAACTTTAGTTAAAGTGAAAACAAAAAATGGTTTGGAGCATGTCTAAATAAGAAATCTAAGAACAGAAATTTAGGATCCAATTTAAGTTCCTAAATGTGCTGGTTAAAAATGTATTAGCTCTAAAGAAAAACTTGGGTTATTTCCAGTTAAGCAAAACAAAGGTTTAACCGTTGTTTACGAAAAGTTTATAAAATTTTAGAAAAAAAAGTAACTAAATTTGTTAAAAAAAAAACAAGTACAGGGGATGAGAACATTCTATTCTTATCCCTCCTCTCTCCTGTCACCGATAACTTAGGCCTAATTTAAATATCAAAACCGATTCGATTAAGTAAAAAAATTTATTTTATGTTTGAAATATCGTTTTATATTAGAGGTATCTAATTCGAAAATAATATCGATTTCAATTTTATATCGAAAGTTATTTCTAAGCAATTCACAAAAAAAAGAAAATATATTTATTAAATAAAATAAATAAAAAAAATAATGCGAAAAATTCATATTGATTACACAAGGGAACAAGGTTTTTGTTGATTAAGAACTGAATGTTGTTTTAAAGGTTATTTGGACGCTGAATTCAAATCTGCACTCAGGTTTTTTTTCTATCAGCTCGACTTTTCGAAATATACCGTTATTTTCAAAATTAAGACACTTCCACTAGATATATTGCAATAACTTGAAAACGGTGCACCATTTTCACTTAAAGAAAAGAAAAAAAAAAACAAAATTCGCTACCAATATTATCTTTAAGCCGTGCTTACATTGTTTTAATATTTACCCAGTAGTTTCAGAGATATCGTTGAAGTTTTTAAAAAAGAGCAATTTCTTTTTCATAAGCAACTTTTTAATATATTCAAATAAAAAAAAATTCAACATTTTTTATTTTTCGAATTTATTCTATGAGTTAAATTTTCAGTTATGTATTTTATAAAGCTTTTTTGTAATATGTAGTTCTATTCCTTAAATTTTTAGGAATGACTTTATAATATAGTCTGGTAGTGTATAAACTCATTCCTAAAAATTTAAGGAATAGAACTATTACAAAAAACCTTTATAAAATACATAACTGAAAATTTAACTCATAGAATAAATTCGAAAAATAAAAAATGTTGAATTTTTTTTTATTTAAAAATTCATAAAAACTTAAATTTTGTTTTGCTTAACGTTTCGTTAGCTTAACATATTTCGAATGAAATGAGCTTTATTTCGTTGCACAACTTTTGATTTAATTCGCAATTTACTGAGACAATTAAATTGATAAAAACCGCGATTTCCATACAAAAATAACAATTTTTAACGTGTGTGTGTGTGTTGGCTGCTGTTCTATTTATGGACGTTTTTTCTTCACTTAAAAATTAGGGAGCTTCACTTAAACCTCTGCGACTGACGTGACTTACTTTGTAATAACAATTCCAATGACGTGGTAGTACGCTAGACAACATTTTGATGGCTTTTATTTTCCAAGCTCTGTTTTGAGAACCTTCTGAAATTATTTTTTATTTTAGATTAATGTTATAGCTTGTTCTTCGCTGTAATTAATTTTTGAGAACAAAACGACATTTAATTTGAACCCATTTTTAATGGCATGGCACAAAATGGCCCTAAAACAGGGTCTCCACCTGAGATAAGATATAAGATTTTTATATCAGCAAACGTCAAATTCAATCGCAGATAGTATTATCTTACGTGTGGACTCTCAATTAGTGTTAGTATAAATATTTTAATAAATGTTATGAGACAGTTGTTATGAGAAATCTTATAAGATTAGCTGTCAAAAATACACATACATACATATAAATTAATATTGAGACGCTATCATTAAAATGTTTAATTTTTTTAGTGTAAATAGTGTAAATCTTGCAAAAAAATGCTTAAAAACAATATTAAATACTAAAAACAAAGAAAAAACTAAAAAATATTAAAAAACGACACAAGTTTACACTATGAAAATCAGTAAATTATGAAATCTTATAAGATACATGTTCCCCTTGTTCATGAAACAAAGAAAATAAGATAGTGCATTGCGCTGGACCGTTAACTTTTTATTCTCATTTTGACGTCATTTTTACGCAACTGTAGTAAAGAGAATTAAATGTAAACAAACATTCAGCATAGCACATACACGTGTTTGTGTGATCATGTTTGTGCTCATTTGCTACTATGACGTACATGCGCAGAAAAAGAATGTTTTTTTAAATTTTAGTGCACTATCTTGTTTCCTTTGTTTCATGCCCCTTGTTTAAGATTAAGATTAACATGAAGAAATGTGCTCTCTCATTCTGCCGACGTTCTCTCACATATTATATCAGATATTATCTCAGGTGGAGACCCTGTGTATAGAACATACATCTAAAACCAAAAAAAAAATTCAAAATTTCCTATTTGTTTTTTTACAAGTTTTACACTAGATTGACTTCGCATCTGAGCTAACCAGTATAGAAAAACTGAGAAAATTTTAATGGTTAAATAAAAAGATATAACTGATTTTATCTAGTGCATTGAAGCAGACATTCTAACATGGATATGTCAAATTGTTTGATCCAAAGCTCAGAATCTGCCCTTTACAGCTTTTAAAAGTTCCAGATTATGTTCTCTTAGAACAATGAATAATTTGTTTTGTCTTAGAGCAACCCATCAAAATAAAAATAATAAGAGATATAAAATAGTGAAACTATTTTATTGACGTATTGTCTAAGACACTACGGAAATATTACAAAAATTTAACAAAAATATTGATGTGATTGTTTCTCAGACACCCACGTTAATATTGACATGGATGGCTTGAAGACACTTTTCTGCTCACGCCAACGTACACATGAAAACGTATTATGCTAGGAACACAACTGGGACGAACGACGAATTTTTGGCCGCGAATATTCGTCGCCAAAATAAAACATATTGGTGTATATGAAAATACACACAATAATAGCGTCCGGCGAAATTCGTCATAGGCGGCGTCTTTGCAATAGATTTATTTCTATTTCATACGCCGGCGAACGACGAACAAATCAGTACCAGGTGACCATGTTTGGTTTTAGTTCAGAATTTTTTAAGTAAATAAACTTACTTTTTATTTTAGTAATTGTTTTTTTATTATTGTATAACATTTAAAATAAATCTACAAGGTATTTTGCTATAAAAATAGTTTTTAGTTGTGTTTTTGATTATGTTTTAATTTTTAAGCATTATTTTTTTTTAATATGGTCACACTATTTCTCTCTCTTTGCACAAACAGCAATCAACTTTCTCAATTATAAAAGCCGCTTGTTATTCGTCGTTATTGTGTTTCATACGACGAATTTACTCATCGAATTTTTACTGAAAAATTCGTCGTGTTGGGCGAAATTCGTCGTTCGTCTCAGTTGTGTTCCAAGCATTAAGAATGTACTAAATGCGTGAGAGCCGATTTTTGAAAAAGAACGGAGAAAATTCCTTATTGCTTTCATTGGTGTCTGTTAGACAACCACGTCATTCGCGGAGGGTTAATTGTGAATAAAGGCGAAACGCGTTCATCGATATTTATGATCTATGTCTCATTTTGTTCATAGGTTATTGTGACTTTACGTGAAAGAAATAAGACTTTGACCGTTTTATGTTTTGGATTTTTCATGATTTTTAAAAATAAAAAATTTAAATTTTTGTTTTTTTTTACATAAACAAAGTTTAATTTTGTTCCGCTGTGTTATTCTTAAACCGTTGACGTTGACGAAACGAATATAAATAATTCTTTGTTAAAGGTCAAAACCGCATACTGTTCGAAAATTGTATATATATATAAAAGTGAATGTATGTTTGTATATATATATATATATATATATATATATATATATATATATATATATATATATATATATATATATATATATATAGACATTTGTGCCTTATAGGAGGCCAAACCACTTGACCGATCATCTTGAAATTTTCACAGAATATAACTGTGACCCTGGAAGAGACATTAGGCTATATAAAGTTAAGATTGGACAAAGGGGCGATGCCTCGCCCATACAACCGAAAATTTAAAATCGTTATATCTTAGGCATTTTTTGGCATATGATGATGATATTTAGTACAAATGGTGTTAGTATGAATAGAAATAAGTTCCATGAAAAAAGAGGGTGGAGCAACACCCCTTTATAGAAAAAGTAAAAACCACCATATCTAATAAACTACTGAACGGATCGTCATCAAATTCTCACAGTAGGCTATTGTTATGAATTAATGAGCCCTAGGCTATGTAAAGTTGTGGTTGGACAAAGGGGCGGTGGCACGCCTAATCAACTTTTATAATCCTCTTATCTTCGATACTCTTTCACATATGTAGGCGTTGGGAGAAGTAAGATAGCTGCAGGGGAAGTGCTACCCCCCATAGGACGCCAATGTTTAATATCGCATATAGAACTGTTATAGTGATAATGTTCAAACTTGGTATTAGTCACTCTTATGGAAAACTACACCTTTAAAATATAAATAAAGGGGGTAGGCGCAGAGCGAGTAATACCCCCCATAGGAAGCATATATTTAATATCGCGTAACTGAAAAACTCTTACACCGAGAGCCTTCAAATGTGGCTAAGTCCACTATTATGGTAAGAGTCTTCAAATGTGGTTAAATCCACTATTATGGTAAGCTGTAAATTCCAAAATAAAAATGGGTGGGGTAGACGAAGGAGGAGCAATACCCTCCATAGGACGAAAATATTAAATACTTCATATCTGAAGACAATATATAAATGAAAAAGCGTATGTTTGTTTATTTTCTACAGACTCCTAAGCTACTGAGCCGATTTTCCTGAAAGTTTCACAGTAATTTCCTGATTACTCGGCGCTTAACATAGGCTATTAATATATTTTAATCAAGTAGGCGTGGCAACAGCCATACAATAAAAATACGAATAACCTTATATCTGGAGGACGGTTACAATAAGAGTTTTCCAATATGAAACAAATAACTTCGTTATCAATACATGACATCTGCCAAAAAGTCGACTGGATTAGACAAGCGGGCGTGGCACCTCCCTCACAATTGCAATAAAGATTTCTACGTATTTGAAGTACTGTAATAGTGAAAGTATTCCAATTTTGCACAAATAGCTTAGATAATAATCCACAACATATTTTAAAAGGTAGTTTTAATGGGAAAAGTAGGCATGGCACCTCTCATACGACACTTGAAATTTCTGTATATCATCTGTTGAACGGTTACTTTAAAATCATTCAAATTTAGTACAAGATGCTTTACTTTTTGAAAAAATCTTACCAATTTTATTTCGATGGGGGTAGCAAAGCGCACCGGGTTAAGCTAGTTGTATATAAAATTTTAAGAAAAACAAAGTCTTGGCTTACATTTAGAAAGTTTTCTTACCCAAAATCTGAATTCATTGGTGAGAGGGGAGCGAAGCATAGCAAGTTCTCTTCCCCTCTGACCAATAAACTCAGACTTTTTGAAAAAAATACTTTCATAGTGTGAACCAAGACAAATTATTTTGGACAATAGTTTAAAGCGTTTCTGATAAAATATATTGAATTTGACATTTGACATACATAAGAGAATAAGTAGAGAAGAGAAAAATTAGCCCTAAATATGAAAAAGATTTTAAACTTTTTGTTTAGAAAAGTCTATTGGAAATTTTATTTCGTTTAGGACTTCAAACTTTTCTAAAATTTCGAATAAAGTTAGTTTTCGAAAAGTTTGTAAACTTCCAAAGATGCCTGTGTTATAGTTCATAAGAGTATTCGACTTAATTCGCCTTTTTTATTTTTTCAAAAAAAGGTTTTTGGTAGTTGGTGGTTTGTCTGTAAAAAGTGTTATTTATGTCTTCTAATTTTCGTTATTGTGTCTTAAAGTTTTAAATTATAGGAGTTTTTTTTCTCTTATTCGCTTTTTTTTATGAAAATTAATTTAATTGTTTGGCGTTTTATTGTAACTAAAATGTGTTTTTGTTGTTTTTTTATATGGGTTCAACCTGATTTAAAATACTTCAAAAGAATTTATAATCGAAACAGTCTTTAAATATTTTTTTTCTAGGCATTAACGACTCGGATTGGGGCTAAGAACTACTGAAAGAATTAATGACCTTAGAGCAAAATCGTGATTTATTTAAATGGTAAGTTTTTAGATAAAAGATTTTAAATGAAACACAATTGTTGAAATAAATCTTATTTAATGGTAAAGGGGATTGTAAACCGTAAGGGGATTATGCTTTTTGAACTTTGGCTAAGGGTTTTAAGAAGGGATTTTAGAATAAGCAGATCTTCTTTTTTGTTAATAAGTTAAACTATTGGTAACTCTCTTAATAACTGCTAAGATCGCTAAGACCCTTAAACCCTCGTTGCTCCAATTTTCAAAAGGAAAAAAGTTAGTATTGCAAAAACATTTAACAGGAATAAAGACAACGAAAATGATTAAAAATACTACACTCTTAAATAAGATAAGTCCAAACATGACCATTTCAGTAAACCGTCAAACCATTTTCAAAACTTTTCCAGAGATTTAAAATAAGTTTTTTTTTAATAAAAAATAGAACTTTATTTTATGTGTAAGTCCCAAAATAAATTTATACCAAATTAACTCTTGCTAAGTCCTTGACTGCATTCAAGGAACCATTTTCGGGTAAATTTCTTTTAAACATAAAAGTTTTTGAAAAATTAAAGTATTGCGAAAAAACGTTTAATTTTGTACTCCCGAAAATAATTTTACCGGTGCCCATGCAAACGAAAACTGAACTGGCAAATTGCTCTATTTTGATTTTATTGCGAAAACAATAAAATGTAGCAATTTGTTTTTTATTTTCTTTTTTACTCACTTACAACTACAATTTGAGTCGGAAAAATGCCAACCAATTGTAGCCGGAAATGTAAGAAAAGATAAACTCACTGTTTATTTTTGGTGTTTTGTCCAAAGCTTTAATATCGTTGCAAATAAGACTTGGATAAAAAGGAGCATGGAACAATATTTTTACATTGAAATTCTTAGTGGAAGAAGGCTGCCATATGCAGATTGGAAAATGCCACTTAAGAGGCTGTTTGAACAGCATAACGACCCGAAACGCTTTTTGGGGCTTGCAAAAAACTATGTTAAGACAACGAAGTTGATTTAAGGTCTAGGCCTGCGCAATCCCCGGATCTAAATCCCAAAGCAAATTTATGGAAAATTGTTAAAGAAAGGATTGGATCAATAAAATCCAAAAATAAAGACTTCACTCATAGAAAAAAGCTCCTTCATATGGATGATGCTCTAACATCGGAACTATGACATCATTGTTATTACAAATGGCATCAATGAGGCAAAAAGTGACATCAATCCAATGACGGACGTCATCCTAAAATTTTGTTAATGCGTCATCTATTTTATGAAACTGACATCAATTCGATGCCACATTTTGTGTACACTGATATAATAGGCGCCATAACTCTGATGTATTTTGACATCAGTACAGACCAACTGTCATCAGTGCGATGACATAATATATCATGTCATCAATGCGATGACAAACTGTCATCAGTGCGATGACATAATATATCATGTCATCAGTGTTATGACAAACTGTCATCAGTGCGATGACATAATATATCATGTCATAATATACATATTATTAACATTATTTTCATGTTTAAAAAGTAAAATTAGAAGCAAAAATTCCCATATTAAATTTTTTTTAAATATTTATTTAAATACATCAAATTTTTAAAGTAGAATTATTACGAAAACCATATCGGGGATGCTGCTGATGTTTTATAATTGAGTTCTTCTGTTAAGAAGGGCCGGAATACAACAAAAGTGGAGCAAACATGTGTAATGCTTAGGTAAATAATGATATTCTCTCTATTTGACTTAAGGTCAACGACATGTTTTATAAAACCGACTACGATCCGGCATTTCTGTGATGCCAATGTGTTCTTCCATTGATGACATAATTGATTTTTTTGACCCTGATGACAATTTGGCGAAGTATTGTTAAGACTGACATCACAGTGATGTAAAGAGTAATGGGGTCAAAAACGAAGACACTTGTCACAGTACTGATGTCAAAATACATCAGCGTTCTGACGCCTTTTCTATCAGTGTATGGTTAATCATAGTGTCATTGTTTGAAAATTTAAGACTCGACAAAAAGTACGAAAAAACAGAAGTTAGGAAGAACATGTAAATCAATTAAAATAAATAATCATTCATTCAAAAGCAAATTTCGATCTACCAAAGTGAAATACCATTTGGTTTAAAGATTGATGTTAGACTATTGACGTCATCCGGCTTCAATAGCAGAGTGAGTAAAGACGGCAAACCCCACTGAAGAGATTGTGTGGTTACAATCGAAACTAGTCTGGGCAACCTGTCCGTGAAAGCCTGGGTTCAAATCTGAGCGCAGTCAAGAATGAAAAATTATCAATAAAAAAATTTTTTTAATTAATTTCATGTTGTAAAATTCCCGTCTTCATAAAAATAATTTAATGAAAATTTAATTCAATGAACTTAAGCCTAATTAAAAATATCTAAATTTGGATTAAAAACCATTAACAGTTCAATAAAACAACCACAATTATAATTATTAACAGTTATGTTATGGGCCGGGTAATCAAGAAATTACTGTGAAAATATCGGGCGGGACAATCGGTTCATCAGGAGTATATAGGAAACGAACAAACATACGCTTTTTCGTTTATATATTATAATTTCTAGTTCCCCCTGCACATGTCCCCTTAATTTTTATTTCGAAAGTTGAAGTGTACCATTATAGTGGGTCCAACAAAGCTTGAAGACTTTTGACTTTAGACATGTGGTATTAAATACTTCCGTTCCATGTAAAGCACCTACTGCGTCTACCCCGCCCATTTAATTTTGAAATTTATAGTTTACCGTAATAGTGGCTTTAACAACGCTATAATAGTTCTTCAGTTCTGCAATATTTAATATATGCGTCCTAACGCGGGGGGTATTGTTCTCCCTGATCCTACCCCCGTTATTTATATGTTTAAAGTTGTAGTTTTCGATACGAGTGACTCCTACCAAGTCTCCTACAATTTTTAAGATATGCCATATTTAACGTTGGCGTCCTATGGAGGGTAGCACGTCCCCTGCTGCTATCTTATTTCAATTTGGGGGTCATAGGATCCTACTACAAAAAGTTGAAGAAAATGGATGCAGCGGCTCTTAAGATATGCGATACTTAATATTGACATCCTATGGACGGTGCTATTTACCCTGCTCCTATCGAAAAAATATGTAGCCTATTTTATTTTCGGGCCTCACGTAATGTTACTGTTCAAAATTTCAGGAAAATTGGTTCAGTACTTTATGAGCCTATAAGCCAACAGACAAACAGACAACAATTTTTAATTTTTATATATGTATATACAGGGCGTCTGGTGGCAAATTTATATTTTTAAATACGATTGTTTCAAAAAGTAATAAACGGTCCGGAGGAAGGTTGACGCCATTGGAATTATCGATTGTGCGTATTTGTCAGTCACGTTGCCGCATTGGTCGAGTGAGCATCGCGCGTTCGCTGTGGAGACATTTTTTAAGAGTAATGATGCTAACGAATTTGCTCGTCGATAATTTTGTTCAAAGTTCGGTATGTGGCGAATACGTGATGGACCGAGTGTAAATTTAATTCGTTCGTGGGTGCAGAGATCCCGCGTAACTGCTTCGGCTATGAATGTCCCACGGCCAGTGCCCAGTCGATCTTCAAGGACTCCCGAAAACATTGAACTGGCTGATAGAAGTTTACGTGAAAATCCGGAAAAGAGCAGCCTCACTGGGACTTCCAAGAGCGATTATTCATGAAATTTTAAAAAAAGGATCTGAAGTTCCGTCCTTTTAAAATTAAAATCGTTCAAGAACTGAAAGAAAGTGCCTTTGATTTACGCCAACATTTTTGTGAAGCGATGTTAGAGCGTTTTCGCACTATAAATTACATTTTTTGGAACGACGAGGCTCATTTTCTCTTAAACGGCCACGATAACAAGCAAAACTGCCGTTTGAAACATCAAAGACCATTAAAAAACCCCAGGGTAACTGTTTGGTGTGCCTTATCAACGCATAAGGTAATTGGACCATTTTTTTTTCGAAAATTCTCGAGGCCAGGCGACGAATGTCAACGGGGAAAATTATCGACGCATGATAACGGAATTCTTTTTGCCAAACCTGCGAGCTCATCCATCGTACTTTTCACACAAGTGGTTTCAACAGGATGGGGCGACTGCACACACAGCTAGAGCTTCGATGAATTTGCTTCGGAAAAATTTCCCCCAAAAACTGATCAGTAGCTTTGGGGACATCCCATGACCACCGAGGCCGCCCGATCTAACTCCCATGGATTTTTTTTATGGGGGTTACCTCAAAGAGAGGGTTTATAATGACAATCCCCAATCTCTTGTGGCTTTAAAGGAAAATATTCGTCGAGAAATCAGCTCAATTGAACCAAGTTAACTGCAGCGCGTGGCACAAAACACAAGACTCCGTTTTGAACAGTGTGTTCGACTCGACGGAAGATATCTGGATGACATACTCTTTAAAAAATATAATCCGCATTTCCATTCTCAATAAAATTTTGGTAATAGTCTGGTAGTGTATTCCAAAAAAAATTTAAGGAATGGAACTATTACAAAAAGCTTTATAAAATACATAACTGAAATTTAGCTCATAGAATAAATTCGAAAAAAAAAATGTTCAATATGTTTTTTATTTAAGTTTGAAAATATAAATCTGCCACCAGACACCCTGTAGATGAATTCAGTGTATTCTAATTAACTTTGGCAAAAGCTAAATATTTAATAAACTCTATTATAATCTATATATATAAAATTTAATTAATAAGATTGACGTAATTTATATTCGAAGCTAAACAACTTTTCAATATTTTTGTATATTCTTTAATTTTTTCTTACAAAAGTTCAATGTATTTAGAGCACAAAAACTAAGAAAAGAATAAAATACAAAAAAAAATATTAAGAAAAAAAAAATTATAAAAAAGTAACAATATTTATGAATAAACAGATCAAATTTCAACACCACAGATTATTAACAAAAAACCAACTACACCCAATATGAAAATAAAAATGAATACAAATTGTAGAGTTACTTATAATTCCAACTCAAAAACTCAGTTTCATGGTAGACTTCATAATCGTTACGTACACACGCACTCCTACTTACACACACACACACCCAGATACTTTGTTTGAAATATTTAAGTTGTTTTAAGAAGTATCCAACGGTTTAAGTATTTTGAAAACTTATCTAAGTAGTGTGAGAGTGCCACAGTCGAGGGTAAATATCTAACTGTCTGCTGCTCTTTTTCTTTTTTTGTTTATTTAAAAAGTATGAACAGAAAAAAACGAAGTGTTAAAAAATAATAACAAGACAATTGTCAACATATTGAAAGATACTTATCTCTAACGAAAACATAAATATAAATACACTTTTAAAGATACTCAAAGAAATACCTAGACAGATTAACCCAGTAAACATAATTGTCGGCTCTTTGGGTTAAATTTTTTTTCCTACACCCCAATATTGCAGAGGGTATTAGGCGTTGGTGTTTAACACATTAACAGCCAAAAGCTTTTAAAAGCCAAAAGCTTTTAATGTGTTACGGAAGAACTCTTCCGAAGAGCACCGAACACTTCTATCAGAAAAGCAGCTCGTTAAGTTAACTGCTCTAATGCTTTCACAGAAAAAAAGTGTTTTATCAATTTAAAAAATGGTTTAAAAAGTATTCAAATTTAATTAATGTGATAATTCAATCAATTATTTTTTTAGTTGAAAGAAACTTAAAAATTTAATTTTGACTTAATTAACATTTTAGTTGTTTTGAAATAAATTTTCAATTAAAATTTTAATTAATTAAAAAAATATTAATTGACTTTTTTCGTTTAAAATAAAATAATTTAAACATGCAGAATTGTTGTTGGGAATTGTGAATATTTAATTAAATAAATTAACACATTGTTTGAAATGGCAAAGTTTTTTGATCACTTTTTTAATAAAAATTAAAAATATCATTTATTGAATATATTTTTTCAAAATTTTAAGTAGTCAATATAATCATTTTGGTAATAGGTGCAAAATCAACAAATTGTTTGCTTGATATAATGAATGTGGTATAAATTTGGTGATTGGAGAAAATGAATAATTTTTTCTGTGTTTGTGCGCAGAGCCAAAGCTAGTGCTGGGTTGAAGTCCAATAACGTTCAGAAAGTTCCAGATCATCAAGCGGTTAAGAACTTAGAAGACCTTTTGTGTAGTGGATGATGAAGAATGGATGATGTACTGGCAGACTTTTCCCAACTGCCGGGCCGAGATTGTTATGTGGCTGAGGACGAGAATAATACCGGATAAAAAAACAAACAATATTCCCGAAGAAATTTCTTGTGTGCAAATGCATTTGCAGTTGTGGCAGAAGAAGCCAATTATTTCTGACATCTGCCACGATAAGCACTGACATAAATATTACGGAGTGGCTTCAAAGACGCCTTTCAACTTTCTCAAAACAGCAAAGGGTGCTTTCATATTTCTGACTTGATTTGACATCTGATACTTTGGAAAAAAGGCCCTTGAGTGTTATTCGAACAATAATGACAGTTTTGTACCGCGGGAGCGGAATCCACCCAGAACTGTCCAGAACTTCTACCTGTGGTAAGGTTTTTATAACAAGAGAATTAAAAAACACAGGACATGTCCGATTTTAGCCGCAACTAAAAAATCTTTAATGGGATGTTTTCCGGAAAAAGTGGATAAATTTATAAATAGCGAGTAATACAATATAAAGTATTGTTTTTTTTCAGTATTTATTTATCGAATCTTCATATATTAAATATGAACTAACAATAATTAATCAAATGTTATCATAATATTTACTTTATGTTCTGCCAGTGCTAGACAAAAAAGATTTAGTCATCACGGTTTCTGTTCACATGTGTAGGTGTTTATCGCTCATCTGATTGGGTGAGTGCTGCAGTGTCTCTTCTTCTTAAGCGAGTGTGGCCGCCATAATTTAAAATATTTCTAGCTAATGGATTTGGGTGCAGTTCGCATAAAATAGCATTAAAAATAATAGGAATAATTTTCTTTTCTATACTTGGTAGCTCCAAAAGCATTTTATTACTGATCTTAACAATACCGGGTGCCTTCTTGGTGTTTAAATCTCAAATAGCTTTTTCGATTTCTCTAAACTCGAATCTAAGGGGAATAGCTGCTCTAACATTTACAGGCGGTAGCTCGACTGCTATATCGGGAAATATATTATGGGCAAATACATTTTTCAGATGATTAGCAAACAGATTTCCTTTTTCAATATCATTTCTTGCCCAGCTTCTATTCAAGTTTCTCAATGGTGGCTTAGAGATAACTGGTCTATTGAGACTTCTAGCTGCACGCCATAATGAGTAGTCTGATTGTCGAGTTGCATCAAGTTCCTTAAGATATTTTTCCAGGGAAGCCGTTTTATGAGCCGTTTTTGTTCACTCTTTTAACAAAGTCTTAAGTTGGGGGGATCTGTGCAATTGCCACTCTCTTCGAACTCTCCTTTTTTCAGTCAAGAGACGCTCGATATCTGTAGAATATATGTTATTATTTTTGGTTTTTTTGAGGGTTATGCTGGAATGGTGAACAGCTAGTTTGAGATAACTGTCAAAATTTACAATAGCGAGATCCACGTTCTCCGGTGTACCACGGGCATAAGTGTTTACGAGGGCAGATTTGTATGCCCAAAGGTTTTACTGGCAGATTTATATGCCATGAATTAAAAGAAACAAAGCGCCGAGTTTTAAGGCATTCTTTTCAATGATCTCTTGATTGAATTTCACTTAGTTTATATTTAAAACAAACGGTATCCTTAAACTACAATTATTGATAAAATAGTTGTTGCTTAAAACTACATTTCCAATAATCAATAATACATTAGGGTCGTGTTGATTTGTAAATATATTATTTATAAAAATAAGGTAAACAAGTATATTGTCTAATAATAAGGAAATAAATTATACTACAACTATGCGGAATATTTTGTGTGCAATGGGCACTAAGATATTTGTTATATTTTAACCAATTTATTTATAAAATATTTGAATGAATTTACGTATTTTTTTTAAATTTTTATATTGAACGGTTTAAGATATATTATACAGCAAAAATTAAAAATTGTATCTAACCCCCAAATTCATAGCATCAAGCAACCAATTTGTTGATTTTGAACCAACTAGCAAATTGATTATATTGACTACTAAAATTTATGAATTTTTTTTAATCAATAATAGATTTAATTAATTTTAATTAAAAAAATGTTCAAAAAACTTTGTAATTTCAAACAATACATTGCAATGTATTGACTTAATTACACAGCAAAAATTAAAAATTTTCTCTTATCAGCAAATTTATACCAAATTCAAAATATCAAGCAAACAAGGTTTTAATTTATCACCTATTATGAAAATGATTGTATTGATTACTAAAAATTTTAAAATTTTGGATATTTTTTTTCAATAAATGATATTTTTAATTTTAATTAAAAAAATTATCATAAGACTTTGCCATTTCAAACAATGCGTTAATTTATTTCAATAAATATTGACAATTCCCAACAACAATTCTACAAGTTTAAATTATTTTAATTAGTATTGTGGTTATTTTATTGAACTGTTAATGGTTTTTAATCTAATTTTCGATATTTTTTTAATTAGGCATTGAATTTAATTTTCATTGAATTTAATTTTCATTAAATTATTTTTATGAAGATAGGAATTTTACAACATGAAATTAATTAAAATTTTATTGATAATTTTTCATTCTTGACTGAGCTTATTATTATTATATTTTAAACGAAAAATTGGTTCAATTACCACATTAATTAAATTTAAATTCTTTTTAAACCATTTGTTTTAATTGATAAAAAACTTTTTTCTGTGTAAATATAGCTCAGGTTTTGACAATTCTGCAAGTTTAAATTGTTTTATTTTAAACGAAAAAATTAATTAGGATTTTTTGTTATTTAATAAATATTTTAATTGAAAATTTATTTCAAAGCAACTAAACGTTAATTAAATCAAAATTAAATTTTTAATTTTCTTTCAACTCAAAAAATAATTGATTCAATTGTCACATTAATTAAATTGTAATATTTTTGAAACAATTTTTTAATTCATAAAAAACTACTGTTCATTTTTTCTGTGTAGTTCAAGTACATATAAGTATTTTCTAGCTTACTCTTAATGCTCGTGTTAATGTTTGCTGGGTATATCTTATTTTATGAATATATTATTATTTTCTATGAATTTTGGCTGTACGCGTAGCCAACAATACATTTTCTATATAAATAAATCGCTGGTGGACAACTTTTAGTTGTTCTTGTTGTATTTTTTTTCCAATATTTTTATGGATTTAAAAAAGACATAAATAAAATTTTTTATATAAATATTTTTTTAATTTATGCATAAAAAGGTGATTTTTGATTTTTTTTTACAAATTTTTAGTTAAATAATAATAATAAAAAAATTTAGTTAATTTACATATTAAATGGTTTAGACAAGTGTATATGCGAAATATAATCGTATGTATATGAATATCTTAACGAGGAAATTAAAGCCTCGGACCTTAAAGCCACATTTCATAAATGTCGCCATATGGCTAAAGTCTAAAGAATTCACAAATCGGTGACATAATCACCTCAAATACTTATTTTAAATTGAGTAATCATCAATAGATTGGAAAATTTATAATGAAATTGTGTTGTTTGGTGGTAAGAAGGGTATTGAATTTTCCCGATTTTTCCCTTTACCAGGAACGTATAATTCTTAGGGCGAAAAATAATGTAAAAAAAAGTTTGTGAGATGTGTGGAACTGAATTTACTTAATAAGGGAGAAAAAAATGAATTGTTTGTATACAGTATTTGGGACCTGTTTCCTAAAATCGAACGCGATTAAAAGCAAGAAGACTGAGCGAAATAAAGGGATTCAATTTCTTTAGTATCGAAAACCCACAGATGGGTTAATCTTAAATATTAGAAGATCTTTGTCAAGTCAATTTGAGAGAATATCATTATTTACTTACCCATTACACATGCTTGTTTCAATTTTGCTGTATTCCGCCCTTTGTTAACAGAAGAACTCTCAATAATGAGACACCAGCAGCATCCCCGATATGGTTTTCGTAATAATTCTCATTTAAAAATTTGATGTATTTAAATAAATAATTTAAAAAATAGAATATGGGAATTTTTGCTTCTTATTTTACTTTTTGAACATGAAGATAATGCTAATAATATATTATGACATGATATTTTATGTCATCGTACTGATGACAGTTTGTCATCGCACTGATGACATGATATATTATGTCATCGCACTGATGACATTTTGTTATCGCACTGATGACATGATATATTATGTCTTCGCACTGATGACAGTTTGTCATTGTGCTGATGACAGTTCATCATTGCACTGATGACAGCTTGTCGTCACACTGATGACATGATATATTATGCCATCGCACTGATAAAATTTTTTTATCGCACTGATGACATGACGTATTATGTCTTCGCACTGATGACAGTTTGTCATTGTGCTGATGACAGTTCATCATTGCACTGATCACAGTTCATCATTGCACTGATGACAGTTTGTCATCGCACTGATGACATAATATATTATGTCATCGCACTGATAACAGTTTGTCATCACACTGATGACAGTTTGTCATCACATTGATGACATGAAATATTATGTCATCGCTCGGATGACAGTTTGTCTGTACTGATGTCAAAACACATCAGCGTATCTATCAGTGTACACAAAATGTGGCGTCGAATTAATGTCACTGTAGTGATAGCACGAATGATGCATAAAATATGACAAAATACTAGGATGACGTTTGTCATGGGATTGATGTCAACTCTTGCCTCATTGATGCCAGTTGTAATAGCATTGATGTCACAATTCTGATGTTACAGCATCATCCATATGAAGAAGCATTTTTCTATGAGTGTACCCTACACACATACAATGCATTCAATATAAGATAGACTAGCTTATTTTGATGGACAACAATTTATAAAGAGTAAACTTTAAATCATCGTCCAGACTTACAGTTTTTGTTGCTGCAATTTTTTTAAATTCTACTTAAAAATTGCATTAGTGTCCAGATTATGCAATTATAGTTTTGCAATTTTTGTATTTTTATCTTGTCTTTCCTCTTCTCCTTTTTATATTTTGTATATAAATACAAATACACCTACAACCAACTTCAAGCTAAAAACTGTGAGAATAACAAAAAAAACAGAATTGCAGAGTACATGAAACTGCGTTCCCCTCCCCTTATCTTTTTACCTCTCCCACCGATAAACTCAAGAATTGCTGCAACAAAAATTGCAAGTCTGGGCAATGATTAACTTAGATCGTTTCAATTTGAGCTGTTGAGTTTCAAAATGACTTTCAGTGTTTTTTTGATATCTTGAAATTTTTCATAAGCGAAATAAGTTGCCAAAAAAGTATCAAAATTATATTTTTGCCCTTTTTTGTCCCAAAAATGTACAAATTTCAAAAAGTTACGAAGCACATGACAATAAATTTTTTGATTCAATAATAAGATTTCTTGAATTTAACGTCTAGCTCTCTTAAATCACGAGATATAGGGCTACCAACTTGATGCGTTTTTACCCATTTGGGTGCCCAGGTAGACTAGTTGGTAGTGAGCTAGTCTATCAGTGCAGGCGTTGTGAGTTCGATTCCTGCCAGAGACTCTGGTCTCCTGCAGACAAGCATAGAGCTTTGCGGGACTAGCGTAATAGAAAAAATAAAATTCTAACCCCTTAGGAATTGAATTATCAAAATCCCTGCATATTGGGAGGGATATCTACTTACAGAATTTCAAGTCTCTGTCTTAAATTGTTTGGTCTGGGCGATGATCATCCAGTCAGTTACGCTTATCTTATTGGAATAGATGAAATCACTAAAAATGCTCAAGTTACTAGGGTGGCACGTGGTGGCAACTGAACTTTATAATACTGACTTTTGATACTTAACTGTGGCGGATGTCATTAGCACTTAACCTCCTCTAGCCCAAAATTTTTTGTTATGGTGTTTTTAAATTTGGGTTTGTTTAGCTTTTATTTTTTTTTATGTAACTCACTCGAAGAAAAGCTTGAAAGAAATATCACAGCTTAATTTTATTTCAAAGAACAAAAATCCACCTTAAAATCCTTAAAATTACAAGAAAAAAAAATGATCCTTTTTGCTCCAGTATTTTCAGTAACAAGAGCCAAATTAAGAAATGAGTTGTGTGTTTAACCCATTTTTCGCCGCACCAAGTTAACTGACAATATAATAACAAAATAAGATTTTAAGTAACTGGCAGAAAAAGAAAGCATTGCAACAAAATAAGGGTATGCGTGCTGGTAATCACCGGTCGGCGAAAAATGGGTTAAGTGTTGGCTATAATCTGTGATAAAAATTTTATTGAAATTAAAAAAAATGTTTGAAGTAAAAATTTTGACCAAAGCATTTTTAGATTCACTTAAAAATTCTAAAATACAGCGTAATCTCAGTTTACGGACACCTTTCTTAAGCCGACACCACCTTTCGACGGACAGTGCTGACTGGTCCCGGCAGCGTTCTTTAGGAAACTCAGTTAATTAAAGAGGTCATACTCTTTATGCGGAGACATTTCAATGACCCCTTCGTTGGCCGGTCATGAGAGACATTAACTGTAAATTGGCGAACAATCTCTGCTTCCTTAATGGCGTTTGACCCTTTGAACTTTTAAGAAAATATTTGTTGTTGTTTTGTATTTATTTAATTAATTTATAATTGCACTTGCTTAATAAATTCTAAACAATAATTTTTTTTTTTCTGAAATTCATAAGCTGACTGTGTGAATGAAGTGTTTCAAAATAAACGCTTCAAATTTGAAGCCTCATTTTTAAATGTTTGGATGAAAAATGTTGACTAAAATATTTTTAGATAAATTTATAATAAATTGGCGAACAAACCATGTGCCTCCTTAATGTCGTTTGACCCTTGGAACTTTTAAAAAATGTTTATTGTTGTCTTGTATTTATTTAATAGACAAATAATTTGACTTAATTAATAAATTTTAAACAATAAATTCGAACGATAATTTTTTTTATTTTTTAATTCGAAGGCTCATTTGTTGACCTGATTTGAGTGAGGAAGCAGCCCGCGGGTCATTGTCAATAATTTTGTAAAGGCAATCAGGTCGTCCTTGACTGTCCGACTTCGCGCGTGTTACGTTTTGTTCGCCTTTATGAACGGCGTTACAGTTTTTCAGGGTTTTCACATTTACGATTAGCTTTCATCTAAATTTTAGCATCGTGCTAGTGGAGTACAAAAAAAAAAAGTATGTTTATTGTTGTCATGTATTTATTTAATAAATTAATAATTTGACTTATTTAATAAATGCTAAACAATAAATTCGAACAATAAATTTTTTTTGAAATTCAAATGCTGATTTGTTAAACGGATTTGGGTGCAGAAGCAGCCCCCGGGTCATTGTCAATAAATTTGTAAGGCAAATCAGGCCGTCCTTGACAGTCTGAATGCCGCATTTTAACATTTTGTTCGCTTTTGAAAATAATTTAGCGTCGCATAATTGTACGGCGTTTCAGTTTTTCTGGGCTTCCACATTTACGATTAGCTTTAACCTAAATTTTTGCGAAGTTCTGGTGGAGTACCAACAAAAAACATTATTTTTTATATATTTATAGGGGTCTTAAATTTGGAAGCTGGGGCTTTCTTCGACAGCTTAAGGAGAAGTCTATCAGGCGTACGCCATAACTTGTGATGACTTTATGAAACCTTTGAGGTCAAATAATTCCTATTCACTGGCTTTGGTTTCGGAGGGGTAACTTGAAATTAAGCCAAACCATACGAGGAATTCGAAGGATCAAACATGATTTTTAAAAAATAGTTTCTTTGGCATTTTTCTCTAGAATATTATGAAGTGTCTAAATGTTTTGTAAGCTTGAATCTAAACTAAATAAATCCAATAAAAGCCATTATTACAACTTGCCGATAGTAAAAGGCAGGATTTTGTCCCATGCATAAACAGTTTTTCACTATTACAAAATTGCTTTAAATTAAATAGAGCAATATCCCAGCGGAAAAAAGAAGGAGTAAGAATGCCTTCTAGAGGGTCTCTGTTCTCCTTTTTTTTGGATGTCTTTATTACACACTGTGTCATTGCATGGTAGGCCTTCCGCTCTCGCTTCTTTGGCAGGTACATAAGAATGGCAACTGGATAAAAAAATATTTCTTTTATTTTTGCTTTGGCAAAATTCAAAACAAAAAATGCTACTCCTTCTCTTCTCTCTTCTCATAGAAGCAATTGTGGAATGAGTATCTTATCTGTTATACAAAATAGCCGAGGCCTTCTATGCTCCCTTCATTATCAGTTAGATCAGAATGGTAATTAAATCAAAAACATTTTTGAGCAGGCCTTTAATAAGGCCTGACGAAAGAAGTTCTTCTGAGTTTTCCCGCTGGGATGTTAAAGGCAAGTTCATCCTACCGGCTCGATTAAAGTTAAGTTGATTTAAAAAATAACTTGTTAAACATCCGACAAAATCGTACCTTTAACGAACGGCAAGTTGTAATAATGGCCCTAAAAGATTATGCACCCAATTTATTCTTTTTGAAAAATTTCAAGGGTCATACCTCTTTTTCGGATTATTGTTTCTTCCGAGTTTTATATTCGAACTTCATATAGAACTCGAATAAATAATACACTTTGGTCTAAAAAAAATTTTTTTTATATTTAATTTTTCAACAACAAATGCAACCTCGAAAAACTTCAAAACAGTCTTGGTGGACATTTAGAAATTTTGAATTCAAATTCAAACATCCGGTTGAATGGTTAAAGATGTTGTTCATATCCATGGATTCATATCCTGTTCTACAATTCTGTCTAAATTAAAAATCAATTTTATTTTCATGCATAAATTTTTCTTTCTATTTTTATTATTTTGTTACACCAAAGAAAAAAAAGGCTGTTTCGTAACTTAGACCAGGGGTACAATGCCCTTTTTTGCGTTCAAATTCTTTTTTGTCGTTTTGCATAATGCATTTTTTAACAACGGATATGAGCGTTTGTAAATGTATTAGACTTGTTAATTGTGTGTGTCTGTGTGTGTGTGTCTGTCTGTTTGTGTGTTTTTGAGTTTAGAACTCAATTCAGCAGTCAAACGTCGGCTATGGAATAAATTTCTTTTGGGTTCTAAAGTCAAGAAGGTCGTATATATTAGTATAAGATTTTTTTTTTTTACTTTATTGTTGTTTTTGTCTTTGTTGTTGTTCCAAAGTGTTGTTTACATAAATTTATTTTTGGTGTCTTTTATAAATGTTTGGCATATGGAATTGGAGCAAAAATACTGCATTATTAATTTTATTTTATGCACGCTTTACATACCTCTATAAAATTACAGTGAGCAACAAAATAAGGCAAACTTTTTAAAAATGTTTCTTAAGCTTTTGACAAAAATT
The DNA here is from genome assembly GCA_943735925.1 of Pollenia amentaria. Taxonomy (NCBI): domain Eukaryota; kingdom Metazoa; phylum Arthropoda; class Insecta; order Diptera; family Polleniidae; genus Pollenia; species Pollenia amentaria. The sequence goes on from OX031010.1 coordinate 28,078,441, forward strand.
GCGGTTTTCTGGTAACAAAATCGGTGTTTTTTTATGAAAGCGGTTTTCCCTCGACTAAATTCTCATGATGACTTTTTTTGCTGTGGGAAGAGTCATGACTTTGAATTTTTTAGGCGAGCCGTGTAAACTGACTTAAGATTTTAAGTTATATTTCTTTCCCTAACAGGCATGACTTTACGTTTTGTAGTCCGATGTAGAAAGCCTTTTCTAACCCTAATCAAAATCAAAGTCATGCCCAAGGAAAAAAAAATCACAATGATAATACAGCCTTTACGAATTTTGACAAAAAAATAAACTTATTGTAGAAAATGGTACTTTTTGTGGAAAAATTAAATATTGTTAAAATTTATACTTATTGTGAAAAATGTTTATTGTACATTGTGTTTACTGTGTTAAAATTGTACACTGAAATAAAAACTCTTATTCAATTTAGGCCCTAATTGTGTAAAACGCACTGCAACGCCAAAAATTACATTGAAACCAAAAACAAAGTCAAAAATAATTTTAAAATTTGGTCGTTGCTTTCAACAGAACTTCATATTGACTTTTAAAATTTTAAACGCTGCTTATCTTGTGGCGTTGCAAATTTTAAAAGCCTAGAACTACAACGCCTAGAATTACATTGAAACCAAAAACAAAGTCAAAAATAATTTTAAAATTTGGTTGTTGCTTTCAACAGAACTTCATATTGAATTTTAAAATTTTAAACGCTGCTTATCTTGTGGCGTTGCAAATTTTAAAACGGAACCAAACCAAAACCAAAAACAAAGTCATAAATAATTTTAAAATTTGGTCGTTGCTTTCAACAGAACTTCATATTGACTTTTAAAATTTTAAACGCTGCTTATCTTGTGGCGTTGCAAATTTTAAACGCCTAGAACTACAACGCCTAGAATTACATTGAAACCAAAAACAAAGTCAAAAATAATTTTAAAATTTGGTTGTTGCTTTCAACAGAACTTCATATTGAGTTTTAAACGCTGCTTATCTTGTGGCGTTGCAAATTTTAAAACGGAACAACAACAACACTACAAGAAGAAAAATATACATTATTTTAATGTTTAAAAAAATAATATCATTTATAAAAAGAAGAAAAAATTCCCAAATTATATTTGTTAATTTTTTTTTAGTTAAATCAATAAAATTTTCAAAGCACAAGGATGACGGAAATCATGTCGGTCCAATCTGCTGAGAGTTTTCCTGCAAACAAAGGGAAATACAATGTATAAAATGTTTTGAAGCTTCTTCTCACTGCTGATCTGCTTTGGCTTATCAAGTCACAAAAAAGTAAATTTTAAAAATCGGTCTTTTAAGGGGAAATAGTGGTTAAAATATGAAATGTTGGGTATATTTTATTTAACCCCATTTGGACTAAAAAATTTCAAAAGTTTATTTTTATAATAATTAGTATTGTGGTTATTTTATGGAACTGTTAATGGTTTTTAATCCAAATTTTGATATTTTAATCAGGCTTAAGTTCATTGAATTTAATTTTTATTAAATTATTTTTATGAAGAAAGGAATTTTACAACAATAAATGAATTAAAATTTATTGATAATTTTTCATTCTTGACTGAGCTGGGAATTGAACCCACGTTTTCACGGACAGGTTGCCCTGACTAGTTTCGATTGTAACCACACAATCTCTTCAGACGGGTTTGCCGTTTAGCACTCACCGCCATTGACGATGGATGACGTCATTAGTCAAACATCGATCTTTAAACCAAAAGGTATTTTACCTTGGTAGATCGAAATTTGCTTTGAATGAATGATTACCTATTTTAATTTTAATTAAAATATTACCATGGAATAGATTTGAAAAAAAAAATTAGCCTAAAGAAGCTGAACAGGGCTACTCTATGTACTTTTGGTACTTTGTGTAAACATCTTTTTTTTTAAATATTTTGCTTAAACTTCAATACAAATAAATTACATTTGAGTATATGCAAACATTTTATTATCCGGTGTGATAATCATACTTTAGACTTAAATAAGCAATCTACAGACTTAACAATTTAACAGATTTGCAAATATTAGATTTGAAAACTTTTATTGGTGGGACGAAAAGTTTAACATTTTGTACTCTTGGTACTTTTTTTTAAAAAACGTTTTTTGGAAAATAATGCTGATAATGGTAATGCAAGTATAATCCTAATGAACAACAAGACACAAGAATTTAAATGAAAATGCAGAGGAAAATATATTTTAAACCTAGACCATGCCTAATTTTACGCCCCCTTCAACAATCTTTCTCTGCGTGTGAAGTATCGATAAATATGAACGTTGATTAATTAAAAAGTTTTATTTTTGTAAAAATATACTCTGTATAAAATGGTCGGGCAAACGAAGTGTATTAAAATTAAGATTTCATACAGCTTTTAGTTCCAATTCCCAAAAATTATAAAGGGTGGTTAAATTTTAAGGGCCGATGTTGATATTGAATAAAACACAAATTATTTAGGAAATTATTGTCATTTCTTTTTATTATGATAATATTGGTATGGTTCAATTATTGTGTGGAACAAAATATCGGCCAAATGGCCGCCGCGATTTCGGCGGCACACCTCCATCCGATGGTCCAAATTTTCGATGACGCTGAGGCATAATTGAGGTTCTATGCCGTTAATGTGCCGAGGTACACCTTTTCTTTCAAATAACCCTAAAGAAAGAAGTCCAACGGTGTCAAATCACATGATCTAATTTGGGCACCGTAACATTACGTTTGGTTCATCCCACAGCGCCAGTTCTGCTGACCAAAAGTGGCCCACTGGGCACATTTTATCAAAACCACAACTTTCATACCACGTGAGATAACACGGCCATTGAAGATGTCGTGGAAAACGGCGCGACATAAAAAGTTCTTTATCATCCCACTATAGCGAACACCATTCACAGTAACTGTCTGACCGGATTCATTTTCGAAAAAATATGGCCCGGTGATGCCGGCAGCCCATAAACCGCACCAAACAGTCACTCTTTGTGGGTTCATTGGTTTTTCGGCAATCACACTTGGATTATCATTTGCCCAAATGCAGCAATTCTGCTTGTTAACGAATCCACTGAGGTGAAAATGTGCCTCATCACCAGTGTTGCCAGTGAAATTTCAAGAAAGATACATTTTAGTTTCCAAAAAGATACACTTTTTCCCAAAAAGATACATTTTGAAAAAAATTTTAAAATCCATTTTTAACGTTTATCATTTACTAACATAACATTTTTATTTCATATTTAATGAATATTGCAAACATAATGATATCATATAATTTCATTTTTATATTTATTTAAGTCATAAATATTAGCTACATATGTAATTTTTAAAAATACACTAAGCAAACTTTAAAATTAATTATATGTAACTGTCTTTGGATGTTTTAAAAACAAATTTATTTTTGTAAAAATTAATATACGAGTAAAGGCGTTAATACTAAGGCGATTATATACAATACAATATTGTAAGCAGGCGTTGCCAATATTGTCAGATGCATTAATTTTTCACGTCTGCCAAATACAAATGAGCTTAAAATTTTCACACAGTAGCAAGACATTTTTAGTCAATTTAAATGCAATTTAACCAACGCTGTTTACCAATATTGTAAGATCTGACCAGCGTCTGTACGAAGCTTATTTAGTTGTCACTGTTTTTTTTTTCGTATTCATAACGAAATGATAACTTTAAAAAACTTTGTCAGATTCGGAAAGTTTAATATTTAATTTCTGTACATTTTGCGTACAGATTCAAAAGATACGAAAAATATCAGGATTATACATGATACATGAAGTCATCAAAAGATACGAAAAATTTATCTTTCGTATCCTAACGGCATCACTGCTCATCACTGAAGATGATTTTTAAAATTTGCATTTTGATTTGAACGGCCATTTTCATAATAAGCCAGGGGGCAAATTATGGCAGTCGTGATCGAATACTTTTTTGATTTGAAAGCAATTTTATTTCTAATTCTTTCAGTTAATACTAAACGAATCGAAATAATTTTTTTAGTGCTGTAACGCGTTGCTCGATTGTGTATCTTTCCATGGTTCAAATTGAGTTTGTCTGAAATTGAGAAATGTCAAATGAAATGCAGGAAAAAACTTGCCGTTTAGGTAAACACACGATAATCTCTAATCACATTAGCGTTCTCACCAAAAAAAATTAAACGTTTACATTACTTAACTTTTAACCCTAGAAAGATTATCATATCATCACAGACATACGTTAAAGATAATCATGCGTAAAACTCACGCATTGTATTAACCTGCTGTATTATTGGATTTATTGATTTATTAAGAACAAACTATTGTGGATTATATTTTTAATATATATTAAATAAAAAAAATACCGAAATTTAAAATTAACCCCCATATTCATAAAAAATATTTTTGATTAATAAAAGGTTTATTACACAAATTTTCATAGAAAATTCGTTTCATAAGCCTGCCATAAACCAAAATATTTTTAGGTTATTATTACCCCAATATTATGAATATGCGGGTAAGTATATGGGGGATTTCATGTCTAGTGACCCAACTTTTGAAATCGATGTCTTCCGATTTGGATGAAATCGGAAATCGTCATATGCTAAAAATTGAAAAATCCTCGTCTTGACTTAGAAATTATTTTTTTTATACATAACCCACTCGCAGCAAAAAAAAATACCCTTTTCCAAAAAAAAAAAATAAAAAATAAGTTTTAAATTAAAAAAAAAATTTTAAAAATTTAAAAAAAAACAAAAAAAATATTTTTCGAAAGTTTAAAGAAATAGCTATCTAATTGGTTTGGGACAAATTTTGCTAACACCAATAGATAATAAGTTACATGGATGAGAAAGAACACCGGTTTGGCCAAAATGTCAAATTTTGACCCCCTCTAACTCAGAAACTTTTTGACCGATCTTGTTAAAAATTTGTGTCTAAACTACTAATCAATAGGACTAAACTTGGTGCAAATTTCATCCAAATCGGAAGACATCGATTTCAAAAGTTGGGTCACTTGACATGAAATCCCCCATATATATTTATTATGAGAAAGGAAAGTAACAAAATAACTTTTTCAGTAAACAAAATCTTCAGCAATCAACGTAAAAATAGTATTCATTTGAAAAGTGATCACTAATATGCGTCATACGACTCGTAAACTCATTATATTTCGAAATTGGCAATACCTACCGCAACGACGTGTGTGCCTCAGCGAAGGTCTACGTAACGACTGAATTGTCTGACGTGCATGTGCACGGCTTCATGATAATTAAAAAGAAATCGCAATATTTTTAAAGTACATGCGTAAAATTTATGCAGATTATTTTTCTAGGGTTAAAAAAAGTAAAAAGTACCGTATAGAATTATAAAAATTAATAAAAACTAGTATTTAAATGTTATTTGGAAAATCCCATCTAGCGCCAGGACCGAACAGCTGGTACGTAAATAAAAAAAGTAACTTTTGTAAGAAAAGAATCGCTTTTTGGCAAAACTGCACATTTTGAGATAGAGACTTTACTTTTTGTAAGAAATCTAACTGTTTGAAGGTTTTCACTTATTTCAGCCCTAAATTTCTATCCCTTAAATTTTCCTTAGCGTTTAACTATTTTAAAGTATTGCGAGTACTACGCCTGCGCTAAGTTTGTAATTTTCACTTAATAGATAATTTCCTTTATGCTATTGGATGCTGGTTTTTGAAAATTTAGTTTTTTTTGGGATTTTGCAATACATCTTTAAAAATTTATTTTTTTTTTTTTGGATTCTATCACTGCGGCACCTGGGCCTTATACGATTTTTCTTAATGTTCTTTTTAAATTGTTTTTATATTTTTATAGAACGTTTTTGTGAATTGTTTCTGTTTAAATTTAATATATTTATGCACATTTTGCTACTTTTCTTTAATTTTCCCAAATAACAAAATGAGGATTAATGAAGCGTTACCTGCCAACATGTTTTTTTTTACTTAATTTCCTAAATGATGCTGTTTTGTGAAGAATGTCATAACACGTTTTGCAGCTAAATAATTAAGATTTTAACTTAAAACTATAAGATGTGTCTAAGTCGAATCTTTTATACCCATAATATCTCAAGTAAAGGGGGGTTAAATTTTAAGGGCCGATATTGAGTTTGAATAAAACACAAATTATTTAGGAAATTATTGTCATTTCTTTTTATTATGATAATATTGGTATGGTTCAATTTTGTATGGAACAAAAAATCGGCCAAATGGCCGCCGCGACTTCGGGCGGCACACCTTCATCCGATAATCCAAATTTTCGATGAAGCTGAGGCATAACTCTCATCTTTTCTTTATCTCTTGAATTGTTGCTGGCTTATCGAGGTACACCTTTTCTTTCAAATAACCCCAAAGAAAGAAGTCCACCGGTGTCAAATCACATGATCTTGGCGGCCAATTGACATCGCCACCACGTGAGATAACACTGCCATTGAATTTGTCGCGCAAAAGCGCCATTGTTTCGTTAGCTGTGTGGAAAGTGGCACCGTCCCGTTGAAACCACAAATCGTCCACATCCATATCTCCCTATTCGGGCCATGAAAAGTTCGTTATCATCTCACGATAGCGAACACCATTCACAATAACTGCTTGACCGGGGTCATTTTGAAAAAAATACGGCCCGATGATGCCGCCAGCCCATAAACCGCACCACACAGTCACTCTTTGTGGGAGCATTGGTTTTTCGGCAATCACTCTTGGATTATCATTTGCCCAAATGCAGCAATTCTGCTTGTTAACGAATCCACTGAGGTGAAAATGTGCCTCATCACTGAAGATGATTTTTACGATATGCATTTTGATTTGAACGCCCATTTTCATAATAAGCCTGAATAACTGTAACGCGTTGCTCGATTGTGTTTCTTTCCATGGTTCAAATTGAGTTAGTCTGAGATTGAGGAATGTCAAATGAAATTCCGGAAAAAGCTTGACGTTGAGGTGTGGTTCACATTCAACATCGGCCCTTAAAATTTAACCACCCTTTATATAGAAATATGAACTATATGGGTAATACCATGTCAAATCGACGAAGAGTGGGACACGAATCCTTTCGATTTAAATGAAAGTAGGGCTTCCAATCGCGAAATCTCGATCCCGGAAATCCCGGGATAGATACCACTTAGCGTAAGATTTTTACCTTAACCTTAATAATTTGACAAAAGTTTGTGAAATCAGGGCCCTAATTCGTTATAGCACCCGTAAACGTGGCATTCCCAAAAATCGCATGAAAAATTTCGAAAAACTGCTTTAAATCACAAAAATCTTTTTTAAAAAAAAGTCATTGGGAAACTGCCGACATAAAATCGTTCGATCTTATTAAAATCGCGGTATCTGGGTATCTATGCAGAGGATGAAATACTTTTTCGATTCGAAAGCAATTTTATTCCTAATTCTTTCAGTCGATACTGAAAGAATCGAAATTATTTTTTCAGTGTTATGAAAACAAAAAATAAATGCTTAACAACACTGAAAAATTATTTCGATTCGTTCAGTATGGACCAAAAGAATAAAAAATAAAAGTGCTTTCGAATCGATAAAGTATTTCACGACTGAAAGAATTAGCCCTTAGAGAAATTATAGACTAATATTTTTTTTTTTTTTTATTAAAAATTTTTTTTTGGCAAAAAAGTTTAACCATTTATAAATGCTTGATGTAGCGTATTTTTAAGTATTTTATTCCTAAAATTAGCCAAGTATAGTAACGAAGTGACATGATTATAAAGCCTTTTAAAAAAAACAAACAAATATGCAACAAGTGCACTGAAAAAAACCTGCCTTATAAAAGAAAAATATCGTTCGTTGTGCAAAATATTTCGTGAATTTATAACACGAAATTCTTGTATACAAATGATTTCATGAACGAAATATTGAAAAAAAAAACAACACCCGTATTTATAAACGATAATTAAATTTAATAAACGTTTTTTAAGTAACATTTCAATGGAAAATTTATTTTGTAAATAAAAATTTAACAGCCTGGCCCACAATGTCGACAAGAACATTTCTTTCTTATATTTATATTGAAAACAAAAACAAATTTAATTTTTTTATTATTGTTCTCAATATAAAAATGCGAAAAAAATGTTCTTGTCGACATTGTGGGCCTGGCAGTAAATTGATCAATTTAAAAATTTTTTTATGAATACGGCAGCAAAATTTTAATTTTACGCTTAAACGAAACTGCTGCAACGTAAAAAAAAACACAACTAAAACTTCTATACATTAGCGGAATTAAGTCTTTAGTGCAAATTCTCTTGTCAAAGAGCAAATTCAAAAACTCGTAGCTCTTCTGTTAAATCAAGTGTTCGAAAATAAACATATCGTTCCTCAGTGTTCGGTTCGGTAGGCTAATAGTGTTTGTGGAGTAAATTATTAAAAAATAACGTTTTCCCCTTTGTGATCTTCGAACACAAAAATAATACTGCACTTATCCAACTCAACAAAAAGATGAGAACATTTAATTTCGTTCTGTTTTATTTTGAAAACCACAAATTTCGTTGTGTTCTGTTCAGCACATTAATGTTCGTTCGTTTCAGTTGTGCTTAGCGCCCTTTTGGCTGGTAAAAATAAAAGAAATAAAATTTTACTAAAACAAAATACATATACGAAAAAAGAGCAAAAACCAGCGAAAAAATTTTACACAAACATAACATGTGCACAATACACACACAAGCTGCTGTGGTCATTGCTAAAAATTTTTTTTTGCTTATTATACCCTTCGCCGAAGGTAAAAGGGTATTTATAACTTTTTTTATCAATGTAAAAACAGAAACACTATAAAACATTGAATAAAATGTTTGTCTACTGAACCAATACAATTGTTCTGTTTAATAACGAAGAACAGAACTCTATATAATGTTCGGCACTTTCTTTGAAATAGTTACAAACGGTATTATGGGTTGTGTTCGTCTTCACAAACACTAAAAAAATAGAAATCATTTCTGAGTGTGTGTGCTGAACGCTAAAATGTTCTGTTTATTTTCGAATACTGCACTGATACAAAAGGCTTCATAACGCTAATGAATTTTGACATCACTACTATGACAAGTGTCTTCGTTTTTGACCCCATAACACTTTACATCACTGTGATGTCAGCCTTAATATCACTTGGCGAAATTGTCACTAGGGTCAACAATTTAAATTATGTCATCAATGGGATGACACATTGGCATCACTGAAATGACGATTGGGAGTCGGTTTTATAAAGCATGTCATCAGTGCGATGACAAACTGTCATCAAATTGAGTCATTGTAACTGACATTAAGTCAAATCGAGAGAATATCATTATTTACTTACCCGTTACACATGTTTATTTCTCTTTTGTTGTATTCCGCGCTTTGTTAACAGAAGAACTCTTAATTATAAGACACTAGCAGCATGCCCGACGTGGTTTTCGTAATAATTCCACTTTAAAAATGTTGTTGATGTATTCAAATAAATAATTAAAAAAATAGAGTATGGGAATTTTTTCTTCTAATTTTACATTTTAAACATGAAAATATTGTTAATAATATATTAGACATGATATATTATGTCATCGCACTGATGACAGTTCGCCATCGCACTGATGTAAATTTGTCATTGCACTGATGACAGTCTGTCATCATACTGATGACAGTTTGGCATCATACTGATGTCATGATTATTATGTCATCGCACTGATGACAGTTTGTTATTGCACTGATGACAGTTTGTCATCATACTGATGACAGTTTGTCATTACACTGATGGCAGTTTGTCATCATACTGATGAAATGATATATTATGTCATCGCACTGATGACAGTTTGTTATTGCACTGATGACAGTTTGTTATTGCACTATAGACAGATTGTCATCACACTGATGACATGGTATATTATGTCATCGCACTGATAACAGTTTGCCATCGCACTGATGACAGTTTGTCTGTACTGATGTCAAAGTACATCAGCGTTATGACGCCTTTTCTATCAATGTACACAACATGTGGCGTCGAATTGATGTCACTGTAGTCATAGCGTAGATGATGCATAAAATATGACAAAATTTTGGGATGATGTTCGTCACTTTTTGCCTCATTGATTTGTAATAATATTGATGCCACAATTTTGATGTTAGAGCATCATCAATATGATGACGCATTTTTCTATGAGTGTGGTTAAATCTAACAGCTTAATACAAAATACAATACCATTTTCTGTATTGTCTTTTTCGTAAGACCATTTCCACCAAACGCTAAACTTACCCCAATGTACGAAAAATGGTGGGAAACTACGAAGTTTTTATTAAAAAAATAAAAACACGAGACTACGAAAGAATTCGTTTGTTTAACAAAGTTTAAAAAGGCTAATGATGCAAACTTTCATTTTCGTCTTTAAAACTAAACTTGTGTAAATACTACGAAAAAAAGTTGGTTTTATAGTTTCTTTGTTAAAAAAAATCAGTTGGAAGTTTTTTTTCCAGTGTAGTTTTTATTGCAACATTGTTGAGTTATGATTTAGCGTTTTGGTTTCCTTTTTGTATTTTTAATGGGATTTGTAAGATTCACTTTTTAAAGTCGACTGAGTTTATGATCAATTATTAATCTTAAGAAACCTGTTTTTTTCTTGCTCTTCTGTTCAATTAAAGAATAAAATTCGAAATTAACCCGTAAGAGGCAGATGTTTATAAAATTAAAAAAAAAAAACAATTTTGGGGCAATTATGGACTTCGATTCTTTAATGGCTTGCTGGCTAAGGCGGACAATGAATTAAATTGATTTTTTATACCTTCGATACAAGTGGATGGTATTTCAAATGAATCGTTTTAAATTGAACTTAACAAATTAAGCTAAGACAGGTCCAATGTCTTGACTATAAAGCGGGTTGGGGAGTTTATATTTGCTATTTCTCAAATAGTTTTTTTACTGGTAGATTCGAAAGGAAAAAATGTGGCTTCATGTTTTGGATGTTTTTTATAGATTGATCTCTTGAAGCGGTTAATTGTTAAATCCACATGTTACAATCTGATAAGGTCTTAGCAGCAGCCAGGTCCAAACACATTATACCCTACACAACAACTTAACCAAATTCGATCTTGGGTGTGTTGTGGACCCACTAGTGATTTTAAAACCATATTGGTATTTCGGTGCCTATAAAAGTGTTTTGAAATAAATTTTCTTTAAATTCAAACATCTATTAGATATTTTTTAGATTAAAAGGGCCCATTGTACACCTTTTAGGTTAATATTTTTGTAAAACGGCTTTTGTAAGAGGCTTTGTGTTGATATCAACCCTACACTCATAGAAAAATGCATCTTCATATTGATGATGCCCCAGCATCAGAACTGTGACATCAATGTTATAATAAATGGCATCAATGAGGCAAAAAGTGACATTAATCCAATGACGGATGTCGTCCTAAAACTCTGTCATATTTTATGCGCCATCTACGCTATGACTACAGTGACATCAATTCGATGCCACATTTTGGCCCTAATTGTGTAAAACGCAACGCAACGCCAAAATTGCATTAATAGCAAAAAAAAATTCAAAAATATTTCATAATTTTGTTGTTGCTTTCTACAGAAATCATACTGCGTTTTAAAATGCTCAACGTCACAAGATATGCAGCCTTTGAAATTTGAAAATTCAATATGAATTTCTGTAGAAAACAACAACAAAATTATAAACTATTTTTGACTTTGTTTTGCTTTCCATGTAACTTTTGGCGTTGCGTTGCATTTTACACAATTAGGGTCTCTGGGTACACTGATAGAAAAGGCGTGATAACGCAGATGTATTTTGCCATCAGTACATACAAACTGTCATCAGTTCGATAAAAAATTGTTACCAGTGCGATGACATAATATATCATGTCATAATATATTATTAACATTCGTTTCATGTTTAAAAAGCAAAATTGGAAGCAAAAACTCCCAAATTCTATTTTTTTTAATTATTTATTTAAATACATATCATTTTTAAAGTAGAATTAGTACGAAAACCATATCGGACTTTCTGCTGGTCTCTTATAAGTGAGAGTTCTTCTGTTAACAAAGCGCGGAATACAACAAAAGAGAAATAAACATGTGTAACGGGTAAGTAAATAATGATATTCTCTCAATTTGACTTAAGGTCAATTACAATGACTCAATTTGATGACAGTTTGTCATCGCACTGATGGCATGCTTTATTAAACCGACTTCGATTCGGCATTTCTGTAATGCCAATGTGTCATCCCATTGATGACATAATTTAAATTGTTGACCCTGATGACAATTTGGCCAAGTGATGTTAAGGCTGACATCACAGTGATGTAAAGTGTCATGGGGGTAAAAAACGAAGACACTTCTCATAGTACTGATGTCAAAATACATCAGCGTTATGACGCCTTTTCTATCAGTGCAATACCAGTTCTGTTGAAACAATTCATACAAATTTTCCGCAGCGAACATTTAAAAATGATTTATGGCAGTAAAAGTAATTCTGGGGAGCGGTTCTGATTTCAAAATTATAGCAAAATGTGAACTGATCTTAGCAAAATTTGCTTAAAGGATTTTTTTTTATATAAAACTTTCTCTTATGGAGAAAATTTTTTGACGATTTTCGACCAATTTTTTGCGGTTTCGATTTCTGCTAGAAACTCTGTCTTTAATGGGCTGAAGGTATTTATTTACTATTGCTCGGTAAATTTTCTTTAATTTGCTTTGTGATGGCCGTTAATGAATATTTTTTGGTGTTACATACGACATGAGTAACATATAATACGCTGATTTATTACTCGTGTTGGCAGAGAGTATTTCTATGTAGTTAACAACTATACAAACAATTTTAAGCTCTACCAGTTGTTTGCTTTGAAGCAAATAAGCAGCTGCCGAATTTATATTATAAACCAGATTAATACGATTATATTTATTGGTTAATTGCTAACTTTAATAAAAATTGACACAAGATTGTAACTTCTTGCTTAAAATCTTGTAATGATAGAGTCATTAAACTAAAATCATGTGAAGTGAGTGCAAACAAATTGTTAAATTCCCACATGATTGTGTTTTATAGGCGACACACAAGAATTTTCTGTTATTTAAATCGCATTTGATCAACAAGAGGGTTTTAACTAGAAATTTAAAAATTTTTCAGTAACTTTTTTATTTAATACACAGAAAAAATTATTAAAAAAAACTACTGTTTTTATCAATTAAAAAAATTGTTTTATAGGTTATTTCAATTTAATTAATGTGATAATAGAATTTATTATTTTTTTAGTTGAAAGAAAATTTAGAATTTAATTTTGGTTTAATTAACATTTTAGTTGCTTTGAAATAAATTTTCAATAAAAATATTAATTAAATAACAAAAAATCTTAATTGATTTTTGCGTTTAAAATAAAATATTTTTGAACTTTTAGAATTGCTGTTGGAAATTGTCAAAACCTGAGCTATATTTAATTAAATCAATTAACACATTGCTTGAAATTGCAAAGTTTTTTGATTATTTTTTTAATTAAAATTAAACATATCATTTAAAAAAAAAACTATTCACAATTTTAAATTTTTACAACTTTTAATAATCAAAATCAACAAATTGTTTGCTTGATTCTATGAATTTGGTATGAATTTGGTGGTTGGAGACAATTTTTAATTTTTTCTGCGTATTAATGGCATATGGACATTTCCATGAGAATGTCAACCACGCCTCAGAAAATAAAACCCCTTAAAAATTTTTTTTTTATATAAAGGAAAGGAAAATACACTTAAACTTTACTATGCTGAGGTACCTCTAGCTTCTTACAATTTTTAAAGAGCAACAAATAAAAGTTTGAACTGACTATCTCTTTTATTAATTTTTAGCAACTGCAATCAGATATTTTCCCTTTGCTGCCGATTAAAGATAGATATTGGTAACTATGGAATTGTACTTTAAAAATATGCCAAAACAATAATGAACAAAATCCATAAGGAAAGACAAATTATTAGTTCGATTAGCGGTATATTTGCTTGTTTGTTTTAGATGCTATTCTAATGTCACGTACGTGGTGCAAAAACATTATTTATCTATTTCATTTGTATTACATCAGCCGCAGGTGTCTCAAAATAAAAGTTCATAAGCAAGACATTTGTTGCAAAAAAAATCTTGATCTGAATGGGTTTTTTAAATTGGTATAATAAAAATTTAATAAGCTTTTAAAGGTCGTCACGTACGATATTTTAAGTACTACAGATGCAATTAAATGTATCATCTTATTATGTTGGTATTGAGTTAAAATTTAGTCCAAACTTATTTTATTGCCATCTAAATCATCTTACCAAATATTATAGGAATCGGTCCATATGTTCATCGGAGCTATGGTCTCCAGAAAATTGCTTTTAATGCCATAATTTCCTTATTAATGTTGGCTCTGACATAAAAATTGGTGATAATAACTTTTACGATAGGTACTATGTCATGAGAAAATGTTTTGCTAGTAGGTCCAATATAAACCCCCTTCCTTAAATCGGTAGAGACAAACAAATCGCATATAGATGAAGATATATAAATAATATTCGGAACAAATACCTGTTATTTGATTTTTTACCGCATAGCATAATTCTGTTCTGGCGCCCATGATTGGCCATGGGTCCCAAATAGGATACACTCTCAAAAATTTGTTTTTAAAACATTATGGTGTAGGGTGTCCTATTGTCGGGCTTGACCGACTATGCTTTCGTACTTGTTTTTTGTAAGTTTTCGCTAAGATATATTAACATAAAAATTTATGTCATACCTTGCGAATACTATAAGAGAAAAATCTGTCCCGTCATGAACGACATTCATTATAAATTTATCAAAAAAATAATTTTTGCGGATTAGGGATTATAAAGGAAAAATATTTGGTTTAATTTAAAAAATGAAAATAAAAAAAAAGAAAAAATGCCTCCTACAATTCGCAGATTTTCGTATTTTTTACATTCACCCCAAAATCACTTGCGTTTTATATTACATACGATAGATATGCACCTATTTTGCTCGATATTTTTGAGAACAACCCATGTAATGAGTCAAAAAGCTAATATAACTACTCTTCACCACTTATACATTGGCATTTTAACTCATTATTTTAACACGGTGATGTCATTGAAGGCAAGTACTTACCACCCTCGCTTACAAATAGGGAGCTCAATAAGTCATTTCCATATTCACTTACAAATAGGGAGTTAAATAAGTCATTAACACGTTTGCTTACAAATAGACACTTCACATTGTTAACAATAAAACAGAATTTGTCAAATAAAAATTGTGTCTTTAATTTCATTTTTTTTTCTAATGCAAAATTTTGCTACCCTGCATCAAGGACATATTCATCCCAATAGACCAGAGAACGATATGATATTTTCATGGAAAAATACTATCGTTTATGACACAAGATCGATATCATATATTATAATTTATATCACCTAGACGATATCGTTATAATATCGTTTGGTTGGTTGATTAGTGAAGTTTTTATTCAAAATTTTAATTTTAAAATACATATCAAAATCAATCAAGCATTTAAATTTTTCATTTTCAAATTCATATTCATTTATAACAAATAAAAAAAAAACACATATTTGGGGGATTCACAAGGTGTCATAAAGTCATATGTCTTAAAATAATCACATGAAAAAATACGACTGTTGTGAGCAACCCCTCATAATTTAATGTGCTATTAATTACGACAGCACAATAAACATAGCAAGCAACGTTCTATTTATTTAAGACACTTTTTGTTTACAAACCAACAACAATATTTTTAAACCATTGTAAAATGTTAGAACATTATGACAATAAACCATGTGAATACCCCAATTGTAAGAGCAAATATGCATTTAAAATCAATTTGTATTAGATTTGGATAAATAAAACCTGAAATATATTTTATTATGAATTAATTATAAATTTCGTTAATCAACTCATAAACAAGTGCTTATGTATCAGATTATATATCAACCATTACTAAACTACTTCTATGTAATGTAGATGGTATGAAGTAGTCATTGAAAAGTAAGTTGTTCAGTAATTTCAAGTCATTACCTAGTTTTTGCTGGAAAGGTTCCGAATGTGATAGGTTTTTTTCATATAGAAAAAAATGATAAACAATTGTTCCAGTTACTTCTATTTTTGCAAAATCTCTACCTCTCTGATGGAGTACAAATGTCACGTACGATGACATGGAAATGCCCATATAAAACAATTTTTAAGCCAAGCGTTTCATTTCCAAAAAGTAGACAAAATAGCACGATATTTTGACAGCGGGCATATATAAATATTATTAGATTTTTTCCAAAAAGTAAAAAACTTAAAGTTTTGAGTTAACACCCTCTTGTTGATCAAGTGCGAAATAAGAAGTTAAAATAAAAACAAATTAATTTTTAAATACAAATTTACTAAAATCAAAATTATTATTCTTAAAACATCGAAGACTTGTGTCTTATTCAAAAACAGCGTATGTTAATTTTCACAAAACATTAAAGGGCCTCATAACAAACACCGTGAAATGCCGAACTGCGATTTTGCTTTAATCCCCATAAAAAAGAGAATTTTAGTATTCAATTGTTACTGTTCACAATTTATAGTTATCACAATTTAGATCGCATTTCTTTTTTTTTTTTTTTAATAGTTTTTAATAGCATATTTCAAGGCAAAATCCATTTATTTAATTTTTTAATGCAGAATTTGACAGGCGATAAAGTGAATGTTTTTATTTTGAATTTAAATATCCATGAATTTTCTGTTTCCGCCATTAGTAGATTAGTAGTTTATAAAAGAAATAAAGAAAAATAATCACTTAAAATTAAAAAAAAACATACTAAATTTAAATTTTTCCACTTTATGTACGAGTCGAATTAAAAAATTTTAGTACGAATAAGACCGAAAAGTACTTAGAACAATCCAAAATGGTATTACTTTCGAAAACCATTGCATTCTATATGAGTGCATACGCATGTGGTTGTAAAAGTTTATTCTGGAAGCAACAACAACTCTACAAAAAAAAAAGGTAAAAAACGATTTGCTAGTTTTGTGTAGAAACAACAACAACTGTACAAGAAGTAAATCATACATTATTTTCATGTTTAAAAAGTAAAATAAGAAGCAAAAATTCCCGAATTCTGTTTGTTTAAATTATTTAGTTTAATACAACAAATTTTACAACAATAAGTACGAAACCCAAATCAGGCATGCTGATGGTGTCTTCTAATTGTCAATTCTTCACAAGGTGAATCAAACATCTGTGTAAACGGGTAAGTAAATAATAATATATTCACTGTGAGATATTCCACCAACTAAACTTCTATGAGCGACACTTATCTGCAATTACAAACTCTGTGTTCTCTCTTAATTAAAACAGAATTTGTAATTCCAGATATGTGTCGCTGATGGAAGTTAAGTTGGTGGAATACCCCACAGTGAAATAATAATATTCTATCTATGTCTCTCTCTCTCTCTCTCTCTCATCTTATCAATCAAATGTCACTTTTGAATTAATTTAAATACGAATTCGGGTTTAAAACAACTTAAGCCTCTAGTACACGGAATGTAAAAAGCCACATGCGCATGTAGTTCTGACGTAATTTTGACGTCAATGCAAAGCCACAATAAGCATTGCGTGTTGTGTGATGACGTCAAAATTACGTCAGAACCACATGCGCATGTGGCTTTTTACATGCCGTGTACTAGAGGCTTTAGTAGTTTTTGAATTAAGCACAGCTTGAGATACTTTTGTATCCCACTTTGATTAAGTCAATTCCGTTTTCGGATTATTTTAAGTACGGGACACTTGGACAATCCGTACTTGTTTCAAGCATTCTGTACTTGATCTAGGGAAATCCGTACTTACCGTACTATTTACACCACTTCGCCTTGATTTAAGTACGGATGGATTGATTTTTATTTTCAGTGCATATCTACCGGAAGATTTAGAAGAAGCCTTGAAGTTTAAGTAAAGTGTGTCCAAATTTGAGGTATCAATGGTCAATGGAAATCGCTACAGGGAGATGATCCGAAGCTTTTCGTGGTGGAAAACCGATGAATTACATGTAGAAAATATGTGGTTTCAACAGAATGGTGCCACTTGCCACACAACACGAGAACCAATGGATCTTTTGAAAGAAAAATTCAAAAATCGCATTATTTCTCGTAGAGGAGGAGTGAACTGGCCACCAATATCGTGCGATTTGAGACCTTTAGAGTATTTTTCGAAATCGAAAGTGTACACTGTACAGCAATAATCTCACAACAGTTCAAGAGCTTAAAATCGAGCAGATATCAACACTTTATTGAAAAAAGTGCTTAAGAACTTTCGTTAAAGATTTGGAGCCAGCCGAGCCAGTTGGGGTCGGATCACTTGACCGACATAATTTTTCATTTTAAACCGGAACTTATTTGTAATAAACTAAATTAAAAATATTTTGACACCGTTTGACTTCTTTCTTTGGGGGATATTTAAAAGAAAAAGTGTACGTCAATAAGCCAAGAACAATTCAAGATCTAAAGGATTATATAATTCAGCACATTAACGACATTGAACCTCAATTATGTTTCAGAGTCATTCAAAATATGGACCATCGGATAGAGGTATGCCACCAGAGCCAAGGCGACCATTTGGCCGATATTTTGTTTTACACGTAATTGTCACAGATCCTTCTAGCATAATAAAAAAAATATTAAGATAATTCTCTGAAAACTTTGTGTTTTGTTTACAATTAACATCGTGCATTTTGGTTGGACCACCCTTTAAAAATCTTAAGATCCAACTAAAACCAATTCAAATACAACCATTTAACCAAATGTCATCAAAAAGGAAAAAAAAGTGGTTTGAAGATTTCGACTTTAAAGTTAAACTACCTCTGTAAAGCTGACCCCATTTAAGCAAATTATTTTGAAGTCTTTACTCACCCTTAATCGTTGTTTGTGTTGTCTTTGTTTATTTGTTAAATTATTTAAAAATTAATTAAAAACTTATTAATATAAAAATAACAACGCGTAGGTGTTTATAAATTGTAAAAAATTTTGAATATTTTTTTTTTTAAGTTAAATTAATGATTTCGTTATTTTTGTTTGCACAACAAATTTATTTCACCGAAAGTTAAAAAAAACATTTTATGACACCTTTTTTGTTTATGGCCAACAACAAAAGTGATTTTTTCAAAAATACATTTTCTTTTCTGTTTTTTTTTTTAATTATTTTTTTTATAAATTATTAATGCTGTTAAATGCTAAAATTTATATGAATTTATTAAATTAAATAAAAGATATTTCACTAAGAACTTTCAAATAGATTAAGTTAATGTTATAATATGAATCATTTGAAATAATTTTAGTGTTTTTTTTCTTTTAATGGGTTTACTCTTCACCTTTTTTTCTGAGCATTTAGAATTATAAGTTATGAAATTATTTAAACCGTCCCGTTTTATGTCCTGCGAGCAACTGTTTAAGGTCTCCTATTTTCACTCAGCTGGTAAGCCAAAAAGTATGCTTCGTTTCTTTCTTATGTATATATATACAATATATATATTTATATTTGCAAAAACAAAAATCGTCGTTTTGGTTTTTATTACACCTGTTCATGGTTATAATTTAATGCCTGCTTTTTGGCTTTTTCTTGTGAGCCTGCAAGTAGACACCAATATTTAGTTTCTGTTTTTTTTTTGTAGTTTTTCCTTGTTTGCTCTAAAAGCAACATTTATAAAAATGTTTATACACATACATATATATTTTTCAAAATGTCCGACTTTAGGTATAGTCTATTGTAGCCATACATAAATACATACATACATTTTTTATTTAAATTTTTTTCCTGCATTTTATATTCAAATGTATTGCCTTAGTAACTCGGCAACTTTGACATATTTGTGTGTCTAGAGAATATTAAAAACAAAAACAGAAATTATATTCAAAATATTGTATATAAAAAAGGGAAGTTTGACTTCAATAATTAGAATTCATTTGACCAATTTTGATTAAAATCGGTTTGTACTTGACCATAGATCTTCAACACAGACCTCTCACAGAAAAAATTCTCGGAAATTTTTCAGCAATTAAAGCACTAATCAAAAATACAATCAGTTTTAGTTAAAAATATATTCAATTGAATTAAGCGTTTAATCTAAGTAAATTAAAGGTTTAATTAACTGAATTAAATGTTTAATTGATACTATTAATTTGTTTACTGGTGCAAATATTATTAATTTTTTTAAATTAATATCACAAATTTTTAAATTAAATGGTCGAAAAGTAGGGGGTTTTACACCAAAATCCCACGTGATTTTCAGGAGCAATCAAACCAGTCAACTCAGTGATATTATACAGTTTTTTGAAAAGTCCTTACGCAGACTGAAAAAATCCCTTTTTTCCCTACGCGTTAAAGAAAATTGTCTCTACAATAATCCCTACAGCTTTTAAATGATAATATATCAGTAAAAATAAATCCATTTGTAAAAATGTATATCAATGTTATTTAAAGTTGTTCCCAGCTAGTATTTGTGTGTGATCATTTTTTTTTTGTAAAAATCACCTCAATGAGTCTTCTCAGATCACTTTGGATTACTAAAAACTAATTTATAACTTGAGCGATTATAAAAAGGAATCATATATGATTCATTGCTATGTTCAAATAATGATTTTTAAATATTTTGAATTATTGTACATTCGTCAGGCCAATTTAAAAAAATAGAAGCTTTCGCATCAGATAAACATATAAAAATATTAGCTAAAACAGAAGCCGAAAAATTACTCTCAATTAATGAATATAAATGTAAGTGCGTGGTTTCTTTTTTCTTTGCGAGAACCCGATAACTTTTATTTGGTTGAAATATGTAATCAAAATGCACAACGGTGCTCCTTTTATCGGAGAAAAAATTTAAAACATGACGATTAAAAATATTTGAAATATATTAAAAAAAAAAAACTATATAATTAATGATTGAAAAATGAGACGGAAAATACTTAATAACGATTATAAAAACTATCAATAATTGCTCATAAAGCACGCAGAGAAAAAATATGTTTAAAAATGGTCACCTCCAACAAAACTATTTTTAAAGAAAACTTTTAAACATACTATGTTTAATTTAATTATATTATTGTCACCGACAACCATATTATTGTTAAATTGGTCCTCCATCAAGAAGCCACAACCATATTATGGTTGTCATGAAACATGTTTCGGTTAACTATGACAATAATTTGTTTTTAAATTAACAATAGTATTTTCCTCTTTGCCAAGAGCAACATGTTATGGTTGAAAGCCAACCATGCTATTATAAGTGTTAAGCATATTTTAGTTATTATTAACCAAAACATGTTTGGAGGCAACCATAATTTGGTTGTGGCTTCTTGATGGAGGACAAATTTAACCAGAATATGTTTGTCGGTGACAAAAGTATGATTAAATTAAACATAATATGTTTTAAAATTTTTCTTTTAAAATAGTTTTGTTGGAGGTGACCATATATAAACATGTTTTTTCTCTGGTGAGGGATCAGAAAATTGTATCACATGATGACAAGATTCTTTGAGGTGATTGTTAGGGTACAATTTTCTCACAATGAGAGTATCAAAATTATAGCTGGGTTATACATGCATCCATACTAGGGAGATCGATTATTCGTCTTTTTTTTAAAACCGGTTTTCGAATATTCCGAATAGTTGCTATTTTAAAAAAACCGGTTTTCGGTTAAAGCATTTTTAAAATAACCGGTTAACCGGTTTTAATTCGAATACATAAAAATACAAAAATCAAATAAGTTTCTGTAATGAAACGTTAATTTAATTAAAAACAAAACAATTCACAAAGGTAAGCAACCAACAAAATACATCGATATGACTTAAGGTATGTTCAGACCTAACAAATATTTGGCGATTAAATCGAAAATAACGTGACCAGTTAATTGATCTAACTTAAGCTTTATTTTAAACAATTCCTATTTATTTACAAAACTTTATTTGTAAGAAGATAATTGTATAATGTTATTTAAAAATTTTTAAATGATGTTTGATCTAGTCAAACGTTTTGCAAATGCAAATAAAAAATTATAGGAATCTAATAAATGTATCATTTGAGATATTCTCTCAAATTTATTTTAAATGAGTTTAAGTTTATTGGTGGTTAAGCATGTCTATATGAATCCGTAGACTTCAACCATATTTTTGAAAAGTTGCAAACAAAACCTCTTAGCCAGGATTATCTATTTCAAATTATTTTGTTTCAGCATTATAGAAACGAATAGTAATATGAACATGATTTTTGTATGAAATATTTGTCAATTTGTAGACCACAATTTAACCTTCCATGACTTTGTTCGATTTCTTCGATTAAGTTTTGTAGTTATATAAATAATCCTGATAAATTTTTTCCATATCGTTGATTCCGCCGTTATGTTGTAGTTTTAAGCATGAAGATATGCTAGAACTACTTAGGAGTTTTTAGTGTCTTAACGGGCATTCCGGCTAACACAACGGGCTAATATTTTACCCAATGATTCATTTTGGGCAGCTAATTTAGTAAAGTATTATATGTCGTCTCTTTAAAACTACTTCGAACGGAGTTGTTTTATTTGGAGCACATAATTGTCAGGCATGTGGACAAATTTAAGGTGATTTATAAGTCGTGACGTTGAAGAACCTTTGCAACTTATCATTTTAGGGCACCTCAGGCACCCATTTTTGCTTTTTTAATCCCGTTCGAAATATCTCCAGAGATAACATCTAAATTAAAATATATAATATTTAGAATACTCTCGCACAAATTAATATTAACTTTTTTACTGAACACTTTTTTGTAGCACTCTGAATTGTTTTTGGTTTTTTTTTTTTTTTTTTTGTTACAAGAACACACGCTTTTATAAGCGATTTGTATTATTATTGCTCATAATGTTTTTTGACTCTTGTTACATTTTGCTTTGACGTTCTGCATAAAAAGTTCAAGATTGCCCAATATTCAGTTAGAAAAATACTTAAATTACGGGTATATTTACAACACAAGTAAGGAAAACGTATATAAATTACACATTATTAAAATAACCGGTTAATCATACCAAAATAGCCGAAAAATGAACATTTTAAAATAACCGACTTGGGCAAAACTAAAATAACCGGCTAAAACCGGTCGAATAATAACCGCCCGATCTCCCTAATACATACTTATATAAATAAAAACTCTTTTATATACATGAACTATTAAATCAGTTCTTTTTATAAACAGTTCACTGGAAGGCTTAACAATTTTTTGCAATCTTCTTGTAAAAACGAGCGGCGCCGATCTTTTGAAAATTATCTATTTCTTGCTCTGGAAGAAGAATATATATTAGAATATTAGAACTTATTTTCATTTTGGACTCAATCGATAAAGTTTTACAAAAAAGAATCTTACTTTTGATAGAAATTCGACTTATTTTCGTTACATGCACTGATAGAAAAATGTCTCTTCATATTGATGATGCCCCAGCATCAGAATTGTGACATCAATGTTATTACAAATGGCATCAATGAGGCAAAAAGTGACATCAATCCAATGACGAACGTCATCCTAAAATGTTGTCATATTTTATGCGTCATTTACTACAGGCTTTATTCGCTGATTTATTTTGACATCAGTACAGACAAACTGTCATCAGTGCGATGACATAATATGCCATGTCATCGGTGTGATTACAAACTGTCATCAGTGCAATTACCAACTGTCATCAGTGCGATGACATAACATATCATTTTATCAGTGTGATGACAAATTGTCATCAAGGCAGTGACAAACTTACATCAGTGCGATGATGAACTGTCATCAGTGCGATGACATAATATATCATACCATCAGTGTGATGACAAAATGTCATCAGTGCAATGACAAACTGTCATCAGTGCGATGACATAATATACCATGTTATTGGTGTGATGACACACTGTCATCAGTGCAGTGACAAACTAGCATCAGTGCGATGATGAACTGTCATCAGTGCGATGATGAACTGTCATCAGTGCGATGACATAATATATCATACCATCAGTGTGATGACAAAATGTCATCAGTGCAATGACAAATATATTATGTCATCAGTGCGTTGACATAATATATCATATCATTAGTGCAATGACAAACTTACATCAGTGCGATGACGAACTGTCATCAGTGCGATATCATGTCTAATATATTATTAACAATATTTTCATGTTTAGAAAGTAAAATTAGAAGCAAAAATTCCCATACTCTATTTTTAAAGTAGAATTATTACGAAAACCACGTCGGGCATGCTGCTAGGGTCTTATAATTGAGGGCTCTTCTGTTAACAAAGCGCGGAATACAACAAAAGAGAAATAAACATGTGTAAATAATGATATTCTCTCAATTTGACTTAAGGTCAATTATAATGACTCAATTTGATGACAGTTTGTCATCGCACTGATGGCATGCCTTATTAAACCGACTCTGATTCGGCTTTTCTGTAATGCCAAGGTGTCATCCCATTGATGACATAATTTAAATTTTTGACCCTGATGAAAATTTGGCCAAGTGATGTTAAGGTTGACATCACGGTTATGTAAAGTATCATGGGGCCAAACACTTGTCATAGTGCTGATGTCAAACTACATCAGCGTTATGTCGCCTTTTCTATCCCTATGGAGTCCAGTACGAAATTTGACAGTAAAAATCGCATGCCTACTGGATTTTTTTTCTGTTTTCGCTCTGTTTCAGACACTTTGTTTAAACAAAATATCGCTTAAATTTCTTTTGTTTCAAAATTCTTATCATTATCGTCCAATATTAAAGGAAATATAGTGAACTGCTTAGAACAGACAGATGTTCGAGGTTCGCATTGGCAAACATCTATTAAAAAGTTTTTTTTTTTTAATTGTTTATAAGAATACCTTCTCCTCCATTAAATACAGAAATAATTACATTT
This sequence comes from Pollenia amentaria, assembly GCA_943735925.1. Classification (NCBI taxonomy): domain Eukaryota; kingdom Metazoa; phylum Arthropoda; class Insecta; order Diptera; family Polleniidae; genus Pollenia; species Pollenia amentaria. The sequence goes on from OX031010.1 coordinate 28,103,307, forward strand.
CAGCGACACTTTTTCATTCAACTCGAGTATGGAAACGACGACGAAATGGAAAATTAAGGGAAACAAAAAATTTTGAAATGAAATTTTCATTGTATGTGTTATTTTGTTGCCGTATAAAACAATTACAATTATATTTTTATATTTGAACGTGTATGTATTTGCGTTTACATTAGTGTGTTGTATTTATAGTTATTTTAACTATATATTGTTATAAAAATGCAAACAACAAAATACTACAATACAATATATTTAGTTATATATAACTTTGTTTTTTTTTTTTTAGAAATTTCCGCATTTTCGTCTTTGCTTAAATAAAAATCGCCTAAAAGCACGCAACAATTTTGTTTGTTTAAATTTATGTAAGTGTATGTAAAAATAGTTGATTTTGCTGTTTATGTGTGTTTGTTGGTATTTTTTGTTCGTGCTTGTGTGTGTTGTACGTTAACTTGTTCGGTGATTTACTCTTCTTCAATATGACAAAGAAAATGTTGGCAAATGGAAATTGTATGCACACACGAGTTTTGTAAAGAAAATTGGAAAATATATATTTGCTTAAATACTTGAGATTGAGAGAGTTTGGAAAAATTGTCACTTTGTACAAGTTTTGCGCGAAAAGGTCACAAAATGTGGACAGTGGGTACGTCGCTAAAAATTAACTATTAATGATGGAAATAATATTAATGACCACGGCAGATGAAAATAATATCGCTATTGGCAAACGTTTCTCTGATAAAACATTCGAGAAGGCTATGAAACGCTTGTGAAGATAAAAAGAACTTGCAGAGCTCACTTGTCGCTAAGTTTGTGGCGGATTCGAAGGTTTGCTTTGATATTAAGAGCGAATCTTTAGCAATGTCTATAGCGAACAACGTTGTCTTTAAAAAAAAAAAAACGATACTTTTGTTTTTGCGAGAGGCAAATTCAGGTACTGACTGCACTTAATTTCCCCAAATTTCCCCAAGGCTGTAATGCCAGCAGGTGAAATATCCCTTAAATATTTTCCTACATACCCTTCGGGGAGCTGGAAATTGTGTATATAAGTTTATCATTGCATTTTTAATTACTACAATAATAATCTAAGACCTTATAAAGTATATATATTCCGGGTCCTTAAGACTGAAAAATTTAATTTAACGATGTCCGTATGTCGGTATGTCTTTTTGTGGTTTAAATGTGTTTATTGAAGACCCCATTTACGAAGGGGACAATGATATCATATATACAATTTAGCCAGATCTTTCCACAAATGGTTGAAGTATGACCAAAAAAAAAAAAATAACACGACTGCCTCTAATTTTTTAATTTTTATCCATAATTCTTAATGAAGATTACCCAATAAAATATAAAGCCAAGCAGAAAGGTAAGCGAACCATTTCTTAACAAATGTTTTAAAAAATAACATTTAGAGCTGTGATCGGCAAAATCATGGCGCCGCGTTTTCTCTTCTCTATTTTATTCTCTTTTGTTTCGTACGTGTGCACGCACATTTTAGAGAACTAAAAAACATTAACAACAACATATGTAAAGTGCATACAACGCATACAGCCGAAAAATGCAATAGTATAGGTTGCCGATCGCAGATTTAGAGCCATAATGATAAAGTTCCTGATAGTTAAAGTAAACAGAAGCTATCGTGAGCGATAAAGTGACCATTCGGTTTTCTCAGTTATTACAAGTGTCTGATAAAATAAAAATTTGTATTTATATACTGTGGCAACATTGTCGTACACTGATAGAAAATGCGTTATAACGCTGATGTATTTTGACATCAGTACTATGACAAGTGTCTTCGTTTTTGGCCCCATGACACTTTACAACACTGTGATGTCAGCCTTAACATCACTTGGCCAAATTGCCATCAGGGTCAAATATGTAAATTATGTCAGTAATGGGATGACACATTGGCATTACAGAAATGACGAATAGGAGTCGGTTTTATAAAGCATGTTATCAGTGCGATGACAAACTGTCATCAAATTGAGTCATTGTAATTGACCTTAAGTCAAATTGAGAGAATACCATTATTTACTTACCCGTTACACATGTTTGTTTTACTTTTGTTGTGTTCCGTCCTTTATTAACAGAATAACTCTCAATTATAAGACACCATCAGCATGCCCGATATGGTTTTCGTAATAATTCTACTTAAAAAATTTGATGTATTTAAATAAATAATTAAACAAAATAGAATATGGGAATTTTTGCTTCTAAAATTACTTTTTAAACGTAAAAAAAATGTTAATAATATATTATGGCATGATATATCATGCCATCGCACAGACAGGTATTTGACCCAAAAAGTAGCTGAAAATGCATTTTTTTTATAATAGCACTACACCCGTTTTACTGTTATTTTTCAAAAGTCAGGTAACCCCTCCAAACAATAGAACCAACAAGGCAAGCTTGAACCTTTCACTAGCTGCATGAAGCCAGTCGGAAGTTACCGTTCGCCAAACGTGTTCGTGTGATTGTTCCATACGCTCAAAGCTTCACTGTCGTCAAATATTTATTTTATGGTGATAAATTGGATTTTGTGTTAGTTTCTATCATGGATTGTGTACAATCAGATAAGTGCTTTATCTCAAACTTAAGTTTTACATTGATTCTAATTATTAACTAGTTTTTTTATTGCCCTTAATGGTTGAGCTCTACAAATACAAAAAACACACATCTTCACATATCACAAAGGTTTCCTTACAAACCTGCTACGTGTGAAATTCCATTTCTAATGGGTAGTTAAAGTCCAGCTCTTCAATTGAATTTTTTTAACCTCAGTAGAGAATTAGAAACTATTAAGTCCACTGTGCATTAACATTTCTATAGATTTCAATAATTAACTACTTACGTCAGTGTTGCAGGCAACATGTTACACGCAGTTTTTATTAGACGTTTCTTTAATAATTTTTGGTTACAATATTTTGTTGTACATAATTTTTATTTATTTTTTTTTTTTTTGTTTTCAAAGAAATTTTTATTGCAAATATGGAAAAAAAAAAAGTTTTACGATTATATTTCTATTAAAATATCAAGAATATTTTTGGGAGTCAAAGTTAAAGTTTCGATAAACTGGAGTATTAACCATTTAAGTTTAGCATTTATTTAAAGCATTTTAAATGTAGTAAATGTAAAGGGTGGATGAAAAATACAGAGTTTGTATAAATAAATCGTTATATAAATTATGAAAGAAATAACGGATTTATTGGCATCTATTTTAAGATTCAAACGACTTGAATGGTATTAAAATATCTATTTAATATTCATTAGCTAATTTTGAACCTCAACAACTTACAAATTCTTTCATTATTTTCTATATAAATTATTTTAATATGTAAATTTTTTGGGGAAAAATATCCAAAACCCCTTGACATCAACAAAACAATCATCAAAATGCTGTCGAAAATAAAATAAGGCCCTCAAAAAAAAAAAAAAAAAAAATATATATATATATATATATTATTTATTTATATGTATATAAGTATATGTATAAATAATATAACTAAAAAGCAATAAAAAATATACTGTTATACATTTATTAAGTCTATTTCTTGAAGTATACATTTGGGCATACAAAAAAATAACAAAACTAAAGCATGATTTTAGGCACTTTATTTCTCTGTAATTAGAAAAAAATTTATTAAATTTGAAAAGAAAATAATTAGATTTAACTTAAAGTCGATTTCATTGGAAATTTTTAAACGTTTTAGTATAAAAACCAGTTACGCCCATTTGAAGAAGTCACAATTTTCTTACAAAACATTTAAATATGATTAGAGAAACTAATGAAATTTATTAAATTTGTAATATTAATTCTATTGCATGCTTTTAAGCATTAACGGAAAAAGTAAGAGAGGTACAACAACAGTTTAACCAATTTTTTATCAGCATTGCATATTTTTGGTCTTAAGGTTTTACAAATATTTTTGTTTGTGCTTAAAATATTGGCACCAATTCTTCTATTCAGAGTATATTTTATAGAAAAAGGTCTACAACATTTTGAGTTCTGCTTGTTAAAATAACTTTTAATACCAAATTTCAAAGAAAGGTTCCTAAAATTAGGCTGCACCTTTTTTTTTAATTTAATTTAGCGTACACTTACATTTTAAGACTACATTATTGTTGCTGTTAAAAACTCATTAAGTATTTAGCTCGACAAATACAACAGTACACCCAGTCTCACATTAAAATTTTACACCCTTTAACGGCACACAATGAAAATAATGACTATGACAGTTTTCGTTTTTTTTAACAAGTTTCCTATTAGCATAAAATCATATGAAAAGATAACTCAAAAGTAATTTGCATAATTTTAGGCACTTACGAAAAAGAACACACACAAATATAGAGTTAAGAGAAAAATAAAACTGCAACCAACAAATGCACGTTATGGGTTAAACACACTTAGAGCCATTAAATGGAACCCAAAGGACTTAAACCCCTTTAGGAAACGTTTCTGTGTCAAAAATATCTGTAATTGTTTTTACTTTTTTAAAGAAATTATTATACTTTGGAGTAACATAAGTTGAATGAATAAATAAATGAAAATTGTGTGTGTGTGTGTGTGTGTATGTATAAAGGAGATCCTCTGGGAAATTTAGTAGAGTGGAAAAAAGGAAGTTAAAATTCATACGTTTAATGTGCGAGTATCTAATACTAAAATATAACAAGTCATGTAATTAATTATAAAACTACAACACACACGATTAGGTGTTCAAAATAAAACGCATATATTTGCATATTTTAGGATGGGTATTGTATATTTTTTCTGTTTTTTTGTTTAACATAATTAACGGTAATTATGGGAATTAAGTGGTGGAAATATTTAAAATGTCATCACAAGAATGATAAGAAAATGACAATTCTTTACAAATTTTTTCTTACCAATTAATTTTTCAAAAATATTTTCGATCATTTTTTCTTCAAAACATTTTATTATCGATAAATTTTTTTACGAAAAATTCTTTAATTGAAAATATTTTTATTAAAAAAATTTTTTTATCGATAAATTTTTTTACGAAAAATTCTTTAATTGAAAATATTTTTATTAAAAAATTTTTTTCTTAATAAATTTTTCTAAATACAAATTAATAAAAAAAAAGTCAATTGCCGCGAATTGTTTTCAGAAAAAACAGTTATCGAGATTATATTTGAAAAAATTATGTTTTAAAAAAAATCTATTTCGGAGAATTTTTTCAGAAAAAAATCAATAATCGATTGAGATATTTTTTATTTTTTTTTTCTTCCTCTGCTTATGTCGTGGCGCTCTGCGCTTGTCTGCAGGCAAGAAACCTGAGTCTCTGGCGGGAATCGAACCCGAAACTCCGGCGCTGAGAATCTAGCGAGATTTCTTTAATCATCAAATTAAAACAAATCTCTATTATTGAGAATTTTTTCTAAAACAAATTTATTGCATGTTGTAAAATTTCTTTCTTCATAAAAAAAATTTAATGAAAATTCAATCCAATGAACTTAAGTCTGATTGAAATATCAAAATTTGGATTAAAAACCATTAACAGTTCAATAACTACAATACTAATTACAAATTTTTCTAGAAATACAATTATCGAGAAGTTTATTTTACAGAAAAAATTAACTATCGAGAATTTAAAAAAAAGATGTTTTTCTAAAAAAATAAATAAATATTTTCTAGAAAAAACATGATAAATTCTCAAGATTTTTTTTTTTAATAATCGATTGTGAGAATTTTTAAAGAAAAAAAAAATAACTATCGTGATTTTTGTCTAAAAAAACATCTATTATCGCAAACTTTTCGAAAAAAAATCCATTTACGGAATTTTTTTTAAGCATCGCATTTCTAGTTAGTTATTTTAGAACAAATTAAATATCGGGAAATTTTTCAAGAAAAACAACAACAAGTTTATTTTACAAAAAAAGTTTATTTTGCAAAAAAAAAAACATAAAAAAATGGAGAATTTTTAAGAAAAATATTAATTATCGAAATTTTTCAAAAAAAAAAAAAAATCTATTATCGACATTTCCTTTAATCATCGAATTAAAAAAAAAATCTATTACTCAGAAGTTTTACTAAAATAAATTAATTATCGAGAAATTTTCTCGAAATACAATATCGAAAATTTAAAGAAAAAAATAGCCATCGAGAATATTATTTTTTGGGAAAAAGCCGAATCAATAACTATTTCTGGGAAAAAAATTAAAATCTTATATCAAGACTTCCTTTTATCATCGAATTAAAAATAAAATCTATAACGGATAAGTTTTTCGAAAATAAATTAATTATCGAGCAATTTTTCTGAAATACAATATCGAAATTTAAAAAAAAAAACAAATATCTATATTTTTGTTTAAAGAAAGTCTACTCGAGAATTCTTTTATTATATAATTTAAAAAAAAAAAACAAATCTATATTTTTCTAGATACACAATTATCGAGAACTTTATTTTACAAATAATCATCTATCGAGATTATTTTCTAAAAAAAAGTTAATTATCCATAAAATAATTTCAACGGATGAGCTATTTTCGTAGAAAAAATAAACTATCGAGATTTTTTTCTATAAAAAAATCATTTACTGAGAATTTTTCTACAAAAAATAAGAACAATCGAGGTTTTTTTTTTTAATCTACAATCGAGAATAACTATCCGGATACTTTTAACTATCTATTATCGAAATTTTTTTTTAGAAAAACAATTATCAATAAATTGTTCTAAGAAAAAAAAAAGAAATCAATATCGAATAGTTATTTTTAGAAAATAATCTTTTATCAAAAAATTTTGTTTTTAGCAAAAAACAATTACCAATAAATTTTATAGAAAAAATTTTCTAAAATAAAACTTAATTTTCGCTATTTTTTCTTCTGTAAAATAATCGGACTCGGAATTTCTATAAAATATAAATTATCAAAATTTCTTAATAAAAATATAATATTTTTTTTTAGAAGAAATCTTGCATTTTTATAAAGAAACAATCGATAACCAACAACATATGTTTTTTACAGTTAACATTTTATTGTCGAGAGTTTTTTCCATAAAGAAATATTTAACCGAAAAAAGGTCCTTTATTTACTTACAATATTATCGAAAATATTTTTTAATCGAGAAATGCATACAAAAAACACGTCTACAAAAATTCTTATATATTTTTACAAACATTTTTTATCGATAATTTTTTTTAAGTATCTACTGACGATAAATTTTTTCTAAAAAATTTTAATAGTCAATAATTTTGTCAAAAGCTGATGGTATAAAAAATCTTTCATTGAAATTTCGTAGAAAATTTTTTGTTATCGATATTTTTTTTGTAGAAAAAATTCAGTTTTTGTAAAAAAACGTATGTTAACATCGATAATATTTTTGTTAAAAATTTTTTTGCTATAGATAAGTCTTTGTAGAAAAATTAAAGGTTATCGATTATTAATTAGTATTGTGGTTATTTTATTGAACTGTTAATGGTTTTTAATCCAAATTTAGATATTTTAATTAGTCTTAAGTTCATTGAATTTAATTTGCATTAAATTATTTTTATGAAGAAAGGAATTTTTACAACATGGAAGATTAATTAAAATTGTTATTGATAATTTTCATTCTTGACTGACCTGGGATTCGAAGCCAGGCTGTCTGGCGTGTGATTCGAACCCAGGCGGCTGGTTACCCTGACATGTTTCGACCTCAACCACTAGGTCTTCTCAAAGGGATTTGCCGTCTTACACTCGCAGCCATCGATGACTGCTGACGTCAGTAGTCAAACATCAATCCTTAAACCAAATTGTATTTTAACCTTTGGTAGATCGAAATTTGCTTTTTGAATGATTATCCATTTTTAATTGATCTCACATGTTTTTCCTTACTTCTGTTTTTTCGTACTTTTGTCAAGAATTCTTCTTGAAGTCCAAAGTACATTTTTTTTGTTTTTCCTGTTTTTGTCTTTCTTTTTTCTAGTTGACCTTTTTCAGCACAACTTGAAGGACAAATGTAAACATAGCTCGTGCCTTAGCTGTTAACAATAATTAGTATTGTGGTTATTTTATTGAACTGTTAATGGTTTTTAATCCAAATTTAGATATTTTAATTAGGCTTAAGTTCATTGAATTTAATTTGCATTAAATTATTTTTATGAAGAAAGGAATTTTTACAACATGGAATATTAATTAAAATTGTTATTGATAATTTTCATTCTTGACTGACCTGGGATTCGAAGCCAGGCTGTCTGGCGTGTGATTCGAACCCAGGCGGCTGGTTACCCTGACATGTTTCGACCTCAACCACTAGGTCTTCTCAAAGGGATTTGCCGTCTTACACTCGCAGCCATCGATGACTGCTGACGTCAGTAGTCAAACATCAATCCTTAAACCAAATTGTATTTTAACCTTTGGTAGATCGAAATTTGCTTTTTGAATGATTATCCATTTTTAATTGATCTCACATGTTTTTCCTTACTTCTGTTTTTTTTTTTTTTTTTTTTTTTTTTTCGTACTTTTGTCAAGAATTCTTCTTGAAGTCCAAAGTACATTTTTTTTGTTTTTCCTGTTTTTGTCTTTCTTTTTTCTACCAAAGGTTAAAATACAATTTGGTTTAAGGATTGATGTTTGACTACTGACGTCAGCAGTCATCGATGGCTGCGAGTGTAAGACGGCAAATCCCTTTGAGAAGACCTAGTGGTTGAGGTCGAAACATGTCAGGGTAACCAGCCGCCTGGGTTCGAATCACACGCCAGACAGCCTGGCTTCGAATCCCAGGTCAGTCAAGAATGAAAATTATCAATAACAATTTTAATTAATCTTCCATGTTGTAAAAATTCCTTTCTTCATAAAAATAATTTAATGCAAATTAAATTCAATGAACTTAAGCCTAATTAAAATATCTAAATTTGGATTAAAAACCATTAACAGTTCAATAAAATAACCACAATACTAATTATTGTTAACAGCTAAGGCACGAGCTATGTTTACATTTGTCCTTCAAGTTGTGCTGAAAAAGGTCAACTAGAAAAAAGAAAGACAAAAACAGGAAAAACAAAAAAAATGTACTTTGGACTTCAAGAAGAATTCTTGACAAAAGTACGAAAAAACAGAAGTAAGGAAAAACATGTGAGATCAATTAAAAATGGATAATCATTCAAAAAGCAAATTTCGATCTACCAAAGGTTAAAATACAATTTGGTTTAAGGATTGATGTTTGACTACTGACGTCAGCAGTCATCGATGGCTGCGAGTGTAAGACGGCAAATCCCTTTGAGAAGACCTAGTGGTTGAGGTCGAAACATGTCAGGGTAACCAGCCGCCTGGGTTCGAATCACACGCCAGACAGCCTGGCTTCGAATCCCAGGTCAGTCAAGAATGAAAATTATCAATAACAATTTTAATTAATATTCCATGTTGTAAAAATTCCTTTCTTCATAAAAATAATTTAATGCAAATTAAATTCAATGAACTTAAGCCTAATTAAAATATCTAAATTTGGATTAAAAACCATTAACAGTTCAATAAAATAACCACAATACTAATTATTGTTAACAGCTAAGGCACGAGCTATGTTTACATTTGTCCTTCAAGTTGTGCTGAAAAAGGTCAACTAGAAAAAAGAAAGACAAAAACAGGAAAAACAAAAAAAATGTACTTTGGACTTCAAGAAGAATTCTTGACAAAAGTACGAAAAAACAGAAGTAAGGAAAAACATGTGAGATCAATTAAAAATGGATAATCATTCACAAAACCAAATTTCGATCTACCAAAGGTTAAAATACAATTTGGTTTAAGGATTGATGTTTGACTACTGACGTCAGCAGTCATCGATGGCTGCGAGTGTAAGACGGCAAATCCCTTTGAGAAGACCTAGTGGTTGAGGTCGAAACATGTCAGGGTAACCAGCCGCCTGGGTTCGAATCACACGCCAGACAGCCTGGCTTCGAATCCCAGGTCAGTCAAGAATGAAAATTATCAATAACAATTTTAATTAATCTTCCATGTTGTGAAAATTCCTTTCTTCATAAAAATAATTTAATGCAAATTAAATTCAATGAACTTAAGCCTAATTAAAATATCTAAATTTGGATTAAAAACCATTAACAGTTCAATAAAATAACCACAATACTAATTATTGTTAACAGCTAAGGCACGAGCTATGTTTACATTTGTCCTTCAAGTTGTGCTGAAAAAGGTCAACTAGAAAAAAGAAAGACAAAAACAGGAAAAACAAAAAAAATGTACTTTGGACTTCAAGAAGAATTCTTGACAAAAGTACGAAAAAACAGAAGTAAGGAAAAACATGTGAGATCAATTAAAAATGGATAATCATTCAAAAAGCAAATTTCGATCTACCAAAGGTTAAAATACAATTTGGTTTAAGGATTGATGTTTGACTACTGACGTCAGCAGTCATCGATGGCTGCGAGTGTAAGACGGCAAATCCCTTTGAGAAGACCTAGTGGTTGAGGTCGAAACATGTCAGGGTAACCAGCCGCCTGGGTTCGAATCACACGCCAGACAGCCTGGCTTCGAATCCCAGGTCAGTCAAGAATGAAAATTATCAATAACAATTTTAATTAATCTTCCATGTTGTAAAAATTCCTTTCTTCATAAAAATAATTTAATGCAAATTAAATTCAATGAACTTAAGCCTAATTAAAATATCTAAATTTGGATTAAAAACCATTAACAGTTCAATAAAATAACCACAATACTAATTATTGTTAACAGCTAAGGCACGAGCTATGTTTACATTTGTCCTTCAAGTTGTGCTGAAAAAGGTCAACTAGAAAAAAGAAAGACAAAAACAGGAAAAACAAAAAAAATGTACTTTGGACTTCAAGAAGAATTCTTGACAAAAGTACGAAAAAACAGAAGTAAGGAAAAACATGTGAGATCAATTAAAAATGGATAATCATTCAAAAAGCAAATTTCGATCTACCAAAGGTTAAAATACAATTTGGTTTAAGGATTGATGTTTGACTACTGACGTCAGCAGTCATCGATGGCTGCGAGTGTAAGACGGCAAATCCCTTTGAGAAGACCTAGTGGTTGAGGTCGAAACATGTCAGGGTAACCAGCCGCCTGGGTTCGAATCACACGCCAGACAGCCTGGCTTCGAATCCCAGGTCAGTCAAGAATGAAAATTATCAATAACAATTTTAATTAATCTTCCATGTTGTAAAAATTCCTTTCTTCATAAAAATAATTTAATGCAAATTAAATTCAATGAACTTAAGCCTAATTAAAATATCTAAATTTGGATTAAAAACCATTAACAGTTCAATAAAATAACCACAATACTAATTATTGTTAACAGCTAAGGCACGAGCTATGTTTACATTTGTCCTTCAAGTTGTGCTGAAAAAGGTCAACTAGAAAAAAGAAAGACAAAAACAGGAAAAACAAAAAAAATGTACTTTGGACTTCAAGAAGAATTCTTGACAAAAGTACGAAAAAACAGAAGTAAGGAAAAACATGTGAGATCAATTAAAAATGGATAATCATTCAAAAAGCAAATTTCGATCTACCAAAGGTTAAAATACAATTTGGTTTAAGGATTGATGTTTGACTACTGACGTCAGCAGTCATCGATGGCTGCGAGTGTAAGACGGCAAATCCCTTTGAGAAGACCTAGTGGTTGAGGTCGAAACATGTCAGGGTAACCAGCCGCCTGGGTTCGAATCACACGCCAGACAGCCTGGCTTCGAATCCCAGGTCAGTCAAGAATGAAAATTATCAATAACAATTTTAATTAATATTCCATGTTGTAAAAATTACTTTCTTCATAAAAATAATTTAATGCAAATTAAATTCAATGAACTTAAGCCTAATTAAAATATCTAAATTTGGATTAAAAACCATTAACAGTTCAATAAAATAACCACAATACTAATTATTGTTAACAGCTAAGGCACGAGCTATGTTTACATTTGTCCTTCAAGTTGTGCTGAAAAAGGTCAACTAGAAAAAAGAAAGACAAAAACAGGAAAAACAAAAAAAATGTACTTTGGACTTCAAGAAGAATTCTTGACAAAAGTACGAAAAAACAGAAGTAAGGAAAAACATGTGAGATCAATTAAAAATGGATAATCATTCACAAAACCAAATTTCGATCTACCAAAGGTTAAAATACAATTTGGTTTAAGGATTGATGTTTGACTACTGACGTCAGCAGTCATCGATGGCTGCGAGTGTAAGACGGCAAATCCCTTTGAGAAGACCTAGTGGTTGAGGTCGAAACATGTCAGGGTAACCAGCCGCCTGGGTTCGAATCACACGCCAGACAGCCTGGCTTCGAATCCCAGGTCAGTCAAGAATGAAAATTATCAATAACAATTTTAATTAATCTTCCATGTTGTAAAAATTCCTTTCTTCATAAAAATAATTTAATGCAAATTAAATTCAATGAACTTAAGCCTAATTAAAATATCTAAATTTGGATTAAAAACCATTAACAGTTCAATAAAATAACCACAATACTAATTATTGTTAACAGCTAAGGCACGAGCTATGTTTACATTTGTCCTTCAAGTTGTGCTGAAAAAGGTCAACTAGAAAAAAGAAAGACAAAAACAGGAAAAACAAAAAAAATGTACTTTGGACTTCAAGAAGAATTCTTGACAAAAGTACGAAAAAACAGAAGTAAGGAAAAACATGTGAGATCAATTAAAAATGGATAATCATTCAAAAAGCAAATTTCGATCTACCAAAGGTTATCGATTATTTTTTGTGTAAAATACTTATGTTATCGATGTGGTATTGTAAAAATACTTCGGGCATTGGTAAATTTTTATTAAAAACTTATGCTATCGATAAATCTTTGTAGAAAAATTAAATGTAATCGATTATTTTTTGTTAAAAATACTTATGGTAGCGATGTTTTTTTTTGTTTGTAAAACACTTCGGTCATTGGTAAATTTTTATTAAAAAACTTATGCTATCGAAAAATTCTTGAAAAATTTATGTTATCGGACTTTTTTGTTGTAAAAGTTATGCCATTGATATTTTATATTTTTTTAAAAAGCGTTCGAAAATTTTTTTTCAGAAAAATGTTTGTTGTTAATTATTGATATCGTTTTTTTCTATTACAAATTATGTTAGCGATAATTTTGTGAATATATTTTTAATAATCAGCCTTATTATGGTTGCCGTTGTCTTAAACGACCAAGTCGTTTTTTGTAGTAGATCAAAGAACACATTAATCTATTACAAAAAACTATACAGACGTTAACGACTAACGTAATAAGGATGAATTATTTCTTTTAGGTGCTTATTCAATTTTATTTTTGAACGTCCACATCAATTACGAAAGAAAAATATTTGGATTAAATTATGTCCCCATAAAAAAAAGAAATACTTAAGCAAATTTTTTGTTGAAAAGATAATTCTATTTAGAACTTACCAATCGCACTCACATGAATCATCCATAAATTGTCACCTCTATCGTTGTGAAACAGAATCATGACAATAAAAAAAAAAATTAAAATGTATTGTTCCCCCGATATTTAAATGATGCAGACAGAAAGACAAAAATAGTTCAATAAAAAACGACAACGTAGAAAGTTGAATATGTTTTAAAAAAAAGCTTCCACCACAATAGAAAAAAAGATAAATTTCCAAAACTGTGTGTCAGTATTTAAATTTTCTATTTCATGTCACTTTTCTTTTATTAGTCTGCATCTATTTTTTCGTATTTTAAAATTTAAGTATTCATAATTTATACATTTTAATGATCTCGAAGTTTATCCCACAAAAATATTTTTGGTGAACTTTTTCGTTTGTTTTTTATTATCGAAACATGTTCTTTTTGAAGGTTTTCCATTTATTTCATACGTGATGCTCTTAATGTGTAATCGCGGATAAAATAATCGTTTTTGAAAAAGTTTCTTCTTAAAAATCTTTGTAGGTAGATTTTTTTTTGTAGTGGAGATTAATCACTTTAAAGATTTAAAAATATTCTAAAAGGCATTGATGAAAAAAAGTTCAAATGTGAAGATTATTGAATATTAAATTGACATTTGTCAAAAGATAAATGATTTGTTGCATTAAACAATTTTTTTATGTCCTAAAATTTACTGGTTGTTCAAAATTGTGGTCAATTTTATCGATAACCTAATTTTTTTCGTTTAAAACTTATATTAGAAATTTAGGTTAGATAAGGGTGGTTAAATATTAAGGGCCGATGTTGATTTTGAATAAAACACATATTATTTAGGAAATTATTGTCATTTCTTTTTATTATGATAATATTGGTATAGTGTAATGGTATTGTGTAATCCGATGGTCCAAATTTTCGCTGAGGCATAATTGAGGTTCTATGCCGTTAATGTGACGAATTATCTCATCCTTTAGCTCTAGAATTGTTGCTGGCTTATCGAGGTACATACATCTTTTGCAGAAATAAACGTTATGACGTTAAGGTGTGGTTCACATTCAAATTGAACCACCCTTTTTTTTTTTTTTTTTTTTTTTTTTAATAAAAAACCCCTTGAAAAACCAGATTTTATACTTAAAAACTTATCCATAACTGGAAAATGCTTAAGAAAATTTCTCAGTAGTTCGCGAAAGCTGAACAATTTTTCAATAGCTAAAAATATTTTCAGAAAAATTTAACGATAACTGACAAATTATTAAAATTTTTTTTTTAGCAAAAAAATTTTCTAGAAAACTTCTGGATAAAGTGTTTTATAAAATTTGTCGATAATTGAAAATTGTTTAAAAAAATTTCTGGATAACGAAGAAATCTTAAAACAAAATTCCTAAGTACCTAAAAATTTTTCGATAACTCTCGATAGCTAAAAATGTTTATAAAATTTTTTCGATAACACAAAATTTTTAAAATAATGTTATCGATACCTAAAAAATTGTCAAGAAATTTTCCTGAAACATGAAATTTATTAAGAAATGATGAAAACATGTTAAGCTGTTAGGATGTATCAACTTGTTTGTAGTTTTTTAATTTTACAGTGTTTGAAAGAAATCCCCTGAAGATGACCATCGATATATGGTCGAAATAACGGATGAAAAATAAAAAACAAAATTAAAAATACAAAAATTTGGAAATTTTTATATTGATAATTTTGTATCACCTTAATATTATCGATAACTAAAGAGGTTTATGAAAATTTCTCGATAACTGAAAAATTTTTAAGCAACATTTATCGATAACTCAAAAGTTTGTAAGATCATAGTTCTTAGTATCGATAACTGAAAAAAGCTTTGAAAATTTTCTCGATATCTAAAAAATTTTCAAGAAAATTTCTCGATAACTCAATTGTTTTAAGAAAGTTGATCGATAACTGAAAAATATTTAAGAACATTTTTTAATAACTTAAAAATTATTTTTATAAATTAAAATTTTTTCAAGACAAATTTTCGATAACTGAAAAATGAAAAATGTTTGGATATTCAAGAAAAATTCTCGATAACTAGCGATAGCTAAAAAAATTTTCATATCTTGATAAATTAAAGTTTTTTTTAATCAATTTATCGACAAGTAAAAAATTTTCAAGAAAATTTCTCGATAGCTAAAATTTTTGGAAGAAAATTAGAGATAACTAAAAAATGCTTAAAAAGTTTTTCGATCTCAAAATTTTTTCAGAACACTTTTCGATAACTGATAACTTTAATAACTGAAAAATTTTGAAGCAAACTTCTCGATTACTAGCGGAAGCTAAAAAATTTTCAAGAAAAGTTTTCGATAACTTAAAATTTATTGATAATTGAAAATTTAAAAAAAAAAATCATTTATAACTGAAATTATTTAGACAATTTTTTGTATACTAAAAAGAAATAATTGTATTCCCAAAAACAACTTTGGTAATAAAATTTCTTGTTAACTCAAATTTTTTTAGGAAAATTTATCGATATATGAAAAATGTTTAAGGAAATTTCTCGATGGCTGAAATTCTCGATAATTTCCGATAACTTTAAATTTTTCGAGGTCATTTCTCTATAACGTAAAATTTTTTGAAAAAAATTATCGATTACTGAAAAATATTCAAGAAAATTTCTGGACATCTTAAAATTTTGTTTGGAAATTTATCTATAATTGATAACTCGCGATAGCTAAAAATCTTTGCGATAGCTTTAAAGTTTTCTAGAGAAATTATATTTTTAAAAAAATTTATCGATAGCTGAAAATTTTTTCGATAATTGATTTATTTTCCAGAAACATTCTTTTAAAACTAAGAAGTTTTCAACAAAATGTCTATACAGGCATGTTCTGAAAATCACTTTTTGTGAAAGTGATTTGAAATCACAAGAAAGGTGTTCTGGACAAAAAACTATTTTCATAATTGTGATTTAAAACCGGGCAGTTAAGCGGCGGCCGATCTAAAATTACTTGCTTATTTTTTCCCACCATTTTAAACCCAGTTAAAACTTTTAGGGTTTTTAAAACACCCTTAATTGACAATTGTGATTTTAAAATCACAAGTGATTTGAAATCTTGTGATTTTTAGAACATGCTTGATAATTTTCAAGAAAATTTCTGGACATCTTAAAATTTTGTTTGGATATTCATCGATAACTAATAACACGTGATAACTTGAAAATTTTCTAGAAAATTTCTCGATAATCCCACATTTTTTTAAAAAAAAATTATCGATAACTGAAAAATGTCTGAGAAAATTTCTTAATAACTGAAAATTTTTAAAAAAAATTTATCGATAATATTTAAGATAGTTTCCCCCATAACTGAGTTATTTTTCAGAAAATATTTTTGATGATATTCCAAAAATGTCTCTATAACTTGCTATAGCTTAAAAATTGGAAGAAAAAAATTTTCAAGAAAATTTTTCGATAATTTAAAATTGTTTAAGAATATTTCTCAATTACTAGCGATAGCCAAAAAAATGTTAAAAAAAATTTTCTCGATAACTGAAAAATGCTTAAAAAAATTTCTTAATACATAACTGAATTGTTATGAAAAATTTTTTATAACTTAAAAATGTTCAAGGAAATTTCTTAAAAACACGCTAAAAGAATTTTATAGAAAATTCTCAATGTATAAATATTTTTTTTAAGAAATGCGAAAATTTTCTAGAAGATTTCTCAATAAAATTTTAAGTGATTTATATTTTAGGACTTATCTCTTTTCATTAATAACCGGGTTTTAATCTACTTAAGTGATCTATAGTTTTGTCTTTGAAATCATTGCTAATTGAAATATTTTTTTTGTTTTAATCGAGATGCAATAAGTTTTAATTGAAATAAACAGTTACACAAACAAAAACCATTATACCACTTAATTAACCTGCCTGTTGCCTTTTGAAGTTAATAATTTAATTAATAAAATTGTTTTATCAAGCTTGTAAACGTATCCTTTGATAACATATAACCATCATTCACACGTATAGACTACTGCAGGCACCCCCTCAGATCCAGTCATAGAAAAGTACCCAGTCATGTTTTTACAGTTGCGGTCAAACGAAGAGCTAGTTGTAGTTCGTTCAATGCTTTTTAAACGTCTAGCAATTTTTTAAGCCTTAACCGTTGAGCGCTACCAACCATATGACATTTAAACTGTTGCAAACCTTAATTTAATGTATACTTTTAGGGATAACGAATTTCATAACTTTATTATTGGAACCATCTGTACAGTGGTGTTTACACTTTAATTATGCATAATATTCTTGAACTAATACAACTTACAATTAAAATGCATACGATAATTTTTTACCAAAATTACAAATAATTCTTAATTAAATTTAATTTCGTAACACTGTAAACCTAAATTTTCTGTCACTAGTAGATAACCTTATAAAATCTTTGAAGTCAATAAGAAAAGAAATTACATTATTTTAGACTTTACATTAATCCGTTTTGCCCCGGTATTTGGGACTACAAAACATTTGATAACAAATATCTAGAACACTGCTATAATTCTTTTTTCAGCTGTCACTATTCTGGTTTAAACTATAAACAATGTATCGAGCATTAATTGTTGTATTTTTAAACTAATACGACGTTATACGAGTAGAAAACCTTTTTACTTTGCCAAGAAAGGGCAGGCCCTTCATTTAAACAACTTAAGTTTGTGCATGTTAGTAGTTGTCTTTGTTTGCATGTCTATTCCATTTAATTTCAATTTTTTCACACCCTTTACTGTTCGTTTTTCTCGACTCAAGTACCCGTTACACTTAAGTTCTCGTTCTAATACATGAGTGTGTATTTGTAAAAAAGAGAAAATTATTCCCTACAGTTCTTGCAATTTCATCTCCAAACTAGTGAGTTGACTAGTTACTTTGGGTGAGGAAAGGTAATGATAACCTTTCCTTGCCCGCTTAAATTAAGTTTTTGTAATTCATTATGCCCTTAATTATACAGTAAATGTAATGGGAATTTTTTTAAAATCAAATGTACTGTTACTTGGAATCTAAGTAGAAATCAATTATATTTTTGGGCAATCAAAATCAGAAAAATTTAATTAATACAAATCGAAATTAATTTTCATTAAAGGGTGTTTTATAAAGCGCTTGCTTTAAATTTAGATAAAACAAAGTATGTGCGAGAAAGGCCATCGTACAGTTGTCCGCTGTGGCTTCGTTGGGTAGAGCGCATCTGAAATATCCAATTTTCCTTTAACCTGGTGCATAGATTAGGTTCACGTGTAATCACCATACCCTTAACCCTTTAATGCCTAAGAGTGCCTTCACTGATAGAAAAGGCGCCATAACGGCGATGTATTATGACATCAGTACTATGACAAGTGTCTTCGTTTTTGACCCGATGACACTTTTCATCATTGTGATGTCAGCCTTAACATCATTTAGCCTAATTGTCATCAGGGTCGAAATTTAAATTATGTCATTAATTGGGATGACACATTGACATCACAGCAATCAGAGTCGGCTTAATAAAACAAGTCATCAGTGCGATGACTCAATAACATCGGAGAAAGGACAAACTGTCATTAAAATAAGTCATTGGAATTTACTTAAGTCAAATTGAGAAAATGTTATTATTAACTTACCCGTTACACATGTTTGTTTCTCTTTTGTTGTATACCGCCCTTTTTTAACAGAAGAACACTCAGCTGCATGCCCGATATGGTTTTCGTAATAATTCTACTTTAAAAATTTTATATATTTAAATAAATAATTACAAAAATGGGATATGGGAATTTTGCATTACTTTGAGAACCAGTTGTCAACGGAATCTGATGAGCATGGTAAAAAATTTCATCAGACATGCGCACCCATTGAAGAACGCTATAAAGGCAAAAGCATTCATTCGCTTATCGCTGAAATATGCTGGACATTGTATGATAATGATGTGGAATTGCCTAGAGCCAAAAAAATGTAGTTAATGAATGCTTCCTATCCAAATTTGCTATCGAAGGTAAAATTTTTAGTTAAAATAAAAAAAAATAAAATAAAATTCTTAATAAATGCGAAATTAACCCTAAGCTCTCTTTAGTTGTGTCTTATTTCTGACTTTCTGGATGGATTTTCCGTTTTGGTGTATTCAGGGACTTATAGTAAAATTTCACGGATAATATTTTTTCGGAACATTTTAACCCCTTAAATCCCGTTTTAATGGTGTTTTGGCTCTTTTTTAAAAGAAGGACAAAAAAGAATCATACCTTGAGGAGTTATAGGGTTAACATATTCTAAAAAAATGTTCTCCGTAACATTCTACATAAATTTGGTGAGCATATTTTATACCTTAAATGTAAGGGTGACATGGTTTCTTATGCCGATTAACAATATGAATGTGCCAGAGCTTGGATACTTGAACCCCCCCTCAAATGAAATTCAGATGTAAACTTTCAAAACGCCGATACACGTGTCTTTTTTTGTCTCCTCTATCAAAATTTATAGGCCGGACCTTGTAATTTTGCAAAAAATTTGATTTTGTTGTACAGTGTAATTGTTTGAATAATTTCAAAAAATAATATGAACTTATCATGACAGGTTTGTATTTTCCTCAAAACACGTAGGACTTGTGTGATAGTGTAAAGTGCCCTTTTGCAGAACTTTTACTGTAAATAAAATCAAGGCCATTGTAATCTAGCGCCCACCTTCGAAGGCGGGTCAAACATTTTGTTTTTCGGGAATAACAACATAACGTTAGAACACTTAAAAAAAAGTAATAAATGTTGGTTCTTAATAGTGAGAACTGTGTAAACAGAATTGGAGGATTAAATATCAGTAGTCATAAATTAAGATGTCCTAAAACAAAAACAAGAAAAAAATTGGTTTTGTGAGCAACCCCTCATCATTTCTGCTGTTTAGTTATGACTGTGTTTATTAGTATAAAAAGTCTTATTATTTTAGGACTTTTTTTATGTTTGAAACACAATCAGCCCAATTATGAATAGAAATTCCCCGGGAATTTTTTCTCTTTTCCCATTTTTACAATCGAATTTAAATAGGAAAAATGGGAGAAGGGAAAAAATTTCCGGGGAATTTTTATTTATAATTGGGCTGCTGAAAAATAATTTTTTTAAGCTATTTTAATCCCCCTCAATTTATAAATATACAATTTTGGAAGGTTGGTCTAGACTTGGGTCTTTAAGTTTTTTTCTAATGAACTAATAATGATGGATTTGTATCTCAAGCTAATTAGGAAAAAATAAACTATATAATTTAACAAAATCAAACGTGTTCTCAACAGACGCATAGACAGACGAACATGGCTAAATCCACTTGGAATTACTCAAAGACCCAGAACACATATACAAACTTTATAGGGTTAGATGAATATTTCGTGATAATACAAATGGAATTACACACTTAATTTAGCATTAACCCTGTAAGGTTACTTTTCATTTTAGAACATTAAGGTAACTCTTCGTCGATTCGACGAACTATTAAAAAAAAAATTCTAACGGAACGATTTTTAAAGTAAAAAATCACCAAAAATTTCTTTAGTTAAGCATTTAATTAAAAAATTAAAGTAAATGAAGCATAAATTATAAAAGTTTTTCTTTTCCAAATTTTGATATTTTAATCGGGCTTAAGTTCATTGAATTTAATTTTCATTAAATTATTTTTCAGGAAGAGCATGTAAATCAATTAAAATAGGTAATATTTCATTCAAAAGCAAACTTCGATCTACCAAGGTAAAATACCATTTGGTTTAAAGATTGATGTTTGACTAATGACGTCATCTGTTGTCAATGGCGGTGAGAGCTAAACGGCAAACCCCACTGAAGAGATTGTGTGGTTACAATCGAAACTAGTCTGGGTAACCTGTCCGTGAAAACCTGGGTTCAATTCCCAGCTCAATCAAGAATGAAAAATTACCAATAAATTTTAATTCATTTCATGTTGTAAAATTCGTTTCTTCATAAAAAATAATTTAATGAAAATTAAATTCAATGAACTTAAGCCTGATTAAAATATCAAAATTTGGATTAAAAACCATTAACAGTTCAATAAAAATAACCACAATACTAATTATTGTTTTTCTTTTCCTTCAAAATTTGATAACATTTTTTACTCATTTTTGTTTTGTAAAATTTATTATTATTTTTAAGCTTTTGTCATCATCTAACGTTGTTGGAAAAAAGAGCGTAATTTGAATACACATAAAAAAGTAATATGTCAAAGTGTAAATGCGCTTCGACGATTCGACGAAGAGTAACCATCCAGGGTTAATGACCACTCTTAAAGGTGGATGTTTTTATAACCACCAAGACTGTCTTCAGAACGGCAGGGCATATTTATTTAAATTTTTTTATATTAAACGTTTATAAATTTTGTTTTTATTGGAAAACTGCACTTGTATGTATTTGTTATTTTCATTGGCAGACATCATCATTATGATCATCGTGAACAACATTATCATTATACATATTTATTTAATTACAACTGTTACCATGTAGTTTTTCTTCTACACAATTTTCCTTGTTATTGCTATTGTTATCCTTGCTGTTTTTCTTTTTTTTTTTTATTTATTTTTTGTAAAGGACTACATATTTATAATTTTTTTTTTTTTTTATTATAATAAACTAGATGTATGGTTTCCTTGGTTGTATGACACAAAAAAATATTGAATTTCAATAAGAATTAAATAGAAAAATAAAGAAGAAGAAAGAAAAAAAAACAGCAGGAACTGACACTGGTACTTACAATACACCATATAAAAATTATGATTTTTTTAACAAGGGATCTAAATGAACTCATTTTACGAGAAAAATTTAAATTGATTTGTTTATGGTAAATATGTATAACTAAACAGTTTGAAATTTGTAACTAGAGGCTTTTAATAGGAATAACTACTTAATTAAAAATGAAGGATAAATTTATAAAATGCTAGAGACATAGGGAAACGTCTTGTGTAGAATTTCTCTTAAAACAAAATAAAAATGTTCTCTCAACATGTAACACGTGTGAAGTTACACGGTTATCTCTTTAGTGTTTTCAAAACCGCCGTTCTGGCAAGGCTGTCAGCTGTAAAATATCTGCTATCTGAAGTGTCATGTATTTAGAAAAATGTTTGCCATTTACGAATACGGAACGCGTACACAAAAAAAATCTCCAACAATTTTGCCCCAATTAAAAAATTATTCAAAATAAAATCAGCTTTAATTAAAAATTTATTTTAGTAAATTAAACGTTTAATCAAGTAAATTAAACGTTTAATCTAGTGAATTAAAAGTTTAATTGATTCTATTAATATGCACCAGTAAACACATTTATAGTTACAATTAAACGTTTAATTAACTTGATTAAACGTTTAATTCACTCGATTACATTTTTAATTAAAACTTATTATATTTTTGATTAATTCTTCAATTAAAAATGTAATTTAGTGAATTAAACGATTAATCAAGTAAATTAAACGTTTAATCTAGTGAATAAAAAGTTAAATTGATACTAATAAACACATTAATAGTTACAATTAAACGTTTAATTCACTTGATTAAAAGTTTAATTCACTTGATTAAATTTTTAATTAAAACTTATTTTATTTTTGATTAATGCTTTAATTAAAAATTTAATTTAGTGAATTAAACGTTTAATCATGTAAATTAAACGTTTAATTGATACTATTAATTTGCACCAGTAAACACATTAATAGTTACAATTAAACGTTTAATTCACTTGATTAAATGTTTAATTTAAACTTATTTTATGTTTGATTAATGCTTTAATTGGGGCAACATTTTTTCTGTGCAAAAATAGTATGGGGTGATTATGGTCATCATAATCGACCTGCTGTGCAAGGAATTTGCAAAGAATATAAAGAAATTTGAAGAGACTAGAAGCGTTACAGACGTGGTACAGCCTGTACATCTTCGCAATGTGCGCACTGCAGAAAATATCGCTTCTCTTAGTGAAATTGTGGCGATTATTACGATTTTGTCGATTCCACGGCGCTTTTGCAAATGTTGCCTTTCTTACGGCTTTTTTTTTTGCCAGCAATTGAACCAATCCGCGAAAAACGTTGTGAAAGCCACTTTTTGCAAAAACAGTTTTTTTTTCAGATTACCGTTTACATTACTATCCTTAGGGGTCTGTACACGGTCAAGCATTTCTCACCAAGCGGTATGGTAGTATTAGTGAAAATGTATTTGTATGTTTGACACCAACGATGCTGTGTGGAAAATTTAGATATGACAGCGATTACGTCCAGCTGTGTTTTTCGTGGATAACAGAAAATATAATTTTTTTTTTTTTTTTTTTTTTTTTTTTTTTTTTTTTTTAGAAAAATAATTTTGATCATTAATGCAATGCAATCAGATTGAGCATTTTTTTGTCATTTTAATGTTTTGAAGCAAACAAAAATAAACTTTTAATCATTTTTTATCATTGCATATCTTGTGGCGTTGAAAATCTTAAAACACAATATGAATTTCTGTACAAAGCAACAAAAAAATTATAAAATATTTTTGACTTTGTTGTTGCTTCCAATGTATTTTTTGGCGTTGCGTTGCGTTGCGTTTTACGCAATTAGGGCCGTTGTGTTGTTAACGTACTCATAATCCAGAATCCCCTCATCACTGAAAATGATACACTCACAATATTATTACAGTAACGGACTGTAGGTTATTCAAGAAGTATTCCGTTCAGTCATTTTTAAATAAATAAACATTTGAAATTCCAAGCAAATATATTTTTAACTGATTCTAACATTTATTCAAAAAGTTAAGTGCACATTAATACGGATTTTCGGTTGCATTTAATATTATCAGTTGATTATGAAAATGGTATTTAAAACAACTGTAAATTTATTTAAAAACCGATCTACTTATTTTGCGTTTAATTTTAACTGAAAAATAATTTAATTCTTACTGTCAAAAATTAAACCGCGAATTCCATAAAAAATTAAACACAAATTCCGTAAAAACAAATGAATTTTAAGTTATTTTATATAAGTTACTACCAAAAAATTTATTTATAGTTACGATTTGCTTGTTTTGTGTAGAAAATTCCCATATTCTATTTGTTAAAATTATTTATTTAAATACATTAAATTTTTAAAGTAAAGTTATTGCGAATACCATATCGAGCATGCTGCTGGTGTCTTATAATTGTGAGTTCTTCTGTAAACAAAGTGACCAGTAAAGCAAACATGTATAACGGGGTAAGTGAATAAAAATAAATATTCTCTCTCTCTCATTAGAAAAACGAGTGAGCAGGTGTCTGGTATTTTTTAGAAATTCGAGTCAAACCTGTATAATATAAAATTACTGAATTAAATAAAATAACTGAAGATTCATTTGTTTTTACGGAATTTGTCAGTTATTTTTTGATGGTTAATTTATATAAAATAAATGAAAATTTATTTGTTTTTACGGAATTCGTCGGCTATTTTTTTGATAGTTGAATTAAATAAAATAACTGAAAATTCATTTGTTTTTAAGGAATTTGCAGTTGAATTTTTGACAGTAAAAATTAAATGAACTTTTCGTTAAAAATAAATGAAAAATAAGTAGAGCGGGTTTTAAGTGAATATTCATTTATTTTATATTACAATTTCAGTTAATTTTACATTCAGAATATTGTGAGTGTATTTCAACAAAAATTATGATCAGTTTTTAACGGCTGTAGGACCCATTTTTACGTGGTATTTTACGTTATATCCGTCCGTGGCAACACAAACTGAATAAATGACAGCCAACTTGATAAATGTTGCTTAAACAATATGACCACTATCAGCTGTTGTTGATGTAGCTCAAGCGTTCGACAACAATTGGCATAAAGGCCTCATAGAGAAAATCGAACATTTCCTACCTTCAAACAAACACAAATTGCTGCAATCGCTAATTGCTGGTTCAGAGTCAAACGTTGTGAATACGTTACTAATGAATACGCAATTAAAGCAGGTGTTCCTCAAGACAGTTTTCTTGGGCCTATTCTCAATTTAATATATACAGCTGACTTGCCAGCAAGAGACAACTTGACTATTTCAACATTTGCTGACGATACCGCCATCCTAAGTTCACACACAGATCCATACGTAACATCAAGAGAGCTAGATAATTATCTTAGGCGACTGGAAACATGGCTGAATGAGTTAAAAAGTAGACATGTAACATTTTCTCTCAAGAGGCCAAATTGTCATCCTGTTACCCTTAACGCAATAACTATTCCGCATTATGATCGCGTTAAATATCTTGGAATTCATTTAGATAGGCGACTCAGTTGGCGTCATCATACAGAAGCTAAGAAAGAGGCCCCATATGGAAATAAGAGCCTCTAACATACACTGGCTGATAAATATGGAAATAAGAGCCTCTAACATACACTGGCTGATAAACGAATACTTAAAATTGAGTCTTTTCTGAAGAATTATTTTATATTAGACCATATTAAAACCTATTTGGACCTAAGGAATTGAGCTGTGGGGGACAGCAAGTAATTCTAGTATAGACATAACTCAAAAGACTCAGTCAAAAATTTTAAGGACGATCACTGGAGCTCCGTGGTATATACGTTACGAGATCATCCACAAAGACCTAGAAGTACCAATGGTAAACAAAGAATTGAATAAACTTTGAGAGAGATACTTTCTAAAACTTCAACATCATCCTAATCCACTGGCGCGATCACTCTCTAGAACCCAATCCAGTACAAGGCTGCACAGAGGAGACCTTCCACCCTGCTAACGTAGAAGGAAGTCAAGTCACTGCATGTTTTATTGAAATAATATTTTAGTTTAAGGTTAAAATACTTATTGTTAGGCCTAAAAAGGCAGATCCAATAAATAATAAATTTAATTATTTTGAAGACTTCAGACCCAAGGCCAAACCCAGCCTTCTGCTCAGGAAGATGAGGGGTTACATAATGGAAATTCAGTCGGGACAGCCTTCAAAGCCTACTATAGAAAACCAGTGCTGCCTAGCCCATGGTCAGCACGCCCCCATAAAATCCCCCCCCCCCACTTGGTTCCCAGTTTTCTCAGACCCTTATTTGCGTATCGTTGCAGTAAATTAAATTTATAATAAATTTCTAAGCAAAAGTATTATTTTTTTTTTCTTGGAGTTTCATATCTAAACTTTTTCATATCGATTTCTATGTTGTCGCTATTGCTGCTGCAGTTATTGTTCAGCAACAGAAAAAAAAAACATTAAAATACATAAAATGAACATACATAACCTAATTTTTGGGGTGTATTTGCCTTAGCCTGAGTGTGTCAAATACAGAAGAAGAAAAAACTAACTTCTTAACCGCAAATATATATATAATTGCACTAAGAATTAATATTCAAATCCAAACGAGCAAATAGACTTACAGTACATGATGGCAGAAGTCGTAGTGTAATGCGAGTTACACATAAAAAAAAAAATCTTTTAAACCGCAAAGTGACAAACGTCTCTTTCATGCAAACATAGAAAAAAAATTTGGACTGGTAGGGAAATTAGTGAAAATTATGAATATTTTGAATATACACTCAAAAAGTCTTTTTTGCAACGATATCAAAGCTTAAACAATCAAAATCTTTTAAAAATTATTGTATGTATTCCCAAAAACAACTTTGATAATAAAAACATTTTTGCAAGTGCACGTGCATAAAAAACTGAACTGGCAAATTGTTTTTATTTTGATTTCTTGCGAAAACAATAAAAGCAATTTGTTTTGGTTTATATTTTTTTTTTGCTTTACCCACTTACAAATACAATTAATGTTGGGAGAATTTCAAATAATTGTAGCGGGAAATGTAAGAAAAGATAAACTCATCACTGATTTATTGTTTGGTATTTTGTTTAAGCTTTGATATCGTTGCAAAAAAGAGTTTTTGAGTGTTTGTAGGCAATTCTCATTCCCTCTGTAGTCTTGTTTGCTGATAGCTTTGGCTTTTCTAAAATTATTTAGAACGTTTCCTGATGATCTGGCCTTAGCAACCAGTGAAATGCGCATAGGAACAGCTTATCCTCCAACAATAAATGTCAGTATTTTTATCAATTATAAAAATAGGGAATTAAGCACAACAAACAAAATCTTTTAATTAATTATTGTATTCCCAAAAACAACTTTGATAATAAAAACAAAATATTTTGAACATTTTCATAATTAAAAAAAAAAAAAAAATGTTTAAGAAAACATTATTTTTTGATTACAAGATTTTTGTAAAGGGCTTTCACAGCTTGAAAATGATAAAAAAAAGATTAAACAGTCTTTCCTCCTTTATATTTTAAACTAGGGGGTTCCCACATTTTTGTTTTTGCATCGCAGACCCCTTTAAAAACCAATTTTGATCCGAAAACTACCAAATGTAATTTATTACAAACGTTGTGATACAATGTTCGTCAAAATAAAATTATACTGTACTTTTAGACCAGGGCTGTGGAGTCGGATTTGAGGTTTTTGCACCGGAGTCGGAGCCGCGAGTTTTTGTGGGTATTTCGACTGCGAGTTCGACTCCCGTACAAGAGCCTCAAATCCGACTCAATATTTTTCTACATTACATATTGAAAAAACTATATTAAAGCTCAATGCGGCACGTGCTAGAATTAAAATATCGATTGTAGCAAAAGCTAAGAATTTTGGTGTTACATTTAATAGTCGTTTAACTTGGTCGGATCATATAACACAAGCCTGTGGTAGAACATACGGCATGCTACGGAGCTTATGGGTAACTCAATACTTTACTCCGCCGAAAATAAGATTATTACTTGCAAAAACGTATGTAATACCAACGCTTTTATATACGAGGAAACTCAATACAATTCTTAACAATATCGTAAGATACGTTTTCGGGCTGCGAAGATTTGATCATGTGTCACAATTCTCCATTCGTATATTTAATATTACATTTGATAACTTTCTAGTTTTTAAAAATATAATATTTCTTTATAAAGTTATTATGACAAAGGCACCAAAGTATCTCTTTGATCGCTTGCGATTTGCTAGATCACCAAGAGGTAAATTGTTGATTCAATTCAGATATCGTAGCCACGCCTCTGAATGTCAGTTTTTTATTCTTCGCATCCGTCTCTGGAATCAGCTCCCTGATAATTTGCAGACTGCTAGCAACGCAATAAGGTTCAGAAAATTACTTAAAGAACATCTATCGTAAAAGAACATCTTTTATTTTAAATTTTTGTTTCTTTTCTTATTTTTTCATAAATCTCAAAACAAATAATTTAATTTTAGGTTTATTTATTTGATTTTTTTTTTCATTTGTTTTTCATTATTTTGAATTTTTTCATTATTTTATTTCATAATTATTATTTTTTTTAATTGAATCAATGTATGTTTTAACTTGTCAGATTCTAATACTGTAATTTATAAGATATTTAGTCAATTCACAAGGTATCCTAACATGTCATATTATCAAAATGTCCTAATATTTCACAATGGTTTAAAAATATTGTTGTACGGCTCAGCCGCTCAGCGCTGGACTTTTCTGATTAATTACGACAGCACAATAAACACAGCAAGCAACGTTCTATTTATTTAAGACACTTTTTGTTAACAAACCAACAACAATATTTTTAAACCATTGTGAAATATTAGGACATTTTGACAATATGACATGTTAGGATACCTTGTGAATTGACTAATTATGTCTTGTTGTATTAGAAAATCATATGAAATAAATAAATACAAATACAAATAAGGACCAGTCTTATATACATTTAGCATCCATGTTAAATTAGAAGTCGGCGTTGGAGTCGGAGTCGGACTTAAAAACTTTCAGCGATTGGACTAGGAGTTAGAATTATGTTTTGACGACTTTACCACCCTAAGAAAAAGTTTTGTTGTCTTGAAATGAAATTTTAAAGATTTACCAATAAAACAATTATAAATTTATATTTAAATTTAAAATAAAATTATTTTTGAATTTTTCTCCGTGGACGGTCCGGGAGGGAAATCTATCATGGACCTTCATTTGGAAACTCTTGCTCTAAACGTTTGAAATTAATAAAAGCGGTCGATCTGTCCTTAATCAAAGCATTTCGATTGCCCAAAAAAGTGCGGAAATGGCTTAATCACCCACTTTTGATCTCATAAGAGGCGCTAGTAGCTAAATAAAAAATAAAGTAACAAACTCAAATCGGCTCATATTTTGGGGGAAACGGAATAAATAATTTTTTTTTTATCTTCATAGGCTAATCCTGCGAAGCTCTGCGCTACCAACTAGCCTACCGGATGTTTGATATATTCTATTCAGTTTTTTCTTCGTTATGAGGCATGTTAGTTTCCAAAAATTAAGAAAGTGATTCTGAGTCGATCGGGGGGTCTATGACCAATATTTGAAGGTGTTATACACATCTCCAATATTGTGGTGTATATATATATATATATATATATATATATATATATATATCGCACTTGATCAACAAGAGGGTATTAACTCAAAATTTTTATTTTTTCACTTTGTAGAAAAAATCGTCATGTTATATTCATTTCTACCCGCTCTAAAAATATCGGGTTATTTTGTCTACTCTTTGGTAATGAAACGTTTGTTTTAAAAATTATTTTTCATATGCCATTAATATTAAATTAAAAATTATTTTGTTTCTACTGAAAATTTTTAAATTTTGAGTTAATACCCTCTTGTTGATCAAGTGCGATATATATATATATATATATATATGTTACCCTCGATCCTATAAGGAACATTGGGCCTCAACTAGGGTTGCCAGTTTTGAAATCAGAGAAATCAGTACATAAGAGAAAAAAAATCAGTACAATTGCATAAAAAACAGTACATTTACTTTTTTAATATAAAATTGCATATTAATACCATAAAAAGCTATTATCTTTTTTAAAACAAAACTTGAATTCATTCTATAATTTGAACACTGACAAAATTTAATTAATAAAACCGAATTTTTTTCAAAACAATAATTCAATTCCGTATATATTTTTAGCGGGAATACAGTTTTTTTTTTTTTTTTTTTTTTTTTTTTTTTCTCATTATTTATTTATTGAATCTTCATATATTAAATATGAACTAACAATAATTAATCAAATCTTATACTAATACTTTATTTTTGTCCTGCCAATGCTAGACGAAAATTTTTCTCTTCACGGTTTCTGTTCACATATGTAGATGTTTAGCGCTCTTCTTGTCTGATGAGTCCTGCTGTATCTCTTCTCCTTAATCTAGAGTGGCCGCTGTAATTTAAAATATTTCGAGCTAGTGGATTTGGGTGCGACTCAAGTCTTTTTAAATATTTTACTTCATACTTCGTAATAATAGTTTTTACTAACGGCACATTGAGATCCTTGTGAATATTTGAGTTTTTAACATACCAGGGAGCGGCTGTGATTATTCGAAGAAGTTTATTTTGTCGCCTTTGAATTTTTTCGATATTAGAAGCCGAGGCAGTGCCCCATAACTGAATACCGTAGCACCAAATTGGTTTTAAGATAGAGTTGTAAAGTAGAAGTTTACAATCGAGACTAAGAACAGAGTTTCTTCCAATAAGCCAATTAAGTTGAATTGCTTTTAGTTTCATTTGTGTTAGTTTTGCTTCTATATGGCATTTCCATGTTAAACGCCGATCTAGATGAATTCCGAGATATTTTACATGCGATTGTTGGCGCACTAATTGATTATTGATTTTAATAGGGGGACATGACTCCCGACGCAAGGTGAATGTTATATGTACGCATTTTTGCTCATTAACCTTTATCCTCCATTGTTTTAACCGCTTTTCCAGTTCAAATATATGATCCTGCAAGTAGCGAGAAGCTTCATGACAGTTTTTGTGCACGCTTAAAAAAGCTGTATCAGCAAATGTTGAAGTTAGGGTGTGGTTGTTTGTTGGCATGTCTGAGGTATGTATTAGGTATAACAGTGGGCCCATGATGCTTCCCTGAGGGACTCCAGCGTCAATTGGCTGAGGAGAACTTATAAAAGCACCTTCTTTAATAATAAACTTTCGACCGACTAAGTAGCTTTCTAACAGCTTGTGTGTGTTTACTGGTAAATTTAGCTTCAATTTATGTAATAAGCCTTCATGCCAGACTTTATCAAAAGCTTGAGAAACATCGATGAGGAGGGCGGAACAATATTTTTTTTCTTCAAAGGCTTTTCTTATGGCTTTTACTATACGATGGGTTTGTTAAATTGTGCTATGTTCTTTTCTAAAGCCGAATTGATGGTTTGGAATACATCTCTTTACATTTAAAATTGGGGTTAATTTTGACACTAACAGCTTCTCAAACAGCTTTGATATATTAGACAATAAGCTTATAGGTCTATATGACACAACTTTTGTAGGATCCTTTCCTGATTTAGGTATCATGGAATACAAAGTGAATAATAAAAAATCTAAAACACAAGTTGTTCAAAATTCGATTCATAATTTCTTGTTAGCTACTTGGTTTAATATTTTTCAAAGAAACATGTCTGAAACTTACTAAAAGGGCCAATGTCAATATTTTGCTGTTTCGAGTTAATTTTTGCATTAGCTCTTTTCTTAAGCTACGGTCACACCTGGCAAATATTTGACGAAAAAAACTTGACCAACATGTAAACTAAAATTGTTTTTCCTTTATTCTATTATATTTTTTGAATATAGGTCAGCATAGGTCATGCTGAATCTATTTTATTTTGCGGAAACGGCCAATGTCTAATTTAACCAAAAACAGCTTCAAAAGGGTTTTGAGCCAATTTCACTTAGAACTTTTCTATAAAAAACTAAAATTTAAATTTTCTCTTAAATGAATTATTTGACATTGGCCTTTTTAGCACAAAGCTACAGATATAAGGACAACAATGTTAAAAAACAAATTAAACACTTGAAATAACGAAGCTTGTTATGTATTTATCTTAAAAATAATTTGAAAAATTATTTTAAAGTTATTTACAACTAATTTCTTTTAATAATTGTAATTATTGCAAAAGGCACAATCGTTTTTTAGACGATTTTTATAAATAATATATTTACATATGTATGGACATAAATATTTACAATGTTGCAAGTTAAAAATATTTATGGCCTTTTTGTACGTTGTCCACAATTTCTTTCCTGTCTTCAAGAAATTGTAAAACTCATTACAACAAAAACAAAAGTTTGCGTTTATCTGCAAAGTTTGTCTTTAGGAGCCCGTTTCTCCCTTTTCTTCACTTTGAAACTAAAGACTAGTTCTGTAAAAGTGTTTGAATGTAGAATGAAAGAAATAAAATTACATATTTCCTCAAATTCGTAAACGCACCACCATTTAGAATTACTTTCCATTTTTATTCTACTGTCTTCTTTTTTCGTACTGACTCGGCAAAAATCTTTAATGTTAATAACTCATCGATAAGAACATCGATCAGGTATGTGATGGAATTCGATTTTAAAAACGAAACGTTTTGAAACCGAAAATATAGTTTTCAGTATCTTTTAGAATGGATTTTTAATACATATTCCTTCTATTTTCTGTATTTTTTCTTTTAAACTTTATATTATATATATTAACTGAAGTGTATTC
This sequence comes from Pollenia amentaria, assembly GCA_943735925.1. Lineage (NCBI taxonomy): Eukaryota > Metazoa > Arthropoda > Insecta > Diptera > Polleniidae > Pollenia > Pollenia amentaria. The sequence goes on from OX031010.1 coordinate 28,136,083, forward strand.
TGAACAAAAATTTAAGACTATTAGTCAGAAATGGATTTTAAAATCTCTCGAAATTCGATCGATTTTCATCACATACGTGTATATTAATATTTGTATCGCAATTTGACAATATGACAAACTATATACTGAGCCCAATTAATATATAATAACAGTACAAAAACAGTAAATTAATAAAAAAAATCAGTACATTTGCGTACTGATTTGCTTGTAATGCATAAATCAGTACTTTAAACAAAAAACAGTACATGTACTGATAAAAACAATGGCAAAACGAATGGCAACCCTAGCCTCAACAAACTTCTTCCATTCAGATCTATTCATCGCAATAGTATTTACTTCACTCCAGCTTTTATGCATTTTTTTCGTGGCCAGAAGATTCGTAGAATTCTTCGGAGACATCTATTTATAAAAACTTGCAAAGAGCTAATGTCTTGGAAGGCAGCATTTTGGGTATAAAGAGTGATATATCAATAAAAGTTTGAAAATATGCCCTGATATATTCTGTGATATATTCTCAAAATTGTTATTTAAATATTTGAGTTTATTTAAAATTAATTTGTTTAACATTTATTAAAGCTAAAGCCTTATTCGGGAGAATAGTTTTATCCGTGAACGCAGGAAAACATATGCTGCATTTCGAAAATGAATTTTGTATGAAAATTTTTAATTCCAAAGAAGTTGTCTGGTCTTCAGCCAATGTCTTCTTTTCCTACTGGGTCACTAGCTTAATTCTCTACAACAAAGTTGTCGCATTATATTTAACAGTTTAGCTGGTAGTAAAAACAAACGGAAGGAAACATGACAGAAAGCTTGTTGATAACTGTGAAGTGGCAGGCAAAGACATGCGAAACTTACAGCCACAACCGCAAAAGGCCCATATTCGTAAGAACCCTGCAAACATTGAGTCGATTTTTAAAACATGGAAGTGATTAGACGTCACTTCTCTTGCACTTGTAAATGAACGAAGGAAGATTTAACACATTGCAAAGAGAAAATATGACGTAAACTTGCTGATAACTGTTTAAAGGTACTCTACACTCTCACACAAGTCGTACGTGTTTTGATGAAAACGCATCACTGGTCGAAATATTGTTTGACCATTTTGAAAAAACACAAACAACTTATCATGACAGGGTTGTATTTTCCTCAAAACACGTAAGACTTGTGCGATAGTGTAAAGTGGCCTTAAGTGACAAGCAAAACAAACTTTACCTATAACCCTGCAGGCAATTACGATTACTTTAGATAATCGTAATGCAGTTACAAGTTATTATTAATAAGTCTAATTCTTTTATATGCAATACTTGTATGGTGAACAGCTCTGGTAAAAAAAAAAACCCATAAACATTGAGAAAGGTGCAAAAAATGGATTTTATGACAATTACGAGGGCCCTTCGCACTACATCGACGGATTCGCTTGATATTATCTTTTATATATCACCTTTCGGACTTTGTAGGTTAAAAAATGGTGCCGAACACGGCAATTCGCTTCAAATATACCCTTAAGTGACCACTCCAAGTCAGTCTATGGCTACGACAATTTGGAACAGGAAGTTCAAACATCTTTAATTCTTATGCATATGATCGTACACACACAACTTTATTGATATGTCGGAATGCGTGCAGAAACGTTATTCCAGGCAAAAGGATGGGGGTAAATTTATACACAGATTGCTCTTAAGCACAAACATATGTGGCCTTCGGAAGCTCAATCTTAATATGTTGCGACACTTCCAAATTACTGCCGAAAGTTTCGCGCAGGTATTCTAACGATTAAAGCAACTGTGGAGACTCTCTTAGGTCAGACGCTGTTTCGAAACTGTTTGCCATACCATCGTTATGGCATTGGACTTGTTGTTTCTGAGTACAAAAACTGTTTCGTTTACACAGAAAAAAATGTTGCCCCAATTAAAGCATTAATAAAATCTTTGGTAAGGCGACGGTTTTACTGCGAAACAGCTTCCGGAAGGAACTTTACAGTTATGATCAGAGCTGCCACGTTACATATTTAATTTTTTGCCTTAATAACATTTTTGTTATAATAACTTGTGCATGTTGACATCAGTGCCTAATAAAAGTAAATTACCTTTCTTTTAAATAAATTTAAAATTCAATTATAGACTAAAGAACTCTAATAATTACATTTACATTACAAGCATTTTGATATATTTCCAAGGCACAATCTTATGTAACTGTAATTGGAAAAAACCAATCACAATAACATGGAAATATATTCGATTGAGAGGTAATCTAAATAAACAAACTGCATAAATAATGTTTGTTGGATCATTAATCCCATAATCAGCTTATTAGGATTTGGGTTACCTAAAGCACGCAATTCGCGAAGGTTTAAAAATTTTTTAAAAAAATGAGAAATTTCCCAAAAGTTTATAAAAGCATAAAATATCTGTTTATGGGTTCCAAATCAGTAGAGAATAAAAAAAATCACTGAAAAACTTCAAAAATTAAAAAAAAAATTGCAAAAATTTTGAAAAAGCCAAATGTGCAAGCTCCAAAAATTCCTTAAAATTTGTTCACATTTGCAACCTGCAAAACATATTAAAAGTAAGCGCGACTTCTGAAAATTGGTTTATAAATTATGGAGCAGCTCAAAAATAAAATTTCCGGACAGACAAATTGTCCGTCTGATTTCCAAATTTTTTTGTAATTACAAGCTGTTGACACGCCCGGAGTTATGCGGTACAAACATTAAAAAAGCAACATACAACCGAATTGAAACCCTCCATCTTTTTTTAAGTCGAGTTTAAATATATTTATATTAATAACAAATAGGTACATATAAATATTTCAAATAATAACTAATTGTAATAGATAATTTTTTCATTTTGAATAACTAATTCTTTTGTCAGGTGATCCACTACCGGCTTCTTTTTGCTGAACCGCCGCCGCCAAAAAATTTGCCGACTTAAACTTCTGCAAAGAAATGTATGTCAGCAAGAAATTGTTCTTTTCTTTATGTCAAAATTTTACATTGCCAAAAATTTTATAATTTCACACATCACAAACATGAAATTTTTCTACCACAGATAAATTTTATTTCACCATAGAACTTTGCTACCGTTTGACACACACCCTATATAAAATATATTATTATGAAAAAAATATTCACATCTAAACATTGAGAAAAAAACATTACCAATTTTGGTTAGAAATAACCGAAAACGGCAGCTCTGGTTATGTTAATGTAATGATGTGATTGGCGTTGACTTTATTGGAACAGTGATACTTTTGTTCAAACTACCGCGATAGAAAATGTTTGCAGGGTACGTTCTGTTCATAACGCATTGAATTGCAGAGAACGCAAATGAGGAAAAAAACAAAAGGAACAACAAACATGTGATGTAGAAAAATCTATAAAACAAGTGACCCAAAAACTATGGCCCATTAAATGGTAGTAAAGAAACCGCGTTACACAAGAAAACGAAATGTTTTCTTTTGCAGTTAGAAATAGTAGACGGCTCCTTTATTTTTTTGTTTAATTTTAAGGATTTTATCAACTAAAAAAAATATGTTGTTTATAAGGTTTCAAATCTACATTGTTATAATAAGAGGCAACTAACTTACCAACTAGATATGTATGTATAAGTATGTATTTATGTATATGGGCATTTCCATAAAATAGTCTACTACCAAGGATTTTATATATTATATAATTTTTCTTGTATTTTGGTGCAAAACGCAATTTAGTGAAAGAGAAGAAACATTTTAACAACATGGGTCTAAAATACAAGATAAATTGCTTAGTGGCGTAAAGTGATACGTTCGTGGAAATGTCCATATATAGTATAAACATAACTCGAAATATTTTTGTAACACATTTTCTAAATAATTTACGTAAGTACTACACATTTTTTTTATTCTGCATTAACAAATGTTTGTGCGTAATTTTTGTAAGTTCATATAAAATCTATTCTAAACATGCAAATCCCTTTTGGATCTTTACCAGCCGGCCTATATACACACATGTTGTTAGTTATTAAAGAATATGGCCACAAAATTCCCTTTACGCTAATTAAAAAAAATAATGTGAAATTCCTTTAAAAGTATGAAGTAAAACATGGCTCTTAAAAATGTCCTACTTTTTTTTTAAGGGTAAATGAATCAACCCTAAATGCCAGCATCCCTTAAAAAATTTTGAATTTTCTAAGGATGCTGCCGTAAATTCTTGGGAGATTTTGCAAGCATGCGCATTAATAATGGGCGATAAGGGTGCCTTGAATATCTGCTAACAAAATAATTTTTTTTTTTGCTTCAAAGTTATTCAAACATTTTAGCAGAAGATTGAAAAACTTTTGGTTAAAATTTTGGCCAATCAAAATCAATTTTCAAAGTCATTTTCGGATATACATAATTTTTCATTAAGAAGATTTTGTTTGTTCTGCTAAATTCCCAATTTTCATTCTTGATAAATACACTGAAATTAATTTTGTTTAGGAAGATGCGAGATTTTGAAAAAGTGAATTGATTTAAAAAATGGATGGTCCGTCCTTGATACAAGTTTAAAGGACTAAAACAAAAAGTGAAGTAATACAAATAAAATAATCTTTTATGTGATATTTTTTAATAAAAATTTTGCCAATTTTAGGGGTGCAGAGTTGACAGCGCTGGTTATACATAAACTAGAATATGTATAACCAGCGCTGTCAACTCTGCACCCCTAAAATTGGCTAAATTTTTAGTAAAAAATATCACATAAAAGATTATTTTATTTGTATTACTTCACTTTTTGTAACAATAAAAAAAATAAGAAAAATCTTTAAATAACGGAAAACTCCGTTTACCGATAAAAATTTGTTTAAATGTCTCTTATTATGTAAGTTGTAGCCACATCAAGTCGAAGACTTCATCAATTCGTCGTTAATTGGAATTTTATAAGACGTTGTCGAGGAAGTTATCGAAATTCTGAAAAAAATCCCATCTCTAATTAATTTATTTAGCGATTTAAAATAAATTTTGGTATTTTTTGTGATTTGGGTTTTTTCCCGAATTTTTTTTTTATGTTCGCGGTAGAAGCGATTTTCATCGTTAGTTTTTTTTATTCTTTATAGCTTAAACGGGCTATTAATAAATATAAGACTTTGCTACACACAAAAATAATTTTCATATTTGAATACAAAAATTTTTTGCGGTATTGATAAAAACAAGTTTGCAGGTACAGTTATTGAATTTTTCGTCAACAACCAAAATAATCCATTTTTACAAAATGTTTACGTGATTTGTTAAATAAAATAATTTTTTTGGAGATGTTGAGTAAATCAAACAAAATCTTTATCGAATCTTTATTTATTTATTCATTGATTATGATGTGCTAAATTTCCAATTTTTATTCTTTGCTAAATACACTAAAATATATTGTTGGGGGATAAGCTAGATCATCAGGAAACCTTTTTCCAAAGACTTTGGAAAAACTAAAGATATTGTACAAATAAAACTGTAAAGCGAATAGGAATTACAATCACTGAAGTCTATTTGCAACGGTATCAAAGCTTCTAAAAAATGAACAAGAGTTGTCTTTACGTTAACTAAAATATTTTTTTATTGAATTTGAAAAAATACTTAATTATTTCATTATAAAATATGTTTTATTGCAAAGTGCAATTTTGATAAATTTTTTCATTGAATCAAATAAAAGGTTTGTTCACCTCAACAAACTGTGTTGTTAAAAATTTTCTTGAGATATTTTTTTCTGTGTATCATGCCGCTGCTAGCATGTTTTTGCGAATTACCCCTAATTTAGCAATTTTTACCGAGTCGTTTGTCCTTCCTTACTGTGGGAAAACACTCGTGTGTTTTCCACTTTGCAGAAGCAAACTGTACTGATTTAATTTAATTTAATTTTAATCGAATAGGTTTCGATCAGGGACCGTAACAGTTATTCCTTTTTTCATAAAAATCAGATGATAACAGTTATTTTTTGATTTTGATTTTTTTGAACAAAAATAACAGTAATTTTTTTATTTTTAATTTTTTGAACAAAAATAACAGTTATTTTGGATTTTTATTTTTTCGATCAAAAATAACAATTATTTCTTGATTTTTATTTTTTCGAGCAAAAATAAAAGTTATTCTTTAAAGAAATGTGCGTGTTATAATTATTGAGTTGTCTTTAAATATTTTTTTAATGCGCATAATGGTCACACATTTAAATAAATATTTAAAGAGAACTCAATAATTATAACACGTACATTTCTTTAAAGAATAACTTTTATTTTTGCTCGAAAAAATAAATATCAAAAAAAAATTGTTATTTTTGTTCAAAAAAATAAAAATCATAAAATAACTGTTATTTTTGATCGAAAAAATAAAAATCAAAAAATAACTGTTATTTTTGATCGAAAAAATAAAAATCAAAAAATAACTGTTATTTTTGTTCAAAAAAATAAAAATCAAAACTTTAAAAATCATATTATATTTTCATAGAAAAGTTCATAAGGATCAATATGGTATACTTAAATCAATTTGCCGGCATTTACTTCTATATGCTTCTTTTGTTTTAAAATTTCAAAATAACTGTTATTTTTGGTCCCTGGTTTTGATATTATAAGTATAGTTTTTTCCTATGAAAATTATTATTACTTCTGTTTTACGTTTTCAAGTCCATATACGGCTTAAGTTATAAAAAATAAAACAGGTTAATAAATTTTCATTCAAAATCCGTTTCATAAGCTCTTTATTTACCTGTTGTATTTTTTATAACTTAGGCCGATAGTCTTTAATAAAGAAGTTTTATATAAACATTGCGCGTTAATTGTTTCATAAACTGCATTTTGGACCTGGTTGGTTGGTGGGTTGGTTAGCGTGGTAGCACGCACAGAACTAGGCGCGCTGAAAGTAGAGTCGACAATGACTCTGTTTTGACACCACACAACCCGTCAAGAATTGGAACCCCAATCATTCTTGACCCAGGGACAATACTGAGGTGGCTAGAGCCAGCCCGTTGCGTTGAGATATTTCAGCAAGTTGCTGAGTTCCACCCACGATATCTCCGAGAGTCCTTGTATAAGGTAATTCCCAAATAATCCATGTCGTATAGAATTAAACGCTGGGCTATCACATAGAAGATTAAATACTGTCTCCTCAGTTCCTGGTTCCCTGCAGCTGCAGCAGCATTCATTAAAAGAAAGGCCGAGTCTCATTTCGTGCTTACCGATCGTCCAGTGACCAGTATGTAGGTTTATAAGTCTCGACACGTCTTTCCGACAGAAGTTGAGAAATCGCTCAGAGCGACCTATATCATATGTGGGCCACGTTGCTTCGGTAGCCCTGCAGCCATCCAGTTTCCTCCGTTTATCGTCAGCCATGTACAGATAGTGTCTGAAGATTTCGCTCTTGATAGTTCCCAGGGGTGTTGCGACTGGCACACCCTGTGAAATACCAAGAGCGGCTCCAGTCTTGGCCAGCCCATCCGCCTGTTCATTACCGTAATGGTCCCTATTCTCAGGGACCCAAATTAGGGTAATGTCAGATAGGCTGACAAGTCTGGATAGTTCCTCCTTACACTGGTTGACGAGAATGGACGTTTTTTTATGTGATCTTAGTGACAGCAGAGCCGCCTGGCTATCGACGAAACTGCCAATTTTGCCGCTGATATTCCTGCTGTACAGTGTTCTACATGCCTCTCTTATCGCCAATATTTCGGCCTGAAATACACTGGCCCAATCTGGCAGGCGGAAAGAGAGATTCACGTGCAGTTCCTGCGAGAAAACCCCAGAGCCAACACCACAAGTCTTCTTTGACCCATCTGTGTAAACTCTCGTGCGGTACTCCCCGGTCAGGATTCCCCTGCTCCATTCCCTCCTTGACGGAAATATGACCTTGAATTTTTTATCAAAGTCTGTACGGGGTATCATGTAGTCCGTTGGTCGTCTCAGAGATGTGGGCTGTTTCTGTGCATGACCGTACGTCCTCGCCTTCCAACATCCCGATGCAGAGAGCCTAACCGCGCTGTTGACGGATATGGCCATAAGGTTTAATTCTTGTGGTGTAAGGTGTAGTATATTATTCAGAGCCTCTGAAGGTCTAGTGCGTAATGCGCCTGCTATTCCAGTACAGGGTGATCTTTGTACTCTGCCCATCTGGTCCACGACGTATTTTCTGCCCGTCGCGGTCAACCATACCAGAGATCCATATGTTAGAATACTATTGCCGTTTATTGCCATTTGACCAGTCTAGGATTAAGGCCCCACCTGGCGCTAAAAATGTTGCACCTGAAACAATTGTAGTTTTAGGGACTTTAATAAAATTTTATTGTTTGTTTGAAATATTAAAAATTTTCGCGATTTAAGCAAACATTTTCGAATTTTTGCAATTTTCGCGATTAACTAATAAAATTTGTGCTTTTTTATTTTAAACGTGTTTTAGAAATAAGTTAACATTCTATTTAAATTGTCTTTAACTTTCATTTAAGTCGTCGCAAAATTTCCTGTCGACTAAAACAGAGACAATTCTACTAGACTTCGACTTAAAAGCGAAATAGAAAATATCAAGTGGCCGTCAATAGTAATCGACTATTTTCAATAACGACTAAGAAAATATAATAACAAAACTAATGAAGCATTTGTATAATTTTTTTGGTTTAAAACTTTTGAAAATGTAAAGGAAATTTGGCTAAAACAAATGGTTAAAGACTTAATTGATTTAATCATGGCTGTGGTTAATAAATCAGTTCGTAGCTACTTATGACCTTTTTATTCTTAATCCTGATTAGCCATGGGTCCCAGATATAGTAAACTCTTGAAAACTTTTCTTTATATACTATGGTGTAGGGTATCAAATGGTCGGGCTTGATAGACTATACTTTCTTACTTGTTATACCCTTCACCACCACCAGTGGTGAATGAGGGTATACTAAGTTTGTCATTCCGTGTGGAACTTTTTTATTATACATCTAAGACCCCATAAAGAATATATATTCTGGCTTCTTCAGTAATTCTAAGTCGATTAAGCCATGTCCGTCTGTCTGTCCGTCTTTTAAAAACACGCTCACTTTCCAAAAACGCAAAAGAAAAGAACAAACTTGGTCTCAAATTGCTTGTAATTGCAGCTTGGGATTGAAATCCAGCAAAATCGGTTCAGTAAGATTAGAGATATGACTAAAAAATGCCGAACCACCACCCTAAAAAAAATGTATAATTTTGTTACAAAGACTAGCATAAATGGTGGAATAATGCAAGGAATGATATAAAATTTTGCACGACTTCGTTTTATACGACTGCAAATCAGAATGTTCAGAATTTCGTGAAGATCGGTCCATAATTGACCATAGGCCCCATATAAATAAACCCTACTCGCGGAAAACAGCTTAGTACGCTTAAAACCGTAATAAATAATGCTATCATACTAAAATTTGGTGCGTACCAGTTTAATAGGACCAGAAATCACACTGATAAATTTTTTGAAGATCGGTCCATAATTTACACTAGGCCCCATATAAACCCTACTCCCGGCAAACAGTTTTATACGCGTAAAACCGTAATAAATAACGCTATCATAATTAAATTCGGTACGGTAAAGTTTTGTAGGAGTAGAAATTTGGTGCGTAACAGTTTAATAGGACCAGAAATCACACTAATAAATTTTTGAAGATCGGTCCATAATTAACCCTAGACCCTATATAAACCCTACTTCCGGCAAACAATTTTGTACGCCTAAAACCGTAATAAATAACGCTATCATAATTAAATTCGGTACGGTACAGTTTTGTAGGAGTAGAAATCACACTGCTAAGTTTGGTGAAGATCGGTCCATAATTAACCCTAGACTTCATATAAACCCTACTCTCGGAAAACAGTTTATTGCGCTTAAAACCAAATAAAGACCACTTGGGGAAAATTATTAAATTCGCCTAAAACCATAACCGATATAGATATTGCGGTAAAATTTCTTCCAACTTAGATTCATATGGCCAGAAAAAAAATCAGGCAGTTTTGTGAAATTCACTGTTAACGTTAAAACTAATTGCACTGCTGTACTGAAATTTTTTCTAATTTATTTTTTGTAATACAAGAAATCAGTCTTCAGAATTTTGGGATGATTGGTTCATAATTTACCACAAGGTCTAATACAAATTACACTCCTAAAAATTATTTTAGTTGATATTTTAATCAAGCCAGTTCAAAGTTCTAACAAGAAACGCATAAAACTTTCTTAGTGTCGGTCAATAATTTAATATAGGCCTTAACCGCAACCAATTTTAATCCTGACGTTCGTTTTTGTGAAGCTTAGTTAATAATATATATGTGTTTATCATATAGAGCCCACTCCTGTCGGTGGAGGGTATCAAAGATTCGGCACTGCTGAATATATCACTCTAACTTGTTTATTTTAAATTCCAACGGACACATACATTTGGTTTGTTTATTGGACTTAAAACTTTAAAAAATTATACATTTGACAGAAAACCCATATACAGTGAGCTACATCCAAAATTGAACACTTTAATCATTATCATAAACGTTGTGTTAATAATAACGCTGTGCTAGCTGACAAGCGGGTACCTGGCGCTTTAAACTAATTCGATTACGTTGAATCCAATGGTTCTTACCAATTTTTTAGGTTAGCTTTTGTTTTCGCGTTATACCACTATTTAGAAACTGGAGTATGTTGCTTAACATATATTAGCGTAACACAAAAACAGTTAAGTTTATTGAATAAACTTTGCAATTTTGCTTTATACGTGTAGAAAAATTTAATGAGTAGATTCATTTTCCGATTTTTTATGATTTTTTAAGAAACAAAAATTTCGAAATTTTTATAAAAAAAAATTTTTTGCAAAAAAAAAAAAAATTATGTTTCTAAAACGACGGCGCCGATTAGAAAAAAGTTTAGCTTTTCCTAAAGGTAATTTTATTGCGGAATTTCGGGTTTCTTAATATATTCAATAAACTAAATCATTTTTGAGTTACGCGAATATTTGTTGTGCCACCTCCTCCATTTTCGAAATAACGTTCAATTTTGAGTGTGGCTCACTGTATGTATTGTTATTCGATTAATCGGCATAAATTCTTCGATTAATCCTTTAATCGAAATCAGGAGTTTTAAATGAATCGAACAATTAATCGTCTAAAATTGTTCGATTAATCGAACAGAATTTATCGACTGAACACCCTAATAACTTGCCATTTTTCACGCGTTAAAGTTCTTAAACCGACGAATTAACGCGTTTTATTTATTTCTACCTTAAGTGGCAGGGCTGTCAAATGTGGCGATTTTTTTTATTCCTTCTGGCGATGGAAATTTACGTTTGTTGATATGAGATTTTTTTATTTTTTTCGAAATTAGAAACTGTAGGCGATATGCGTAATGCATTTGTTTGTGAATATATTTTAATTCACATATATCTCAAGCAGGGATGTTAAAGTTGGTACAATTGTATTTACATGCATTCGAGCATCTTCTGATTGCATGTCTAAATTAACCATGAGAATAATTTTAAGTACATATTGCATAAATAGAAAATGCAATTTAAAAGAAGGATTTTTAAATCCTAATGAAAGAAATAATAAAAAAAAATTTTTATGAAAAGGACTCAATAATTTGTTTGCTATACTAAAATTTCAAAAAGGGGGAACTATGACAAATTTTTAAAATGTACCAAATGAGTCACGGTAGTACCACGGTACTTTAGAAGGTCAAAATGTACCAAAAAAAAGTACAACTTTAACATCCCTGGTATAGTCTATTGTTGTGTTTTTTTTTTTTTTTTTTTCTCAACTCAACTGGGTTGAGTTGTAAACCGTAATAGGGGCCTTAAAAAGTATTTTAATTATTAGGTACTTAATTGGTCTTTAACATAAAATCAGTCATACTTGTTTGTTTTTTTGATTTATTAAAACTGGATACAACGATATCGTTACGGACGTCCAAAAGGTTAGACATGTGTTTACTGACCCAAATTTGTACAAGCATATCAAATTTCATACGCATATGACCGAATTGTACACACCATCAATAACTCGGTGATTCCCCGTTTTATTTTTACCATAATGAGCGAAAAAAATAATTTGTAGTGAAAATACAAAAAAAAAAATAAATAAAAAGAATTCCAGAAATAAGAACCCCCTGTTTTACTTTTAGAACGTTTAATTTGGGTTTTCGCCTATTAAGTTCAAAAAAAAAAAAAAATAAAAATTTTCTAGTAGAAATAAAAACAAAAAAAAAAACACTTTCAGAAATTAGAACCACAGGTTCTAATTTCAGAGCGTCCAATACATTTAAATGGCCGGTTCTAATTTGTGGACGGTTCGAATTTGTGAGATTCTACTGTACTTAACTTAACAAATATATGCGAAAGAAATCTTTTATATCCTGCTTTTTTTTTTAATTTTTATAACTTTCACATTTAACGTCCCATAATTCTGTAAAAATTTTAAATCCATTTCTAAAATTTCTACATTTTTCATTATTTTCAATGTTCGTCATTTTTTGTTTTTTTGTGTACAATTGAATTTTTATGTACTTTTTTGTTGTTTTAATAAATTTAAAAAACAAAATGATACCGTGAAGGTCCAAAAAGTAAATTTTTTTTTGAAGTTGGTACAATATTTAAAGCCCCATTTAACATCCCTGATCTCAAGTATTATGAAAACGATTATAACGTTTTTTTTTCTCTTGGTTTTTGTATAAACTAGTTGAAATTGGAAAATAGTTCAAGACTCGCCATCTACTTGTGAAACTTGGCAATACTCTTTGGTTTCTAGCGTCGTTAATACAGTGAATGGATAAAGCAGTTTCTGATCTATTGGTTATTTAATGGAAATAAATACTGTCTTATCTTATCAATTAAACCGTTACAAGTGAAACACATTAAAATGTTTTTTGTTTGTTTTTTATTTATCCAACATGAAATTGTGGAAGTTTTTTTGTTGTTTTTGTGGTATTTTTCGTATGTTTTTGTTGTTTTTATTTTTAATATTTATATATTCGTATGAATTTAATTATTAAGTATGTCTGTATGTATAATATGGTTGATTTTAATTTGTTTGTTTATTATTTTGTTACGTTTGAATAAAAGTTATTTATATTTGTTTTAAATTGTTTTATGTTTTTTTGTTTTAATTAATTAGTATGCAATTTAATAATGTTTAATGAATTCTTTCTTTAATTGTTTTATTCTTTTTTTTTTTGTTTTTTGTTTTTGATATTGGTAAATATGTGATACATACTTTTTTTTTGGAATATTAGAGAATTAATTATGGTAAATTGTAATTGTTTATGAATAGTTAATTATAATATGCTGGTGTTGCAAATATTTCTTATACAATAGAATTTAAATGGTTTCTATCCTTTTTTTATGCTTTTTGTAATTTTGTAACCTGACATTTATTTAATGAAGAAATTTTATTTTTTGTTCACAACTAATTTGTCTTATTTTTTTAATTTTTTTCAGATTATAAATATTTTTGGGTAAGTTTTTTTTTTGTTTTCATTTATAATTAAGTATAAAAAAGTGTTCGTTTTTGGAATGAGTTTTTTTTTCTTAATTGTGCGAAAGTGTGTGTGTGTTTTTTTATTTTATATATTTTTTTAAATTGTTTTAAATATATTTTTATTTTAATATTTATATGAGGATGAGTTTTGGAAATATTTATCTTATTTTTTTTTAATGGTGATTTTAATTTATGAATATGAGATGTATGAGTTAATTTATGATTAAGATGAGATTTTGATTTTATGTTGAATATATTCTTTTCTGTTTTATTTTAATGGCAAAATTAATAGAACCAGTAATTAGTTTAAAAAAATTTTAAATGACAAATGTTTAGGAAGATTTTTATGGCTTAAAAAAAATAGTTTAAAATTTTTAAAAAATTTTTAGATAATTAAAAACAATTCTATGTATTGGAAAGTCATTTTTATACAACTTATTCTATACAAAAACACTAAAATTTTTTTTCGCAACATGCAACTGGGAGCATTAATTTTCTTATTAATGCTTCCAGCAGCAATAAAATTATAAGAAAACTTTGCAAACATTTCAAAGACATTTTTAATACATTTTTAATATTTAAATACAAGTTTCTTTAATAACAAAAAATGAAAACATCTTTCGCAACATGTTGCAAGAAATATTAAAACAGAAATTTTCAAAAATCTAAACTAAATTTAAAAAAATATTTTTAATTCAAACAATTAAATTCCAAAACATAACATGTTGCTGGAAGAAATTTAACAACATTTAAATATATGTAAATTTAAAGAAAATTTCGAACTTTAAAAGTATTTGTCAAAAAAGATTTTGGATTTGAAAAAACAATATTTTCTACAATAAATATAATAAAAGCAATAAAATATTTGTTTCGCAACATGCTGCTGGAAGCATTTTATAAGAAATTTTTAATCAAATTTTATCAAAAATTTCAGAGACAATTTTATTTTCTATATAAAATATATTTTAATCAACGTTTCTAATAACAAATTATGAAATCACCTTTTGCAACATGTTGCAAAAAATATTTCTTAACAATTAAAATCTGTACCGAAACTCGTTGCTGTGAGAAACTTAAGAACATTTCAACATCATTTATAAAAAAATTTCGTTATTTAATTTTTATTTAAATAAAATTTTATAACAACCAAAAAATTTTTTTTGCAACATGTTGCTGGAAATGTTAAGTGAGAAATTTTAACAAAATTAAGAAAAAAAATCATATCTAAAATGAATCTTTATTAGCATTGTTGTGTAAAAATTAAAACAATTAATTTTCAATTTTCAATATTACGAAGAAATATTAAAGAAAATTTAGTTTTATTATTTTTTGATAGCAAAGCTTATCAAAGTTTTAAACAATAATCCCCATATTCATAAAAAATATTTTTAATAATTAAAAGGTTTATGAAACGAATTTTCTATGAAAATTTGTTTAATTAAGAAAATTTTTAATATTCTGAAGAAAATATTAGAGAAAATTTAGTTTTAAAAACGTATTTTATACTAATTTTTGATAGCAAAGAAAAAATATCTTTTGCAACATGTTTCTGAAAGTTTTAAATAAATTTAACAAAATTTTAAATACAATGCAAAAATTTTATAAAAAAAATTTTGGAAAAGTATTTGCTAAGCAACATATTGCTGAAAGTTTAAGAACAAATATCTTGAAAATTGCAAACAACTTTTAGAAATGTCAAAGGTATTTTAAAGTATTTAAAAAAAATTGTTGAAGAAAAATATTAAACATTTGTTGTGCAGCATGCTCCTGAAAATTAAAAAAACAAGGTTTTTAAAATGTCAAGCATTTTTTTTTTTTTTTTGTTAAAAAATTATACTAATATTAATTTTTAATTTGAGAAAAAAAAAAATTAAAAAATAAAATTTAAGCAACATGTTGATAAAAGAATTAAACAAATTTTAAATTATATAAAAATTTTATATTAAATGTATTTCTTTAGTATTTTTTTATAGAAACAATAAAAATGTTATTTGTAACATATGTTTGCAACATGTTGCTAAAAGTATTATTAAACAAATTTGGAACAAGTTTCATATTAATTGAAGATATACACTTATACTATTTATAGTATAAAAGCAATATAAATTTGATTTGCAACATTTTTTTACAGGTATAAAAAATTTAAACAAAAATTTTAAAAGTCCAAAAACAACAACTTGCTCAATGTTTTTCACGTCTTTAATAGAAACATGTTGGGATATTTAAACAAAAATTTTAAATTGTTAAAAAATTAATACTTTTTTTTTATTAAAAACAATAATTATTTACTTAGCAACGTGTTGCTTCTAGTGGTAATTGAGAATTTTTAAAAAATATTTTAACGTATTTTTTAAAGCGTAGAATAAAGTAAACTTTGTAAAAATATCTATGTAATATTTGAAATTTCAATTGTTTTTTTTTCAAAATTAAAAAAAAAAAGGAAACTTATGAAAAATGTATTTCAAGAAACTTTCTTTACAAGCTTTTCTAAGATTAAAAAAAATAACTGCCTTTACAACTTGTTGTTGGAAATAATTCTACAAAAGCCATAACACATGTTGCTAACAACATTCGTAAGATAACTTATTGCTGGCAATATTTCAGTAAATGTTTTAAAATTTAAAAATTAAGAATTTCTCTAGCAACATGTTGCTAGTTAGTAATAATGTGTCTGTAACATTTTTCTTAATTTAAAAAAGTTGCTGGCAATATTTTCCATATTAGAAAATTATGGCCCTAATCTTGTAAAACGCAACGCAACGCCAAAAAATTGCATTGAAAGCACAAACAATGTCATAAATATTTTGTAATTTTGTTATTGCTTTTTACAACAATTCATGTACCGTTTTAAAATTTTTAACGCCACAAGCAATGCAGCGTTTGACATTTTAAAACGCAATGTGAATTTCTGTAGAAAGCAACAACAAAATTACAAAATATTTAAGACATTGTTTGTGTTTTCAATGTAATTCTATGGCGTTGCATTGCGTTTTACATGATTAGGGCATATATATTATTTAAAACATTATAAAAAAAAGCTGCACGTGGTGCTACTTTAAAATATTTTCAAGAATATCTATGCAGATGATTTGGAAGGAGCTTAGTTAATATTTACCCAGCAACATGTTGCTTAACAACATAAAGTAAATTATGCCTTCAATAATTGTTCTTTTCTTCCTAATATTTTTTTTAATGGTAAGGGTGATTTTTGAAGCGATTTTAGGTTTTTTTGCGTTTTATTTTTCTATTTATATAAAAAAAAATTATATTTTCTTAAAAAATTTCGTTAAGCCAAATTTTATGTATTAAAATTTATTAATTGGAATCAAAAACTATTTGCCAAATATATAATTCTTGGTTAGTTTAAAATGTTTATACTTGAGTAAATTTTAAATTATTTTTGATTTTGATTTTATTTTCTAGAACTGGTATCCAAAACGGGAGTAAATTTTTTTCTTATTATTTTTAAATCGAAAATTTTTTATGTAAATTTTGTAATGGTTTTTTTTGTAATTTAATTTTAGTATTTAGGATTTTTTTTAAATATTTTTTTTGTTTTTTTTTTTCAATATTTTGTATGTAATAAAACTTCCTTACATTTTATTTAGTAAAGTTTATTACTTCTTAATGCTATTTTTTTTATAATAATTATAATGTATAATTTTATTTAAGTTTGGAAATATTTTTGTTTATTTTTTTTCTCATAATTTTTAAAAATTTCAAGCCGTATAAATAGTTTATGTTCACAACACTACATTTATAAATTTAATTTTATGTTTTTTTTGTAATTTTTTATAAAAATAATAAAAAAAAACTTTTCATTTAAAAAAATTTTTTTTTTTTAATAAAAAAATTTCGAAAACTTTTTTCTTTGTTTTAGCTTATTTTATAATTAAATAAAGATTAGAATTATTTTAAATGTTTGTCATAAAATTTAATTAACTATAAAAAGCCTCTAAGTTTTTTTTTTCTATTTTAAGCAACTAATTTTTAAAAAATATCTATAATTTTTTCTTAAAACTCTATTTTATGTGTTAATTATGCAAATATAAAACATATTTTTTTTTTAGTTGGGTCTTTGGTGGTTTTTTATATTTTTGATATAAAAAGTTGTAGGGTTAATGGTTCGGGAAAAGGATAAGAGTTTCAAGCAAAGTCTTGTGTTTTTAGTGATCTGTCCCGTATCAAAACAAAAACAAAAGGCCAAATAGTAAACAGTTCAATGACATTCATATTTCCTCTAACCTAAACAAAATAAAAGCTTGGCAACATGTTGCTAAAAGTAAGCTATATAAACAGAATTCTCTTACATACAATCAAATAAAACACCCGTTTTAACATACTTAGCACGCTAATTATTTAAAAAAATACCATTAATAATGTTAAGCAACATGTTGCTTCCAGTTTTTATTAAAAAAATAACTCAAGTTTTATACCTAAAAAATATTTCAAACGACATTTATTTGAATATCATTAATTTTTTGCTTAGCAACATGTTGCTGTAAGTATTAGGTAAATGGATTTTTGGTTGGTAATTTTAAACAAACTTTGGAAATATCGCAGATATAGTAGAATATTTTAAGAAAACCTTTAGAAGTTTGTTAGAAAACATGTCCCTGTATGCCTAAAAAAATATTTCAAACGACATTTTCTTGAAAAACATTAAGTATAAGCTTAGCAACATGTTGCATAAAGTCAAGTTTTTTTTTGGAAATTTTAAAGACATTTTGAAAATGTCTAAGTTATATTAAGATTTTTTTTTAGAAAAACTTTAAATATTTGTTAGGAAATATGTTCCTGTATTTGTTAGGATACGTGCCCCTGATGAATTGAAACATATTGAGAAATTAATAGAACACAATTTTCGAAATGTTGAAACTGCTGCTTTATTTTTACACAAAATTATATAAATGCTTTAGCAGCATGTTGCAATTGAGTTAGATAGGAGAGCTAATTTCTCATAATTTTACTTTTTTGACAAGAAATATATTTCTTTAAGTGTTGCTGTCCATAGCTTATAATATAAAATGTCTAGCAAGATGTTGCAAAGTTTATATAAAATAGCTTGAAATGTCTAGCTACATAATGGAATATTCTGAGTATAACATTTTATAAATTCTTAAGCAACATGTTGCAATGGAATTAGATTAGAAAACTAATTTCTTAAAACTTTACTTTTTGACAATAAATGTATTTTTTTAAATGTTGCTGCATATAGCTTATAGTATAAAATGTCTAGCCACATGTTGCAAAGTCTACCTAAAATGTGGCTGTCTATATAAAATAGCTTGAAATATCTAGCAACAAAATGGAATATTCTGAGTATACAATTTTATTATTACTTAAGCAACATGTTGCAATATAATTAGATTAGAAAACTTATTTCCCAAAATTTAAGTTTTTTCCAAGAAATATATATTTTTAAATGTTGCTGTCTATAGCTAATAGTATAAAATATCTAGCATCATGTTGCAATGTTTTTCGAAATTTTTATTTAAAAGTCTAATCTTAGACGTTGCAATAACAATTTCGAAAAACTTGCTATATATATAATATAGTTTTAAATGTTTAGCAACATAATGGAGTGTTATTTGTGTCAGTTTCCCAAAATTTAATTTTTTTCCAAGAAATATATTTTTTAAATGTTGCTACCTATAGGTAATAGTATTAAATATCTTGCAACATGTTGCAATGTTTTTCGAAGTTTTTAGAAAAAAATTTTAAAATGTTTAACAACATAATGGAATATTCTAAATATTTACAATAATTTTGTTTTATGAAAAAACTGAAAGATGTTTTTAGTGGTCACAAGATTTTTAAGAATTTCTTGGCTTACAAGATTAAGCGCTATTCATATGTATCACTTTGAAGATGCCTTAGAAATGTTGTAAGCAACAAGTTTTCAAATAAAAAAGTTAATTGTCAGCATTTCACTCAAAATAATTTTTTTTAATAAAATATGATATTTAATATTTTACTGCATATTTCTAATTTTATTTAAAATAATATCAAGTTTTAACAGAAGGTTAAGCAACATGTTGCCATGAGTTTTTTTTTAATCTCTGATTAAATAAACGTGAAATATAAAAAAGATTTCATTAGAAAGTATATTTATTTAAGAAAATGTTTAGCAACATGTTAGTCTATTTACTGGAATGTACTTTGTACTTGTTACATAATTAATTTTGTTTAGCAACTTACTTACGCAAATGATGCATATTTAATTTTGCTTAGCAACATTCTTATTTTTCGCATATTAAATTTTGTTTAGCAATATTTTTATCTGTTGCATATTAAATTTTCTTTAGCAATATACTTAATTATATGTTGCAAAATTGTTTTAAAGTATTGAACTTTTCATATTTTTGGTTGTACGATTACTTTCTTATAATAACCAATTTGTTTAGCAACATATTGCCATACTTTCTAAAAGATAACTATAAATGTCACTTGTTTCGAAACATAATTATGTGTTGCTGAAGTGCTGGTAGAAGTTTAGTTAAAAAAAGTTTTTTGCAGCTTTTGCTTTTATAAAGATCATAAAAATGATTAGCAACATGTTGTTATACTTAACTGAAAGGTATTAAGTATAAATAGAACTTAATTATTGTGACATTAATGACTTAATACCTGATATGTTGATTAACAATTTTTAAACGAATTTTGTATTTATGTTAATGAACAACATGTTGTTGAACCTGATATTTTGTTTAGGAACACACTTATATGATGCTTAGAAGTTATACAATTTATTCTCTTAAAAAACTAAAATAACTAACAAAAAATTATATTTGCATGCAACTGAACCCAATGATGAACAACTATTCCTAAAAGAGTTTTGTCTCTTTCCCAATTTTTCAAATTGAATTTAAATGGAAAAAATGTTAGAAGGGGGAAAACTTGTGGAAAAATTTTGTTCATAATTGGGTAGACTAAATTACCTCAAAATATATAAATGCAACATGTTGCTTAAACAAAAACTTAAGGTGAATTACATGCTATTAAATTACTAAAAATATCTTTTAGCAAAATGTTGCTGAAATTGTTTAAAAAAAAAAAAAAAAAAAAAAAAAAAAAAAAAAATTATAATTTAATATAAAATTAGGAAAAAAAAATTCTTTCTTTTAAGAAACTTCCATTAAATTAAACGCATTTAAATTTTTTGCAAACCTTTTGAGCAATCGATTGATTTCAGTCTTGTTTATTTTAAAAATTTCAGTTTAAGATTTTGAAATTTAATAGAAATTTCTTAAATAAAAAAAGTAAACTAAAAAAAGGAACAACATAAAAAAATACAAACCTTTAAACTTTCAAACAAAAATTTAATTAAAATAATAAAACAATTCAAAAAGTTTTTTTTTGATTAAATTATCAGTTTTTTTAATTAAAAGAAATATAATAAAGCATGTATTTTGTGTCAACTTAATATAAATAAATATATAAATAAATTTTATGTTATTAAAACAAAAGTATACAAATTTTCCAATAAAAAAAAATACAAATTGAATTTTTTTTTTTGAAATATAATACAAAAAAAGTTAAAGCTTTTGTAAAATAAAAATATTAATTTTTTTGATTTTTGTATAATACAAATTATAAAAGTGTTGATGTTAAAATATTAAAAAAAAAAAAAAAAAAAAAATGAAGAACATTAAAGGAAGCTCTATTTAAAAAAAAAATATTGTTAAAGTAAAAAAACGAAGAAACTTAAAGGCGTTACATATTTTTTTAATTATAGATAAAAGTGAAAAAATTTTTGTGAATCATGTTGCTGGCACCTAGAGTTCATAGTTTTACACACAACATGTTGCTAGTATTGTTTTGTTTTGCCTGCTCTTAAGTCTTATATACAATTATAACTTGTATTTCTATTTTTTTTTTATTTAATTATCAAAAACAATGTCTTTGGCAATATGTTTCTGCAACATGTAGCCATAGTTTTATCTTACATGAATTTGTTCACTTTTTTCGTATATTTAAGTGCCTTTAATTTTAATAAAAGTTTTTAAAATATTACAATTTAAAATGACTACCATAAACATCACACACATTTATCCACTTTTAATTAAAAAAAAGTCTTTTTTAAAACATGTTGCGTCAAGTGTAAATATTAATAGGATCCATTATAAACTATTTAGTAAAATCATTATTGAAAATTAACAAATAAAATTCAAAACTTAAAACTAAAAATATGTTTGCTTAAGAAAATTAAAATATTTTAAAATATTTTTTAAAAATGATGGCAAATTATTTAATGACTTTTTTTCTTAAACTTGTTGAATTTTCTTAGATTTTTCGAAATAATGAGATTCTTAAATTAATAATTAAAAATATATAATTTAAATTTAATACATAAAAAATTAAATAATTAATGGGCTGTCATTGTCATCGTTTAGTTTTTGTCTTATTTTGAAATAATAATTTGTGCTGTACGTTTTTATTTTTGTTTAAAACTAAACAAAATAATTGATAACTGAGATTTTAGAAAGATAAAAATTATCTTTAGGTTTTAAAGAAGTTTTTGTAAGAAAATCCCATTCATGAAAGATATGTCCAAAGAAAAACATGTTTAGTTTAAGAAAATGTTTAGCAACATGCTTAAGTTACTGCCAAATGTTTGGCAACATTTTTTGGCCACATTTGAATTAAACTTTATTAAGAAAAAGCGCTTTTAAAAAATTTGACTATTTTCCAGGAACTCTTGTCTACTAAAAATGGCTTGAAATTATATATATGTTTAGCAACATGTGGCCCAACTATATTTAATTTCTATGTAGCTTAAAAGTTGGAGAAATTAAAGCAAATTGCCCAATTTTATAAGAAACAAATATATATATAATGGTTTTAAAGCTCAATTATATATAAAGCAACATGTTGATTCAACATTTTTGGTCACCTTTCAATAAGTCATTAGGAAGAAATTCGCTTTTAAAAATAAGTTTATGTCTTAAAAACTCTTGGCTATTCAAAATGGCTTGAGCAACATGTGGCTCTAGGAAATTGATTGGCTATAAAAACTGCTATTAAGCTAAAGAAAATCTTTAGCAACACAGTAAAGCAAGTTAAACTACAATTGGTGCTTAGAAAAAGTATATATCTTATATGGCTTTAAAGTTCGATAATATGTGTACCAACATGTTGTAAAAATAGAGAACTTCTATTAGTAACAAAAGTAATCAATTAGCAACATATTGAAGATAAAAAAGATTCATATTATTTAAAAATGATCTGCACAAAAAAACTTTTAATAAATACTGGAATTATTATTACTTTCTTATAATAACCAATTTGTTTAGCAACATATTGCCATACTTTCTAAAAGATAACTATAAATGTCACTTGTTTCGAAACATAATTATGTGTTGCTGAAGTGCTGGTAGAAGTTTAGTTAAAAAAAGTTTTTTGCAGCTTTTGCTTTTATAAAGATCATAAAAATGATTAGCAACATGTTGTTATACTTAACTGAAAGGTATTAAGTATAAATAGAACTTAATTATTGTGACATTAATGACTTAATACCTGATATGTTGATTAACAATTTTTAAACGAATTTTGTATTTATGTTAATGAACAACATGTTGTTGAACCTGATATTTTGTTTAGGAACACACTTATATGATGCTTAGAAGTTATACAATTTATTCTCTTAAAAAACTAAAATAACTAACAAAAAATTATATTTGCATGCAACTGAACCCAATGATGAACAACTATTCCTAAAAGAGTTTTGTCTCTTTCCCAATTTTTCAAATTGAATTTAAATGGAAAAAATGTTAGAAGGGGGAAAACTTGTGGAAAAATTTTGTTCATAATTGGGTAGACTAAATTACCTCAAAATATATAAATGCAACATGTTGCTTAAACAAAAACTTAAGGTGAATTACATGCTATTAAATTACTAAAAATATCTTTTAGCAAAATGTTGCTGAAATTGTTAAAAAAAAAAAAAAAAAAAAAAAAAAAAAAAAAAATTATAATTTAATATAAAATTAGGAAAAAAAAATTCTTTCTTTTAAGAAACTTCCATTAAATTAAACGCATTTAAATTTTTTGCAAACCTTTTGAGCAATCGATTGATTTCAGTCTTGTTTATTTTAAAAATTTCAGTTTAAGATTTTGAAATTTAATAGAAATTTCTTAAATAAAAAAAGTAAACTAAAAAAAGGAACAACATAAAAAAATACAAACCTTTAAACTTTCAAACAAAAATTTAATTAAAATAATAAAACAATTCAAAAAGTTTTTTTTTGATTAAATTATCAGTTTTTTTAATTAAAAGAAATATAATAAAGCATGTATTTTGTGTCAACTTAATATAAATAAATATATAAATAAATTTTATGTTATTAAAACAAAAGTATACAAATTTTCCAATAAAAAAAAATACAAATTGAATTTTTTTTTTTGAAATATAATACAAAAAAAGTTAAAGCTTTTGTAAAATAAAAATATTAATTTTTTTGATTTTTGTATAATACAATTTATAAAAGTGTTGATGTTAAAATATTAAAAAAAAAAAAAAAAAAAAAATGAAGAACATTAAAGGAAGCTCTATTTAAAAAAAAAATATTGTTAAAGTAAAAAAACGAAGAAACTTAAAGGCGTTACATATTTTTTTAATTATAGATAAAAGTGAAAAAATTTTTGTGAATCATGTTGCTGGCACCTAGAGTTCATAGTTTTACACACAACATGTTGCTAGTATTGTTTTGTTTTGCCTGCTCTTAAGTCTTATATACAATTATAACTTGTATTTCTATTTTTTTTTTATTTAATTATCAAAAACAATGTCTTTGGCAATATGTTTCTGCAACATGTAGCCATAGTTTTATCTTACATGAATTTGTTCACTTTTTTCGTATATTTAAGTGCCTTTAATTTTAATAAAAGTTTTTAAAATATTACAATTTAAAATGACTACCATAAACATCACACACATTTATCCACTTTTAATTAAAAAAAAGTCTTTTTTAAAACATGTTGCGTCAAGTGTAAATATTAATAGGATCCATTATAAACTATTTAGTAAAATCATTATTGAAAATTAACAAATAAAATTCAAAACTTAAAACTAAAAATATGTTTGCTTAAGAAAATTAAAATATTTTAAAATATTTTTTAAAAATGATGGCAAATTATTTAATGACTTTTTTTCTTAAACTTGTTGAATTTTCTTAGATTTTTCGAAATAATGAGATTCTTAAATTAATAATTAAAAATATATAATTTAAATTTAATACATAAAAAATTAAATAATTAATGGGCTGTCATTGTCATCGTTTAGTTTTTGTCTTATTTTGAAATAATAATTTGTGCTGTACGTTTTTATTTTTGTTTAAAACTAAACAAAATAATTGATAACTGAGATTTTAGAAAGATAAAAATTATCTTTAGGTTTTAAAGAAGTTTTTGTAAGAAAATCCCATTCATGAAAGATATGTCCAAAGAAAAACATGTTTAGTTTAAGAAAATGTTTAGCAACATGCTTAAGTTACTGCCAAATGTTTGGCAACATTTTTTGGCCACATTTGAATTAAACTTTATTAAGAAAAAGCGCTTTTAAAAAATTTGACTATTTTCCAGGAACTCTTGTCTACTAAAAATGGCTTGAAATTATATATATGTTTAGCAACATGTGGCCCAACTATATTTAATTTCTATGTAGCTTAAAAGTTGGAGAAATTAAAGCAAATTGCCCAATTTTATAAGAAACAAATATATATATAATGGTTTTAAAGCTCAATTATATATAAAGCAACATGTTGATTCAACATTTTTGGTCACCTTTCAATAAGTCATTAGGAAGAAATTCGCTTTTAAAAATAAGTTTATGTCTTAAAAA
The DNA here is from genome assembly GCA_943735925.1 of Pollenia amentaria. NCBI lineage: Eukaryota > Metazoa > Arthropoda > Insecta > Diptera > Polleniidae > Pollenia > Pollenia amentaria. The sequence continues at coordinate 28,161,373 of OX031010.1, forward strand.
CTCTTGGCTATTCAAAATGGCTTGAGCAACATGTGGCTCTAGGAAATTGATTGGCTATAAAAACTGCTATTAAGCTAAAGAAAATCTTTAGCAACACAGTAAAGCAAGTTAAACTACAATTGGTGCTTAGAAAAAGTATATATCTTATATGGCTTTAAAGTTCGATAATATGTGTACCAACATGTTGTAAAAATAGAGAACTTCTATTAGTAACAAAAGTAATCAATTAGCAACATATTGAAGATAAAAAAGATTCATATTATTTAAAAATGATCTGCACAAAAAAACTTTTAATAAATACTGGAATATTTTCCCAAAACTCTTGACTGTTGGAATTGCTTTAAAGTGTAAGAATATGCTTAGCAACATAATGAAAATAATGTTGTAACATTTTCTTAAAAAAATATAACTGTTTATTTTTGTTGTTGAGGAAAATTTGTATCTGCTGCTTGAAAGAACTGCTTAATGTTTAGCTACATGTTATACAAATTTGGGCTTAAATGTGTTCTTATAAACTTTGCTTTTATGTATTAAGAAACAATTTTTAGCAACAAGTTGAAGAAAAGTTAAAGCGATTTTAAATTATGTATTAAAAAATTTTACCCATTATAATATTAATTAAATTACTTTCAAAAACAATAAAGACCTTAAATAATTGCTAGCAGATTAAAGAAAATGTTTAACAACATGTTGAAGAAAATTGCTTAGCAACATTTGATATTTGAAATCAAATAAAACTTTAGTGAAAGAGAAATGTTAAAAAAAATAAATATGCTAAGAACACTTGAAGTTGAAATTCAGAAATATGTTTAGCAACATGCTGCAAAAAGAAGAAAATATTTTCTTACAAAATGCTTTAACTCTAGTTGCTGAAAAATTGTATCATAAAATATTATCAATATGTAAGACATATAACCTTAGAAACATTTTTCAACCAATGTTCAGCAACATGTTGGAAAAGTGAAAAAAAATTAAAGGAATTTTAGAAAATCATGCTAAAATTTAAAATTGCATGCAACAGGTAAAACTTAGTTTTGTTTTTAAAACTTTTGATTTTAAAATGTTAGGCTCATGTTAAAAATGCTTTTCTATTCGTTTCCAATAAAGGGGTTTTAAATGCTTTGAACATTTAAAAAAATGTTATCAAAATATAAAATGTTTAGGAAAATGATGCCCAGCATTGTATAAATTGTACAAAATTTAATATATAAGCAACATGTTGCAATAAACGAGGAAACACAATCCAATTCAAAATGTTGGATACATAAGAATTTGTATTTCTAAGAAACGTTTTTTAATTAGTGTATGGGTCTTACGGCCTCTCTTTAGAATTTTCAAAATGTTTAGCAACATTGGCATGTTGACCTTTTATAAAAATGATGCCAACTTTTTTAATTGCTTTGCAACATTGCCAAAATGTTTTAAAAAATTTTATCAAACTTAAAATTCTTTTTTGCAAAAATCTAGTAATATTTTATGAAGTTAAAAAAAATAAGATCGACTTTAAAATGTTGAACACCATGTTAAAAAAAAAATCAGAAAGAAGAGTTTCTGTAGATCGTTATTTAATGTTTAGCAACATTTTGAAAAACGTGCAAATAAATGAATTTAATTTTTAGGCAAATGATTACATTGATGTAATAAATTGCACTTAACTTTTTATTGTTAGCAACATGTTGCAATAACATGGTAAGCAAACTCGAATTCAAAATGTTTAACAGGATGTTGGAAATATCAAAATTTAGCTCCTAAGAACTAGTTTTTGAATTACTTTATTAAAGTACGAGCCTCATCAAATCTCTTTAAAAAAAAACATTTAAAATGTTGAGCAACATTTGGAAATTATCCTTTTCTAAAGAAGATGACATGCTATAAATTTTATTAAATTATCTGTATTAAATGCAAAGAACTGGTAAAATTTTATTTTTCTCTAGAAGGAGAACAAATAAGAGTTCAAAATGTTTAGCAAAAAGTTGAATTATTTCGAAATTGGTTTTAAGAAATGATTTTTAAATTTCTATATTAAGGAATAAGCATATTAATGTTAAGCAACATTTAGCCTTAAATTAACATGTTGCTGGAGACATATTGTCAAAAGCTTTAGCATTTTTTTTAATAGAAACAAACATACTTTTTAAAAGAAAAGTATAAGTAGGAATTATATTTTGTTTAACAACATAATGATTTGTTGCTGATAATAATGATGATGAAGTCCTAATAGAAGTTAAGGTTTTTAACAAACTATGTTGCAGAAAATCATAAAAATGTTTAGCAACATGTTGTTCTACTTACTGGAAGCTATTTAATATAAATATAAATTATTTTTATCTTGTTTAACAACATAATAAATGATATGTGGATAGGAATTTTTTTTAATATAATATTAATTATGTTAACAAAAATGTTTAGTAAATTGTTTTTGAACCTGCTATTTTGTTTAGGGGAACACACTAATATGATACTGAGAAGTTAGGAAATGTTTTCATTTAATTAATTTTCACAAAAAAGTTATATTTATTTGCATGTTGCTCAACGCAATTATGAAGAACTATTCCTAAGTTTTTTTCCTTTCCCTATTCATACATTTAAATTTTAATAAGGAAAATGAGAGGAGGAAAAACCAATTCTGGGGAGTTGTTATTCATAATAATATTGATTAAGTTGCGTTAACAAATTAGTTGCAACACGTTGCTTAAATAGACTTTATGTTTTATTTCTAAAATTATATTTTAGCAACATGTTGCTGAAATTCTTATTTCGGCCTTTTTATGTGTTTTTTCTCTGTTTTCCCTTTGTAAACATGTTGCTTGGGACATATTGCCAAGAGTTAATTAATTTATTTAATAGAAACAAATATATTTCTTACGTCCAACACTTAAACAAGGCCTCAGACCTTTTTTTCTTCTGAATATTTCCCAGTTGATCAAAAATTTTATGTTGAATTTTTTGATGTTTTTTTTTTTTTTCTTTAAATAACTATTTTTCTCTGGTGTTTTAATTACTTTTCCTGAATTCTATTTTTCCCTTTTGTTTTTGGTAGTTTCTTAAATTAGTTTTAATCTTTTTATTTATAATTTATGAATATTTTTTTTTTTTTTTTGATAAATAATTTAATATTTACCATCAAAATACACTTATACATTTAAAAAAATTGGTTTTTTGTTTAAATATGTTTAGGTTTTTTTGTTAAAAAAATGCATAAATTACTTTTTCGTTAAATGTTTGTTTTGTTCTTTAGCTTTCGCACAATTCAGAAGCGTGGTAGGGGGGGGGGGCCTTAAAATATTTTCACGATTTTTTAAGAAAACATTTTGGTTCTTTCGTCTTCTAGTTTAAGAAGGTTTTTGGGGTTCATTCCTTGTGATGTTTTTGTTTAAGATGAGGGGAGGGGGGGCAGAGAAAAACATAGTTTTTTCATAAATTTACGTAGATGTATATGACTTAATATTAAATAGTTTTGTTCGTAATATTCACTCAATTTCTTTTTATGGGTTTAGCAAAAAGTGTTATTTTTTTATAAATAATATATTTAATTAATGAGTGATTATGTTTATGTTCTTTTGGATTTGAAGTCGTTTTTCATGACGTTTGCCTTTTTCTCTGGTTCACAAATTTACAAATTACACTGCCATAGTATCGTAGGCTGTGAATCCTGCGCCACTTTGTTGTTGGAGTTGTTTTGGACCGGCTTCGTTTCTAGAGTTAAAAAAGGGTTTAAATTAAATTTTTATATTTTAAGTTCCAAAAAAATTTCTTTAAAATAATAAAAGGTTACACATTTGTTTGGTTAATATCAAGTTTAGTTTTATATATGTATTTTACAGCTTAGCAAGCAAAATAAGCTTTAATATGCATCATTTCTTTAAGTGTAACTCAATTTTAATTTTTCTGTGGCTTAATAATACTGTCTCATATGGATGAAATCTGATAAATTATTTTGTTATGCTAGTCAAACGATCTATATAGAAACTTCCAAAGCAAGCTCAAAAGCTGTTCTTTGTAAAAAAGCTTTTTCTATATAAAAATCTCTTTAAAACAAACAAATATCCCAACGATATAAAAAAAATATATTTTTTAATGTATGAAATGACTAATATTTAGCTAATAAGCTTTTCTATATGAACAACTTTAAAGCCAGCTTTAAAGCTTTGAAAAATCATACTTTTATTACTAGTTCCAAAGCTGTATTGCTTGCTTTATGCGACTTCGATTAAAGTTTTTATGAAAAGTTGTATCACTCATAAAAAAACTTTTCTATTGTTAAAACTTGATCGCCAGTTCAAAGGGGTTTGCATATATAAAGTTTAAGCAAAAGCTTTGAACCTTTCCTATAGGAAAAGCTTTATTGCTAGGCCTAAATCTTTTCTTTAAAAAAGCTACCCTTTTTTATTAATAACAGCTACGTCGGAACTCACATATTTCAATTTGCAGTAAAAAGCTTTGTGCTTACTTTGCAGCGTAAGCACAGGCATTGTTAATGCCGAGGTCTGATCGGCTGATGTGCTCTTTTTGGAGTAACGGCACAATGCTCTTTTATAAAAGTTAGCACATTGTGCATATGGCTTGGACGACACTGATTTTTAGCTACCTTATATGAAAAAGCTTTATCACTAGCTAAAAATCTTTCCGATCTAAAACAGTTTTATCACCAGCTCAAAATTTATTCTATATAAAAAAAATTTTTTCACTAGATCAAATTTTTTTTTTGGTAGAAAACTTTTTTCGCTGACATGAATTTTTTCTACATGGAAAATCGTTATAGCTAGTTAAAAGTCTTTTCTAAATGGATAAGCGTAATCGCTATTTCAAAATCTATTTTATATTAAAGAGCGTATTCGTTTGCTTAAATTCTTTCGATTCTTCTCTATGGCTGCCTTAAAACTTTTCTTTACAAAAAAGTTTTATTGCTGGCTTAAAAACTTTTATTTATACAAAAACTTTAACACTCGCTCAAAATCTTTTATTTATACAGAAGCTTTAACGCCAGTTCATAATCTTTTCTTTATAAAAACCCTTTTCGCCAGCTCAAAATATTTTCTTAATATGAAACTGTTTTCATTTATACAAAAGCTTTATCGCTGGCTCAAAATTTTTTATTTATACAAAAGCTTTATCGCTGGCTAAACATTTTTCATTTTTAAGAAAGCTTTATCGCTGGCTCAAAATTTTTTATTTATACAAAAGCTTTATCGCTGGCTCAAATTATTTTATTTATACACGAGCTTTATTGCCAGTTAAAAATCTTTTGTTTGTAGAAAAGCTCTAGCGCCAGTTCAAAATGTTTTCTTTATAGAACAGTTTTACCGCCAGCTCAAAATATGTTCTTTATATAAAAGCTTTATCGCTGGCTCGAAATTTTTTTATTTACGCAAAAGCTTTATCGCTGGCTAAAAGTTATTTTATTTATACAAGATCTTTATCTCCAGCTCAAAATTTGTTTTTTGTAGAAAAGCTTTGTGGCCAGCTTAAAATCATTTCTTTATATACACTTAGTCTCAAAACTCTACATACGATTTCATATTTTTAATCATTTTTATTATTTGTTTAAAAAATACAATGACGTTTTTTCAAATTTTTATTTCCCAGAATCAACGATCTTTACAACACAACATAATAACAATTCGCGTGTTCTTATATGATTTAAATAAAATAAAATAATAAAGTTCAGTTTTTTGCATAATACCAAAAGTATGTGGGCTTGTATGGCCTCCTTTTGCCTCGAAAACTTCTTTTAATCTTTTAGATTTTTTAGGCATCGAAGAAACAAGACTTTTTTTCTATTTTTGCAGAAGAATATTTAACGTCGTATGAACAAGTTTGCACAGCCTCCTGGACTTGCATATTGCAACAATTTCACACTTGATATTACTTTTTTTTAACTATTTTACATTGTTATATACTGTAGACCCTGTTAAATAGTTACAAGTAAAATTTTTCAAAAAATTTACTTAATATATAAAAAAAATTATGAAATAACATGAAAAGTCGATGTCGTACGAGAGTTTTGCTACTAAGTATTAAAGTTTTATCCCTAGCTCATAATCTTCTCTTTTAACAAAAGCTTTCTCGCCAGGTCATAATCTTCTCTTTAAAGAAAAGTTTTCTCGCCAGGTCAAAATCATGCCTTTAGAGAAAAGCTTTATCGACAGCTCAAAATATTTTTATATACACGCAAAGAAAAACCATTTTTCAATATGATTAACTAAAATAAGACTATGATTATCGAAAATTTTTAAACATATTATGGTTAATTTAACAATATTATATTCCATAATATGGTTGTGGTTTCGTGATGGATGACTAATTTAACCATAATATGGTTGCCGGTGAATATAATATGGTTAAATTAACCATAATATGATTAAAAAATTACGGTAATCATAGTCTTGTTGGAGGTGATCATAATTAAAAATGGGTTTTCTTTGCGTGTATATAAAGATATTTTGAGCTGTCGATAAAGCTTTTCTCTAAAGACATGATTTTGAGCTGGCGAGAAAACTTTTCTTTAAACTCTGCGTGTAGAATAGTTTTCGCTTTAGCTGCAAATCTATTTACATAGAAAAGCTTGATCGCTAGTTTAAAAACTTGTCTATATGAAAAACCCCTAACGCTACCCTCAAAATTATTTCGTTATCGAAAAGCCATATCGCTAGCCTTAAAATTTTTAAAATTAGGAAAACAAAGCTTTTCTTATTTGTATTTAAAAGAAATTTCAAATCTTTGCTATTGCAAAATTTTTAAGCTTTTAAAAATTACTAATTTAATTCATCTAAATTTTTGTTAATTAAAAAAAAATTTTTTTTTATAATTAAGAGCTTTTCCTTCTATAAGAAAATCTCTTTGCCATAGAAAAAAGCTTTCTTGTATAGAAAAATTCTGTGGTCACCTTAAATTTTCTGATTGTTTCTGAGATTTGAAATGTGTAAAATGTATTAAAAATTTTTAGTATAAATTATGCATAATTTTTATATGCTTTTAAGCTGTAAACAGTTATTAAATATTATAATATTTATTATTAAGTGTATTTATTTAATTAACTCGTTTCAAAACTGTGAATTGCTTAAATAAAATTCAAAAACTTAAAAGAAAGAAAGAAATTTAACCAAAATTTTAGATAAAACTTAGAAAAAGCTCTTCAAAATCATGCAATTGTTATTCAAATAAAAACTTAAAAAAATCAAACATTTACATGCCACAAGTCCAAAACCAAAAACAAATAAAAAGCTTCTTACATACAATTTAATAATAATTATTTTAAATTATTTTTAAGTACTTTTTAGGGAAAACATACAAAATTAAATAAATACAACCAACTTACAAGTGTCTTCGACTATTAGAGAGTTTAATTTGAAGCATTCGATAAATTAAAAGTGGATGAATTAAAATATTTGCAAGTTTAATTGGGGAATTAATAGAAATAGAAAGTAGAAAAAATATAAAATAAAACAATAAATATCGTAAATAATTTTATTAATTGGTTAGTTGTTTAGTAAAAAATGATCGCCCTAATTGTGTAAGGCGTTGTCGTTATGGCTTTTGTTATAGATTACAGAAAACAGCTTGTGTGTTACTTTAATCTATTAGAAAAAACGATTCAGGCATTAATGACAACGTCTTACACAAAAAGCGCGAATGTTTTAAAGGATCAGTTTGTCAGATAGCTTTTCGTTCGAGAAAGCTCTATCGCTAGCTTAAAAATAACGTTTTAATTGACAGCTTTATTTGATTTTTTTTTTTTTTTATATTAAAAGTTTTTAACTAAGAACCTTTATTGCTATCTAAAAAGCTTAATAAGCGTAATAGTTTTTTCTCCTAAAAATTGTTTAACTTTTCAGAAAACCTATGAATTTTAATTTTGTTAGTCACTGTATATTTTTGTAATTAAAAATTTTCTTTCACACAGCAAAAATTGCTTAATTAAAAGGTTTGTTATAAAAAATTGTAAGCGATTTTTTTTTTTTTTTTGTCTTTAAGAAAGCTATATCACCTATTATTCTATCAAAAACGCTTTATTTTAAACTTAAAAGCTCACACGGTTTTAATATACAGATAACTTTTGTTTCCTTTCCCGCTCAAAAGATGATCTGTCGCTAACTTTAAAGGTTTCCTAGAAAAAAAAAACTGTATTACCAATTAAAGGATTTTTCTTTACAGAAAGCTTAAGGGACACTTTGAAAATTTTTTTTCATTCTAAGTTCTGCAGCGATATGAAGAAGAAAATACTATCGCTAACTAAAAGCCATACTATTCTAGGGATTTGAATAACAAAATCTTTATCGCAAGTTTAAATTAATTTTTTTTAAAAAGCTTAATACGAGGGCGGATTAATAAGTCCAGTCACGAACACGTGTGCACCCGTGCAAAGTAAATGACGGAACTTGCTCAAAACTTGACAGTAGTCTATTAACAGGTGGTACTTGATGGGAGCAGTGTTGCATTTCATATAACTACGAGGGAAGTTCGAAAAGTCACGGACTTATTGATCCGCCCTCGTATTTTAAGGCAACAAAAACCATAGGTTTGAATTGATTTTGAAATAATATTTACATATTTTTACAGACATGGGCACATTTCAAATGTAGGACAAATACCAAAATTGCGGAAAACAGCAAAAGCCTGCGGTATTTACAAACGAAACTATTTAACTTTCCTAGTACAGAAAGTAATCGGACGCTGCTTTTGTAATTGTTTAATTGGTTTATTTGTTTGTTTGCATGATTTATTTATGTTTTTGTTTATATATGTATTTTGTTTTTAATTCAATTTAACCTTTGTTTACACTTTTTTAAGTTTTGGTATCACCTTAAAAGGTTTTCCAATACCGAATACTCATGAGCTTTTGTAAACAAAAAGCTTTATGAATAGCTCAAAAAAGTACTGATGTTAGATTTTCTTTAAGGCAAATACTATTTCTTGCTTAAAAACTTTCTTATAAAGAAAAATAAATTGCTAGTAAAAATCATTTCTATAAAAAAGCTTGATTGAAGGCCAAACGGTTTTCTATAGATACATTTTAATAGCTTTTATAAACCGTAAACTTTATTGTTAGACTTAAAGGTTTTATTAACAGTTTTATTATAGCTGAAAAGCTTTTCCATAAATTCAATTCTATCGTTAGTTTTGTTATAAACAAAACTTCATTGCTAGCTAAAAAGCTTACATAGCTTAAAAGCGTACATATAAATATATTAATGTCGTAAGCTGAAAACTTAATGCAATTACCACTATTGCTAGCTTGGAAATTTAGTAATATCGTAAGCTTTATTTGCTAAGTCAAAAATTGTGCTTCAAACAAAGCTGTATATCAAGCTTTTAAGCTTTTATATACAGAAAGCTTTATCGTTAACACAAAAACTTTTGCATTAAGGAAATATTTTAGCGTTCAAATAAAATATTTTCCAAAGATATAAACAGTTCTTTTTAAAAAGCTTTTTTATAAACGAAACTTCTATTGTTAGATCAAAAGCTTTTCAATTAAGACAATTGTATTGCGAGATTAGAAGATAAAATAATTTTTATTTAAAGCCGGTATTCACTATCCTACGCAATCGTACGATTGAACATGATTTGACGATAAAGATCTGACTCAACTTCCACTTTATTCTCAGCCCATTCTCCGAACACACGACACTGGCTTTAATTCTTGCACAAGTTGGATATTATATGGATGTAGTCCAAAATGTTTCCTCAAAGCTTACCAAATAGTGGACGGGCAGAGACCGAGTTGCTGAGAACGAAGTCGGATGGAAATATTCGAGTCCATTGTCATACTCACGTCTAGAGCCGCGATGGTACGGGCTCGATTTGGATTAACCTTATCCAAAAGAGTAAATGTGTTCATAAATCGATCCATAGTATTATTAGCTTATTAGCTGCTAATGAACTACTCTAATCGTTTGGTGAACAGAGCGCGAATTTTGGATATAAATTTCCACGATTTGAACACGTTGTTCTGGTGCCAGTCTTTGTATGGTGATTTAACGAAGTATACTTAAAAAAATGTCAAACATACTTCATCAGCTAGTTTTACAGTTATCCCTATCAAAAGTATAAAAAAACCAACTTTACATATTAAAAGCTAACTCAAAAGATTTTAAGTTAAGAAACTTTTATGTCTAGTGTAAAAGAAAAAAGTTTTACAGTTATCCCTATCAAAAGTTCTGTACGTCTAAAAAACACCCTTGATATATTAAAAGCTAAATAAAAACTTCTAAAAAGCTCAAAAGCTTTTTAGTTAAGAAACTTTTATGTCTAGTTTAATAGAAAAAAAAAAGTTTTACAGTTATCGCTATGAAAGAGGCCATCCACACAGCCGCGAGACGCATCCGGTACGGATATCCCGGAAGGGATATTCGCATTATTAGCGATAGCAAGGCGGCCATAAGATCCCTGGAGCATGTGTTCATCACATCGAGAATTGTCCGAGAATGCCGGATGTCTCTGGAGGAGATAGCGAGACATTCACTGGTCACCCTTAATTGGGTCCCCGGACACGGGACGGTTCCACATATAATGTAGGTGCTTCACACCCAAGGTGTAAGCAACCTATAGCGCACAAGTTTCATCTTATCGCCAGTCAGAGGTGGCACGATGAAACCACCTGTGGGGAAACCAGGAAAATCTGGCCCATCATAGATGGAAAAAGGACACGGCGGGCATAACAGCTGTCCAGACATCATCTAAGAAACCTAATTGCGGTTATAACTGGCCACTGGCCCATTGAGAGGCACGCCCTGAGGCTGGGGCTCCGTTATAATGACTTGTGTAGAAGTTGCGGCGATGAGGATGAGGAAGAGTCAACGGAACATCTTCTCTGTAATTGCCCGGCATTTGGAGACTTAAGACTCGAAATGTTTGGTCGAAGAGCCCTTGGGGACAAAACTTGTCTCTGATGTTGATGTAAACAGGATTCACTCCTTTATTGAATCGACCGGTTGGCTGCATGGGAATACTAGCAGCCAGATTTCATAGGACACATGGGAGACGGCGTGATATGGTAACACAGCGGGAACTAATTAATGGACCCACGTGAGCTGTGCTTGATTACGGCTGCCAATGCAACCTAACCTAACCTATCGCTATCAAAAGTTCTGTTCTACAAAAAAACTCCCTTTATATATTAAAAGCTAACTAAAAACCTCTAAAAAGCTCAAAAGCTTTTTAGTTAAACAACTTTAATGCTTATTTTAAAAGAAAAAAGAATGCGTTTTTCGAAACATTAAGCTCTGTCGTTAGCATAAGAAAAAACAACAATCGCTTGAAGAAAATAAGTTTTTATGAAGAGCCTATTAAGACTTTATTTTTAAAGCGGTTTTTTATTTTAAGAGCATTAAAGCTTTTTTAATGTTTATGTCTTTAAACCATACTAAAAGCTTTCGTGCAAAGTTTTTGTTAATCAAACAGCTCTAATATTTGCAAAATGGTTTTTTATATCTACAAATCTCTAAAAAAAAAGGTATTTATTAATAGTTTTAAGCTAATATTAAAAGCTTTGTTGTTTGTAAAAGCTTTTTAAATAGCTTTTTGGCTTTAAAACATTTTATCTTAAATTAACCTGCCGTCCTTAAGTCTTTTAAGCAGTTAAACTTCACTTAATCTGATGACTAAAACTGATCCTTTAAACTTTAATCTTTTACTTTTTATACGAGTATGAGTTCGTAACTTTTTGTTTTATGGCTTTTTAAATGATTGGGGGTTTTTAATCTATTTTTAGGTTATAAATATCTTTTTCGAAAATTTTGTTAACATTTTCATCATTTTACTTTACCTTTCAATTAATTTACGCATCTCTTCTGTGGTACGTTGATCCTTGTGCAGTGGGGATCTTTTAACAGCTGTTTTGTGTGTTCATTTTATTTAAATTTTTTTTTTTTTTTTTTTTTGTAAATTTCGAAATATTTTAAAAGTTTTCAATTTTATTTTTATTTGTTTAATTTAAAATTAGTAAGACCCAGGTTTAAGTTTTATAAATTTTCAAAATATTCCAATAAATATTGAGTTTATATGAAAAAAAGAAATGAAAAGAAATAAAAATAATAATAAAAATTAAGAATTTAAAAAAAAATTTTTTCTATATAAATTTTTTTTATTTTTTGAATACAACTCTAAAGGTTTTTCTGATTGAAAGACTTTGAAATATGAAATAGGTTTTTTTTTATTTCGTTGTGAATAATATTTACAGGCGAAATAATAAGAAAAAAATACTTAAAATGTCTATGAATTATTGACAGGAATTAGCTAAAATCCTTAAAAAAAATTTACATGCATTAATGACATTTCAAAAAAAAAAAAAAAAAATCATAAAAAGCTCTATAGACAAAATTAAATGGCCAAGTTTTCGCTAATAAAGGGTCTTTCGTTAAGCGTTTTTTATCTTAAAGTTTAAATAAATTATGTAAGAGAAATCAAAAAACCGATACATAATGGTATAAAACATGGAATCAAACATCGTGCAAATGTTCGCCGCGGCTTCGCTAGGTGGCGCGCATATAAAATGCCCAATTTTCTCGCTTATACCCGCGACCTAAGAAAATCCTACAAGAAAAAGCCTAACGGGGTCAAATCGCACCCACTCAGTGACCAGTCTTAATCACCTTCACGTGAGATGACCGTGCCCTCAAATAGCTTCTATAGAATGTCCACTGTGGCATGCTCTGTGTGGCACGCAGCGTCGTCTTGATGAAATCGCATGTTCTTAGTGTTCATATCATCCTTATCCGGGCAAAAGTAGTTCGTAATCATCGATTTTTAGAGCTCGCCGTATGGACCGATGGCGCTGTTCAAGAAAACCCCACAAGAAAAAGTCTAACGGGGTCAAATCACACCCTTTCAGTGAACTGTCTTAACCACCTGCACGTGAGATGACCGTGCCCTTGTGCGGTTGTCTAGAATGTCCACTGTTGCATGCTCTGTGTGGCACGCAGCTTCGTGTTGTAGAAATCGCATGTCCTTTGTGTTCATATCATCCAAATTAGGATAAAAGGAGTTCACAGTCATCGATCTTAAGAGCTCGCCGTATGGACCGATGACGCCGGCATCGCCACATCCACACCAAACAGTAACTTTTTCCGATTGTACTGGACGCTCTAGGATCTCATCTAAAGAGGTATTGTTCCAAAGTCAACAATTTTGTTGTTATCCAAAAATAAGCTACAATTTAGAATCAGAACAGAACACCTATTCTTAATAAAACCATTTAATCATTTGCCCGTGTTGTTTAACGATATACCCCTCCAGGGTGATTTACAAAACAGACAGAATAAATGCCAGCCAATTCGACAAATCATGCTTCAACAAAATGGTCGCTATCAACTGTCAAAGTTCGAAAGCAGCATTGGCAAAGCTTTTTTAAAATATGCCTTTTAAAAGCTCTAATGTTAGCTTTAAAGTTAGCTTTTTTTTTAAATTAACAATATAAAATGCTTAAAGCTTTACGTATAAAAATGTTTAACACTACACAGAAAAAATTAAAAATTTTATCTAATAACCAAATTCATAAAATCAAGCAAACAATTTGTTGATTTTGCACCTATTACCAAAATGATAATTTTGATTACTAAGAATTGTAAAAATGGAAAATTTTCAGTATTTTTTCAATAAATAATATTTTTAATTTGAATTAAAAAATGTTCAAAATACTTTGGCGTTTCAATATTTTAATTAAATATAGCTCAGGTTTTGACAATTCCCAAAAACAATACGAGTACTTTCTACACCCAGACAAAAAATATGTTTAAATGGTTGCCTCCGAACATGTTTTGGTTATTAATAACTAAAATATGTTTAACATTTATAATAGCATGGTTGATTTTCGACCATAGAATGTTGCTCTTGGTAACAAATAATATGGTTAAATTAAGCATACTATGTTTAAAATGTTCTTTAAAAATTGTTTTGTTGGAGGTGACCATATTTAAACATTTGTTTTCTCTGCGTGTACAAGTTTAAATTATTTTATTTTAAACGAAAAAAAAAATCAATTAAGATTTTTTGTTATTTAATTAATATGTTAATTAAAAATCTATTTCAAAACAACTTAGATATTAATTAAATCAAAATTATATTTTATATTTTCTTTCAACTAAAAAAATAATTGATTCAATTATCACATTAATTAAGTTGAATTATTTTTTAAACAATGTTTTTAATCGATAAAAATCTACTGATAATTTTTTCTGTGTAGTTCAAAAACTTTTCTATATGAAAAGCTTCATTGCAAGCTAAAGAACATTCTATATAAAGAGTTTAAGCTTTAAGCTTTCATACATAATTTATAAAAAAAGCTAAATTATATAACAATTGAACATTAACGGCCTTATTTATAAAAAATAAAACAGGTTAGTAAAAGTTTTATGAAACGGATTTTGTATGAAAATTGGCTTAATAAACCGTTTATAAACCTGTTTTATTTTTTATTATAAATAAGAGGACAATTATATAAAAAGCTTTAAAGCAAACTAAAAAAACTTTTTCATATTAAAAGTTTCATTGTTAACAAAAAAGGCTTTGACATTCTGTACTCCTAAAACTTAAGAACAGCTGGATGGATTGACACCAAACTTGGACAATAAATTATCTTAGTCGGGAGCTAGGTTTATCTTAAGTTTAATCCCGTTAGATGGCGCTATTGTCGTGATATTAAATTTTTTTTTATTTATGCTACGATTTGGCCGAAATTCACAACATATATATTTATTTAACAAAAATAAGTTTCCTGATAAAATGTTGACCCGGTAGATAGCGCTGGGGTCAAATTTTTAACAAAATTCTCCAGTATTTAATTTTTATAATTTTACAAATTGAATATAGGAACTTTTTCTTTTTCATAAATTATTTTGAATTATATTAACCATTTTTTCGAATGTGCTTCTGCGAGTTGTATTTAAATTTATAAAGCTTTTTACAATAGTCTTCTTCCCTCAATATTTCACATACTTTTTTGCTTGAGCCAACCTTTGGTTAACATTAAAGCCATATATATGTACTCAGTATTCTTAAGCTGGGATCCCACGATTGCCGCAATGCACCAATTTTCACACTTTTTAATACCCCCAATCGTGTGACTGTCCAATCAAATGCCTCATGTACCAATCGAGGGCAATATTGTTCTTACATTTACCAATAAAATGCAACCCTGGTGCGGCAGTCGTGTGACTACTTGATATGCAACAGCGCGTCAATAAAAATGACAAAAATCTACCAATATTTATTGGGTTCTTGTGCGGCCATTAAACAACACAATACGCGCCAATATTTGCCTTTTTTGATAAATTTTCTTTTGTGTGTTTCTTTTATTAGAAATAAATTAAAAATAAAAATTAAATTTATCAAAAATTAATATTGGGAATTTAGCAAATCATTAATAAATAAATTAATAATAAATTTTGTATTCCCGAAAATAACTGTTGATATTTATTTTTTTTTTTAAATAAGTACAATAGCTGTTCAGGACAATATAAAAGAATGAATACAGAAAAACGGAGCAAAATGTATTGAAATTCTTTAAAGCGAATTTATTTTTGATTATAAATATTCTCTATTTCTTTATATATTTAAAATAGAATTTTACTTTGTTTAATTTTTGGAATTTCATATATTTTACTTAAAAAATTTCAAATTAAACTATTCAACAAAAATTTGTTTGAATATATGATACAATTTTCTTTTGTTTAATGAACAAGCCAACTAGATCTTTCAAACAAATAAAAAACCTACCACAACAGCTGTGTTCGCAATTGACCCAAGTAAGAACAATCGTGTGACTGTGCTGCGGTAATTATTGTACCCATTTCGCTTTGTACCAACTAGCGGCAATTAAATTTGTATAAAACAGGGCAATCGTGTGATTTCAGAATATTTTATTGGGGCAATTTCATTATTGTGCGCCAATAAAGAACAATAAAAATTGTGTCATATTGGTGCAATTGCGGCAATCGTGTGATCCCAGCTTTATGAATGACTTTAAACACTACCAGAATATCTTGTATCTTCACGTTACATACATATTTTACTTTAGCTATCCTTTAGTTGGCAATGACGTAAATTTTGTATGTACAGAAAATTTAACAATTATCAGACACTAGCAGAATGTAATGCATTTTCTGGCCCCATTCGGCCTTCGTCAGCATTCTTTGTGCCACACTAGATAGTGATACTTTATTAATTTCATGTATTTAACTCAACGTTGGGTTAAGCAAAAAATTATATGAAATATTAAGGGAATAAGACTATTGTAAAAAGCGTTATAAATTAAAATACAACTCTTAGGGCTAATAAATCAGAGCAAGTTAAACTCCATTTTTGGCTTAAAATGTGTTTAAGCCAACAAATCTATAAATCAGAAAACATATAAACCATCTTTAAACGCATAAAATTGGGTGTTTAAACTACCAATACAAACCATATGAATTTGTCATCATTTATCGTAGTGCTGCCACATGTTACTTTTCACACTACATATAATACATGGGACACTGATTTACAACTGTTGAGTTTAAACTACATATAAATTTAAGTTTAGTTCAACTAAACCAGCGTTTAAACACTCACTGATTTATTAGCCATTAGAAGCACATTCGAAAAAATGGTTAAAATAATTTTATATTTTTATTTAGAAAATCCCGAGCAGCGCCCGAGACCAAACAGCTAGAAAATATAAACAATTTTCATTTCTAGCTTAAAAGCTTTTCTCCATGCATATGAATTAACTTTTAAGATTATATGTGTTTGACGTTTAATTTTGTTAGTCACTGTATTTAATTATAACTTAACCCTAAAGGGGTCTGTACACGGTCAAGCTTTTCTCATCATGCGGTATGGTACTATGAGCGAAAATGTATTTGTATGTATGACACCGACGATGCTGGATACAAAATCAAAAAATTTAGATATGTATGACGGCGAATATTACGTCCATCACACGAACACGAGTGAATTCGCCTGCATGACAAGCATTTTGACCGTGCACACACCCCTTAAGAAACTGCAAGAGAAGAGTGTTTTTGAGATCTAGAAAATTTTAATACACTTTAGTAAACACTTTTGTTAATTACTGTTGCAATTTCTTTGAACTTTTACAACTTGCCATTTAATTTTGTTAAGAACTGTTATTTACTTAAATCTAAAATTTTTTTAAATCATATTGTTTTAGTCACAAATAAACATTGAATCAATTATATTAAATATGTGCATTATAAAAAAATATGTGCTTGAAATGAAAAAAAAAATTTTTTTTTGAATGAAAAAAGGTAAAAAAATACAATTAATAAATTTGAAATTATAATATTTTGAAAAATATAATAAATATATAAAAATTTAATTATTTGCAAAACACAGTATGATTTTTTTTTTAATGATCAAACGAATTTGTATTTTGTTAAAAAAATAAATTTGAAACTGATTTTGTAAAAATGATTTATAAATTGAGAGGGGAATTGTTTTGAAATAATGGAATGATTTCAAAGATAATGAAATCAATATAAAGTAAATGATTAAGAACGAATGACGAAAAAATATATGGAAAAAGTTTTTTAAGACTTAATTTCCATTTCAAAGGCTTTTAGGTAAATAAACTGTTCGATAGATTTGATCTCTTAATCGTTTTAAATTTAAACGTAAACTGAGAAAACTCCCAATAATTTTAAAAACACATTTACAGATCAAATATTTACTATAAAAATAGTTTTTAGTTTTTTTTTTTAATATAGCGACACTAATTTTCTCTCTTTGCACAAACAGTAAACAACTTTATCAAATATAACAGCTGTTTTTTCGTTGTTATTGTGCTTTCCAGAATTTACAGAGAATTTTTACCAATAAACGTGGAAAATCATAACCACGAGAAAAGAGATAAAGTCCCAACTAAACGATCACAGAAAAAAATGTTGCCCCAATTAAAACATTAATTAAAAATAAAATCAGTTTTAATTAAAAATTGAATCAAGTGAATTAAATATTTAATCAAGTGAATTAAATGTTTAATCAAGTTAAATGTTTAATCAAATGAACTAAATATTTCATTGTTACTATTAATTTGTTTACTGCAGCAAATAATTAGTATCAAATAAACTTTTAATTCACTTGATTAAACGTTTAATTCACTTGATTAAATTTTTAATTAAAACTGATTTTATTTTTGATTAATGCTTTAATTTGGGCAACATTTTTTTCTGTGACGCCAAAATCCGTATGGAAAAATCCAGTCTACAGAGTAACTACAGCTTTCTCGACAAAGAAGGAAGCCAAGCGTAGTGTTCGTAGAGACTAGAGAAAATGGCGGCCGGATCAGGTAGTATCCGGGACTTGTATAAAAATACAAAAAAGCTTACGAATAAAAAGTTCAACTCCTAAAAACCGTAGAAAAGCTGAAACGGAAAAACGATCAGCCCGATATTTGAAAACAGCACTACTTTAACATGTTATCAATAAACGTGCACATTAGAGGTGCTTAAAAAATGAAAATAAATACTTAAGTCAACGAATAGGCACGTTTGGTTCTTTTGTATTTTAAGACATTTAATATGAAGAACAGGATAAAGAACATTCGAGGCGGAAATCGATTGAAAATTTGAAGGAAAAAAAATCACTTTTTTAGTTTTTGTCAAATTTTTTAAATGTTGTAAGAGTTTTTTTTTTATTCTAGATGATAAATTATTCGAAATGAAGATACAATTATGTTTTCAAAAAGGTATAAAAACCCAAATTCGGTTCAAAACAAGCCCAGTTATAAATAATGCCCCAGACCACTATTTTCTCAATTATTACTTGACCGAGAAGTTCGATTACACACCTTAAATATTTTTTAAACTAATTTCTGCGATATAATTTTTTTTTATTTAAAAGACCTGTCCTACACTCATAGAAAAATGCATCCTCATATTGATGATGCCCTAACATCAGAATTGTGACATCAATGTTATTACAAATGGCATCAATGAGGCAAATAGTGGCATCAATTCAACGAAGAACGTCGTCATAAATGTTTGTCATATACTTTAAGTCATCTATGCTATGACATCAGTGACTTAAATTCTAGGCCACATTTTGTGTATTATTAACATTATTTTCAAAAGTTAAATGAGAAGCAAAAATTCCTATATTCTATTTTTTTTTAAATTATTTAGTTAAATACAACAAATTTTCAAAGTAGAATGGTTACGAAAACCATATCGGGCATGCTGCTGGTGTCTCATAATTGACAGTTTTTCTGTAAACAAAGGGCGGAATACAACAAAAGTGGAACAAACATGTTTAACGGGTAAGTAAATAATAACATTTTCTCAATTTTACGTCAATTCCATTGTCAAACCGTCATTAAATTGAGCCTAATGAGTCCTTTCTTCGATGTTACTGAGTCATCGCACTAATGACATGTCTTATTAAACCGGCTCCGATTTATCACTTCGGTGATGCCAATGTGTCATCCGATTGATGACATAATTTAAATTTTTGACCCTGATGACAATTTGGGCAAGTGATGTTAAGGCTGACATCACAATGATGAAAAGTGTCATGAGGTCAAAAACGAAAACACTTGTCATAGTACTGAAGTCACAATAAATTAGCGTTATGACACCTTTTCTACCAGTGTAAGGTGATGTCAAAAACGGACCAAATTTTTGGTGTGTTTCTCAAATCTCCAATTTCAAATTTAGAAAATTTTTTTCCAACAAAATCGAAACAAATTGAGATATGCACTTCAGGGACTTGTTAAAAACATCTTAGAGAATCAAAATAAAAAATTTTAAATATATTCCCGGGTACACTTGGGTAGAGCAACGATTTGATATTTACGGATTTTTTTACAAAATTTGTCAATAGGGTAATTTTCATCTATTTTTGTTAAGTTCCAATTAATGCTATTCAGAGTGCTTTTACACAAACTAAAAGGACTATATTCTGAAATTTTGGTCAAAATTTATCCTCGCCAAAGATCAAACAGCAACATCAAAGGTAAATTTTTTGGAAGTTTTGAATCTTTCATGAAATTGATAACGAAATATCGCGGGGTATATTCTTTTTTTGATGAAAGTTTTCTAAACTATTTTCTGTTATTAGTAATTAACAGTTCAAAAGACAAAATAAATTTTAATTAACCCTTTTATGTACTTGAGGGCAAAAATTACCCAATACTTTTTTAAAGTTAAAAACACAGTTTCATTTAGATATCTGCATAATAAATGTTTACATTTTTATTTATAATTGAAAAAATTACAGATTTACTGCATTTTTACTGAATCTTCCTGTTCAAAATTCAACCTTAAACAAATTCTACCTTCTAAAAAAAAATGCAAGCAATTTTGAATATCATAAATCGATATGAAATGAAATAACGAATTAGATGGTCTTCAATGAGTGATTTGTGTTTTTGGAATGATTTTAAATATTTATCGATAAATGACAAATGTTTTGATAGGGAAGGAAATGTCAAAGTGATTAATGACAAATGTTTTGAATTCTTTCCATTTACACACTCACCATCTTTAGTTTCTTCTGTTAAAATTGTTAATATATATTTTTTTATTTACATTAAACAAATTTGCAATTAAAGGAAAAAATAGTCAATAAAATTTTGAAAAAAAAAATAGAATAAGATACAAAAATAATTTTCAGAATTTTGCTTATTTAATACTAACCCCCGTATTCATTAAAGATATTTTTGATTAATAAAACGTTTATTAAACAAATTTTCATGGAAATATTTTT
The DNA here is from genome assembly GCA_943735925.1 of Pollenia amentaria. Classification (NCBI taxonomy): domain Eukaryota; kingdom Metazoa; phylum Arthropoda; class Insecta; order Diptera; family Polleniidae; genus Pollenia; species Pollenia amentaria. The sequence continues at coordinate 28,182,076 of OX031010.1, forward strand.
TATGAATATGGGGGTAAATCTTTTTTTTTCAAACCGAAAAACTTTTATTTGTATTTTCGAATTAAAAAAAACAGACTTAAAACTTACCGCCATAATTGCCACGTGGTCCATGATCACGATCACATTCGGCTTCGGAAATTTCATTGCTTTCCTTGGAGTCATTAAAAGATGAATTGCTCATGTCATGATTACGTGGTGGAGGTGGTGGTGGTTCGGGAGAGCCATTGCCAGGATTGCGAGTGGAGCCTTAATTTTAATAATTCGTTATGAACAGAAATTTTTTCAATTTATTTATTTTAAATATTTTCATACTCACCAACACTACGTCTACCCATGGAGCCACGAGAGCCATAATGATCATAAGGTGTGCCATAGGGTCCGCCATATTGAGAGCCATATTGATCTTCTTCAGGGGCACAGTTAGCGGGGTCATCATATTCGGGTCCTGGTCCAGAATACAAACTACCTCCTTGAGAGTTGACACGTGTGTAACGGCGCTTTTAAATTAAATTAAAAAAAAAATTTTATGAGTCCTTCAAAAAAATCTCTACTCGTCTCTACTCACATATTGATCTTCTTCAGCACAATTAGCGGGATCATCATATTCAGGAGCTGGGGTATAAATCGAAGATTGTCCTCCTTGACTATTTTTGCGAGCATAACGATTAGCACGTGGCATTGACTGAGAACCAGAGCGTGAGTGCATGTGTCCAGGATGTCCAGGTGGTCCCATGGTGCCAGCATGACCGGGTGGGGCATGCCCGTTTTGGTGGGGGAAGGTTTGGAAGTTCATTGCCTTGGTAGGATCCATTTCTTCACGGAAGCCCAATAGATGGAAAGTAGCGTAGGGGCAAATTTCATCTTCCATACCTTCATTCATGAGATTTCACAAATTTTATAAAAACAAACAAAATTACAAAATTAGTCTGGTGTCGGTATAATTTTGCCGTCAAGTGTCAATGTTGGTGTTAAGTGTTTTTAGTGGTTTCATGTCTGAAGTGAGAATGTAAGAAAGTGATTTAAAAGGTGATTTATAAAAGAACATGCTTTAAATTTTAAACTTTACAAGAAAAGAAATTTGCATTGAAAAATGTCTCTTGAAGAATTGATTACTTACAATTACTGATGGGTTAAGTTCATGTTAGGAAACGACCATTAGAGTAAAATGTTAGTAAAATTAAATTAAACAAAGAAACAGTAAAGTTTTTTAAAGAAATCATTTTAAACAGAAATATACAAAATTAAAAAAAAATTTTGAAAAATAAATTTAAATAGAATAATCGAAATTCAGGTTATCGATACGAAGTTTTGGTTTAAAGATTTTTCGGGAAAAGTGAATTTGCTACTTTTTTTTGAAGAATCTATTTTAATAATATCGATAATAAATTTGGTTTTTTTAAAGTACTTGTACCTTATTATCGATATGTTATCGAAAAGAAATAAAATGAAAGCTGATATATAAAGCTGACGATTTCGTTCTTGTTTATCGATCTCGAAATTAAACGATAAATCCTTGTTTTGTTACTGGTAGCAAATGTGTTTAACCGTAATTGTATCAGTGAAAAAGTAAATTATCGATAACAAATTTTATTGAAAGATAAGAAACTTTAGTTAGCGATAACGAATTTTTGTTTTTGATATCAAAAGCTTTTAAACGATAACAAAATATATTTATCAATATGAAAATAAAGTTATCGATAAACATTTTTCGGTGATAAACGCTATTTTGCCATAGATATCAAATTGTATTTATCGATGACAAGATGTTGTTATCACTTACAATCGATAAAAAATTTTATTATCAAAGTTGTGTTTGGGAATACTATTATTGATTAAAAGATTTTGTTTGTTGTGCTTAATTCCCTTTTTAAATAATTGATAAAAAATACTGAAATTTATTGTTGGTGAATAAGCTGTTCCTATGCGCATTTCACTGTGGGAATTAAGCACAACAAACAAAATCTTTTAATCGATAAAAAATTTTAAAAATTTATGATGTTAAGCGTTAGAAAAGTACTCATGGAAGTAAAATTTTGGCACTGTTGAGGTGAATAAAATTTCACTAGCCCAGCGGGCTAGTATAAATTTTGACATTGGCGTAGAAATTCTTAACAGTTTTAATTCACCATAGAACTTTGCTACCGTTTCACACACACCCTTAATTTACAAAATAAGTAATTGATTACAAATTTTAGTTAGCAACAACAAAATTTAGCTATCGATAATCAAAAATTTTTATCGATAATAAACTTATTTCATTGATTTGCTTATTTTTTATATAATACGGTATTTATCGCTTAAATGCATTCATTACATTATTTGCACGTCCTTTGGGGATTTTTTAACGAGAAAAGGATCTATAAAAACTCGCTTATATGCATATTCAGCGCTTAAAAGAAAAATCACTCAATTTACTTAACATATAAAACAAAACAGCGCCGGGGCTGTTGGGATTATCTAAACTATATTTCACCTTTGGTGTTACATCCTCTGGGGCATAATCAAGTGTAGCCAATACCTGGTATTCGGCCAAAACTTTCAAATTGACAGACCGCGGCTGACCAGAGATCGCATTTGGTGCCACGGGAGTCAGTAGCTCCCGATGACGCGGCAGCGTTCTGACCATTGGTTGAGGCCTCCGTTAGTATGCGCCCTGCAGGATATGCTTTCTGTCTTTCAGGAAGATTGCCTTTACGGAAGTTTCACGTGTTCGCTGACAGGATACTTACGGCGATAACATGGTGGTTGCTGTTTAAACCAAAAGCCGCCCGAAGGGAGAGTACTTTAAAGCCCACGAAAATACTGCCTTTTCACCACTTGTGGAAGAGTTCGGCCTGAGGGAGGTCTATCCATTGGTGCTCTTGCTACCCAAAAGCAGTGGATGTTTGATAGCTCCAGCTCATAAACTAGGGGCGGGTGTATAACTTAACCGGACTGAAAAATGCTTCCTGTGTCTGATGGTGCTTTTCGAACACAGGGGCGGTTGATAAACACATAGTTTGCCACCAAGCGGTTAGGATCTTCCATAAGTTTAGGAGAAATGGTAGGTACATAAATATTATTCACTTCATAAACAAAAATTATTTTAATTGCATCGAAAATGCATTAAAGTATTTATACTTGTTTGGACACCTGTTATAAGCTTTTTAAGCCGGTATACATCCAAACTTGTGCAATTACAGTTTGCTATTAAAAATGGCAGAAATTGTTTTATGTATAAGAAATTGTTTATATGCATATCCCGCATTTATACATCACAATATAACATGATTTTAAATAGCAAGTTGCTTTTTTAAATAGCTATTTGGAAGGCATAAAAGCGTTAAATGCTTTTAACTGGTGTGCTCATAAACAATAACTACCAGAGTCCAGAAAAATTTATGTATGATCGCTCATATTTATTCATTCATGAATTTCCTCATGAATGAAACATAAAAAACGTTTAACTTTTCTTCACAGTCATAAAGGAATTTTTAATTAATCTTCCATTCACTAATGAACGTGAGGAATAAAAAAAATTTTGCATTTCCTTCCACATAAGGAATGAGCAAACCAAGAATTTTAGCTCCTTCTTTGTTGTTGTATTTATTAATAATCATGTAAAACGCAACGCTACATCAAAGAATTACATTGAAAGCCAAAACAATGTCATAAATATTTTGTAGATTTGTTGTTGCTTTCAACAGACATTCATGTACCGTTTTAAATTTTTCAACGCCACAAGCAATGCAGCGTTAGAAATTTTAAAACGCAACATTACAAAATACATATGACATTGTTTGTGCATTCAATGCAGTTCTTTAGCGTTGCGTTGCGTTTTACATGATTACGGTCTAAATAGTGTAATGCATTACTAATTACAAAATTATGCTATCGACCACAAAAATTCAAAATTATTAGAAAAAAAATTTATCGATAACTTCTGTAAACGATTTTCTATTAAAAAAAAAAAATAAAAAACAAATAATACTTAGTTTAAAGTTAAACCAAATGTTAGTATAATTTTTTTTTTTAGTAAAAAATCAAACAAATGAAAATAATTTTCAATAAAAATTAAAAAAAAAAAAAAAAAAAAAATAATAAACCCACCTGGATGTTTGTAAGCACATTCATTAACGATATGACTATGACCATAATGATTACCATGAGCTGGGACTGGTGGTGTTTTAAGTTCTTCATATAAATTGGGATTTCTTCTGGGATCCCAAGTTGAGTGATTTGAACGCATGCCACCACGAGCTGGTTAGTTTTTATTTTTAATTTTATAAGATTTTTGGCGATTGTTTTTTTTTTTTTGTGTTCAACATTTTTAAACGAAATAGATTTCGAAATCGGAATTTTTGTTGTGTAAAGTGTTTGTTGGTGGTGTTTTGTTTAACGTGTTTTAAATATTACATACGTTTTTACAACATTTATTATTTTTTTTTTTAACAAAATAAATAATTTATATAAGAAAACAATTTACAGCAACAGAAAAATATGTGAAGTCAAAAGCCAAAGTTGTATGAAAAAAAATAAATATTTAAATAATTTTTTAGTTAAAATAAAACATTTAAAAAGAATTAAGTTATTAGTTACAAAAATTAAAAAACTGGTAAAAATTCGTAGAAAGTTTTTATGTTGTTCCCTTCTACATTGCAGCACTTAAAAACCAGAGAGATGGATGCGAGAGAGAAAAAAATAGAGTGTGTCACGCATACAGCGTCACCCCGTCACCAAAAAACTTCTTCTATCTGTATTTTATTTTCTGCAATGCAAAAAGGGTCTTAGCCAAACGAGGTTGTCATCTGGATGACAGATTTATTAATCAATTCGTTGGCTTTCAAATGGCTCACTGTTAGTCACTTACTAAGCGCAAATCTTATAGACTTGCACAGTTGGGGTGGACTTTTGAATCCACCTGCTTCTCATCCAGGGCTTGTGAGCTGGCTGTGATGAACCGGGGACATGTTCTCCACTTAGGTTCAATAGGGAGCAGATTAGATCTCGGTGATCACTGGGCTTTAGCCTGTATTGCCTCATGAGAAGAGAATGGGTCTGGAACAGTGATGTCCAAAATGTTAATTGTGGTAGTATTGCTTTATATTAGTATAAGTGAATAGAGAGACAAGTATTCTAAAAAAAAAATATAAGAAATATGTAAGCATTAGTCGAGAAATATTTAGCGCCCTTAGCATTTTTTAACCAGATTTGAGAAAGAGACTGTCATATGGAACCATTACAGGAATTTGTTTTACTAAATAAAGTATACAGAGGATGAACATGAATAGTTTGCACCTTCCCTAGATAAATCTTAATAGTTTTTATAATATTGATCTTATATAAGTGAAAAGGGTATTATGAGTTTATGCTGATACAAATATTTTTTGTAGTATACCGATCGACTTAAAATCAGTATCTGAGTCGTCCTATCTGTTGTCTGGTTGTCTGTCCATTTTAACCTTCTGCGCAAAGTGCAGGTCGTAATTGTTAAGATAACATAATGACATTTGGTTCATAAGTTTTTTTTTTTTTTAATTTGAGAATCGTAGTTCATATAAATCACTTTAAGACGAGAAAACCTAAAATAGATATTGTTACCTAAATAATATTCGGCGTTAAGAATTCGAATATTATTTGTCATAACATTAAAACATTATTATTTTTTATTGGTCCATAATTGTATATGGGATTTGACAAGGGAACACTCTTAAAAATTTGTCTGTATATAATTTCTAATTTGTTCTTTCTTGCAAGTTTTTTTATGATTAAACGTTAATTTGATATCAGGTGTAATTTCACTTAAATTGGGTAATTTTGCGTCTTCTCAAGTGTAGTTTTGAATTTTGCCGGTGGTAACACTATAATGGACGACTGAATTGTGTACTCTCGTGGGCTAAATAAAAGAGCGTAATAATGAGTGTGAAGAATGTGCGTGAGTTAATTTCCACAATTGTGGTATGGGCTGGACATCAATAGTCTGGAGTTTAATGACATCTGCAGAAGTTGTCTGTGTCTGTATTGAGGAATTCGGGACATAAGGGAGAGATACCTGAGAAAACCCGCGTTTTTCTGTTTGGATGGCCTATCTAAAATATAACTAAGGTTGATTTTTCTCTTCATTAGGAATACAATTTGGTGGAATTCTACAGCGACATTTATTGAGTAACTCTGCTCTGTAGGATAAGCATTAGTCACTGGGTATTACAAAGGAACCACTGAAGGTCCCAAGTGAGCTGTGTTCTTGATGGCTACTCAAGGAACCTAACCTAAAATGGGTCTTAAAGAAGATATACGAAATGTAAAAGGTTAAAGTAAAAGTTGTATTTTTAAGACCGAAAGGCCTTACGAAACGGTTAGCTGTCAAAGAAACTGTCATAATGCGCCGCTCCATTTTTGACATTTGGGATTAGTATACTTTGGCAAATCATCATGAATACGAGGGCGGATCAATAAGTCCGTGACTTTTCGAAATACCCTCGTAGTTATATGAAATGCAACACTGCTCCCATCAATTACCACCTGTTAATAGAAATGTCAAGTTTTAAACAAGTTCCGTCATTAACTTTGCGTTTAACAGCTGTTCAAACCAAACAAACTCGTGGATTTTTTTAAAAATGGAAAAAAGTGAATTTCGAGTGCTCCAAAAAAATATTAAAATAATTCTCTAAAAACCTTTTGTTGTATTCACAATTAACACCTTGCATTTCGGTTAACTTTGTTCAGAGAATAGGTAAAATATTGGACCGATTTGGCCCATTTCTTATAAAATATATTTACCAATATTAATACTCCTAAATTCTAACTCCACTCCTGTTCAACATTGTGCAACTGCATTCAGAAGAGGTATAACATGGGGTCTACCTGATATATGCGTACTTTCACACAACTTTGAGAAAATATCGATGAAACTTAATATGATTCAAGAACTAGAAAGGAATGTCGGCCTGAAGATCAACTTCAACAAACCCAAAGTTTTGCGAATGAATACCAGCAATACGTCAAAATTCCAAGTAAATGGAAGTGAACTGGAGGAAGTAAATAACTTTTGCTATTTGGGCAGCATCATCTTAACCTCAGGAGGATCTGACGAGGATCTAAAAAAGCCATATAATTAAGGCAAAACAGGCATTTGGTGCCCTTAGCCCTGTATGGAGATCTTCTCAGTACTCGATCAATACAAAACAGCGACTGTTTTCCTTAAATGTAACATCTAACCTGGAACACATCTCAACGCCAGACCAACAACCAACAGGTTTTTTCAACAAATCGTTAATAAGAGTTCTTCGCAACGGTAGTATCTCTGGAGCTCTGGAGAAAGGCAAACCAAACACCCTTGAAATGTGAAATCCTACAAAGAAAATGGAATTGACTGTGTCATATTCCGAGAAGTCCACCAGAAGATATTGCACGAATGGCAATAGACTGGAACCCACAAGGCAGTGGGCGACCAGGAAGGCCGCCCAGCCCACACGTGTAGAATAATGGTTGAAACCGAAGTAAAATCGACAAGATAAAGCTGGAGTGAAATGAAAAATTTGGCAAAATACAGATCAGAATGGAAGAAATTCGTTGTGGCCCGTTTTTTTTGTTTATTTATTTATTTATTTATTTATTTGTCTATGGAATATAATCCTTTCAGACTTCTTAAATAAATACAAATAAATTTTAAAAAATATATACAAATGAGAAAATAAAATTAAAAAAATTATGGGCTTAAATAAATTAATAAATAACTTTGATTATCAGTGGGACTAGAAGAATAGTCAACAAATTTATAAAACTTGTTAAACTCGTTACACATCCTCCTTAACGGGTCACCATTAGCATAATTAGATCTAAAAAATTGAACTGATAACTGAACCAAATGACGTGATGGGCGTTGAGAAACCTTTGAATGTTATATTGTTGATTAAGCATCCAGAGCATACGTCGCCAATAATTGTGTTGAAAATAAACGAGATGCTTAGCACAGTTCTACGGCTCTGTAGAGTTGGCAGCTTGATGAGGGCTAGTCTAGCAGAATAAGGCGGCAGATTCCATTGCTTAAAATTCAATCTACGCAGACAAAAAGTCAGAAACTCTTTTTGGACCGATTCAATTTGAACGGAATATTTTTTGTATATAGGGTTCCATATTACGGATCCATACTCCAATAAAGGTCTTACCAGAGAGGTATACAGACTTTTCGTAACCTCTGCCTTTATTGGCTGTCACTGTTAAATGTGCAATGAAATTTAGTTTCGAGTCAAGAAGAATTCCAGGATCTAGGAAATTATCCACCGATTCCAACTGATAACTTAAGAAAAAGTAGCATGCAGGTAATGGGCTCTTTCTAACAAAACGCATTTATTTACATTTTTTTTTAGATTAGGTTGCATAAGATTTACATTGCACCACGTGTAAAAAGAATTTAAGTTGTTATGAAGAAGTTGTTGCTCAGATATTTGACGATATCTAAGAAAAACTTTGACGCCGTCCGCATATATCAGAATGTTGGATGAATGAGTCACCTCAGGCAGGTCATTAATAAATAATGTTAAACGAAGTGGCTCAAGGTGGGCCACTTTGTTCCACTATGAAACCCTTATGGAATATATATCAAATTACCATTGTTGGGGGAACATTTTTTATATGTGATATTTGTAGCCAAATTCATCCTGTTTTGGGTTAAATAGTTCCAAAAGTTGTATTCGGAAAGTTGGCCTTTTTGTGGTAACAGTAGGAGCTTAAGCTTTAACATCTATAATTCATGAAGTCCTGAATCAACAGAACTTTAGATTGTGTACAGCCGACTATTGCGTTTTTACATCTTTGTTACTTCAACTCTTAAATTTTTACCAGTTTTTTTTAGGAAAAGTTTAATCTACAATTAAAATTATTACTAGATCTAAATTTTCAACAACATTTATATAAAAACAATCATGCGTATTAAAAAAATTAAAATGAAAAATATATGCCCAGTTATCGATATCTTAAAAATTAAAGAGATTTCAAAATTATCAATATCGCCAGACGGAGGACCAATCATGTTTCAAACAGAATAATAAGAGCCAGATCCATCTTTTTTTAATTACATGAAATTGTTAGTGTCTGGGGGTTTTTAAGGCGCCTTCATAAAATATGGGGTTTTCCAGTAGGAACTTGGCCGCCTTTTTTTTAAATAAAACGCAAACCATTTGAGGAACTTGACAACTTTCTTTTCTTAAAATAACATGAAATTTTTAGTGCGTGGAGTTCTTTAAGGCGCCTTCATAAAGTATCGGGGTTGCCAGTAGAAACTTGGCCGCTTTCTTTTTAAATAAAACGCAAACCATTTGAGGAACTTGACGGCATTCTTTAAAAATTAAACGCAAAACAATTACATGAAATTTTTAAGATCTGGCGTTCCTTAAGGCGTCTCCATAAAGTATCGGGTTTTCCAGTACCGACTCTGCCGCTTTCTGTTTAAATAAAACGCAAACCATTTAAGAGAACTCGGAATTTTCTTATTGACTTAAAGTTCAATAAACAAAAAAATTATGTATTGAATTCGAATTCGCTTGTATATTCAAAACGGAAACGTTTGCATCGGTCAATTCGTTATGTACGACATGTTCGATGACTAGGCCTCTTAAGATTATTTAACGCTCTGAAAGAGTCAGTCACCGTCTCAAGATTTTTGAGGAAATTTTTATTTATTTGTTCGTATAACTCTTTAATTTTGAAAATGTTAACTTTACTGAATGTTTTGACATGTGGACTGTACGGTAATTGCTTTAAGCTTGGGTTAACAGCAATCTTTAAAACTTCTTAATAAGAAACCGGAGAAAGTTTTTGAATACCATTTTGGTTTAACGATTGATGTATGACTATAGACTACCAGTCGTCGCCGTGGCGGAAACAGTAAAACTGCAAAGAAATCTGATGATGAGAACGTGGTTGCTCTCGAAACTTGTTAAGCCCCGGTTCAGTTAAGAAAAATTATAAAAAAAATTTAATTCATGTTGTGGAACGAACTGCTTCCTCCATTAAAATATTTCAATGATTATACGAGTGCGGATTAAGAAGTCCATGACATTTTGAATGAAACAGAGTTTTGTTACAAAAAATTTATTTTCGAAGTTCGAAAAGTCACGGACTTATTGATCCGCACTCGTAATTAAATTTTGAGAACTTAAGCCTGATTTAAAATAAAAAAATCAAATTTGGATTAAAACCCAAACCCAAACAGTTCGATTCGAACCACAAGAAACTGAATTTTTTTTATATATGTATTTTTAGGGTTGTTCACGGAAGGCTGGTTATTGGGTTATAGCGTTATTTATTATATTAACAACAACAAAATGCATTTATTTAAATTATTTTTAAATATATTTCATTATAGGACATTGGTTTCTCAAGTACATGGTGAATTATATGGATAGTAGCATCCCGGACCGCGGCAGATTATGTGAAGTAGTGGACGGATGAACTTTGAGTCATTGAGCCTATAGTCTGCCATTGCCCGAGCTTAACAGTACGCAAGGCTATCTCTACAATGTTCTAAGAGATGTCTTCTTATGGTGCAAAATTTAAGACATCATCGTTTTCGCCATGGGCATAAGATGGCTGACTAACAGGCTCGGTATTTTAAGCTATAAGCGTTACAAGCTTCGGCACAAACGTGTAATACCCTGCCCACCTATTATTTGTTCTTCCTATGATAATCTCACGAAGCTCTACGCTTGTCTGCATGAAAGAAACCTGAGTCTCTGGTATAGGGTATACAAATTATTAGCTGGGAGAATGCGTTTACCTGTTTCAGTATACCCTGGTTTTCATTTATCGGCGTGTTGACAACTGAGTTAGCTCTTAGTTTCATCTCTATTTGACATTAAGTACCAGACTGGGCATATATTTTTTTTCTCAAACAATTTAAAATAACATTATTTTTTTTTAAAAAAAACTCTACTATGAATGAAAGTGTTTTTTGTGAAAAAAAAACCAAACTAAATATTAGTAATAAAGCTGAAGCTTTTTTGTTCAATTAACTCAAGGATTTAACTAAAACAAATCCTTTAATTATTTGGCGTTTCTTAATCGAAAACTCTCTTTGGAACTCTATTTCTCTCTCTTAGAGTGTAAACTTTTTTTTCAATACGATTTGCAACTCAAAAATATTGAAATTCAAAATCAAAACAATGTTTATGGAAACCGAAAAAAAAAACAAATACAAATCAAAGAAAAAAATTTTGTTGTTAATAAATGTTGTTTTGGAAAATTTAGATGCTTACTTATAACTGTACCTCGCTTAATCCGGTCGCAGGTGTTGTAGTTGGAGCCGGGTACTGGGGGCAGCTTACGGTTGGGTGGTGCAATATAGCCCAATTCATCACGCAAGTCAGGTCGTCTCTTGTCCAAGGTGGCGCCAGGTCCCATAGTCTGATTATAAACTACATCATCTAGAATTAATACGTGATGTTCCGAAAAACAAAAATGTGTTTTTTTAAATACTGAAGATGCTTTTACCAGATTTTTTTTTGTTAAATTTTAACAAGAATTTCATTTCTGAAATTCTTTCTTACTTTATTTCTGTTTTTTTTAATAAGTTTAGCAGATTTTCTTTAAAATATTTTAATTTCAGCTTTAAATTGGTGGGTGCATTTTAACAATAAAAAGAGAACAAATTGTGCCATTTTTTTTAAATTTCTGTTTTTACTTAAATACTTTCAACAAGTCACTCACAATCCAGGCGTTTAGCAACGTTTTTTTCTAAGAAAAAAATTACTTGGTGCTTTTAAGATTTTAAATAGAAAACATTAATTTAATATACCAAACCACTTTCTTTTTTTTTATTTTTTTAAATTAAAACAAAAATTTCGAGAGAAAAAAAGTTTTAATGAATGATTGATTGATTTGATGTTTTTAATTTTTTTTTAAAAAATTTGAAATTTTGCGATTTTTTCTATCTTCAAATTTTTTTTTTATGAAAAGCATCTTAGTTTTTAATTTTATAGAGGAAAGAGACCAAAAAAAAGGCATTAAAGTTTAACTAAAAATTTGGAGTACAAAACAGGTTTTGAAAACTCAAACGTTTGACAGGGTAAAAATCAAGAATTTACTTAAATTAAAAGCAGTTAAAATACGGAGGAAAAATACTGCTCAGAAAAGAAATTATATATTTGATCGCTAGACTTCAAATCAAATTTTACAAACATATTTACACAATATCAATTTGGTTATTAGATATTTATCGGTTAAAGAAATCAATTTACAATCATTAAGCGATTTCGGAAGTGGAGTTAATTATACTCTTTCCATTCGCTTAATTTTTGTTAATGATCATACGAATATTGAAAAAAGTGGTTCCAAAATTCGAAATCCGAATTTTTAAAAAGTTTTGTACTATTTTAATAAACTTAGAAATAAATAATTTTTTCATACAGAACAAATCTTGTCATCGTAAACAGGATCCTGGCCTCTATTACGGTTTATAACTCAACTTTAGGTCAATTGAAAGTTTGCAGATTTTGTATTATCGTTTACAACTCTGATATTGTTCATGTAGCAAAAATATCAAAAATTTAGTTTAAATTTAAACTCAACTAAGTTGAGTTGTAAACTGTAATAGGGTCACATTTCTATAAAGAGAAAAAGAAGGAAAGATGGTTTTCTCCAAGATCTTTTTTAGAAAAAAAAAAAAATTCTCTCATCTCTGACAAAAACCTTTTTAGAAAATCTGTCATCAATTACAGGATCTGTTTTCTATTTAGAGAAAATCTTGTCATCGAGAACAAGATCATTTCTATAAAGAGAAAATCGTTTTAATGCAAGAAAGATTTTTCTCCAAGATCTGTTTTAGAAAACAAACAAAAATCCGTCACCGATGACAAAAACCTTTTTAGAATATCTGTCATCAATTACAAGATGTCTTTTCTATTTAGAGAAAATTTAGTCATCGATAACAAGATCATTTCGATAACAAGATCATTCCTATATAGAGAAAATCCTTTTAAAGAAAGAAGAAGTTTTCTCCAAGATCTGTTTTAGAAATAAAAAAGAAATCTGCCATCGATGACAAAAACCTTTATAGAAAATCTGTCACCAGTTACAAGATCTCCTTTCTATTTAGAGAAAATTTTGTCATCGATAACAAGATCATTTCTTATAGAGGAAACCCTTTTTAAGAAAGGAGTTTTCTCCAAGATCTGTTTTAGAAAACAAAAAAAAAAAAAAAAAAACATTCTGTCATCGATGACTAAAACCTTTTTAGAAACTCTGTCATGATCTCTTTTCTTTTTAGAGGAAATCTTGTCATCGATAACAAGATCATTTCTATATAGAGAATATCCGTACTTAGAAAGGAAGATTTCTTTTCCATATAAATAAAAACTTGACATCGATAGCAAACACTTTTTTTAGAAAAAAAATCTTGTCATCGATGACAAGAACCTTTTTAGATGCAGAAAATCTATCACTGATTACAAGATCCCTTTTCCTTTTAGAGTAAAGTTTGTCATTGACATCTTAATCTCTTATATTGAGAAAAACCTATATTTCGTTACTAAGAAAATACTTTTTAAAGAATTTTTAATGTAAAACAATTTTTGGACAATTAAAATTTTTTTTTACAATTTTATAGAAATTATAGAAAATATATTTCTATATAGAGAAAATCATGGCATCGATTACAAGGTCATTCTTATATAGAAAAAATCTTATATGGAAATTAGGATTGCTATTTTAAATAGAGAAAATTTTGTCATCAGACGACAACTTTTTTTGTTATCTTGCAAAATCTTGTCATTGATGACAAGAAAAAAAAGATCCTACCAGCGATAACGAGATTTTCTTTATCTTAAATAACTTTTCTTTATCTTAAATGACAAATTTTTTTCTTTAAAGCGAATAACTTGAAATTTTGTCATCGATGGGAAGAAAATTTTTTTAGAGACAATTTTGTCACCGATGGCAATAGCCCTTTTTAATATTGAAAAAATCTTTTTATCGATGTCAAGAATCTCGTTTTATATTAAAAAAAATCTTGTCATGGATAGACGAAATGTTGTCATTGTTACAAACCATCAAAGATTAGGTAAAAATCTGTTAAAAAAAGTCTTTCAATTGATGAAAATTTAATCTTTAACTAAAAATTTTCCTGTCATCAATGGACAAGATCTTTTTTATATAGAAAAAAATCTATAAATCTTGTCACCGATGACAAGTTTTTTTTCTCGATGAAGAAAATCTTGTCATGAAAAGAAAATATCTTGTCATCGATGAAATCATGTTTTCTGTATAAAAATTTTGAAATTTTGCAACTGATTACAGGTTTATTTTAATATAGAGAAAAACTTATCATCGATGACAGAAGACTTTTTCTATGTAGAGAAATTCTTACCATTGATGACAAGAACCTTTTTAGTTAAAGAAGATTTTGCCATCGATGACAAGATCTTCTTTCTTTATAGAAATATTTAAATTTTCTACGACCAATTTGCCATCGATGACAAGTTGTTTTCTAGATAAAGATAATCTTGTCATTGATGACAAAAATCTTTTGAGATCAAAAAATCTTGTTATACATGACAATATCTTCTTTCTTTATAGAGATAATCTTGTTTTCGATGAGCAACTACACTTCTATATAAAGAAAATCTTGTCACTTATGACACTTTTTTTTTTTTTTTTTTTTTTTTTTTTAAATTTATCGATGGCAAGAATCATTTTATTTCATTGAATGGATAACCATCTTCTTTCTTTATATAAAAATTTATATTTTCTATGTCCAGTATCATTTCTTTATAAAGAAAAATTTGTTATGGGTGACAAGTTTTTTTTATTTAGATAACGAAAATCTTGTATCATCGATGGTAAGATCTTCCTTATCTAGAAAGGTTCTTGTCATCAATGACAAGATTTTATTTATCTAGAAAAAATGTCATCGATGACAAGATTTTCGTTATCTGAAAAGGTCATTGTCATCGATGACCTTTTTTTAGATAACAAATATCTTTCTATGGATGATAAGATCTTCTTTCTTTATAGGAGATTATCTTGTTTTCGAATACCGTTATTATTTCTATATAGGGAAAATCTTGTCATCGATAACATAATCTTTTCTATATATAGAAATTCGTGCTTTAAATGTTTGGAAACCACTTTTTTTAGTTAAAAGGGACTAAATTTATTTAAGATTTACAACATTTATGATACAGGGGTATACAAATTATTTACATTTATTACAAATATTCAGAGTACAATGAAAAAAATTATATTTTAAACTAAAAAAAAAAAAATATTTTTAGAGTGACTTAGGAGATTTTTGGGTATTTAAAATAAAAAATAAAATGAGTTTTTATATGGCACTTCCAGATTTTTAAGAAGTAAAGTGGAACTACAGAAAAGTCTCTCTTTAAAAAAGCGAGTCGACAATGTAAATGATCTTAAATTTAAATACGAAAAATTTCGAAATTTAAATTTTAATGTCAAAATTTATCTTAAAAATTAAGCAAAATTTGGAGTAACTTGGGAAGGGAAGTTTGTAAATTAAATATATTTCTTTGTAATTTTTATTTTATACTGCGAATATTTGGATGAAAAATTTCTATTGCAAATTTTTGTTTCGCAACTTTGCCGATTTAAAATTTAATGAAAGATGTTAAATATTAAGTTAAAAATTAGATAGTTTTTGAAATATGAGTATGATAAGAAACGTTTACTGGTAATATGGGGATATGAAAGTGTTTCACAGCTTCATTTAAAATGTTGTTAAAGTAGGTAAAGCATACTTTTAGGTGCTAGCAATTAAAAAGCATATGTAGTATACTTTCTAAGTGTTTTAAACGGAACTGTGACTTTTAGTGGAATTGATGAAAATGGAAAATAAATTTTGTTTAAGTGTAAAAAAGATTTTTTTAAAGATTTATAATTTCAATATTAAATTTTTGATTTTAAAATGTTAAAGTAAATTCTTGTGTGTGGTATATTCGTGTAGTTGAGTTGTTGAAGTATTTTTTTTTTTTTTTTTAAATTAATTTATTGTATAAACTAGTCATGCTTTTATTATAAATAACATTTAATCTAAATAGATTTATATAAAAAAAATTTAAGCAAAATTCTAAAAAATCAAACTCAATATTTAATTAATAATGAGTGACCTTTGAAATGAAAAACTTCCGCTGTTAATCCACGTAAATTTTTTTGGTTTTGTTTTTCAATAAAACAGAAATAAAATAAAAATAAATTAAAATAATATTAAGAAAAATAGCTGTAATTATCATAATTTTAAATACGGAATTTTAAAAATTGCACTGTTAACAAGCGTAATCGAAAAATTTTTTTTTTCAAAATTACTTTAACCTTTAAATTAAAGTGTATTTTTTTTAAAAACTACGCTTAAATTTTGGAAATAACTTAGAACTTTATTGTCCTTCCAAATTTTCAAACTCTTAAAAAATTTTCATTTTATTCTCCAACATTTCTTACTGCCTTTCTGCTCAAAACGATCATTTTGAAATCGATCGATTTTCATAACATACCTGGCGGCTAATTCTGCAGTCGTGATCGAATACTTTTTCGATTCGAAGCCAATTTTATTTCTAATTTTTTCAGGCGATACTGAACGATTTGAAATTTGTTTGCCTTGTTGTAAAGCATTTGAGTTTTTACAACACTGAAAAAATAATTTCGATTCGTTTAGTATCGACTGAAAGAATAACTGCCTGTTCATCGCTTTCGAACGTTAACGTTCGCATAGAAAATAACATTTAAAACCAATACAAATTTTGAAATTTTGTTTTTGTTTTAAATGTTATTTTCTATGCGAACGTTAACGTTCGAAATCGATGAACAGGCAGTAATAAAAAAAAATTGTGAAAAGTATTCGATCACAACTGCCAGAATTAGCCCCCTGAATATTTCAATTTTCGAATTTATTTTCTAGTTTTCAAAAGATTATTATACAAAATTAAGTTTTAACTCATGTTCGAAATTATAATTAAATTTCGAAATTCAAATTCAATTTTATAACAAATAAAAAACCTCGACTTTATGAATAAAAGTCGAACTTGTATCGGAAATGATTCACTTTTTCTTTGAATTTAATCGGTATCAAATTTGATATAAAGTGGAAAAAATTATCCCCAAATCCCGAAGATTTATTTTTATTGGGAAGCTTAAACACATTCGAACGCAACTGTAACTACGGCAATAAAACCTATTCGATCGGAATGTGTGAAAGGCCTGGGGACAAATTAAGGCATTCGATATCGATCGAATTTTCCATATTAATTGTACTGTTATTTCGATCTATACCGAATCCCGTAATATAAAAAATAAATTTCAGTGTTTTTAATTATAAATAAAGATTGGGATTATTAGCACATCATTAATAAATGAATTAATTTAATAATAAATATTTCATTCCCGAAAATAATTTTTTAAATTAGCTGTTCGTTTAGAATTTATAGGCAATTGTTCTAAATATTTTGCTGATTCATAACATTGAATATAAGCTAATAATCTTTTAAAAATAAATTTTATAACGTCTTCGAAATTTTATAAGAAATCAAAAATGTTATACCAAATTTAAAACATTCACTGTCTTATGCTAAACCAAGTTAAAGTTCGTGTTGGTTAACTAATGTGAACTTTAACTTTTTTTGCATAAGGGGGTCAGAATCCAATTTGTGTTTAAATTGTTGAAATTATGTTTTAGTGTCCGAATTTTTTTTAAACAATGAAGAACTTTAACTCATGTTCGAAATTATGAAAGAATATAGACATCTTATTCCAAATTTTAAACAATCAGAATTGAATTTATGTCTTAAGTTCCAAAATTTAATTGTTTTATATTAAAAAAAAAAAATTATAAAATATTATTCAGTGCAAATTTTAGATTCCTGTGTTAGTAAGAGATTTGTTGCAATACCATAATGAGAATAAACTAAATTGATGGTTATTGCAATTGTGGATATTTTTTTTTTTTTTTTTAAGGCATTCATAATAAATCAACCTACAATACACATCCTTTTGACCACCGCGTAAATCATCAGAACGACGTCTTGATAAGGCAACACATACAACCAATATACCCACAAATACCACAATAACGGTGGCTATCAATGGCACCATAAAGTTCAAATCTAACCATTCTGGCATCCAGGCGGGTAAACGTATGCGGGTATGTAAATTGCCAGAACCTCGGCCATCATCCAAAGGAGCAACTGTGCCTTTTTATTTTGAATTCATACAAACCATTGAATGTAGTTAGGGGTTAGTTAGTTTTTGTTTCATGCATTTTTTTTAAGATGTTCGAATTTTCGAAATTAGTTTATATTCGAATTTTCGAAATTTATTTTCGAATTTTCGAAATTTATTTTCGATTTTTTAGTGATTATTTTATATGTAACACATAAGCCATATTTTGAACACCATTTAACAATAAGCAAGCAAGTTTTTTTTTTTGCAAAAAAAAAAATAATAAATTTTTCGAACAAAATTAAAATGGTATAACAGAGTTGTATGGACAGTTTAATTAACGTAAGAATAAAAATAAATAAATTATAAAAATATACATGAAAAGAGAAAGAGAGAAAGAGAAACGAAAATTCAGATTAGTTTTCTGTTGGCTATATACCTTTATGATGATTGCCTTTGCTACGTAGTATACAAATAACAATTATAGCGATAATTATGACGAGTAAAGCTGCTACCACGGGTACAACTAAATTCAAGTTCGACAATATGATGCGAATTGTATCCTCGGCCGTTAGTTCGGGTAAATCGCGCGATGGGGCAATAGTTCCTGTAACAACCAAATATTTACCAAACATCATACATGTATAAGAGAGCAAGACACATTTAAAAAAAACAGACACACACACAAAAAGTGAGAAAAAGACAGACAAAAAATTTAGAGAAATAGAGAGAGAAAAAAAGCAAATATCGTTTCGTTTTCTTTTTTTATTTTTATCGATTACACGAAACAAAAGTTTATTTCGTTTTCTTTTTTTTACGATTACTTTTTTCGAATTTTAAAAACTACTAAAAGAAATATTTCGAACATTACCTTTGTACCTCTAATATACAAATACACAAACATTTATAGTTTAAAAAAAAGGTCTAAATTTAGAAAAAATCTTAATTTAATTTAAAAAAAAAACACATGTTTGAATTATGAATTATTTATCGAAAAAATCTAAGATTAAGTAACATTGTAACAGAACTTAACAAAAGTAAATGGGAAAAATTTTGTAAAAAAGAATGAAAAAATATTTTGAAAAATCTTGTAAATTAAGAAAATGTTTACATTTAGTCTGGCTTTTGAACAAAGAATTGCTTTTAATTCTATTGGCAAGTCTTTGGTTTTTTTTTTAACGAAAAACTTTAAATGCAATTTGTTTTTTATTTTGTTTTATTTAATAAACTTATTAACTTAATTTGTAATTTTCTTTAAGCATTAAAATTTTAGCATTTAAAAAAACTTGTAACAACATTCCGTTTAACTAAGAAGAATATAATTAAACATAACACTAGTTAATTGTTCGAGAAAAAGGCTTAAAACACAGTTTAAATTAATTTTATTTTTAACCTAAAAGTAGGCAATAGTAAAAAATTTGCTTTTGAAAAACAAAACATATGCTATTCAGTTTTTCAATAGTACCAAGGCGGATTCATGTAAATGGTGGTGACGATACTACAACAAGAACAACACCAAAAGCACAAAATTTGCCCTATTCACAATCTTGTGCAAATGGTCTTGCATCGTAGCATTTGCAAAATGGTTAAGTAAATACTATTGTATACTCTTGGGATTAGAGAAAATACTATACCATTCTGCAAATGCTAAGTTATTTGTAATCATAATTATTTGTAATCGTAATTAATTAGTATCTAGAAATTCTATTGCACGAAATTATATAATCATTAGCCCAATTCACAATCTTGTGCGAATGGTCTTGCATCGTAGCATTTTCAAAATGGTGTAGTATTAACTATAATCCCAAAAGTATACAATAGTATTTACTATACTATTTTGCAAATGCTACGATGCAAGACCATTTGAACAAGATTGTGAATTGGGCTATTGTGTTTTATTTGTTGCTTTCGTTGGCCCATATGTCAAAAACACAAGCAACTTATGACATTCCCCTCTCTGAGTACAAAAAAAAGTAGCTCAGCTGTGCTTTCAACGGCACCTGAAAAATGAATTCGCCTTGAATAGTACAATAAATACAGTGCGCGGCAAATCAAGTGTTACCAAACGAAAAATGTCATATTCGCAAAAGTATTAACGTTATTGTTTTAATTTAAGAATACTGAAAAAACAATAAATAATTGGTGTACAGCCTGCTAAGAGAAGGTGAAATACAGGTGAATCCCTAATGAGCTTACAGCGAACAGACCATTAATATGTGTACGTTACAGGGAAATGTTCTCTCAAAAGATAATAACGGTTTTTTTTAAATGCTGCTGGAACCAGAAAGCTGTGTCCGATTAAAGGGATGTGCGCTTAAAGGTGGTATGCGTTAAAGGAGAGTACACTGTATGGCTTTAAAGAGCAACAAAAAACTTAAACGGTTGCACGCAAGTGCACAATAGAAGAGCGTGTTAACAAGCAAACTAATTGAATTTGCTTAAGAACGAGATTAGCGTCAAATTTGGAGCTTTGAATGTCCACAAGAATTAAAGCGCCATTCCACATTATGGTTTGGACTGCGGTTACGACAGACAAACGCTCTCCTCTGGTTTTTTTTTTTTGGCTCTGGCGTTAACGTGGACGTAACTGCAACCATAGAAACAGTTTTGGCAGATACTCATATTGGAAGTAGGACTCAGCCCCATCACACAAAACCCGAATAAACCAAGAAGAAACAATTTCCTGTACTTTATTTCTATTTGTGCAAACCCGTTCGATTTTTCTATTTGGACTAATTTGGATGCCAACATCCTTTCGAACAAATATAGCAGGTCTTCTACGGAAATGAATCCGTATAACACAAGATAATATTCATGCAGCTTGCAAATTGATAGAATTGGCCGAAAAATCAAGGCTTAAGGTGCTCATATCGAGAAACTCTGAAGCAAATCTAAAAACTTTTTTTCGTTTCTAATAATAAGAAATCTGTTAAAAACAAAATAGGTAAAAGCGCTATATTTGACTATGCCGAATTTTAGATACTTTTCACCATAGTATTGAAAAGCCCATTGATCTCTAGTTCATATGGTAAGGGCGATATCTTGTTAAAATCTTTATTTCGGGGCATATTTGTATGGGCGCTAGATGAAATAATTAATAGAATTCGCTGATCCTTATAAGCAAACAAATCTGATATATACAGGTATGTGATGGAAATCGATTTGGAAAACGAAACGATTTGAAAACGATAATATCGTTTTTAGAATCTTTTAAAATTGATGTCTTATACATATTCCTCTCATTTCCAGTCGCTATTCATTTAAATTGTGTATTACATGAGTTTATTTGTACTGTATTTTGAACAAAAACTTAAAATTATAATTCAGAAATTGATTTTTAAATCGCTCGAAAGGCATCACACCTTTTGCAAACGTTCGTTTTGAAATCGATCGATTTTCATCACATACCCGATAGATTATATTTGAGCCTAATTGTATAAACGTTGCTTGTTTTGTATGGGCCCTATCGTACCAAAATCCTTAATTCGGGAGGATACTTGTATAAGGGTCAGGTGAAATAATGGATGGATTTGAATTCTACCAGGGCTGTGGAGTCGGAGTTGAGGTTTTTGTACCGGAGTCGGAGTCGAAGTACCCACAAAAACTCATGACTCCGAATCCAAAATTTTTTGGCATACAAACTTAAAAAAATTTTCAAAAACTTTCAATATAAAAACTCTTCGAAATTGGCGATGCAATGTTTTAAATATCGATTCGAAATTTTTACAGAATAATTTTCTTGCTATTTTCAACAATTTACAAGGTACCGCATTGAAAAAAAAAGAGTTTAAAGTTAAATAAGGACCAGTCTCATATACATTTAGCATCAATGTAAGAGTAGGAGTTGGAGTCGGACTTAAAAAAATTTCAGCGGTTGGAATCGGAGTTGGAGTTAGAGCTCTTTTTTGACGACTCCATAGCCCTGCTTTTTACTTTTTATGCTTTAGAAATAACTGAGCCAAATTTGGTTTTTCTAGATCATATGATGGTA
The DNA here is from genome assembly GCA_943735925.1 of Pollenia amentaria. Taxonomy (NCBI): domain Eukaryota; kingdom Metazoa; phylum Arthropoda; class Insecta; order Diptera; family Polleniidae; genus Pollenia; species Pollenia amentaria. The sequence goes on from OX031010.1 coordinate 28,204,208, forward strand.
TGGGCGATATTATCTCACCAAAAAACATTACTTTGGTAGACTAAAGTAACTTTGGCCCGATTGTGGTCATTTTTACTATCAATATTCTATTTAGCTTATTTCAGGTGAAAGTGGAAAAAAATTAACATTAATTACAAGATGACTTTAAAAAGTTAAGATTTATGAGTAAAAATTAGAGATTTATGGATACAAATTGGAGGCAGTCTTGGTTTTCTGCTTATATTTCAGCCATTGGTGGACCGTTGTGGCTAAATTTCAATAGCAACATATTTTGGACTATATGTGATATAAGTATATAACAGCCTGGTTCCCATCACATCTCGGGTGTTCGAAAAAACCATTGCAACATGCCCACGGATCCGCGGATCCGCGGACATCGTTATCAACTTCGCAACTCATAAGAACCCAGAATATATTACTTTATAGCGTCTAAGATTAAATTTGTAGAAATCAATGTAGTAGGAAAACTCGACCCGTGGTAAAAGGTAGAATAAAGAAAAGTTATAAGCACTAAAATTGGTAACACTTTATTTGTCGCACCTTGATTGAATAGCATACTTTACAAGATCCTGATTTATGGCCAATTTTTAGGTTTGATATTAAATCACATTTATATATAAAATCGTTTTAAATACAAAATTCTGTTCTTCACTGTACTATACACTTAAATGAAACTTAATTCACCAACCAGTACCCGTGTTCTGTAACTTTATTGAGAACTTCTCGCATCGAAAACATGCGCAACAAATTATTTTATCGTTTTTCGAAAATTGAGACAAAAGTGTGTCTGTAACTCATGTCGAAAACTATCAAAAGAGATTACGTCTTTATGTTATGGCCGCTTTTACGGTTCACAACTCATCTCACCTGAGTTGTAATTTCCTAATTTTTGTATTATGGTTTAGAACTTTGCTATATTGCGGTGAACAAAAACCTAAAAAAATTACAACTCATCACAACCAGTTGTTTTAATTGCAATTCAACTGAGTTGAGTTGTGAACTGTTATAGGGGTGGTATATCACGTTTCACACGTGATATACCATGGATATAATACGGAACAAATTGCGTATTTTTGTCAACAGGTGCCTCCGCAGAATATGTCAAAATATTTTGGCCTAATTTTTGGCATAATATACCACTCGAAGCCGATATGAAATTTCAGATGTTGAGAACGCCAGTTAAACATATCGTTGACGGCGACCAAAATTGACTAAAATTAAAAATTTTAAAGTGACTTTTGTTACTTTTAGGATGCCAAAAGAAAAAAAAATGTTCTCCGATTTTAATAATTTTATGCTATGTAATAGTAAAATGTACAACTATTACGAATATGTACTCAAAACAAATCAAAAAAAACAACAATTAACATGATAACAGTTATCAAACTTGTGTCACTGTAACAAGTGTAGTAAATCTGTTTATAGTTTTCCATTTTTTGTTGAACTTTGCGGTGGCATTACTTTTGTTTGGCAAAATATTTTTACAAAAGTCTTTTTGCTTTAATAAAGTTGGAACCTTTTCTATAAAGACTGGTAAGTTTCTGAAGCTTTAACGTTATTATTTTAATTTTTAATCAATGAAAATATGCAATCACTAAAAATTGAGTGATTTCCAAAAATTTTTGTTTTTCGATAAAGAAAAACTTGCATCATTCTGTAGAATTCTGTTAAGTGATTATATGGAGATTGAAGTTTTATATATCTAGTTTCAGATTCAACAGTAAGTTTTTGCTTCTTTTTGCTCCTTTCTGCGATATTTTGAAAAACATCTAGAATTGAAAGTAATTTGGATTTGTTGCACAGATTACTCATATCGTCAGACCCCTTTATATGCAGCTTGCGAAAAGCGACTAAGACAAAGCGACGAACATTACCAAAAGAAGTTATTGGCTTATTATCCGGACCGGAATATGGAAATGATATTGACTCGGAGTAGTTATTTTTATTTCCAGATTGCTTTTTTTTAATATGAAATTTAAATTTGTTTTCAAAAATATATAAAACGGCCTAATTCCGATGTGCAAAAGAAAAGAATTTCTTTCGAATAAATACATTTAAAACAAAAACAATTCAAAAAACTTTGTTTTTATTTTAAATGTATTTGTTCGAAAGAAAGAATTCTTTCGCACATCGGAAATAGGCTATTAATCATCTCAAAACAACTACTTACTGAAGGCATTTGTGTGTATCTAAAAATTTAGTGAAATTAAAATTATTTTTATTTCTTTCCGCCATAGTAAGTACTATTAAATTAGAAATCATGGTATTTTGAAAATACACTTTATATGGGAGGGTGGCCAAAAAAGTGGGCGGACCACACCCATTTTTTGTGTCCAATGCTATATTGATCTCATCATTATTATTGCTAAATTTCATTGCCATATCTACTTTTATTTGACTGTTACGACTTTTGGCATCCTAAAAGTAACAAAAGTCACACTGTGCGTCGGCTATACCAAATAAAGTAAATTGTTTGTTGTTTAAAAAATAGTTTGAAAACATTCGTATGTTTTTCCAAAACGTTAAAAGCAAAATAATTAAACAATGAAAAAATCTGACATGAACAAAATACCTACCTCTTCCTTGTTATTATTCATTGCGTTTTGTATTTCTAATTTACTTGTTAATGATAAAATGTTTTCTCACCCCGTTTTTATGCGTGAGTTTATTTGACTGACAGTTCAAAGCGGGAACTTTTTCACAACAATTTTGCAGACACACTTTTTCTATAAATTGGCGAGTAATTTCCTTACGTGACAGGAATTACTCGCCAAAAATGTTACAGAAGTGATTCAATTTATGGCATTTTTGTTTGTTTCATTTGACACATTTCAGTCGAAAGGTTTCTCGACACGAGAGTTACAGAACATGGTTACAGGTACATTTAAATTCCATTTAAGTTACCATTGTGTATAACTTAGCAAGGTGGCCTCAATGTCTCAACAATACAACAACAACAGCAAATTAAAAGCAGTCAGCTGATTTTTTGAGAACACCTTGCTACCATACTTTTATCTTAATTAAATAGGACTTTTTAAATAACACAGAAAAAAAACTAAACTGTATTTAAATACGATTTAAGTGTATATGAAAATTAAAAAATTATAGACTTAAATACTATCCTAAAAATTGGACATTATAGTATGATATTGTATATTGAACCATTTGGAGCCACTTTTTGGTTTAGAGATTAGCGATTAAATTAAGTTCAATCTCCGTATTTACTTTTAGATGATGATGGTTTAAACCTTAACTTAAACTGTCAAACATCCACATGTTTAACATAAACAGCAGCTGCACAAATAAGTATATACAAAAAAGAATTTTTAAAAAATGATATATTTTGCTGAGCACTTTTATACAATTTTTCTTTTCTATATTTTTTCCTTTAATAAATTTTTGCTTTAAACACAAATAATTTCTACCTTGCAAACAATATTAAATTCGCGCATTTTCTTCTTCTTCTTTTAAAACATCTATTTTTCTTTGATAAAAAGAAATACGGATGACATTTGCAAAAAAAAAAAAAAATTAAGGTTTAAGCCTCCACCCAAAAATATCAAATTCAATTGATACAAGATTAACTTAATTCTCAGATTAGATAATTATAGAATTAAATAAACTTTAATCTCAAACCCAAAAAGTGGCTCTAATGGCTAATAAATCAGTAAGTGCTTAGACGCTGGTTTAGTTAAACTTAACTTAAATTTATATGTAGTTTAAACTCAACAGTTTTAAATCAGTGTCCCATGTATTATGTGTGGTTTAAAAAGTAACATGTGGCAGCACTACGATAAATGTTGACAAATTCATTTGGTTTGTATTGGTAATTTAAACGCCCAATTTTATGTGTTTAAAGATGGTTTATATGTTTTCTGATTTATAGATTTGTTGGCTTAAACACATTTTAAACCAAAAAGAGAGTTTAACTTGATCTGATTAATTAGCCCATGGGACACTGATTTACAACTGTTGAGTTTAAACTACATATCAATTTAAGTTTAGTTCAACTAAACCAGTGTTTAAGCCCTCAATGATTTATTAGCCATTAGTCATCGATACAATATGTAGTTAACTTTACAGCTAACGCCCTAAAGTATGCTAATGCATATGAAAACCAAATTCAAACTGTGTTGTCAACCCTTTCGTTATATATTTTAAATTACTTATTTTTTAAAGAATAAAATATTTGAATATGGAAAGAAAAAGGAAAAAAAAAATATTGAAGTAGTAAAAAGTTTATAAATATAATATTTTCATAATAAATTTAAAATTAAACTATAAAATTAGTTTAAGAAACTAAATTATATAAAATTTGATGTAAAATTTATAGTTAATAAATGAATTTTGTATTTAAAAAAAAAAAAAAAAACGAAATAAACTGCAGTTTTTTCTCATTTAATGTTTTGAATTTTTTTTTTTATTATTAAGAAAATTTTATTATTTAAAAAAATGATGAATAGTTTTGATGATTATTTTTGGTTGTTGCAGGTTGAGTCTTTTTTGTTTTAGTAATTTCTTTTAATTAAACCCCATTAATTGAAATGATTATTTTTGGTTAATTGAGTTGTTTTTTTTATTGTCGTTCAATTGTCTTTAAAAGAACTTGATATTTTTTTTTAATAATTTTTCTTTAAAATTAAAATGATTTTGATTACAGTTAAAAAAAAACTTAAATATGCTTTAACTAAAAATTACACATTTTAATGATAAATATATGAAAAAATTAACTAAAAATAAAAATTAAAAATTTATATGTGATTGATAAAGTGAGAGAAATTCAAACCATTTAGATGAAATATTGTACTCAGATTCTTTAGTAGGACTACGATATAGCAAAACAAGTTAAACTGAAAAGTCAGACCAAACCCGATGCACTTTGAACTCATAAAAATTAAGTTTGAACCATTTTTTAGAAATTTCAATTGACTTTACCCTTTAGCCCTTCGGCTTATGTGATACCTTTTTTCCAGTAGGGCTACTCTCTATTGCGATGTGAAAGGAAAAGAATGCAAATCTAGTGATTGGTACTCTTGAATACGTTTGCGCATTTCTTTTACGCTTTTTTATTTTTCCCTTTCATTATAAATTTCCATATTAATTCGAATGTGTATTCTAAGTCAAATTACAAGCTTTCATACTTTAATAGTCTTACTCCTTCAATATTTTCCAGGAATATTTTCTATGCAAAAAAAAAAAAAGAAAACATCGAAGGAATAAAGCTATTAAAGTATGAACGCTTTTTAAATTTTAATTTGACTTAGAATACACATTTGAAGTAATATGAAAATTTGTAATAAAAATATTACTCAACATGAGAACTAAAAGTCCCAGATTCTATTTTTTCCTTTTTGCAAATCATCACTATTTATTTTATTTAAATTTTCCAATTAAAAATTTTTTTTTTTTTTACATAATTTGACATTTCATTGCTGTCAATCAGCGCCATCTTTAATTTTTATTGCCAGAATTGCTTCATTTTCAAAAAATTTTGCGAAAATGATAGAGAGTACCAAGATGACATTTAGCTTTCGCATTGAACTCGTATTCGCATCGGTGTAGAGAGTAGACCCCCTGTTGTTCCTTTTTGTACTGCGACATTTATAGTCAATCCCACGATGTCACACGTTAACGTTCGCATAGAAAATATAAGTTGGTTTTGTTTTAAATGTAATTTTCTATGCGAACGTTAACGTGTGACATCGTGGGATTGGCTATTAGTTTGATCATATGCTTTATCCTTAAATTGCGACCTCTTCCCTTAACGCAAGTTTTGTATGGACCCACAGTTGTAAAAAGATTTGCCATTTCGGCTTAACACCAAGGTATTCTTAACACTTAACACTGGGTGGGATCAATGCTTCTACTAACACTCCCCCTTTCGTGAGTGGGACATAACACTATCCACACACAGGTTTCAGTTTCAGTTTTGGCTGATCATACACTCGCCCCTTGTTTAGAAGCCGAAGTTATCATTCTTCTTATACCAAAACACAGCAGCCTCAGGCCCTTAAGAGATCCGCCAGTAGGCCAAACCTCCCCACAATGGATGGAAAATCAGCCATTAAACCAGACTTTTTAAGATTTCCCTTAACGCGCTTTTTTGTCTATAAGCCACAGCCACATGATTCCCGAAGGAGCCGCACCAATAACCAGCTCAGGAGCGATGTTCCAGGGACTACTGGTTTCCGTGGTTCCAGTTAATGACCTCTGGTCAGCCGTAATTGGTTACTGGCGCTACCTTTATCCCCGGAGGTTGTGACACCAAGATCAATTCCTAAGTACCCCTGGGGGTGTGCTCTAATCGACTTAGAAAGTAAATGATACCAACTATGTGTAACGGGTTATCCATTTAGTGGTTTCAAAACCGCCGGTCTGGTAAAGCTGCCAGCTATTGAAGGCAAGGCTGTCATCTAAAGTCAGGGCAAGGTTTGCCATTTACGAATATGGATCGTTTAAACGCCGAAGAACGCGGTAAAAGTTACTACAAAAAGTGGTGGTTCAAACGTGGCCACTTTTCGAGCATAACGGGGTGATTATGTTCATCTTAATCGATCTACTGTAAAAACAATTGGAAAGATTATAAGGAAATTTTAAGAGACCGAAAGCGTTGCAAATGTGGTCAGGCCTGTGCATCATCGCAATGTGTGCACTGCGGAAAATATCTTTTCTGTAAGTTAAAGTGTGGCGGATATTCCGAAAAAGTCGATTCCACCGCGCACATAGGTTGAAGAGTGTCCGAAATTCATTTTTTTCATGTACGCTGATTTGGATAATTTTTTGGTATTTTGTTGTCAGATATCTGAATATTATGATTATGTAATATTAGGCTGATATATTTATTATTTGTTTGGACAGACACGCTCAAAGTTCATATATGTTCGCTTGTTTAAAATGGCATGCAAAGTTACTGTATATTCAATCTTTTTGTACAATCACAGTAAACTTATCATTAATTGACTTTGTTGTATATTTTCGTAAAGGACAATTGTCATAGATGAGATTTGCATTAAAAAAAGTTGGAAAAGGTGCCATATAAAAGATTTCGTAGAACAAAATATAAACAACATAAAAGTTTCAATGTTCATCAACTTCAGTGGACTGCATCTTTTTAGCGCTGTGGAGCGCTGTTTAGAAAGATGTCAAATTACAGCTTGAAGTCTCAGCTAAAAGTTAAAAAAAAATTCAGCCGTTCGTACCTGCTCCTTTCCAAAAAAAAAAAACAGTAAAAACTAATGTAATGCAGCGATCGACACTAACAAATTTCATAGATATTGCATGGATACTGCCAAGTTGTTTGTTGATCTCTATGGCTGGTACTACATGCCTGTAACTGTGCATAAGATTCTGGTGCATTTTAGCAAAAGCTACTCTGCCAATAGGTATGTCTCTATCTAAAGGCCCTTATTCAATGATTTAATTTTTATTTTTTACATTTCAATCGATTATTTGTATCAGGTAGGCTGTCCGAGGAAGCTCAGGAAGCGAGGAATAAAGACTATAGAGCCTATAGATTACATCATTCGCAAAGAATTGGACGTGTAGTCACTAATGAAGACGTAATGCATAATCTTTTATTGTCTTCAGACCCATTTATAAATAGATTTCGCTCAAAGCTGCAAATCAAAAAATTGGAGTACGATAATGATGTTAAAAAATTATTAAAAGACTATACTTAAATTACTTATTCATGTTTCTTCTATTTATTTTTTCTATGGGAGGTGGGCGTACAAGTGGGCGGATCAGGTATATATTTTCAGGGGCCCATTCTACATTTATAATATTTATTTTTTGTGAAAATTGAGTTGATGCATTACAAATCAAGGGTGTTATGCCACTTTTTCAATACAAGTTGTATGGGAAGTGGGCGGATATTTTTCAAATTTCACACAAATGATCCTGAGTGTTTACAAATTCTATGTGCCAAAAACCAATGCCGTAGGTCAAAATTTAATTTTCACTTTGTATGGGAGGTGGGCGTAAAAGTGGGCGGATCATTTTGATTTTTACATTTTTTTCTTGATTCAAAGAAAAAAAGGCCTATGTGCCAAGTTTCATTGTCCTTCGACAACTTCTTCTATTTTTAGCCGCTGGTTCTATGAACCTCAACCTATGTGCGGCGTTCTCAGCAATGGCCGTGTGATAACCGACTTTTTTTTGCCTGCAATTGCAGATTATGAAGTGAACGATATGTGGTTTCACCAAAACGGTGCAACGAGTCACAGAACACAATCGATTTTGGCTTTCCAGAACGCGTAAATTCACGGGTTGGAGACGTCAGTTTGCCCACCAAGATCATGCGACTTGACGCCGTTAGACTTAACCCCACAAGTTAAATACCGTGTCAACACGAATAATCCCCTAACGTAGGAGCATTTTTAAAGCTTTCTGGCACGATTTGGCTTCACGGCACAATGGAAAAAGGGCCTTCAGTGGTATTCAAACAATAATATTAATTTCGCTCTACGGGAGGAAAATCCATCCAACTGTCCAGAACTCCGGCCTGTGAAAAGGTATTGGGCTCTTGTAAAAAGAGAATTAAAGAATACTGGAAAGGTATCCCAGGTTTTGTTTGATTTTAAACGTTAGTGGATCACCTCGTTCAAAAAGTTAACGGGGGCAACTGTAAAATCTTTGATGGGAGGTTTTCCGAAAAAATTGGATATATTTATAGATACCGAGAAATATACCTGAGTCATTCACGCAAGGCAGATTATCAGGTTATATGGTTATGTAGTTATATTAACAGCAAAAAATACATTTAAACAAAAATTCAATTCATGTATTTTGTTGTTGTGAATATAACTAAATAATCGTATAACCTGATTACCATCCTTCCTTGAACAACCCAAACAATAATTAAATGTTTAATGAATTTGTACAATATTTGAATAAATTCTAAATATTTTTGAAAATTTTATATTAAACGGTTTAAGTTTTATTTAACTTAATAGAAGTAGAATTTTTTTTTTATGGCTCCCTTTTTGTATCTACAATGCCGATATTATCCAAGCAAAAAATACAGGTGGCTCGGAAGCAGCTTTATACGGCAGAGTAATAGGCGCTTTCGTATTCTATGAAATATAACATGACTTTTGTACGAAATTCCTCACGAAGAAGCTACAAATAAAATTTTTTACTACTCATTGTCTTCCATAATTAATTTTGGTAACCTATAAATTTTTGTCGGCACAATTGGAATGCAAAAATTATATTTATTGCTTCTAAATCAAAATTATTTTTTGCTGGGATTCGAACCGGAATACACAGGTATTTTAAGAGTGATTGAATTTACGTTATTAATTAGTTGTCAGTAATAAAAAAAAAAAATACAAATCTAAATATCCCTCTCAAAAATTAACCTCCATTTATATCCCAGCATGCAAATTCAAACTATTCACTTTTGTGATAAAGGTAGCACGATTTACTGCAAAACCTTCAGTTTCAAATAAATACTGCACTATTTTGAAAAACTTTAGTTGGACGTAATGAAAATTCCTAGACGTTGGTTCATTTCTGCATAGACTTTTTAGCTGGATAGTTTTTTTCGCTGGGATATCCTGTTGCTTATAAAATGTCGGGGGCGAATCAGAGGCCAGTAGTTAATCAAACAAAAGTTAATGATTTATTTTCTATTCATAATAGCAAAGACTTAAGGCCGCGTTAGCCGACCGTAAATGTAGAAATGTTAATGTAATGTAAACAGCTGATCGGTTATGTTATATGGAAAGCAATACAAATGATTAACTGACTGTAATGTCACTTAACCGTAACGTGCCAACCTGTAGAAAATAGAATTTCATTACGAGGTTACGTGACAGTTGTAGAGAGTGATGGGCTGCTTGTATATAAAATGGGATGCGGGTAAATTCACTCTTTCTTTGGTACTTTTTCCAGTAATAATATCTGTGGACTTTTGACAAAATAACTTACAAGACATACATATTTTCATTTATACAAATATATGTTTAGATGTATAAAATAAAAAATGCATACTTATACACAAACAATAAAAACTGTGGTTTTTAATAGTATCAAAACCTAGTTTTCTGTATGCACATTTTCAAAATAATATAAGTACACGTGTATGTATATGCTATAATACATAATTGTTTATTGTGAATCTATAATATAAATATAAACCACAACGTTATTTGGAAAGCCTTACTGTGCTTAGGAGTCCCACTCAAATTAATCCACCTTATCAAGAGCCTGTACGCTGATGCCAGTTGCCGCATCGTTCACGAAGGCAAGTTGAGCAGGAGTGTTAAAGTAGGAACGGGAGTTCGCCAAGGTTGCGTAATGTCTCCACTCTTATTCAACATCGTATTGGATATTGTCATGAAACAATCTATGGCAGATAATAGGGGTATTTCTTGGGGGTTTAATGGAAGATTAGAGGACTTAGAATATGCCGATGACATTTGCCTCCTCCCTCATCGATACTCTGATACGCAGTCAAAGATGCAATATCTTGCAGACATGGCCTCGAATGTTGGCCTTAAAATAAACATTGGCAAGACCAAGGTGATGATAATAAACGCTGAAACCAGCAGCGGATTTACAATTGGTAACTATATACTGGAGGATGTAGACTCTTTCTGTTATCTCGGCTCCATATTAACAACTGGCGGCTCGAGCGCAGATATCTCTTACAGAATTAAAAAAGCATCACAAACTTTCGGCCAACTTAATTACATATGGAAATCATCTACACTCTCTCGTGGTATCAAAATTAAACTGTTTAATTCTAATGTTCGTTCTACTTTGTTATACGGCTGCGAAACATGGAATGCGGCCCCTTCAGACATTCAGGCAATGCAAGTATTTATAAACCACTGTCTGAGAAGAATACTTCGGGTGTATTGGCCACAAACGATATCCAATGAGAGGCTGTGGTTCGAAACGCAGCAATCTCCTCTAACCGCTGAAGTGCGTAGACGAAAATGGAACTGGATAGGTCATACGATAAGAAAAGCACACCCAGACATTGCTAAAACCGCCATAGAGTGGAATCCACAAGGTAGTCGTAGAAGAGGACGTCCGGCCCATACATGGAGAAGACAAGTCATAGCTGAAGCAACAACTCTTAACACCAGTTGGAACGAAGTGAAAAGAATTGCGATGGACAGATCAAAGTGGAGAGATTTTGTTGGGGCCCTATGCTCCTTATAGGAGCTTCGGGAACATATATATATATATATATATATATATATATATATAATATAAATAACAAATATAAAACTATTTATGTATTTGTATATACAAGAAATACAGTTTTAATACCATTTAAATCACTTGGTACTTATCCTGCAAAGCGGTCATCATTTGAATATTTTAAGTTCCCATCACTGTGTGTGTTGTTTTATGTACACTAATGCTTCTTTGTTTTTGTTTTTGAAAAACAAGTGACACGTTCTTACATAAGTGTTCCATAAGTGCACAAACATGCTTACAGTACGTTACATAGTAATTCATTACATTTACGGTCGGCTAAAGCGGCCTTTATTTACACATCTAAAATGTTACATTATTGTGACTTATGCGTTTTGTCGAACTGAAGTCGGCTATGAGAGAATCTAAAGGGCTACATAATTTTCGATTACATGCAATATATTGGATGCGTACGATTTTTTCTTTTTTAATTTTTTATATTCACGTCACGCCTATCGCGAATAAAAAGTGAATAGGTTTTCTCCTAGAAATTTTGAGGGAAAAGGGAACATATTTCGAGGGAAATTTTATTCACGATTGTGGTGATTATTATGCAAAATTTTTATACAACATTAAAGCTAGACATTGAATATGCCACAAGGGATTTGGGGAACACTTAAATAAATCTGGGTTCACGCTATGAATGTTTTCTTCCATAAAGTCAGAGTTTATTGGTGAGACCGGAGGTGGACATGCTCTTCTTCTCTGTCTATTTACCAATAAACTCAGACTTTCTAAAAGAAAACTTTCATAGTGTAAACCCAGATTAATATTTCTTTTAGGTCAGGAAATTGCTCTTTACATAACCAAAAAAAAAAAAAAAGAAAAAAAAAAAAAGTTTTTAGCAGAATTTCCCGAACATTTTTAAACTTGCCATAAACAGTTTTTCGTGAAATTGTTTGAAATTGTTTCAAGAAATTCTGTCCAAAATAATAAAATTGTATTAAGAGCCCCTTTGCACACGCAAAATTTAATTTGACAAAATCTTTAAAAAAAAATTTTTACTGCCAGATTAACAATTCGAACTTTTACGTTTGCACAGAGACTTGAATAACACTCAGTTTCAAAAATATGGTTATATTATATAGAGGGTGGTCCAACCAAAAATGATGATAATTGTAAATGAAACAAAAAGTTTTCAGTGAATTATCTTAATGGCCCCTATTATGAGTTACATTCGATAAACGATTTTCGCTGGCTTTCGGACATCGACTATCGAATGTTAATTTGGTAATACGAGTTGGCAGCACTGTCGAAAATTTCGTTGTGCATCAAATTTTTGAACGAAAACAAATTTGCTTTCGACGGCGTAAATACTTAAAAAAAAAATTGTTGAAAATTTAAGTTGTTGTTAATTTGTAAGTTTTGGTGTGCAAATTCCACATTCTTAATTATTTTTGGTTATTTTATGCAAGTCTAAAGTCGACAGTAGTAAGCAGCAGTTGAAAAAAGTTTGTTTCCCTTATGGAACAAAATCCTTTGTTGGCAAAAGGAGTTTTTACAAAAGTTCAGGCTACAGGTACAGGCCAGTTCCAGTAAGCGGTTATCTTCATCAGATGAATCGTCGTACCATAATTCCGTCGTAGTAATGATTTATATTAGTTTTATTTTTTTAAATTTGTTAACAAAAATTTTTTATTTAAAGTGACAGCTGACAGAAAATGTACTACTGTGAATAAACTAAATCACAATAGTACTTTTTTTATCGAATGTGTTTCATAACACCAAATGAAAATTCGTTCGATCAACTAATTCGACTGTTGTCGAAAATCGAATTAAGCTTATAATATGCACCAATATTTTTTAATTTGATAGAAGGATCTATGATAATTATGTATAAAACAAAATATCGGCCAAATGCTCGGCACGGCTTCGGTGGCATCCTCTACCCGATCGTTCATATTTTCAATGGCTCTGAGACATAATTGAGGTTCAATGTCGTTAATGTGCCGAACTATATCAACCTTTAGCTCTTGAGTTCTTCTTGGCTAACTGACGTACACTTTTTTTTTTAAATATCATCAAAGAAAAAAGTCCAACGGTGTCAAATCACATGATCGTGGCGGCAAATTAACATCGCCACGACGTAAAATAACACGGCCAATAAATTTCTCACGTTTTGTTGGCTGTGTGGCAAGTGGCACCATCCTGTTGGAACCACATATATCATCCAGGTCTATATCCTTAATTTCTGGCTACAAGAAGTCCGTGATCATCTCGCGATTACGAACACTATTCGTGGTAACTGCTTGGCCGACCGCATTTCGAAGAAGTACGGCCCGGCCCTAACGCGAACAACATCAATGTTTTCCGCAAAACGAACTTGGCGATCAAGCACAGGTGTTTGCAAATTTCCTATCGACCCGGTTTGCTGAAATTTGCGCACAATTCTCCCGATTGTGGACACATTTGGTTTCTATCACCAAAGAAAAACGTCCAACGGTGTCAAATGACAAGATCGTCGCGGCCAATTAACATCGCTACGACGCGTCGCGACGTTAGATAACACAGACATTGAATTTCTGGCGCAAACGAGACATTGTTTCATTAGCTGTGTGGTAAGTGGCACCACCCTGTTGGAACCACATATCGTCCAAGTCTATATTCTTAATTTCTGGCCACAAGAAGTCCGTTATCATTTCGCGGGGCAAACTCCATTCACGGTTACCGCTTGGCCGACCTCATTTTCGAAGAAGTAGGGCCCTATCGCGAATAACAGCATTGTTTTCCGATGAAAGGGCTGGGCGAGCATGCACAGCTGTTTTCACATTTTTTGCTGAAATTTGCGCACAATTCTCCCGACTGTAGACACATTTGGTCGATTATGCTGACCAAAAAAATCGCGAAGTGCACGAATTTGATTTGAACGGGGATTTTCGTAAAAGGATTCAACAATCTTAACGCGCTGCTCAATTATGTACCTTTCCATAGATGAATTTGCCAAATATTGAAACAACGAAATGTCAAATAAAGTTGGCCAAAAGACTTTACGTTAAGGTGTGACTCACATTTAACATCGTGCATTATGGTTGGACCTCCCTTTATTTATACGAACGTTTACGTACGAAATTGTTTAACAGGCAGTTAAACTTTCTTTTACTTCTGAACACACGGCAAGTTTATTTTGATAAATTTTTTTTTAATCCAAATTTTTAATATTTACAACATGAAATAAATCAAAATTTATTTGCCGTATTCACAAAACTCCTTGTATCGTTGTATCGAGTGTATGTTGTATAAAAAGCAATAGCGAACTACATAAGTATTTTAATACAACAAACAATCGATACAACGATACAAGGGGTTTTGCGAATACGGCAATTGATAATTTTTCATTGTTGGCTGGGTTGGGAATTGAACTTTATCCTGAATAAAATATTAAAAATTTGGATTTAAACCCTTAAACAGTTCAAAAAAAATTTTATTTTTATTGTTGTTGTTGTTCTTGTTGTTTGTCAAATTAATAATACAACAAAATACAACTATTATACTAACTCAGTCTTTTTTCCCTTCTCTCAAGACTTTGCAAATTACACTTTGCGTGTGCAAAAGGGGTCTTAATCAAGGAAATACATTAAACATAATTTTTTTTTAATTATACAAGAATTGAGTACATTTTCATTACAATAATGGTTTGGAACTAAAATAAAAATTTGAATTAAATAAAATTTAAAAATGAAATAAAAAAAAAATTTAAAACGACTACTTTTTAAAAAAAAAAAAAAAAAATCTAAAAAAGGTTCTATCAAATATCTTGTAGAAATTTTGAACAAAAAAAAAATTGTGTTTAAGCAAAATTTTGAGTTTCAATACACTACCAAAAATTTTCAAAATTTTTACGTTTTTTTTTTTTTAACTAAATTTTTTCTTTTAAACAACATTTAGGGAGGGAAAAACAAATTGCATTTTCGCAATAGAATGTTTTAAAGTTTACAAAATTTGTTCGTTTACACTAGCAGCTAAATTGTTTTAAATAAAAATCATTGACAACAAAATACAAAATTTTTTACACAAAATAATTTCAACATAAAATCAAGCCGTTTTTTAAGAATTATACAAAAAAAAAAATATCAAATAAAAAATTCAAAGTGCTTTTAATTAGAACTCAAAAAAAAAACTTAAAAGTTTTTAAGTAAAAAGCTAAAATAACTGAAAATTAATTTTTTATTACATATTTATAATAATTTACAGTAAAGCAAAGTGTAGCTTTTTTACACAGAAAAAAATTCTAAAAAATTCTTTGTTATTTGTATATTTGGTTTAAGATTTGTATTTAAAAAGAATTTTGTTTTATAAAAAATTCCTTATACAAATCTTAAATTTACGTAGTTTAAATGGTGGTATGTACAAAAGCAATGTTTTTTTTTTTTAATAAAATTTTTAAAAGTTAATTGGCAAACAAGACAAACTTACCGCCTGTAACAGTCAATGTGGCAAAATCATATTCAGCAACAGTAAAACCAGCTGAGTTATGGGCAGTTATACGTAAATTGTACCAGGTGGCAGGTTCCAAATCCAAAACAACATAATTATTATCGGGCTTAACATTATTCGAAATTTGATTCCATTCAATTTGATCGCTAAATTGGAAAAAGAAAATAGTCAAAAATTAAATATCGTTTTTCAAAAAATTAAAACTTCAACAAACCGTTTCTTATTTTCTACAACAAAATGAGACATGGGGCATCCACCATCTTTCCAGGCTTTGAAATGTAATGAGACCGAGTTAGAGGAGACTTCAATGAAACGTGACTTTTCGGGCAGTTTTGGTTTGTAGCCTTTGGTACGGGTATTCAGGATATCGGATGCTTCACCAGCGCCAATGCTATACAAAAAAAAAATAAAAAGAAATTTGAAATCAATAAATTTAAAAAAAAAATTTCAAAACAAAATTACTTATTGAATCCGGTAGCATAGACTTGATAGCGTGAACCACATAGCAGATTTTCAATAGTGTATTTTTGGGCATCAACGGAAACTTCAGCGGTCTCCCATTCTCCGAATTCTAAGGGAAAATAGCAAAGAAAAGTTAGATATTCAAAAAAACGTTTAAAAAACAATGGGCAACAGTATTTTTTTTCAACATAAAATTGCCAAAAAAAAAAAAAAAAAATCTTAATGGCATAGAATTTTGTTATGAGGTTATCGCCAGAGACAGCAAATTTTTACAAAAATATTAAAAGCGTCAACAATTAAAGAAAAAAAAACAGCATATTTAAAAATAAAAATTAGGGTCTGTAAAATTTTGATATTTTAATCAGGATTAAGTTCATTGAATTTAATTTTCATTAAATTATTTTTATGAAGAAAGGAATTTTACTACATGAAATGAATGAAAATTAATTGATAAGTTTTCATTCTTGAATGAGCTGGGAATTGAACCCAGTAGCTCGTTTCTGTTTTTCTCGCATCGCAAAATGTCTCACATTAAGTGTGAAACAAAAAGTTCCATCGTTTCTCGATTTGTGAGAAAAAAGTGTTTCTGTATTTGAATGCGAGAACAGACAACACAGATTCTGTTTAAACTGGAATACTTCCAGTAATTAAGTGTCAAATGCAAGCGAAACGTCAACGAAAGAAATAGATATAATAAAAACAGGGCTGCCAGATTTAACGATTTATCGTCGTTTTGACGATTTTTTGTTCCGAAATTGGCAAAGTGCCGATTTACTGATTTTTTCTTCGAAATAAAATAATTTTAAATAGTTTTATATGTTTGTGTACTAGACACCACAGAAAAACGATATCTTTAAAAAAAGACAGCTTAAAAAATTTATCGGCAAAATCAAAATTTCGAAAGAAAACTGTTTTATTTCTATTATTTAATACATTTAAGCATAGCTAGGGAATTTCGATTAGAATTAGAAATCATTACGATTAGAGAAATAAAATAATCTAATCATTTGAATTGAATTTTGATAAAAATTTCAGATTACTAATTGATTTGATTAGAAATAATCAAAAATCTAATCACAATTAGTGACGATTAGCATTTCTAATCAAATATAATCAAAACTAATCCAAAAAAATATTGATTAGATTTCTTGATTATTTTTGATTAGATCAACTATTTTTAACTATTTTTGTGAAAAGAAAATATTTATTTATCACATTTATTGCTATATTTACATAATGTAACAGTTTTGGAATATTGAATATTGAAAATTAACATTAATAATAACACAACAACAAAGTGAACCAGCTGAGTCAAGTGTTTAGTTTAAGAACAGGGTGCACCGTATCCAATTTTATGCAATATTCAAAAACTGTTACATTATGTAAATATAGCAACAAATGTGAAAAATAAATATTTTCTTTTCACAAAAATAGTTGATCTAATCAAAAATAATCAAGAAATCTAATAAATTATTTCTTGGATTAGTTTTGATTAGATTTGATTAGAAATGCTAATCGTCACTAATTGTGATTAGATTTTTGATTATTTCTAATCTAATCAATTAGTAATCGTATAAAATGGCTAACTAATCATAATTAATCAATTTTTCAGCACAATTAAAATTTCTAATCCAATTGCTAATCATTAGGATTTCTAATCATTATTCCCAAGCTATGCATTTAAGATTATTTAATACATTTGTTTATGTGATAAAAACATTTAACTATTACCCCATTTTTCAGTCAATGCACTATAGGAAATTTTTGCCTTTTTTTGGCCAAAAGTGTTAGTTTTATTGCAATATATATTGTCACGCCTTTAAGTGATCTTTTCAGGAAAAATACAATCTGAAATTTTACATTGTTATCGGATTAAAGAGAAAAATAAAATAAATAATTTTATTTAAAGAGACCTTAAGTTTAAGTATGTATGTATATATAAAATATGTATTTTACCCATGAACTTTAACAATTTTTTTTTTTTATTGTGTTTTAATAAAAATCGAATAAAATTTGTCAAAATTTATTTTAAATTGTCCGATTTTTTCAAACAAAATAGACGATTTTTTTTATTTTTTTTTTTAGAAAATTAACGATTTTTTCACAAATTTATCTGGCAGCGCTGCATAAAACGAAAACAATAAAGGGCTTAAAAAAATAAAAAAATTGTGTTTTACTTATTTTCATCATTTAAATTCTTTCTCTTCAAATAAAAAAAAATAATAAACATTCTTGTGTACATATCGCTCATTTCGTGCAAGACCGTCACAACTCAAAATTTGGCATTTTCGAGTTAGTAATGCAGAAATGTTCTCCTCTTAAATCTCTACAAATTGATCTAAGAACGGAGAGAATTATCGAAAAAATAACGGTAATACAGATGCTTTTGACGCTATGACCTGTTGTAACAAACTTGAGCAATTAACATCAACAAGGTCACATTTCAGTTTTTTTGTTGGCATTCCTCTTGTACATGTGGTTTTCTTTGTAGCAAAAAAGAAACATTTGATTTTATAACTGTATATAAAATAAATAATAAAATAAATAATAATAGGTTGGAATCTTAAAAAGGCTCTCCTGTAAATTTTCAAATTTTGAGTTGTGACGGTCTTGCACGAAATGAGCGATATGTACATACATAATTTGTGCTCCATTTTTTGAAATTTTTTTTTTCTCGCATCAATTTTAAATGTGTTTTATTTTGACAGTTCTTGTGAAAAACTTTTAGCAAAATATTGATACAGAAACACTCTTTCTCACATCCTTCCAGTAATTGCTGGAAAATTATTTAAATGACAGATAATTCTCCCAAAGTACAGATACAGAAACATTTATGTGAGAAAAACCAATTTTTTGTTTCATATTGCACTGTTTTTGTCATAATTCACTTGTTTCATGCGGGAAATTTTACGATGCGAGAAATAGAGAAACAGGTAAAATACCATTTGGTTTAAAGATTGATGTTTGACTAATGACGTCATCCGTCGTCAATGGCGGTGAGAGCTAAACGGCAAACCCCACTGAAGAGATTGTGTGGTTACAATCGAAACTAGTCTGGGCAACCTGTCCGTTAAAAAACCTGGGTTCAATTCCCAGCTCAGTCAAGAATGAAAAATTATCAATAAATTTTAATTAATTTCATGTTGTCAAATTCACTTCTTCATAAAAATAATTTAATGAAAATTTAATTCAATGAACTTAAGCCTGATTAAAATATGTATCAAAATTTGGATTAAAATCCATTGACAGTTTAGTAAAATAAAAGCAATACTAATTATGGTCTGTGACATTTTTGAAAGTAAATTGCAAGCGACAGCAAATTTAAAAAAAAAATTTCAAGCGTAATTAAAAAAAATCGCCAGCGACAACATACATTTAAAAAAATTGCAACCGACAACAAATTTTCTATAGAACATTTCGAGCGATCAAATTCTCTAAAGAAAATTGTCGGCGACAACAAATTTTCTTTAAAAAATCACAAGCGACAACAATTTCTTTTTGTAAAATTACATGTGACAATACATTTTTTAATGAAAATTTTCAAGCGACAACAAAATTACCGTGTAAAATTACAATCGACAATAAATTCTCTAAAGACTATTACAAGCGACAAGAAAATTTCTATAAAAAAATTGCAAGCGCCATCTTATTTAAAAAAAAAATGAAAGGCGCTAGGAAGTTTCCGCCAGAAAATTCAATGGGTAAGCAAATTTATAAAAAAAAAAATCGCAAGCGACGGCATATTTTATGAAAAATGCAACCGAAAATAAATTTAATAAAAAGATTGCACGCGCCAAAAAAAAAACATTTTCAAAGCAAATAGTAAGCTGGAGTAAATTTTCTAAAGATAATTTCAAGCGACAGCATACATTCTAAATCAAATTGCAAGCGTCAACAAGTTTTCTATAAAAAAAAACACTTTAAAGCGACAGCAAATTGCACATAGAGAAATACAAGCGAAAACCGATTTTCTATTGAAATTTAAGCTATTGCCATTAAATTCTCTAAAGAAAGTTGCCGGCGACAACAAATTTTCTATAAAAAATCACAAGCGACAACAAATTTTTTTATAAAATTACAAGTGACGATACAGTTTTTATTGAAAATTTCAAGCGACAACAAAAGATTAACAATAAGATTGCAATCGACATGTTGCGACAATATATTGTCTATAGACTATTACAAGCGACAACAAAATTTCTATAAAAAAAAAAATTGCAAGCGTCAGCATACTTAAAAAATAAAATGGAAAGCGGTAGGAAGTTTACGCAAGAAAATTGCAAGCGTAGCCAAATTCATAAAAAGAAAATCGCACGCGACGACATTTTATGAAAAAGGTGCAAGCAAAAACAAATTTAAAAAGAAGATTGCACGCGTCAACAAATTTCTTTAAAGAAATAGCAAGCTGCAGTCAACTTTCTACAGACAGCATTCATTTTAAAAAAAAATTGCAAGCGACAACACGATTTCTACGGAAAATGCCAAGCGACAAAACATTTTTCAAAGAAGACAACAAGAGACAACAAATTTTGTATAGAAATTGAAGGCGACAAAAAATATTCTAAGAAAAATTTCAAGCGACACGAATTTTTCGTAAAAAGTTACGCACGGAAACCAGTCTTCTATAGAAAATTATGTGTGCCATAAGAAAATTACCGGCGACAACACATTTTCCGTTAAAAATTGCCAGGGACAACAAATTTTCTATAGAAACTTAGAAGTGAAAACAAAGTTTTACAATAAAAATTACAAGCGACAAAAAAATGTTCTATACAAAATTATAAGCGACATCAAATTTTCTATAAAAATTTATAATGGCCAACAAATTTTCGATTAAAAATTCCAAGTGAGATAAAAATTTCTGTTGTAAATTACAAGCGACAACAATTTTTCTATTAAAAATTACAAACGACAAAAATGTTTCTTTAGAAAATTACAAGCGACATTAAATGTTCTATACAAAATTACAAGCGACATCAAATTTTGCGAAAAAAAATTACAATGGCCAACAAATTTTTTTATTCAAAATAGCAAGCGACAACAAAATTTTTGTATAAAATTATAGGCGACAGTAAAATTTCTGTATAAAATTTTAAGCGACAATAAATCTTCTGTAGAAAATTACAATCGTAATAAATTTTCTAAAGAAAACTGCAAGCGACAACAAATTTTCTATAGAAAATTACAAGCGACAATAAACGTTCTATACAAAATTATAAGCGACATCAAATTTTCTATAACAATTTATAAAAGCTAACAAATTTTCGATTAAAAATTAGAAGTGAGAAAAAATTTTCTATAAAAAATAATAAGCGACAAAAATTTTTCTATAGAAAATTACAAGCGACAATAAATGTTCTATACAAAATTACAAGCGACGTCAAATTTTCCGAAAAAAAATTACAAGGGCCAACAAATTTTCTATTCAAAATAGCAAGCAAAAACAAAATTTTTGTATAAAATTATAAGCGACAACAAAATTTCTGTAAAAAATTTTAGGCCACAGTAAATTTTCTATTGAAAATTAAAATCGCACTTAATATTCTAAAGAAAATTACAAGCGACAACAAATTTTCTATAAAACATTGCAAGACACAACAAATTTTCTACAGGAGATTGCAACAAACATCAAATTTTTTATAGAAAATTACAAGCGACAAAAAGTTTTTTGTAACAAAATTGTTTATAGAAAATTAAAAGCAACAAAAAATTTTTACTTAAAAAAAAATTTATATAAAAAATTGCAAGCGTCCCGAAAATGCCTACAGAAAATTAAATTTTTCTATTAAAAATTCTAAACGACCAAACACTTTCTATAGAAAATTAAAGGCGACCGAAAACTTTCTAAAAAAAATTAAAGCAACCTGAAAAATTTTCTTAAAAATTGAAGGCGACCAGATTTTTCAATAGAAAACTTAAGGCGACTAGGAATTTTCTTAAAAAAAGAGACTAGAAAATTTTTATAGAAATTTCATCGCGACCAGCATTTTTCTTTAGAAAATTAAGGACGGGCAGAAGTTTTCTATAGAAAACTAAAGCAACTAGAAATTTGCTACAGAAAATTAAAGGCGACCAAAAAGTTTCGACAGAAAATTTACAGTAACCAGAAATTTTTTTATAAAAAAAATTAAGGTAACGAAAAGTTTTCTATAGCAAATCGAATTTTTTTTTTAAATCAAATGCTATCGAAAATTTTCTCAGAAAATAAAGCGATATGAAATTTTCAAAAAAAAAAAAAAAAAAAAAAAATAAGGGGACAAGAAATTTGTTAACATAATTTAAACAAGAAGAAATTTTCTAAAGAGAACTAAAGGCGAACAGAAATTTTATAAAAAAAATTTAAGGCGACCAAAATTTTTTTTCCATAACTTCTTTGCTTTAGCAAAAAAATTTACCACTCACCTGGTTTGTAGTGCAAAGTGTAACCATGTAGTGGAGCAGTGTCACCCTCATGAGGCTTCAATTTAACAGTCAACGAATCGGTGGTGGTGGCAGACAAAGTAACTTGTGGTGACATGGGTGGAGCCAAAACAATCAATTTATGTGTTATCGAATCCTTAGCAATGGAGTTCTCGGCATGACAGGTATAATCGCCAGCATCTTGTCTATTCACGGACTTAATCAACAATGAGCCATCGGGCAGAACACGCATACGATCGTTGCCGGTAAATTCAACACCCTTAATTTTCCAGGTGATATCAGGTTGTGGGGCACCAACAGCTAGACAAGGCATTTTGGCGTCTTCCTTAAAGGTGGCAGTAAAGGTATCATCAAATGAGGCAATTTTAGCAGGAACTTGATCGCTTGGCATGGCAACAATACTTTTTGAGGGTTGACCTTCACCGATATTAGTGCTGGCAGTAACCCAGAATTCGTAGGGCTTGTTCTTTTCCAATTCAGTAGCTTCGTAGCTCATTTGATAGTGGGGGATTTTTTGGCTTTTGGGTTCACCTTCGGCACCTTCAACTTTAGTGTAGACAGTGTATTGTTGGATAATACCGTTGGGTTGTGCTGGTGGGCGCCATGAAACTAAAATGGCAGCATGACCCATAACAAGGGCTTTGACATCGGTGGGAGCTTCAGGAACTGTTTGAAGAAAAAATTTTTTTTTTTTTATATTATTATGCAAGACTTCTTGATCGTTTAATAGTTTAAAATACTAACCATCTGGTTCAGTTTGGCAGTGTATGGCAGTGCTACGTACACCATCACCTCCGGCTGTAGTGGCCAAAACTTGCATGGTATAGTTTGTGTATTTCTTCAAGCCATGTAAAACGGTATCCGAGGAGGCAGTCTTTTTGTAATGGCGTTTGGTCTCATCTTGAAAGAAATAGCAAATATTATTACTAAAAATGTCTCTTAAAACCCCCTAAATTTTCCTAAATATTTGCCCTTTTCTTGCTTGATGTTAAAGTACTAATTGTATCTAAAATTTTATATGGAATGCCCCTATTGCGGTTCTTCACTCAACTCAGTTTGGTCGTGTGGAAGTCAACCCAACTTATGCACAACCAAACTCATTTTAGGTATTGTGATACCCAACTGTTTTTAGTTGAATTTGCTATAAAGTTGCCAACTTAAAATATCGATTTGCCAACTTTAAATATAACGTTTGACAAGTGAAAATTTTATAAAATTAAATAATTTTTTAAACTAAAAGTATTTTTAATTGTTGTGTTGAATTAAAAGTATTTACAATGGATATTAGTGTCGATTTATTTTATGACGATGAAAATAAAAACTCTTGTACAGATGTGCTACGTATAAGAAAAAAAATTCCTGATGATTCCAACCCTCTTGAACTACCTAATGCCAAGTAAGAACTTATAATTAGTAACGTGACTAAATAATAATTTTAAATTTGTAGATTTAAAATTTATTTCCGACTAAACAAGGAAGCGTTTTGTTATTTGCTGGATAAAATCAAAGATCATTTAAAAAACACCTGTTCGCGTAGTGGCTATTCCTCCTATATTAAAGTAATGTGTCCCATATATCTTTACACTGATTTTTGGTCATACCAAATTTTGGTTTTCCACGTGCAATCTCTGGGTTTTTTTTCCATTAGATTAACAAGCCTGTCAAATTGTGCTTTAGTTGTAATTTTCAAAGATCTACGAATGTATTAAATGCTGTGAAATTCTAATATACAGTATAACAAATCTTTCTACTTACGGTTTTTCCATTGTTATTTTTTTTTTTTTTTTTTTTTTGCTTTTAAAAATGAAACTGAAAACAACTCAACTACTAATAAACAGTTGTGTATTTATAACGTTTCTGTCGACCAAACTTTTACAAAGTGGAAAACGGCAATACCACGAAAAAAACAGATACACAACTGAAAAGCCAACTGCCAGTCGAGTTGAGAATGGCAATGCAAATTTACCAAAGCCAACCAAACTGTTTCAAAAGTGGAGAACCGCAAGAGGGACAGAAATTTAGAATATCTGTAACTGCACTAAATTCGTTTCGGGGTCTCAATTCGAACTAATTGACTTTGATTCTTTTTTTTTTATGACACGTAAAGTCAGAACTGAAAACCCTTTTCAACTCAAGGATATTAAAATTTTTACCGAAGTACTTTTCCTCCGATATATAGCGATTCATTTGCAAGGGACTCCTATTACTATTTTTTCATGTCTTAACATTTCAGCGATTTCTGCTTAGAATGATCCAAATGTCCTACACTCGTTATATGTTAAAGGAATTTGTAACTTAACAACGAAGGGTACGGGAAATTCCCACCCGACAACATATGAGGGGTTTAAAGCACAAGGGGCCTTTTTTAAAATTTGAGATAAGGCGCTCATATACCCCGTGTGCTCCAAGCGAAACAGGTATTTTAATGACAACTGCTAAAATAGGTCGCCATATCTCGCTACCGGATGAGAACTCCACATTCACCTCTTGTGTTCTGAACTTCATCTACTTATTCCATATATAATCTCAAATTAAAAAAAGCTCTAAATTCCCTTGTGCTTTAAGCCCCTCATCTAGCTTTAGCCCAAGTCAAGTAATACACAAACGGGCCTGTTCTGAAAATCACGTGATTTCAAATCACGTGCTTTTAAAGTCACACGTGTGATTTTGTGGTGTTCTGAAAATCATTTCGTTTTTATGATTCTCGGTATGCTTTCGGCAATTGAAAATCACACCAAAACACACAAAAAACGGAACACAAAAATATCACACGTGTGATTTTAAGAGGCACATGTGATTTAAAATCACGTGATTTGAGTTAAAGTGATTTGCAGAACAGGCCTGAAAGTCGTGTTTTAGAAAAATTTTAAAAGGGGTGTAAAAAAAAAGAGTTGAAAATTCCTCGATTTTAATTTTATAGCCTTTTCTACTTCTATTCGGGAAAAGAGAAAATTTAAAGGAGTTCCTTTTTAGAATATATTCACATCCCTTAGATGTTTTCTAACTAAAACTTATCTAATCACCTTTTCTCTCCAGGTACTCACCATACCACTCTTCACTAGGGGCATAGACAACCTTGTAGGTCTTAATAACGCCATTTGCCGATTCCAAGGGAGGACTGACCCAGCTAACGCGTATTGTCTGTGAAGTCAAGGTTGTGCAGGAGGTATCACTTGGTGGTTGACTGGGGGTACCTTCAGCAGTGAATTGTTTTTCCTCATCGGACAAAGGACCAGCACCGATCTTATTGAAAGCCTGTATGACAACCGAGTATTGGGTGTATACACGTAAGTTGTTCAATTCCAAATTGTGTTCTTTGCCTTCTTCGGTAACGAAATTAACGGTCTCAAAGACATACGAGGAGTTAGTGTTCGATAGTTTGTAGCCAACATAGTAACCCAAAATTTCGCCATTCCATTCAGAACGTGCTGGGGGTTTCCAGGTGACACGGAGAGTAGTTTGATTAACAGGTTCGACTTTAATATTTTGAGGTTTGCCGGAGGGAGCTTCTTCGGCGGTAATGATAGTAACTGCCTCGGACGATTGGGAGGTTCCGATAGTATTTTCAGCGACAATGCGAATGTTGTATGTAGTGGCTGGATTAAGTTTCTGGACTTGAGCTTCAGTAGTATCACCGGGTACCATAACACGATCAATTTCATCCCAAGAAGCCCGCGAGCGTTTGAATTCAATAATATAACGGGTAATAGGAGAGTTACCATCGTAGGGCTGGGCCCAGCTCAATTGTACCGATCGGCCAGATTTGTCCAAAACTTTCAAGGCATAAGGCATTTCGGGTACTTCCTGGATAATCATATTAATACTGGCATCATCGGAACCAAAAGCATTTGTGGCCACGCAAGTGAACAGGGCAGAATCAGAGCGCTCGGTACGTTTAATGGATAAACTTGACATGACACCGGTTGATAGGATTTCTTCACGAATGGTATAACGATTGTCGTTCTTGGGGTCCAAACGCATATTGTTCATGTTCCATAAGATGCCAATGGGTTTTTCGCCTTTAGCCTCACATTGCAAAACAGCGGGTTCACCACGACGAGCAGTTTGATTGCGTAGTTTTTCAGTGAATTCTGGTGGCGCCTGTACACTAACCATTATGACAGCCGAGAGGCCAGAGCCAATGCCATTAATAGCCTCACACAAGTAATAGCCTTCGTTGGTCTTTTGAATGTTGTCAATGTGTAGGGTGCCTTCTTCAACGCGAATGTTATCGTTCTTCTTCAAATCCTTGTACTCACCGGGACTGTTGCCTGAAAATCGGAAAAGGGTTTAAAACGAGTTTAACAATTTAAAATAATTAACGGCCAATTTCATCAAGTTCAGTTATAATTAACTATCAGTTATAGCTGTCAAAAACATATTGTTAAATGGAAGTTAAAGTAATAGTTAGTTTTAACTGAACTTGGTGAAATCGGCCGTAAGAGGAGTACAATTTTATGTTATAACAAAAAAAGAACTGCAAATTTGGATAAGTTATAAAATTTAAATATAAAGTACCTAAATCGGTATTACTTTTTTAAAATAAAGCCCTTATACCGTTATTAACTTTTTAGGATAAATTCCCTAAATCGATATTAACTTTTTCGTGTTTAATTCCTTCTTTTGACTTACCCACAGCTTTTTTCCATGTCACTTGTGGCTTAGGGAAACCATCAGCTTTGCATTCAACTTTAGCATCGGATCCTTGGGCGAAGGCCTTGTCGGTGGGTTCCAAAATCCATCTTGGTGGTACTGTTTAGGTTTATTGAGATTTTTTTTAAAGGATGACAAAAAAAAAGAAATATGTTAAGGCGAATTCATTTTTTAATACGAAAATATTTTATTTTTAAACATGCGGTATATTAAGATTTTAAACGGACTGACTTAGGGACTAAAAGAAAAAGGCTTTATAAAATGGTAAAGTCTTAAGAGATTTAAGACTAAATAAAGTATTTGGCTTTTATGTAAAATGTGGAATTATAATTAATAAAATTTTAAAATTAATTTCAAACAAATTTTTAAATATTTACATGTCATCTTTAAAAAAGTACTTGCTTTATGAGAAAAGGACTTAAAAAAATACTTTTTATCTTAGTAAAGTACATACTTAAGAAAAAGTACTTTTTATTAAAAAGGTACTTTTTTTTATTAAGAAGGTCCTTTTTTATTAAAAAACTACTTTTTTATTAAAAGGAAAAAAAGGTACTTTTAAATTAAAAAAGGCCTTTTTTGAATAAAAAAAGTATTTTTTTAAAGTAGTTTTTTTAAAAAAAAAAGTACTTTTTTTAAAGTAGTTATTTTTTAAAAGTACTTTTTTTTATTAAAAAGGTACATTTTTTGTTAAATAAGTATCTTTAAAAGTTTCTTTAATAAAGTTCACTAAAAGCATTTTTGGAAGAAATATATTTAATGAAATAATCGGCCTTATTATGAGTTTTAAAGTCGAAAACGTGTTGATTTTGAAAATTGGCATTATGATCGTCGTAAACGACATAAATACGACAAACTTTATATGTATTTTACATTGTCGTTGTCATAAATTTTAACTTATATTGTTTTCTAATATTTTATGAATTTTGTTTCCAAAAGTACATTTTTAAAGTTTCTCTATCTAAAGTACTTTTATAAAAAAAAAAATTGTTTCCATTCTCGTTATAACATTAATCAGGTACCTTTTTTTTAATAAAATACTTAAATATTGTAGTACTTTTTCATTTGGTACTTTTTCATTTAGTACTTTTTATTTTTGGGGAAATTAAATATATATTTTTTAACCATTTTATTAAACCTTTTTCTTTAACACAAAACAGCTTTAAATTTTTGTTCAAATTGATTTTCCTTAACTGAAGTTTTTTGCTTAAGTCTTTTGTGTTGTTTGCTGAAGGAAATCAAGTTCGGCTCTTAACTCTTTTGTTTAAGGCTGTTTAGGTTTATTTTACGAACATACTTATTAACTAATAGAAATAAAAAGCCAAACTACAAATAAAACAGCTTAAAAACTAAATAAAAAACTCAAGCATAAAAGGACAACATAAATGTTTGTTGGGATGTGTCTGTGTGTAAGTGTTTTAAAAAAATAAATGAAAAGTTAATGAAATGAAAATGTTAAAAGTTATTTAAATCATGCAAAAAACAAAGTGTTCAAGGATATTTTATGATTTGTCATTTCAGATTGTAAAATTTGAGTTGTTTTGGTTTTCTTTTTTTTTTTGTTATCCTTGAACATTGTCCTGAGAACTTTCTTTGTTTTATATACAACTAAAAATTATAAAAAAAAGAAACTTAAGAAAAAATGAAAAGGATTTTCAGGATTTTAAGGTTGTTAGGGAATTGTTTGTTTTTAGTGTAAGGAAGACATGAGTGGAAATTTTCTTGAGGAGTTTCTTTTCATCAAGTTGATGTTTGATTTGCAGTTTTTTGTTTTAAGGCTGCTTTTAAATAATTTTTTTAAGATTTATGAAGTTTTTTTTGTTGGATTGTTAAAAGATTTTGCGTTGTTGTTGTTGGTTTTAAATATATGTAAATAAGGAAGTTTGTTAAATAGTTTGTTTTATTTAGATTTAGTTTAAAGTCCTGGGTGATTTTTTTTGTTTGTAAATTATATAAGATTTGCTGCGCACATTTATATTTATATATAGAAATTTACAGAGATAAATGAGTTTATTTTTGATTATTCATTTGACGAAAAGCTGAATTATTTTTATTTATATTTTCAAAAAAAAAAAAAAAACATATACGAAAATTAAAATAAAAAAAGCCACAAAAAAATTTTTAAATTTCAAATAAAAACAGAAATAAATTTTAAATTTAAAGGAAAATTTAAAAGCCTTTTTACTGAAAGCCATATCATTTCATTAACGTTTGAGTATAATTTTTAATAAAATATGCTTTTTTTTTAATAAAATATGCTTATTTTTATATAAATATTTTCAGTATTTCTGTGGCTGGTTTTAGGTTGGCTGCAGTTTTGGTGTTTCTAGTGGTGTCAAAGTGCTGGATTTTGTGTGTGTGTTTTTTTTTTGCATCAATTAAAGTGTTTGGTGTGGTTTACTGTGCTTTTAGTGCTTTTTTTCTTAGTAGGGTTTTCAAGTTTCAGTATGCATATGTTGAGCTGTTTTTTATGCTAAATTTGCTTTATACAATAAGTACTTTTTTGTAAATTATTTGATTTAATTTATTTACATTTGATATGAATTTTCTTTAAAAATAATTACAAGCTTTATTTAAGGAAAAATCTAGTTCGCCTTGGATGGGGTTTTGAGATCTCAGTTAAACTAGGTTTAGTTAATCTCTGCCGCCATTACCAAGTTTGTATACAAAACTTTGACGGAACTGCTTAGTTTTGCTTAAAATGTTGGTCTTTAATGAAATAATAAAAGGAAAATCTGATTTCGCCTTTAAAATCCGAGTTTTAGAGTACGTTAAACTGAGTTTAAGCTTAATCCATAGGTTCAAAACCCGGTCTTAGACTGTATTTACATTAGCATTTTGTTGTTACATAGAAACGCATGACTTTGAAAAGTTGTAGAAGCTTTTGAAAGGAAGATAAGCTTTTTTACACTTTTTATCTTTCCTACAAAATTTAGGGTCATAACTTTGTACCCATTAAAAAATCATATGTATTTTTATTATGACTTTTTTTGATTATATGAACAGGCGTGGCTTATAATTTTTATATAAAAAGCATATTGGAAAGATTTTTTAACCGTTTCTATACCCTTTACCTACAAAAATACAAAATCATGCCTGTTTACCCAAGCAGCAAAAGTCATGATAGAAATCAAGTCTTGTAACCAATTCCCACGGTGATGTTTAATCATGATTAAACACCATGAAAATATTTTTGGTGGTCGAACGGTGTAAAGAATAAAGAGGGGTAGAAAACACATTACGATTTATCTTTTCCCTTTTAACTGCAAGACGTTTTTAGAAGGTACTTTCAAAGGTATACGAAAAAAATGCATGGTTTTAAATCACCGTGTGATTTGGGGGTTAGCAAGAAAAAGTTGAAAAAATAGAAAATTTAGTCGATCTAAACCGACCAAAAAGGAAACACACTACATCAGTTTATTCTTCTTATATACTCCAAGTTAACTTGAAGAGTAGACCTTTAACCCTTTTGTAGTAAATCAGACCTGGAACTCCATATTAAATTCTATACCTCCAGTAAATTATATTAAATAAAAAATGCAAAAATATATTATTTATATAAAACTATTTCTGATATCTTCATCCTGAAGAAATTTTTATTAGAAAAATTAATTTTAAAAACTTGACCTTAGATGGGAGCAACGGTCAATTATGGGCCTCATAGACAAAATCTAATGGAGATGTTTTTAATAATCTGCCAACAATTTCGGTCAACTTTTATTCGATAACCAACATTGGTATAAAATTTAAGAAGTATTTTCGGATGAGGGTCGAATATAGAAGCTATAACCAACCATGAACCGAACGTAACATAATCTTAGTAGCATGACTTATCAAACTACTCAATAAAAAATTTTCATATTTTGCGAAGCACTAATGGTACATTTTAAAAAGTAAGCACACATTTATGCGCTACTCAATAAGATATGCAGAGATGCAGTAAGGTAAGTTAATAAATTCTTAATAAATTCAAGAAAAAAAAATATAAATATATAAAATTTGAAGCGCCACGAATAACGGTAACAAAAATTCAGTGTGCAAACCTGATCGTCACCTTCACAAATTTTTAAATGCGCTGAATAAAGCGCTTTCTGTGTCAAAAATGTGTTGCTTCTAAGTGGGAACTCGCCATATAAAATTTCTGGCTCCCGTAGCGAGATGGTAAGCGATAGTGTTGCGTTGAAACCTCCATTTTTATTGGGTAATTTGTAAGGAATTTTTTGAGCAAATATCTTCCAAAGCTTTTTTAACGTTTGCGGCAACATAAAAATTACTTCGAATATTTTCTCACTAATAAACAAATTGATGTTATGATGGTTTCTGAAACTCATTTGACCTCAAGAAAATCGTTTAAATTTAAAATCTAGAATTGAACTAATAGTTACCATGAGACCAAAGTCAGGAAAATATCTCATAAAAGTTGAATCATATAGGCCTATTAAGTTTTTATTAAATATATAAAAGCTTTTTATTGGTGCATAACCTTAATTTCCAGATATTGTCTATACAAATAAATCTAAACCGATAAAAGTGAACGAAAAAGTTGTTAACTTTCAATTAAAGTTCCATTAATTTTGCATACTGGGCTATAAGGAACTTTTTGCTTAAGGGAGCAGTCATGTCATTGAATTTTTTTGCCTAGAAAGTCATGAGAAACAGTCAAGGAATTGTCATGACTTTGAATGAAAAGACTAGCTATTCTATACTCGACCTAAATAAATGCAAACCCATGAGTTTAAATGAGAAGAGAGGCTATTTTATATTCAAAGTCATGAGTTTTTTTTTAGGATAGAGGGGAGAAATCTTCAAGACTTTGAATAACTTGATATGTTTTTTTATACTTTTGGCAAACAAAAACTTAAAGTAATGTGGGTTTTCCAAAGCAAAAATGGTTTAAATGAAAGGCATGCGAAACATTAGATGAATTTTCATGACTTTGAATGAAAAGACAA
Organism: Pollenia amentaria; assembly: GCA_943735925.1. Taxonomy (NCBI): domain Eukaryota; kingdom Metazoa; phylum Arthropoda; class Insecta; order Diptera; family Polleniidae; genus Pollenia; species Pollenia amentaria. The sequence continues at coordinate 28,236,340 of OX031010.1, forward strand.
GCTTTTCTTTACTCTTGAGCCAAATAAATTCAAAGTCATGAGTTTAAATGAAAAGAAAGGCTATTTTATATTCAAAGTCATGACTTTTTTAGGATACAGGGGAGAAATATTCAAGGTTTTGAATAACTTTGATATGCAAAGTCATTACTGTTTTCCAAGCAAAAATTTTAAAAAGAAAGTCATAAGAAACATTGGATGAATCGTCATGACTTTGAATGAAAAGACAAGCTTTTCTATACTCTTGAGCCAAATAAATTCAAAGTCATGAGTCTATATGAAAAGAGAAGCTGTTTTATAATCAAAGTCATGACTTTTTTTAGGATAGAGGGGAGAAATATTCAAGAATTTGAATAACTTGTTGTGCCTTTCTATACTTTTGGCTTAAATAAATTCAAAGTCATGAGGGTTTCCCAAGCAAAAATATCATAAAAAAAAATCATGAAAAAACATTGGATGAATAGTCATGACTTTGAATGAAAAGATAATCTTTTCTATTCTCTTGACCTAAATAAATTCATATAAATATAATAAGTTTAAATTGAAAGAGAGGCTATTTTATATTTAATGTCAACATTTTTTTTAAGATACATAGGAGGAATATTCAAGACTTTGAATAACTTGATAAGCTTTTTTATACTTTTGGTCTACATAAATTCAAAATCATGACTGTTCTTCCAACACAGAAAAAAATAAAAATCGGTTTCAATTAAAAAATTTGTGATATTAATTAAAAAATTAATTAACTTTTCACCAATAAGCAACTTAAAAGTATCAATTAAACGTTTAATTCACTTGATTAAACTTTTAATTCACTTGATTAAACGTTTGATTCATTTAATTAAACGTTTAATTCACTTGATTAAATTTTTCATTAAACTGATTTTATTTTTGATTAATGTCTTAATTGTTGAAAAATTTTGGAGAATTTTTTTGTGAAGAAAAATCTTAAAAATAAAAAACTACATTTCCTATAAAAAAAATTCAAAGTCATCCAAGTCTTCCAAGTAAAAATGTCATTCGGGCATGTTGTGACAATCGCAAAACATTTAACATTTGCGATTCTGACTTGAAATCGCCTTGTAGATGTTGAGTAAATCGCAATCGCAAGAATTTTGTCGACTTCAAATCGAATTGGAAGCTCAAGGAAACTAGAAACTATGGCAGAAGGCACACGAACGAGTTTCAGAACAGCATAAAACAAATCTGGCGTTTTGCGATATTAAATCGTGCGATTGTCAGAACATGGCGGATTATATACATTATATAAGTTTTTACTTAAAATTTTGGCAATTTTAAATAAGAAATTAGAAAAATTCAATTTATCACAGACTGTCCGAACACGTTTTGACAACGAACCTACCGAATTTAGAAACGTCGCTTTATATTAAAATGTTATTAGCTGGCAATAAGACGTTTTGCAAAAAAAAAAAAAAAATAAACCTTATGTAGTGTTTTCCTTATAAGTAAGAAAATAAAATTTAAATTTTATAAAAAAATTTTGAAATTTTGTAAATAGAATCTGGGAATTATTTCTTTTCATAAGCTACTTTATTATATTCAACATTATTTGGAATTTATTCTATGAGCTAAATTTCAGTTATGTATTTTATAAAGCTTTTTGTAATAGTTCTATTCTTTAAATTTTTAGGAATGATTTTATACGATATAATAGTCTGGTAGTGTATAAAAAGGAATAGAACTATTACAAAAAGCTTTATAAAATACATAACTGGAATTAAGCTCATAGAATTAATTAGAAAAAAAAATTTTGAATAAAATTTTTCACAATTAGACGATGTTAACACAACATAATAATAGTTAAGTTTTTATTTCTGTTTAATAATTTTTTCAATATTATAGCCCAGAAGATGTTTTTCAATGAAAAACGAAATATCGGCAAAATTTAATAAATTATTATAAAATAAAAATAATTAAAAAAGACCTCGAGCTCAAAAAAAGTTCTTTTATTTATATATTATAAAGGTCGAATAAAATACAATATAAAATTTAAAATTTTTATTTTTACTATAAAAAAATTTTTTAGAAGAAGTTAGAAAAAAATTTTTTATGAAAAAATTCAAAAAAAAAAAATTAGAGAAAATAATCTAGAAAAACTTTTTAAGAATAATGAAAAAGTAAAAAAAAACTTTATTTGGCTGTCCTTAAACCAAATTTCTTTAATAAATAAAAATCCTCCTACCATTCACTATCAAACGTTTGGTTCGATTAAAAGACCCCACTCGATTATCGGCCTTGCACAGATATTGGCCAGCATGGTGGGCCGTAACATTATTGATCATTAGTAAACTGGTATGAGAACCCACCGAGGCCACGGTCGTAAAAGGCAATTCTTGTATAATATCTTTCCCATTCAAAGACCATTCAATGTGAATGGGCATATCCCCTTTGGTAACAATGCAGGTTAATTGTACGTAATCACCCACGTGACTAAGAGGCGAGGAAACGGACAGGTTTGCCAATTTGGGGGATTCTTTACATTTTTTGTTTTCCAAAATTTTTTCAAGGGAGAGTGGATTATTATAGAAAAAAATCAAATTAAGAATTCGTTTATTAATTTTTTAAAACATTTCTTGGTTTTGCCTATTAAATTTGTTTTTTAAAAGATTTTGTTGAAATTAAGAAATTGTTTTTTAAGATTCATAACTTCTGTTTTATTTTATAGATTTATCGGAGAAATTGTAGAAGCTTTTTTTTAATTAAAGGGTGTTTTAAGCCCGATAGAACTTACGAAAGTGTTAGCTGTCAAATTAATGGCACTCACTTTTTGACATCTGGAAATTCCTCATGAACAGATTGAAGCTTGAAAATTATCCAACAAATTATCACAATTTACTTTGGGAAAACAGTCATCGATGTTTTATCGCCAAATTGTGTTCATCGTTTAGGATGAGGCTGTAATTTTTAAAACGCAACGCAACGCCAAAAATTACATTGAAAGCAAAAACAAAGTCTGCTTCCTACAGAAATTCATATTGAATTTTTAAATTTCAAACGCTGCATATCTTGTGGCGTTGAAAGTTTTAAAACGCAATAAGAATTATTGTGGATAGCAACAATAAAATTAGAAAATTTTGTTGACTTTGTTTTTGCTTTCAATGAAATTTTTGGCGTTGCGTTGCGTTTTACACAATAAGGGCCAAGTTTTGGTGATTTTCTTAACGGGAGGGTTTGTTAATAAATCAAATTGCTGCATATGGAGTAAAGCCAATCCACAGCAGGCCCTACAGACTTCATTTCATTTAGAAAAAATACACCGTTTGGTGCGGTTTGCACAGTGGTAGCATCATCGGACCTATTTCTTCAAAATTTAAGACAGAGCATGCGCTACGGCCAATGGAAATCGTTAACGCGTCATAATCAATGATTGTTTGTTTGAGAATACGGATTTTATTGATCCGGGCTAGATGTGACCTCAACAGGATGCAACCATCAAGTTATTGAAATCAAAATTTTAAAAGTTGATTTCGGAAAATTGACCTTTTAAATAGCCCTTAAGGTCGTCCGATTTTATACCTCTCGATTATTTCCCATGGGGCTACGTAAAGTTACTGGCTTATGGTAATACACCAGCAACAATTGACGCCTTAGAGACCAACATTGTTTGTGTTCTTTGTAACGTACGGCCAGTAATGCTCGAAAAAGTGGCCCAAAATTGGACGGCCATTATGCGCTTCGTCAAAAACAGCTGCGGTGCCCTCAAGCCCCAAATCATATTCAACTCTTAATGTATTTTATTAAACTTTCGAATAAAACCCTCTTTTCTAATTAAAGTTAACCATTAAAGGCAACCAGTTAAATGCGCATAGAAACCATCTTTCCCTAAACAATCAATTTTAGTGTATTTGTCAAGAATTAGAATTGGGAATTTAGCCCTTCATTAAGAAAACTTATTAATAATAAATTTTGTATTCCACTGAACCAAAAAGTGTTCATAATATTAACGAACAACGTTTATTAAAATAATTTTCGTTGGCTCAATGAGTTATTCGCTAATATAATGAAAAATAAAATTATTCAGATATTTCAATTTACGTACGATTCGTTGACTCAATGAACATGCATTCATTAATTTTTTCGTAACCTTTTTTCTTATATTAGCGAACAGTTTTTTAAATAATTAATATCAAATCTTTTTATGAACGGTTATTCATTGTCTCAACGAACAAATTCATTGGACGAGAATTAATAAATTTTTCGTTTGCTCAACGTAAATTATCATTGACTCCACGTACCTTTTTGGTTCAGTGTCCAGAAATTAACTTTTGATGTTAAATGGTTTGTGTTATTTTTAACAATGTTAAGTCCTATCGGGCGTAAAAAAACAGCATCGTTTAGTTCGTGAAATTGCGCTCTCAAAATAAAATTGTTTATTATGAATTGTTCTACATAAAATTAAAATTATTTAATTTGTTTGTCTAAAATGCTCGAGCTTTTCTTTTAAGTCTCCAATTGCAGTCTTTGAAGTTAAGGCTTGAACTACACGCAGAGAAAAAACATGGTTGTGGTAAACATATTCTAAGAGCAACATATTATGATAAGATTCATGATTGTAGTCAAAACATATTACGATTATTATTAGAATCATAAAATATCATATTATGTCCAAATATATTCGTAATATTACATCATAATATTTTTCCCTTAATCATAATTTGTTTTTATGACATCATATTATAATTATTACTATTAAAATAGACTCTTATCATACACAGAAAAAATTATTAAATTTCTCCAAACACCAAATTTATTCCAAATTCATAATATCAAGCAAACAAGTTGTTGAATTTGCACCTTTTACCAAAATGATTATGTTGATTACTAAAAATTTTAAAATTTTGAAAAACTTTTTTCGATAAATGATATTTTTAATTTTAATTAAAAAAGTGATCAAAAAACATGGCCATTTCAAACAATGTGTTAATTTATTTAAATAAATATTGACAATTCCCAACAACAATTCTACATGTTTAAATTATTTTATTTTAAACGAAAAAAGTCAATTAGGATTTTTTGTTATTTAATTAAAATTTTAATTGAAAATTTATTTCAAAACAACTAAAATGTTTATTAAATCAAAATTAAAATTTTAAATTTCCTTTAACTAAAAAAATAAAAAAATTGTTACTGTGTGTTAATCATAATAGGATTAGAAGTTATCATATTATAATACAAAGTGGTTGTGTTATGGTTAAAAGTAATCATATACACAGATCATCAGGAAATCTTTTTCCAAAGAAATTTCAAAATTCTTAAAATATTATGCAAATAAAACTGTAAAGCGAATGAGAATTACAACCACTCAAGTCTTTCTTGCAGTAAATCTGATAGAATCATGTTATGATTCAAAATATTATTACAGTTATCATAATATAATCGTTTGTTATCATAATATAGTGCAATGGTTATTAGATATCCTTGAATAGTTGTTACTAATATAATTTGTTTTCAAAGTTATCAATATTAAGTTGTTAGAAAAATAATTATTTTTCAGTGAACCAAACTCAAATTTCTAATTGCGATAATCATTGAAATGGTGACAGTAACTTAAATATACATATAATTTTATCGACACGGTATCGACTAAAATAATTAGAGATAAAACTGCTTTCGAATCGAAAAATCATTCGATTACGACTGCCAGAATTAATGCCCTGATCTGTAGTTGAAAATTTAGAACAACTCTTAAGCTATGTCCACACCTATTAAATATTTGACGTCCTTCACGTAACCACTAGTTTTATTAAAAAATTGTTTGCTTTTGCAAAACGTTTGCTGGATCAAACATCAAGAAACAGTTTCGTAATTGAATTTAACAATTATATTCTTATAAATAAATATAAGGAAGTCAATAAAAATTGTTAAAACTAAATCTAAATTTTGAGCAATTTGCTGGTCATACTTTTTTTTTTTTTGACTTTTTCGTCAAATATTTGTTAGGTCTGAACAACCCTTAACTTGTTCTTTAGTGTTGCCGTTTTCTTTTTAACTTTAAGTTTTCCAAGGATTCAAAGAAACTAAAAAATTTAATTAAATAATAACAAAAAACCAAAAGAAAAACTTTCTATTATACGTATTCGTTTAATTAATAGTATCTCTTTGTGCCTTTTTACCCTTCACTTTCAAAGTAGACCATTTTCTAGCCTCTCCGGCTTTATTGCTGGCCACACAAGTATAATTGCCTGTATCCCCGATATTAGTTTGACGCAATGACAATATCAAAGTATACTCATCGATCTTATGATAAATGGAACGAAGCAGGGGCTGGCCATCTTTAAGCCAATAAATATCAATGGGTAAATCGCCCGAGGTGACCATACACATGACTCGGACCGCTTGGCCACCATTAACACCGTTTGGATTAAATTGAAATTGTTCAATTTGTGGCAATTCTAAATTTATATGAATGAAACAGAGACACACATACATATTCTATTAGCAAATAAAAGTTAATTACAATGGCGAAAAAATGAAATTTATGAAAGTTTTTAAAGCGTTTTTTATATGAGGTAAACATTAAGGTGGCTTAAAGAATTAATTACACACTCATTTCATTTTTGGTTAAATTTTTCAGTAGTTTCTTTTTTTTTTTTTTTTTTTGCTAAAAATGTTTTTATATTACACTGACTTTTTTTTTAAATTTAAATGGTTTCCTTATTTCAGCCATTTACAATTAGTTAAGCCAACACCCTTAAACTATGCTTTACTTTTTTTAAAATTATATTAAACATTAAGTTGCTTTTAGGTGGTTGTTCTTATTTTTATCATACTAAGCCGCTACCATTGCTATAATTAAGACATTTATTAAGTGTAAAATACATTTTTAATTGCTTTTAATTGCTAGTATTGCAAGTTTTTAAAAATCACATAAATTCTATTAAAAGAAAAAAAAAAATCACAAACCCCTTAAAGTTAAATCGGTCGAGACTTCTGTATAACCCGCCTGATTGGCACCAATGCAAGAATATTTGCCCGCATGTTCGGCTGAAACACTTTCGATACTTAACGAACCGCTACGTTTGCTATGCATTAATACCGTTATACCGGGCAAATTATTAACCGGTTCATCGTTATAGTACCAGGTGATATTATAGGGAGAATCACCATGTAAAACCGCACAATTCAATTGAAAATAATCACCCAAAAATAAAGGATTATCCGTACTAGAGGGTAGAGGTGTTAACTTGGGGGGAACTTAGAAAAAAAAAATTTATAAAAATTAATAATAAAAAAAATAAAAATAAAAAGAAAAAATAAAACCAATAAATTAAAGGAATATCAAAAATGTTAATCGTTAATACCATTCACAATTAAAGAGGCTGTATAATTTGTTACCCCGGCAGCATTTTTCCCATAACAAGTATAATTGCCAGCATGATGGCCTTGTATTGATTCTATAGTCAATACCGAACTTCGGGAACCCATTTTTGATATTTCTATACCCATTTGTAAAGCTTGGGTTTCATTAAGTTTTTGCTGATTAAAATACCAATAGATTAATAACGGATGATCACCGTGAATTATGGAACACTGCAGGGTACAATAGTCGCCGGGATAGAAGGCATCTGCTCCAGGTGTAAAGGGAGCAATTTTTGGCAAAACTTTTTAAGAAAATATAGAAGAGTAGAGAAATTTTAAAAAAATGGCGAATAAAACTTTAAGGGTAATACAGTTTTGTGATTTTTGGGAATTGGTAACGATTTTTTTGAGGAACTGTTGAATAAGATCAAATAAGTTAAAACATTAATGTAACATAAAAATTAAAAGCCTTTAGGTAGCACTTAAGTCTTCCTACAACGTGGCTTCTACTCGGTAAACTTCAAAAATACAAAACGAAACTAGTGGAGTCCCATTCTTTTAGCTGATATTGTATTTCATAACAAGTGTTAAAAATTAATAGCATTATTGGGTGATTCACAATGTAGTCATAAAGTTGTAAAGTCATACGTCTTAAAACAAATATATATGACTGCTGTGGGCACCCGGGTATAATTTAGATTCTACTGTACAGTTATTACGAATCAATGAACACAGCATTAACATTTTTATTTTGTTTGAAACACAACAATTTTTTTTTAAACAATAGTAAAATATTATTTAGGACATTATGACGATATGACTTGATAGCACACCTTGTGAATTACCCGTACACATGGTGTCTGGTGGCAAATTTATATTTTTGAAAACGATTATTTCAAAAAGTAATAAACGTCGCGGAGGCAGGGTGGCGCCGTTGGAATTATCGATTGTGCGGACTTGTCAGTCACGATGTCACAGTGGGCGCGTGAGCATCGCGCGTTCGCTGTGGAGACATTTTTTAGAGTGAATCATTACTCTACGTAATTGCTCGTCGACAATTTTGTTCAAAGTTCGATATTCGGCGAATACGTGATGGACCGAGTGTAAATTTAATTCGTTCGTGGGTGCAGAGATTCTGCGCAACTGCTTCAGCTATGAATGTCCGACGGCCAGGGTCCAGTCGATCTTCAAGGACTCCCGAAAACATTGAACTGGTTTCAAAGCAGTTTACGTGAAAATCCGCGACTTTCAATACGGAAAAGAGCAGCCTCACTGCTGCTTCCAAGAGTGATTATGAATGAAATTTAAAAAAAGGATCTGAAGTTCCATCCTTTCAAAATTCAAATCGTTCAAGAACTGAAAGAAAGTGACTTTGATTTACGCAAAAATTTTTGTGAAACGATATTGCATCGTTTTTGCACTGTAAATCCCATTTTTTGGAGCGAAGAGGCACATTTTCTCTTAAACGGCCACGATAACAAACAAAACTGCCGTTACTGGTCTCCAAGAACCGGCAGCCTTCTATTGAAACATCAAAAACCTTTGCATAATTGGACCTTTTTTTTAATTCTCGAGGCCAAGCGACGAATGTCAACGGTGAAAATTGATTACGGAATTCTTTTTGCCAAACCTGCCAGCTTATCCACAATCCATAAGTTTACAGACAAGTGCAAAAAGGTCAAAGCTAACGAAGGAAAATGCTTTAAATAAATTTATTTTGTCCCAATGTTTTACAACTAACGCCTCAAATTGGCCAAACCCCCCATATTTTTATGTAATAGACTAATAAAAATATAAATTTTCACAATTCTTTTCAAATCGGTGTTAAAAAATAATTTAATTTAGTGCTCTTCATGCAAATATTTTTTTCCAAAATTTATTTCTTTATTCTAATCTAACATGCATTTCCTACTGTTTTAAATAACTAAATAATAGTATAACCCATTAAGAGGCAGCAGCAAAAAAGCAGTCCAGTAAATAGTTGTTTTTAGCGAATTAGAAAAAATGTATTGTTTTTGTTTTTTAGTAATTTAAAACTAAAAAGATTTAAATTTTTTTTTTTTTTTTTAATAAAAAAAAACTATTATTAGTCTAACCATAAACATTTAATTCCGTAGTATAAGTTTGTAAACCAGCACGATTTCGGGCCAGACATGTATAATTCCCGGCATGATGATCATCTACCGAATCTATAGTCAAGACACTAGTACGTTTATTAACCATCATTGTGGTTACACCCAAAACATTCTCTTCAACATCTTGATCGTTTAAGAGCCAAGATATATTCAAAGGTAAATCACCAATCGATGCGGAACAATAGAGAGTCAAATATTGGCCCGTTTGAGCAGGACCCTCTTCAAAGGTAAAAGGTCTAATGCGGGGTAAAACTAAAAAGTGATGGGATTAATTAATTTCAAAATATAAAAAAAAAATTATTTTTAAATTTAATATAAAAAGAAAAAAAAAACTTTATTTTATTAGCAAAAAAAAAAAGTACCTATAACTTTTAATTGTGTAGTAAAACTAGCCTTGCCGGCCTTATTCGAACCCTGACAAGTGTAATTGCCCGCATTTTTGGCACTAACACTTTCTATGGTTAAAACACTACTACGTCTACCCAGTTTCGAGATTAAAATATCTTGATTGTCTTCATTTATTAAAGGTTGTTTATTAAAAGTCCATAAAATATTTAAGGGCAAATCGCCCTCCGTTATGGTACATTGATAGGTTATATATTGACCTAAATGAACAGCTTCAGCACTGCCCGATGAAAAGGGAGAGATTTTGGGGGGTACTTTTTTGTAAAAAAAAATAAAACAAAAAACGAAAGTTAAGATAACCTGTTTTTAAATAAATAAAAACTTGATAAAGAAAATAAATATTAACAAATATATTTATATTCTATTAATTTATTAACCATTAACTACTAATTCCGCTGTATACTCCGAAGTCTGGGCCATATTTTTAGCTATGCAGGTATAATTGCCCGCATTATGGCCAATTACCGAGTCAATGGTCAAAACATTGACTTTTTTACCGATTCTCGAAGTTGTAGCACCCAGATAGTCATTTAAGGCATAGCCATTAAACAGCCAGTTTATATCAACCGGTAAATCACCTTTGGATATGGTACATTGTACCGTTACCGAATCACCAAAATTGGCCGGTTCATCGCCAAAATCAAATGGTGTTATTTTAGGGGGAACTATTGAAAGGAGATTTTAAAAGGGACAAAAACAAAAAAAAAAGAATAACATAATATTAAACAATTATAAACAATTTTTTTCTATTAAACTTAATATTATTAAAAATCCACCATTAACATGTAAATCCGCTGTATGATTAGCTTTGCCCGCTCTATTCTTCGCCATACAAGTGTACACACCCACATGACCGGCATGTACTGCATCAATGGTTAAAACACTGGCCCGTTTGCCACTTTTTAATATCGTTATGCCGGTGCCAAACGGCTGCATGGTCACATTGTTGTGCAGCCAAGTTATATTGACTGGCATATCGCCGGATGAAATTAAACAATTAACCGAAACCGAATCTTCGAAATTTGTAGGTTCTACGCCAAAATCGAAGGGTACCACTTTGGGGGGTACTAAGCACAAATAAAAGAAGAATAAGAGGAGTAATCGAATTTATTAACAAAAAAATATCTGTTATATTAAACCTAAACCTAAAAATTTTCTTAACTAACGGAGAGCTCTGTTTTACAGACTCATTATAATAGCAATAAAGATCGATTTTTTAAGAAATCAAAGAATATTTTCCGAGAAGTTACTGCGTATAATGTAATCGCTTGAAATCCTCAGTCATCGCAATTTAAGAAGTCGGGGTAAAATTTTGATCAGAGAGCAAATTATGGCATTTAATTTTAACCGAAATTGTAATACAATTCAAATGAAAATTTCAATGGATATCGCATGTCCCCTGATTAAAGGGATAATAACTCTTTGACTCTAACTCTGAAGTTAGTCTTTGAAATTTATAATTTTAGAATATGGACCTGGTATTTTTGTGTATAATCAGATAAAATGATACACTCGCGCCTTGTTTAGGAGCTGGCATTTGTCGAATAGCAACAGCACCTAGGGATGATTAAGCCTTGCATCTAGTGCCCTCCATAAGTGGAAAGCTCTCCTGGTGATTCTTAGCATCCCTTCCCGCGGTTTTGGACATAAACCACAGCCACTACATGATTCCCGAAAGTCTGTCGTCATCAAAAAAGTTGCTCTTCATTGAATCCTTTTGTGAGTTTGCGTCATTGAAAAGGCATTCTACCATCGGAAGGTCAACAATTGTCTGCAATACAATCTGCCGTCAGAAAAGCAACGCTTCCGCAAAAAAAGTCTTCCAGAAAGGCAGAAAGCATTTCTCGCAAGAAGCATACTAAAGGAGGCCTCAACCAATAGTCAGACCGGTGCCGTGTCAGCGGGGGCTACTGACTCCCGTCGCACCACAGTTAAATACTTTGGTGAAACTTCGAACTGAAGAAATCCGAAATGGTGGTAAATGTCACTTCTGCTTTGGCATTTACAAAGTAAACTGATACAAAATACCAGGGCTGTGGAGTCGGAGTTGAGATGTTTGTGCCGGAGTCGGAGTCGATGTGCCCCCAATAACTAGCGACTCCGGCTCCAAAAATTGTAGACATTTTCTAATATTTCCCAAAAAACGTACTGCATTATAAAAAAGAGTTTAAAGTCAAATAAGAACTAGTCTTATATAAATTTAGCATCATGGTTAGAGTAGGAGTAGGAAAAGGAGCTGGAGTAGAAGTAGGAGTAGTAGTAGGAGTAGGAGCAGGAGTAGAAGTAGGAGTAGGAGTCGGACTTAAACAATTTCAGCAGTTGCAGTCGGAGTTAGAACTATTTTTTGACGACTCCACAGCCCTGCAAAATACACGTCAATCAAAAATAGAGCGATAGGCTCCTCAAGAACTCGGAATAATTGTGACGATTTGTTTTTGCGAAACTTTTTATCGAAAGTTATCTTGGCCCATTTCCGTCTCTGTTTCTGGAGCACCGAAAATCAGCGTATTGCACTCAAAGAGCCAGCACACCCGCTCAAAGTTACTGTATGGTGTGGTGTTTACACTAACTTTTTCAAAAAGGTCGCGGGCCAAGCAAATGACTATTCAATGACTTTCCCAACTGGATGAATTGAGATTGGAGAACATATGACTTAAACAGCCGAACTTCTGAGGGCTGCATTTTCGGGTCGCCTTATCTCACGTTTATTGAATTTCACTGGCAGCCAAGATCCCCCAATTTAACCCTTCTAGACTTAATTTTGTGTGGGACTTCTTCAAATCACGAGTCTATGTCGAGAAATCTTAGACACTTGAAGTCCTCAAGGAGAATATCCGAAAGGAATTCAGAAACCTATCGCCGGAAGTTGTAATGGTGATGAACAAATGCCATAAATCGGGCTAACCAGCTAATTGGTGGATGTCATTTTTTCTACTAAATTAAAAAAAAAACAATTGACATCAAATAAACACAATCCTAAAGCAAATCTTAAGTTTTTTATTTATTAAATTGCAGTCATAGAACATTGGGCGACATCTTTTGCGCCACCTTTAATATATATATCAACCAGTGCAGTAGCTTTAATTTGGATTTAAAAATTGTATCTCTAAAGCAATACCCAGTTTAAAAAGAAGCTTAACCCCACTACGGATCAGCACCTAAAAATTTGTAAAAATTAGACATTGAAGAGATTTCATTTACGCTTGAGTTGGTTGAAATGTGTACATTTTCTAAAGACCCCAAAACAATTTACAGACCTAATTTAGACCTTAATGGCCTTTCCCCACTTGTCAACATCTAACATCAACCATCAATTTGCGAAGATGTTGAAATTTTCCCATAAGAAATACATTTAACTAAAAATTATCATATTTACAAGATGTTCCTCTCATTGTACTCCATTACACATCTTCCGATTATTGTAGTGTCATCACTAGAAAAGTGGCAATAAATTATATTACTATTATGACGTCACTGACAAAATAGCATTTCTTTTGAAAGTAGCGTTACCATTTGTCAAGCTTTTCGTTTTTGCAAATCTTTTGTTGCAAATTTTTTTTTTTATATTATTAAACAAAATGAATTCCAAATAAATTTTGGTGTTTTCTTTTAAAATTTTGGTTTTTGTTGAAAAAAAGTATTTAAAAAAAAAAAAATAAAAGTTTCGTTTTCAGAAATGGTGACATTTTTTAATTGACAGTAGATGTTAGATGTTTCAAGTGTGAACGCATTTTTACATTTTCAACATCTTCCATGCGTTTCTCCGAAATTTATGCTAGTGTACAAAAGGGTATAACACTTTGTTTATAATCTCAAACATTTCGATCTTAAAAATTAGAAATTGTTTTCCATAAATGACAGAATTATGAACACATTTTGATTAATATTATTTCCTACAAGTATTTTATTTAATTATTAATATTTAATTTATTTAATTTTATATATCGATTAAAAGCCTTTAAAAATTATATATCATTACAATAAGCTCATTACAATTGAAGCAGATAGAATATAATAATAAAAGCCAATTGCAAAAGCTACAAAAAATTTAAAGTTATTCCCCATTAAATGCAGTAAAATCGGTTAAATTTCTTATTTTAAATAAATGTATATAACAACGGAAATGTTAACATGCCAGCTTTCTAAAATAATAGAACATTTATATGTATATTGGTTAAGAAATCGCTTAACAATATGGAACATTCGGTACAACTAGCACAGGGTGGCGCAGAATGAGCTATATGATGTGAATTCATTAGATCTTTTTTACTTCTTTGTTTGAAATTAAGGCTACCCCTTCAACAGCAAAGCCCCATTGAGGAGGAGTTATTTGGCCACGAAATATTCATAAAGCCATCACGAATTACTTCATTACGTTTGAGAAGCCTCCTCCACAAGCTATCGACAACCTACACTTTCAAGTAGGAAGGCGAAGCTACCAATATCAGCTCCTTATAATAAGCTATTATAATGAGTTTTCGCTGGTACTCCACCACATTGCAAAGAGTAAGTGTTCAAACAGAATTTAGTCTTCAACTTCGGGCAAAAATCCTATAGCCCATAATTAAAACGTTGTCAGTAATTTTAAATTCTTCCTCATTTTATTGTTTTAATTTTATATTATCTTTTGTTTTTTATTTTCTGTTTACAAAATGTATGAAATTGTAAGAAAGTATGGAAGCATTGCTAGTAGAATAAGGCCCTAATCATGTAAAACGCCACGCAACGCCATAGAATTCCATTGAAAGCACAAACAATGTCATAAATATTTTGTAATTTTGTTGTTGCTTCCACAAGAAATTCACATGGCGTTTTAAGATTTCAAACGCTGCATAGCTTGTGGCGTTGAAAATTTTAAAACGGTACATGAATTTCTGTGGAAAGAAACAACAAAATTATAAAATAAGTATTATTGACATTATTTGTGCTTTCAATGTAATTCTATGGCGTTGCGTTGTCTATATGTGACAGCGCATAGGAAAGGGACCTAAGGGTAAAAAAAAATAAATTTTCACTTTTTTGATGTGGACAACATCTGCGTTTTTAAGGTTGACCAACACGTTCCTGACATCATGAGATGTGTCGCTTTAAAATGAGAGCAATACCAACACGCTCAGTGATGGTACACAAAAGATACACGTACTTAAATCTTTAAAATGGTTTTAAATGGTTTTTACCCTTAGGTCCCTTTCTCTATGCGCTGTCACATATTGAGAGCATTAGAAAAAACGTTCTCAACAAAAAAAAAAAAAAAAAAATTATTTCACGACAGCTTTCTAAGACAAATTTATATATCAAATTGTATGGAAACAGTGGTCTCGACGCAGTTCTGTGTGAACAGTAAGGCCTAATAAATCAGAGCAAGTTAACTCTTTTTTTGGTTTAAAATGTGTTTCAACCAACAAATCTATAAATTAGTAAACATAGAAACCATCTTTAAGCGAATAAAATTTCATTAAAATTATATATATTATACGAGTACATGGGACTAAATCATTGTCCAACTGTTGAGTTTAAACTACATATAAATTTAGTTTATTTCCACTAAACCAGCGTTTAAACCCTCACTGTTTTATTAGCCATAAGGCTGACAACGATTGGTTGATAGCGCATCCCGGAAACCATTAACGGTACAGTTATGCGCCGCAAACCATTAACCAACACGGACGAAACGTAGAACGCGGGAAGGCAAACAAACAGAGATGGCCTGGCCTGATTGCTTTTAAGAAATAATGACAATTTGGCGTGAGATGCTTTCTCGCCTAAAGTAAAGTAATTTTACGAATGTGTTTAACTTATTTATAATTATCTTCTTTTTTGTTTTTGTTTTTTGACATTTTGTGAAGAAGACTTCAAGCCGACATACTACCCGTAACGGCTTGACTATGCTATTCGTTTCCGTCCAAAATTAGGATGCAGATAACGACAAGCAAATCGATTTCCATTTAAATTATATTGCAATTTCGATCGATACCGAATTTGTCCCCAGATTTTATTTACGATTTGATAATAAGCGTTGATAGATTTGGAATATGGAGAACCCAAGCGACAATTAAATTCACTTAAGTGAAAAGTTTCGTTTGATGTATCGCCCGAAAGTAGAATTGGCCCATATTGTTTTTTTTTTTTTTTTTTTTTTTTTTTTTTTTTTTTTTTTTTTTTGGAAATCTCATTGGAGTTTCAATCTCTATCGGAGGGTGGTGCATATTTTTTATTTATTGACATATTCGTAAACTTATCACCAAGAACTTTGTCTATTCACAAATTTTGTTAAAAAAAAGTTTCGAGGTATCTCTTCTTTTCCCCATTGCACTGTTCTTCTCAACGTCATTTAAGGACGCCCTTTTTTGCATGAGCCTTGCGGGTACTATGATGAAACTGCAAGGGCATATTGGACGATGTTAGAAAAAAAAAATTTTGTTATTCCAGCTGTGGAAAACCATCGATGCAAAACCATGTGGTTTCGACAATATCGGGCCAGTGCACATAAGTCAGATGCTTCAATGACTTTGGTAAGGCACTAATTTAGCGAATGCATTATTTCACAGAAAAAAATGGTGCCCCAATTAAAGCATTAATCAAACATAAAATCAGTTTTAATTAAAAATTTTATCAAGTAAATAAAACGTTTAATCAAGTGTACTAAAAGTTTAATCAAGTGAATTAAAAGTTAAATTGATACTATTAAATTGCACCAGTAAACATATTAATAGTAATAATTAAACGTTAAGTTCACGTGATTTAACGTTTAATTCACTTGATTAAACGTTTAATTTACTTGATTAAACGTTTAATTCACTTGATTAAATTTTTAATTAAAAATGACTTTTTTTTTGATTACTGCTTTAATTGGCGCAAAATGTTTTTCTGTGTTCGCGCACAAGCGATTTTATCGTTTTTAACAGCTCCTCACAGTTTTCTTTGGGAATATTAAAAAGAAAACAGTGTATATTACTTAACTAAAAACCGTTCCTTAAACAAAAACTAACATTCGAAATGAAATCATGGCCACAATATCCGAAATTTTGGGAAAAGTTATTAAAAATATGTTAAAATGGTGTACGCACGTGCGAAGTAGAACATGTCTACAACTTACAGGATATCGTTTTTCTAAGCTCATTTTGCGCCCCTGTATTCTTTCAAACTTTTAATAGAAAGTGAGAGGTAATTGACTTTCTCAAACGTTATATGTATTTGATCGCACTAATCGACGTTTAAAAACATTTTTATAATCGGTGATTTTTTTTAACTGTTTGGTTTTTGAAAATTGAAAAAGAAGAACCCGGAAAATTTGTAGAAGTGAATGAAATAATTAATTGTGGTGATAAATGAATATCGGGCATTTGCTGTTTTAAAGATTATTTTATGTTAATGTTGCACGGGCCTACGTAGTAGGCTGTGCATACATGAGTTTCGATTTAGGCATACTTTGTCCAGTATTTCGACCGGTCGTTCGAATGGCAGCTGAAATGTTGTCTTCCAGGGCTGGTCTTGTACAGGTTGGACCCTGTAAACGAGACACTTCACGTATCCCTGCAAAAAAATAGTTAAGTGGGGTCAAATCACATGATTTTGGCGGCCAATGGACAACAGCTTGAAAAGGTGGATCGATTTTGAATACCAAAAAATGGACGTAATTTACGAAATACATTTCTCAAACATTTCGATAATTAAATTCAATTTCGAATAATTAAATTCAATGATTTGCAAGAGCTTTTCGGGTTTTAGTCTATTTATGTTGAAATGACAAACCATAATGAACTTTTTTTGCATTTCCACATGTCACTATTTTATTTTTTTTACACTGAAAAAATGTGCACTGAAACCCCATTTTTTTCAGTATACTTTGGCAAATTACCATGGAAAGACTTGCACCAGAACAACTTACAAATCATGAAACTTTATTCCCAAAATTCATGCTTTGTTGGCCAAACTTATAGAGCTCTTCGTCAAGTTTACGATAAGGATAATTTCTACCTTCACGGGTTCAAGCTGAGTTGTCGTTTTGGAGCCATGAGACCTCATCACACTCTTTAGACTGCATTACATCCAGAAAAAATCACTGTACGGTGCGGCCGATGGCGTCATCGACCCATGCTAGGCAACCGCTATATGCAAATGTTTCGTGATTTGTTTTATTCCTCAAGGCATTGCAAGTCATTTGGAGAGGAATTGGTTCCAATGAGAAATGGTTCCAATGATCGCGTGGAACCTTCACTTTGATGAGCCAAACGTTTGGTAACCAAATTATCTCAAGCATGTGATTTGACATCCTTGGACTACTTTTTATGGGGGTATTTTTAATTTCTACCAGCCAGCAAAGATTTATCATTTAGAAGTTAACATTGACTCACTTTTGAGGAAATAAGATGGGGTATGCTCGAAAAAGTGGTGCGAAATTGGACCGGCAGGATGGCGTTCAGAAGGCGCAGTCATAGAGATCATATGCCGGAAATTATTTTTAAACATTAAAGTCCATGAAATTTGTGAGCTAATAAAGCCAACATTTTGGCAATACCATTGAATCTGTTGTGTTTTATTACAAAAAAAGTTCTAATAAAAAGCACCACTAAAGAGTGCTTTACGTTCTCCCACAAGTCTTAAGCTTCGTATAGACGGTGGCCAGATGATACAATATTGTAAGCAGGCGTTGCCAATAGAAATATTTTTCTGACAATGGTGCCACTGTCAGAGGCATTAATTTTACACGTCTGCCAAATACAAATGAGCTTACAATGTTCACACAGTAGCAAGACATTTTTAGTAAATTTTAATACAATTTAAGCAACGCTGTTTACCAATATTGGAAGATCTGACCACAGCTTTAGGTATTTGAACGAAAATACAACCCTGTCATGATAAGTTGGTATTGTATTTTGAAAAATTTCAAACAATAATTAAATAAGAGTAGCAATTTCGTCAAAATACTTAAGATTTGTGTGATAGTGTAAAACGGCCTTAACCAGTCTTTACGCCGTCCTTTATAATGCCTTTAATATTCTTAAGGATTTTTAACCAGATTTTATAAATTTAACCGATTTTTTTTATAAGAATAACTTTAAAAAAATTCAACTAAAAACTTTAAGCTTTATTTAAATAATCATGCATATTTTTGTTTTTACTAATTTTTTGTGGTGTTATTAAAAATTGTTGCCATATTTTTTTAAGGAATCCTTTTTTTTAAAGGACGGGGACTTAAGAAAACAAAATTTAACAAGAACTTTAAAAAAAAAAAAAAATAATAATTAATATTTTTTTTTTTATCATTCACCATTAACTACCAATTGTGCTGTATAACTCGAGGAAGCCCATAAATTACGAGCTTTACAGGTATAATTTCCCACATGACGAGCATTGACGGCATCGATCATTAAAACACTTAAACGTTTGCCCATTTTTGAAACGGTTATACCCGAATACGAATTAATGGGACTTTCATTAAAAAGCCATTCAATATCTAAAGGCAAATCACCCGATGATACTAAACAATTAACCGAAACCGAGTCCTCAAAATTGGCGGGGAATTGACCAAAGTCGAAATGGGCTATTTTGGGAGCAACTAAAAAGTTTAAATAATAATAATAATAAAAATATATTTTTAATTGAAATATTTAAAAATGAATAGTAAGATTTCTTTTAGTTTATTAACCATTAACTATTAATTCAGCTGTATAATTAACCGCGGCCGCATGATTCTTAGCTTTACAGCTGTAAAGACCTGCATGACGAGCATGCACATTGTCTATGGTCAAAATGCTGGTACGTTTACCACCTTTAACTACAGTTATACCGGAATACGAACTAATGCCGTAATCATTAAATAACCATTCTATATCTATTGGCTGATCACCGGAGGATATAAGACAGGTTATGGATACTGAATCCTCAACATTGGCCGGTTCTTCGCCAAAATCAAAAGGTACAATTTTTGGGGGGACTTAAATGGGATGGAAAATTATATGAAAAAAAAATTAATTAATTTTTAATACTTTAACAAACATTAAAAACGGTTATATTATTTTTAAAAAGAAAAACTACCATTAACAACTAATTCAGCGGTATAATTAACAGCAGCAGCATGATTTTTTGCCTTGCACGTATACAGGCCCGCATGATGGGCCTTAACACTATCGATAGTTAAAATACTAGTACGTTTGCCTCCCTTTATCACTGTTATACCCGAATAAGAACTAATGCCATAATCATTAAATAGCCATTCTATATCTATAGGCTGATCACCCAGAGATATAATACAAGTAATCGAAACAGTTTCCTCAAAATTCGCTGGTTCTTCGCCAAACACAAAGGGAGTAATTTTGGGAGGTACTTAAAAGGGTTAATAGATAAAATAAAAATAAAACTTTTTAAGCAAAATTTTTCAAATTCTATATTGATTATATTATTATTAATTAAAAAACTACCATTAACAATTAGTTCAGCTGTATAATTAACAGCAGCCGCATAATTTTTCGCCTTGCAGGTATATTTACCGGCATGATGGGCCTTAACATTTTCTATGGTCAACAAACTGGTGCGTTTGCCGCCCTTCATAACACTAATACCCGAATAGGAACTAATGCCGTAATCGTTAAACAACCATTCTATATCTATAGGCTGATCACCCAGAGATATAATACAAGTAATCGAAACAGTTTCCTCAAAGTTGGCCGGTTCATCGCCAAAATCGAAAGGAGTGATTTTGGGAGGGACTTTTTTTAAACAAAAATATTTATAAAAAAAAAAATACAATATTATTGTAAAAGATTTAAATTTAAAAAACTAAAATATAATAAAAATTATATTAAAATCTTAAAACTACCATTAACTATCAATTCAACGGTATAATTTATAGCGGCAGCATGATTTTTGGCCTTGCAAGTATAAAAGCCCGCATGACGTCCCTGCACACTGTCAATGGTCAACATGCTACTACGTTTGCCTCCCTTAACTACCGTTATGCCCGAAAAAGAGCTAATGCCATATTCATTAAATAACCACTCAATGTCTATGGGCTGGTCTCCCGATGATATAATGCAGCTTATGGAAACGGTTTCTTCAAAATTGGCGGGCTCTTCGCCAAAATCGAAAGGAGTTATTTTGGGAGGTACTTTAAATTAAAAACATATAATAAAAGTAAAATAAATTTCTTTAGCAACAATAAAGTTAAAATTAATTTTAATTATCTAAATAAAGTTCATAACAAATTGTACCATTAACTATTAATTCAGTTGTATAATTATTGGCGGCAGCATGATTTTTAGCCTTGCAGGTATATTTGCCAGCATGATGGGCCTTAACATTATCAATGGTCAACATGCTGGTACGTTTGCCACCTTTCATAACCTGTATACCCGAATACGAACTTATACCATAATCATTAAACAACCATTCGATATCAATTGGCAAATCACCCGAAGATATTAAGCAAGTTATAGAAACCGAATCCTCAACGTTGGCCGGTTCTTCGCCAAAGTCGAAAGGAGTAATTTTGGGAGGAACTTAAAAGTTAAAAAAAAAAGAAAAGTACATTTTTAACTACTTAAACTAAAGAAAGATTTAATAGACATTAAACACCATTAACAATTAATTCCGCTGAATATTCTTCAAATCCTGCACGATTTTTGGCTTTGCAGGTATAATTTCCTGCATGGCCGGCATGTACGGAATCTATAGTCAATAAACTGGTACGTTTTCCACCTCTCATTACAGAAACACCATTGAATATATTAACGGCTTCATTATTAAATAACCACTCAATATCGATGGGCATATCACCGGAAGAGATTAAACAATTTATTGATACCGAATCTTCAAAATTTGCGGGAATATCACCAAAGTCAAAGGCCACTATTTTAGGTGGGGCTACAAAAATTTAATGTAAAACAAAAAATTTAATTCAAGTTAACAAAGTTTTTGTTTTATTTAAACAAATGTTTCGTTAATTCAGCAAAGGCTCTGTGCTTTATTTAATCCAAAAAAAAAAAATTTATTTTTATTAATAATTTTTTAGACTTGTTGTTATTGTCAAGCAAATTTAATATTTTTACAGTCTTAAATTATGTTCACACCCAAGGCGAATTCAACTACAGGTGGTGTCGATACTACAACAATCCAAAAACAACAGAAGAACAAAGGGTTTTTTGCACTGCATTGTTAGTGTTTACTGTCCAAAATGTCAACCATTCCTAGCAAAACACTAACAAATCAAAGCAAAGTAGCTCAAACTGTCAAAATCAGATGGCGTTTCGACACCACCTGTAGTTGAATTCGCCTTGGTTCACACCTGTGAAATACGTATTTGACTTCCTGCACGTAACCACTAGTTTTATTAAAAAATTATTTTCTTTTTCAAACCGTTTGGCTAAAAATAAAGATTGGTAAATCAATAGAATTTGTTGAAGATAAAGCTAAAGTTTGATCGCTTTTAATAACGCTTTTTTGGATTTTTTTGTCAAATATTTGTTAGATGTGAACATACCTTTAGTTATAAAAAATAAAACAGGTTTATGAAATGGAGTTTCTAAGAAAATTGTTATAATAAACCTCTTATAAACCTGTTTTATTTTTTATAACTAAAAGGTTTTATGGTAAATTTGGCTAAAAAAAATTTAAATCTGTTGTAATTTAAAATTCTATTACGATTCAGCTGGGAAAGTTTAAAATTCAGCTAAGCTAATTTCTTATAAAATCCATTCAGCTAACGTTTTTAACGGTTTTTAGATAATTTTGATTTTTTTATTCGATTTAGTTTTCCAAGATCAATTCAGCTAATAAAATGTTAAATTCAGCTACTATTTAAAAATATTTTTATGATTACCTTTATACAAATTGAGTTTTAAGCCTCGTACACAGTGCTAGCAACAATTTTGTTTTTTCTTCTATCTTATTTCTTCCCAAAGTATTTCATATATTTTCCTTTCATTTTTCGAACAAAAATGTAACTAAATTTTGTATGAAAATGTATATTAGGGGTATAACTTTTGAACAATTTTTTAAATTATCAAAAAATACCTATCCATGCCATATAGACCATGAAAATCTATGATGAAAAGTGGGGTCACTTTTTCGCGGGCGTTAAAAAAGTTCCCCCCCCCCCCCAAATCACTTTGAAGTTTAGTATTTGGATTTTTTTTGTTTATTAAAAAAAAAATATTGCAGAACAACACGCACTTTAACTTAAAGTTTATTTCCTTCAACAAAGATAATTTTTAGTATCTGAAGTTAATATATAGTACATGACTGTATGTATGGTATTTAAAAAATAAAAATTCAAATATTATTAATTTTTGGAAGCTTTTGGAAAAAACGGTTTGGGGGTTAGGTTTTTTATCCAAATTGATCTCAATAAACTGTTTTCTTGATATATACATCAGTGCCCACCCCGTCGTGATAGGTATTTTTTTTGGTTATACCCCTAATGTATATGTCGTTTATAATAATTTTATTTAGTTTTGAATGAAAATTTCAACAAAATGTTTTAAAAAAATAAGAATAAATACGTAATATTGTTGTGGGCAAAATTTGCAATCGGTTTCTTAATGGAAAATGTGTGCGGCTGTGAAAATTTTTTTTGCCCTATTATGAATACCAGTGAAAATGTTGCTGCCTATTGTGTAGGAGGCGTTAAAGACCAATTAAATTTTTTTTCATTCAGCTTTTTTTAAAAACCTTTTCAGCTAAGAAAAAAAGAAATGTTCTTCAATTCAGCTAACCTGTTATATTATGTATTTTTAATAAATAAATTTAACAAATAAACTTGAAAATTTCATTAATTCTTAAATGGTTTAACAATATTTTTTAGCTGAATCATAGGAAAGAGATTTCTTTAGCATTAATGCAACTAAAAATTTTTAATTTGTTTATATTGCTTTACACTTTTAATACAAATTCTAAAGATTTTGTGAGCTAGAGACAATTTTTTTATTTATTAATAAATCTAGCTAAATTAATTGTAAAATTTTAGATAGATAGATATGTAGAAGGCCATAATATTTTAATAGTCTAACTAATTTATGCTTGTCTAGCTGAATAGCCTAAAAACCCTTTAACAGCAACAAAATATTGTTTGCTACTACAATATCTTATATTTTTATTAATTCAGCAACAAAAAGTTATTTTAAATTATAGATTGTTTTGTATTGTAAAGCTAAAATTTGGGGTTTGTTAAGCTTTTTTACAAATTCAGCTAAGAAAGTTGTAAGTTTTCTGCTATTCAGCTAAGAAATTTTGAATTTTTATTAATTCAGCTAAGCTTTGTTTAAAATTAAAGAATGTTTTTTAGCTTTAAATTAAATTTTAGGACACTGTTAAGCTTTTTTACAAATTCAGCTAAGAAAGTTGTAAGTTTTCTGCTATTCAGCTAAGAAATTCTGAAGTTTTATTAATTCAGCTAAGCTTTGTTTAAAATTAAAGAATGTTTTTTAGCTTCAAATTAAATTTTAGGACACTGTTAAACTTGTTTACAAATTCAGCTAAGAAATTTTGAAATTTTGTGTTTTTAGTTTAAACCTTTTTAGAAATTCAACAAAACAAATTTAAATAATACAGAAAAGCATTAACAACCCTTTTGTAGTTGTAACATAAATTCAGCCGTCGATTTTTTAAACTTGTTGTTTTTGTTTAAACTCAGCTACGTTTTTAAGCCTTTTTTGTGTAAATTAAATTTGGAATAATAATAATAAAACCTTTAAACAAAAATAAAACAAATTTTATGTTCAGGATTTTTTAGGGCTGGAGGGATTAAAAACTAAAAACAAACTAAGACTTAATTTAAAAACTAAAAAGTTTTTTTTAAAGAAAATTACAAAATATAAACATTGTATTCATTTTCTACCATTAACAATTAATTCAGCTGTGTATTCAGCTGCATCAGCATCATTACGAGCCTTGCAAGTATAATTGCCAGCATGGCCACCATGTACCGAGTCTATAGTCAAAATACTGGCTTTTTTGCCACCCTTAACTATAGATACACCCGTATATGCATTAACGGGTTGACCATTAAATAGCCAATAAATATCCATGGGTAAATCACCCAAATATATTAAACAATTAACCGAAACAGATTCCTCAAAATTAACAGCGTGATTACCAAAATCAAAGGGAGCGATTTTAGGGGGGACTGGAAAGTAAATTGTTATTTAAAATAAAAATTAAAAAGAGAAAAATCTTAAACCAAAATATAAAGAAGTTAATTAGATATGCTGAAAAAAAAACACAAAACTACCATTAACTATTAATTCAGCAGTATGATTAACCGATGTAGCCTTATTGGAGGCCATACAAGTATAATTGCCAGCGTGATGAGCTCTCACTATATCTATCGAGAGAGCATTGATTTTTTTGCCCAACTTTGCCATTGACACATCATAAACATCGTCAGATATTTTACGACCATTGAATAGCCAAGCAAATGTTACCGGAAAATCACCCGATGTCACCAAACATTGAACACTAGCCGATTCACCAAAATTGGCTGGCTCATCACCAAAATCAAAATACGCTATTTTTGGGGGTACTATAAGGATCTCGTTTTTAGGAGGAGGTTAGGGAGTTTAATTAACCAAAAAGGGAAAAGAAATAAAAGAAAAAAGATTTAGCTTAATATAAAAACACACCATTGACTTTTAATTCAGCTGTATAATTAACATGACCAGCTTGATTTTCAGCCACACAAGAATAATTTCCCATGTGCTTGGCAGCCACCGATTCTATAGTTAATTCTAAAATACGTTTGCCACGTTTGGTAGTATAGATCTCGAGGTATTCATCAAAAGGTTTGTCATTTAATAGCCAGGTTATATTGACGGGCATGTCGCCGCCAGTTACTATACACTGGATATTGATAAATTCACCATAACTCATGGGTTCATCACCAAAAGTAAATTGATTCATTTTGGGTGGCACTAAAGTAAGAGATTTTTTAGAGATTTAGATTTAGCCTTTATGATTTGATTTGCCGAGTGACTTTTTTTCTTGGAGATACAACCATGACGTTGAATTTTGTATGCGGAGCTTGCTGAAGGTCTTATTTACTCTTTATACCTCTATTCAACCTTCGCCTGCAAAAATTCAAAGACATGCCTGTGTTCTGTAGCAAAAAAGTCATAATAAAAATCCAGTATTTCGAAATCAAAGAAAAAACTGCAGCTGAATTGTATTTTCAGCAATTCAGCTAACGGTTTTTATTCTAAAGTGCATTTCCAAGAATGTTTTTTCTTACATTATCATTAGTTTTGACAAGATTTTTTAATCAGATGTGTGCTTTATACTTTTAATGCGAATTATTTATTTACCTTAACCTTTGAAAAGAATTCAGCTAGGAAAATGTGAATTTTTCTTTGTTTCAGCTAACATTTGTTTACACGTTTGTAAATGAAAAATATAATATGTCAATCAATTTTAGTTTAAAATTGAAGATTATACCAAAATTCAACAAAGTTTTTATGCATCCAACTAAATACATATAAAGTTTCTTAAAACCTTACATAAATTCAGCTAAGAAAATTTTTAAGTTTTCTTTAATTTAACTGACAATTAAAAACTTTTATTAAAATTCAGCTAAACAAATTTTAATATTTTCATAATCCAGCAAAGTTTTTATACATACAACTAATTATTAAGTTTTTTACTAAAATTTAATACTTTCTTAAAACCTTACACAGATTCAGCTAAGAAAATTTTTAAGTTTTCTATAATTCAGCTGATAATTTAAAAGTTTTGTTGAAATTCAGCTTAACAAATTTTAATATTTTCATAATTCAGCAAAGTTTTTATACATACAACTAATTATAAAGTTTTTTTTTTACCAAAATTTAAGTTTTCTATAATTCAGCTGATAATTTAAAAGTTTTGTTGAAATTCAGCTAAACAAATTTTAATATTTTCATTATCCAGCAAAGTTTTTATACATACAACTATTTAAAAAGGTTTTTTACTAAAATTTAACATCTTCTTAAAACCTTACTTAGATTCAGCTAAGAAAATGTTTAAGTTTTCTGTAATTCAGCTGATAATTTACAAGTTTTATTGAAATTCAGCTAAACAAATTTTAATATTTTCATTATCCAGCAAAGTTTTTATACATACAACTATTTAAAAAGGTTTTTTACTAAAATTTAACATCTTCTTAAAACCTTACATAAATTCAGCTAAGAAAATTTTTAAGTTTTCTTTAATTTAACTGACAATTAAAAACTTTTATTAAAATTCAGCTAAACAAATTTTAATATTTTCATAATTCAGCAAAGTTGTTATACATATAACTAATTATAAAGTTTTTTACTAAAATTTAATAGCTTCTTAAAACCTAACAAAAATTTAGCGAAGAAAATGTTTAAGTTTTCTATAATTTAACTGATAATGAGACACTTTTATTGAAATTCAGCTAAACAAATTTAAAATTTTTAACTAAATAATTGGAAAGAACCTAAATATTTTAATATTTAGAAGTATTCAAATTTTCATTTTTTTTTTAATTAAGCGAATAGTAAACATAATTTTTTATATAAAAAAATCTTGGTTTTGTTAAATATATTACACATTCAGCTAAATTCTATTTTATTTTCTTCATTTCACTTAGAAGTATAATGCCTAAGACGATTAAATTACATTTTAGAATATTCTTAAGTAGCGCATAATGCAAAATTAATGCTATTACTAATTCAGCTAACTTTTTTGTAACTCAACACCCTGAATTAATAATTTTTCTTTGATTTGAATAATTTTGCTTTTAAAATTATTGCTGATTTTGGCTTTAATGTCATTAAGCTTTAGTTTTCTTTTAGTATTAAACTACAACATACAAAAAATTGGTTAAAACTTAAAAGAGCTGTGCTGAAAGCTTAAAAAAGCACTTAAACTCAATTTTTTTCTGATTTTTTATAACGTGCAGACCAGTTTCTGTTCTTAATTTATTTTATTTTGTTTAAAAATTTTTTTCTGACCTGCTTGTTAATATAAATTAGCTAAAATTTTCTTTAATAATTTCACTTTAACTTTTAAGAAGAGTTGGAAAAAGCTAAGAAAAGCTTGGCCAAAAAGTGTATATAACAATTTACCTGAGAAAATCATTGCTGCTTGGCCTTTCAATATAATTCAGCAAGAGTTTTCCAGCTCTGCTTTTCAATATAATTAAGTTAAGGTTTTCTTTAAGTATTTACAAATAATGAGTAAAAGCTTAAGAAAGCTTTGCGATATATTTCTCAAAATAATTCAGCACATCAAGTTTTATTTTCTAGGTCTGCTTTTCACTATAGTTCAGTTAATTTTCATTTTTAGTATTTGACCATGAGTTGTTAAGGGGTCTGTACACGGTCAAACATTTCTCATCAAGCGCTATGGTAGAATGAGCGAAAATGTTTTTGTATGTGTGAGGCCGACGATGCTGGATGGGAAATCAAAAAAATTAGATATGAGGGCGAATATTACGTCCAGCACACGTACACGACTGAATTCGCCGGCATGACAAGCAATTTGGCCGTGTGCAGACCCTTTTAAAAGAATTAGCTAAATAATAAATAAAAAAGCTTTGCTGAAACGTTTTAAAGGCAATTAAGCTAAGAATTTCTATATTTTACTATTATTTTTATTTAGAAAGCTTAAGTTTCTTTAAAAGATATCGCTTTTTAATTATATTTTTTATTTCACTAAGATATTTGGATAGTTTGGGAATGTTATCAAAATTAATAGAAACTTTTGAAATAATAAAAAATTATATTTAAATTTATAAAAATTTGTATAAACAAAAATAAAAAACATCACACACCATTTACTTTTAATTCCGCCGTATAATTAACACGTCCAGCTTTATTTTCCGCTATACATGAATAATTTCCTGCATGTTTTGCGGCCACCGATTCTATGGTCAATTCATTTATACGTTTACCCCTTTTTGTGGTATAGATTTCCAAATAATCCTCGAATGGTTTCCCATTCAAAATCCAAGAGATATTTACTGGCAAATCCCCACCCGATATAATACATTGGACATTTATAAATTCACCATAACTCATGGGTTCATCGTTGCCAAACGAGAAATAATTGATTTTGGGAGGCACTAAGTTGGAAAAATTATTTTCAGTATAATTAAATTGTCGAGAATGAGGTCTTATTTTTCATAAAATATTAATTAAATTCTTATATCATAAAAAATATTTTTGACTAATAAAAAATTCATTTCATAAACCTGCAATAAACCTAATATATTTTTTATGAATATGCGGGTTGACATTTCAAAAGATAGTTTTCACCTAATGCATACTTAGAACAAACTCCAGCACTTAAACACTTCTAATAACATCCAAATAATCAAAATTCAGCTTTAAATCATGAATAGTGTTTGATAAGGACTCCTAAGGGAACTTTGGATAGTTTTAACAAAAAAAAAAAAAAAAATTAATTAATATTGCAAAAAAATAACTCAAACCACAACTTTTTTTAATAAAAATTTTTCAAATTCAAAACCATAACTAACCATTTACCACCAATTCAGCTGAATGTTCAGTTCGACCAGCTGCGTTGGTAGCAATGCAGGTATATATGCCAGCATGTTTGGCCTCAATGGCATCGATCATTAGATTATTAATACGTTTACCACGTCTTTCAGTTAAAATATCCAAATCCGGCATTAAAGGATGCCTATTTAAAGTCCACATTACCGAGACCGGTAAATCACCACCAGATATAGTACAATGTACCGATACCGGTTCGCCAAAGTTTAAAGGTTCGTCACCAAATGAAAATGGGGTAATTTTGGGGGGAACTTTTGTACAGGGGCCAAAATGACAAAAGGAAGGGCAAAAGGGGAATAAAAGAAACAAACAAAAGAAAAAACAAAATAATAAATTAATATTTTTAGTATAAAAAATAAAACAAACCATTAACTATTAAACGGGCATAATGTTCGGTTAGTCCCGCTTTATTTTCAGCCCGACAAGAATAATTGCCAGCATGGTGAGCTGCCACCGATTCTATAGTTAAGACATTTACTCTTTTGCCAATGCGTGCTAATGATATATCATGGAAACTATCTATTGGTTTGCTATTTAACAGCCAGGTCACATTTATGGGTAAATCACCACCCAAAATTGTGCATTGCACGGAAGCGGGTTCACCATAATTTAAGGGCTCTTCGCCAAAATCGAAAGGAGCGATTTTGGGAGCAACTTTTAAAGGAATAAATTAATTATAGCAAAATTTATTTAAAATCAATATATACAAGATTTTTCAGTTAATATTCAGCAAACTTATTCAGCTTAATTTCAATAATTGCAGAGCAAAATATTTATTTCGATAGTTAGAAAGAACAAAAAAGTCCCTATCAAGGGATTTAATTAAAAAATTTTAATTTCCAGAATCCCAACATTCAAAAACAATTTTTTTTTATAAAAATGTACTTTTAACGAATTTTTTTCTTAACAACCTTTTGAAAAGAGCTTTTTGAAAATGAATTATTCAGGTATGTGATGAAAATCGATTTTAAAAACGAAACGATTTGAAACCGAAAATTTCATATTAAATATCTTTTCAAATGGATTTTTATATATATTCCTTTTATTTTCGGTCTTTATCGCCTAAAATTTTATATTATATATGTTAACTGCAGTGTATTCTGAACAAAAATTTAAGACTTTAATTCAGAAATGGATTTTAAAGTCGCTCGAAATTCATCAAACCTTCTAAAAACGTTCGTTTTGAAATCGATCGATATCCATCACATACCTCATTATTTTGATTTTTAGAAAAAGTCCTTTAACGCGTACCTTTTTCGAAATATCACTTTAAAAATATACAAATTTGAAGACAACTCTTTAAATGATTTAAAAGATACTTGCGAAATCGTCCTATTTAGGTGACGATTTCGCAAGTTCATGTTCTAATACTCTTAAAACTGCCTTTTTTAGTTGGTAGGTAGGTAGAAAGTAGAGATGAGCGATATTTCTGTACCTGTGATTTAATCACTGTTACTAAAAATCACGAATCACAGTTGTGACCAAATTTGTCAAGTAACAGGTACTTTCTAAGTCGTTCTTTTTGTATTTTGTTACATATACAAATTTATGATATTTCACTGTTTGTGTGGGTAATAGCGTTTTTTGAATGAAATGTCGAATGATATTGCTGTTCCTTTCATTCTCTCTTCTATCTTATTAGAATTTTTTATGCCAAAATTTATTTGTTCAATTATGTATGTATATGAAAATAAACAGATTTGAAAGCTCTTACAATTTGTTGTTGTTTCTTTGTAAAGTGCTTACAAAAGCTCTTGCAAAAGCTCGCGCATTGTACATATAGCTTGGCCGCAATTGCTTTTAAAGAACAGAAAACTGATAAACCGTGATCACAATCACAGTTTAAAGGAGCAGTGATTTTTAAATCACATTCACTAATCATGATGATCTTGAAAAATCACGGGATCGCTCATCTCTAGTAGAAAGGCTGGTGTGAAGTTAAACTTCACAACCTCACCCAGAGCCCAGTGTATCAATTGTGCGCCTCTAGAAGTAAGTCAAAAATTAAAAAATTAGGAAATTAGAAGTAGTAAAAGAAAAGCACAAGATATAGTGGAAACTACCATAAAAGGAGTAGGAAAACAATCCTACTCAGCACAAAAGCACTACATACCCCCAATTCTTAGCTGCCTGTTATGCAGCCAGGTCATGCCGATAATAAATCCCATCAGATTCTCGAGCCCATAACCCGAGACATCACCCAATTCGCCCATGAACCTACTACCCAGCCATTTCAGCCTGCTCTTCTGGAACATTGGACAGTGACATAGAATACAATCAAATGCCCCAATCTCCTCTGTATCCTCGCACAACCTTTATAAATCCGATTAGTCAGATCTCAGTAACGCCGCTCTATCGTGCAGTGACCACTAATAATAATTATAATGTGTCTAGCACAGACCTTGCTCCTGCTTATTAGCGAACTAGAATCGGTCTTCCTGAGCACCAGTCATAACATCCATGATACTCTGCACTCCGTTCAATTCCTCCAGGACCGCTTAGTCCGATTGAAAATCCATTTCCTAAACTACACCAGATACGAGTCCAGTGCATGCTTGACTGCCTCCAAACTCCCATTTGAAGTAAACTCTTTTAAAAAAGTACTTAAAAGCTCTTCATAAAGAAAATTCTTGCAGCAAAAACCACCTTCAGAAGTTGTAATATAAAGTTGCTTAAAAAGTGCCGCTTTTAAAAAGTGTTCCCTTAAAAAGTTTCTATTCGGAAAGAGTACTTCTTTCTAAGAATTAAGAGAACGTCTCAGAAATGTATTTCTAAAAAGAAGCCCTTATCAAAAAAAAAGTTAGGTCCAAAGGGTAGCCGATAATAGGACGGCTCACTTGGGTCCTTATAGCGGTTCCCTCCTGAGTATTTACCAGATTATTCTCCAGACATCACTGCAGCCTCGAACCATTTTGAGTCCCCGCAGAAAAGAGAGATCGACATTGGTCTCACATTAGATAGACCATCCAAGCACGGCAATCCTGGTCTCCGAAAATACTTCATCCTAATAACCACGAGACCGGGTTGAAGTAAAACACAGTTTCCCTATCCTCCTCATCATGACAACTTTTGCAATAGTCAACCGGTGACCTGTAATAACCGACATCACCGTCCTTATCTAGTTCCTACCAATCCCAAGTAGCAAGCGAGTTTTCCCCGCGTCATAACCAGTCCATATCATCGTGCCATCTCTCTTGAGCCCTCCTGTACGACTCACGTTTAATGTTTCGCATTTTCATTTAGAGACATCTGGCTTTCCACAGGTGACTTTGATATCGTCCGTAAATATGTATATATCTCTCGATAAAACAAGCATCTACATATTAATTTAAAAAAAAAATATTCTGTACCTATTTGAAAGTAGTGAAGGGTGTGGGGATCATATTTCGCCTTTTGGTTTTACATCCTTCAATGCAAATCAGGTGTACGCATACCTGGGATGCGACAAACATTAAAAATAACTGGGCTCATGAAGTATTTTTGAATTCATGAGTCCGAGTTGCTTACCAGAGAATCTTGTTACCTGGTGCTACGGGAGTCAGTAGCCCCTGGTGACCGGGTTAGTATGCTTTTTGTCGGAAATGTTTCCT
Source organism: Pollenia amentaria (assembly GCA_943735925.1). Lineage (NCBI taxonomy): Eukaryota > Metazoa > Arthropoda > Insecta > Diptera > Polleniidae > Pollenia > Pollenia amentaria. The sequence continues at coordinate 28,269,298 of OX031010.1, forward strand.
GTCTATTAGGATAATTATATTTTCGGGAGTCTTGCCTTTCTGCTGAAAAGCTGCCCGGCACAATTGGGTGTATAACCGTTGGGCAAGGGGAGGGTTCTTTTTTGATGAAGGGATACTATCGAGGATCACGTAGTGGTTGTGTGGCTTATACCCAAGACCACCGGAAGGGGTGTGCGGAATCGTGAGGAGGGCTATCCACTTATGGAGGGCACAAGCTTAGAGGAAAAATGATCCCTAAGTGCTGTTGCTATTCGACGGAAGCTGCTGGATTTGTTATGTAACACCGGGGGTTAGATAACTCCAGTGCCTAAACAAAAGTCGAGTGTATAATTTTTGTCGGAGTATACATTCAAAATGGCTACCTTTGTGTGAAGTATCCATGAACACATGAAGGCATTTGGTAAACGCATAAATGGTCACTCCGAGGTTAATATTTACCATGAGATTAGGCCGTATCGTCGATACTCATGTAAATCTGTTACAATATTTTATATATATATATTTTTTTTTTTTTAGTAAAAGTGTATCATCTGCTTTAAAAGAAACAATTTTTTTTTAATTATCCTTTAAAAAAAAAGGAAAATTTTGTATTCAAAGAATTTTTTCTAAAATTAGTACCTTCAAGGAACTTTATCCTGAAAAAAAGTCCTTTTTTTAGATAAAAAAAATATTCCTTTTGAAAAAGGTTTTTGTATGAAAAGAATTACACTTTTTGCTTTTATTTACTTGAAAATTTAAATCCGTAAAGGTACGTACCTCTCTAAAACACTCTTAACATATTTATTTAAAATTAATAATTTTAAAAGGTATTATTTAAAAGAAAATTATTTAGAAAAGTATCCATTTTCAACAAAATATCTTAAAGTTCTTCAAAAACTTTAACTTTAAGAAACCCTGCTTTAAAATTATTACTGTCTCAAAAAAGTACCATTTATTTGAAGTACCCTTTTCAACCCATTTTTCGCCGAACGGTGATTATAATCGCCAGAACTCATACCCTCTTTTTTTTTGTCACAATGTGTTTTTGCTGTTAGTTACTTAAAATCTTATTTCGTTATTATATTGTCAGTTTACTTGGTGCGGCGAAAAATGGGTTAACGTTGTCTTTTATCTAAAAAAATCAAACAATTTCGTAGCCGTTAGAGACCAGAAACTTATTTTGGAGTGTTTTTTTTTTTTTTGTCATTTGTAGATTGGAACAAATTGCACCAACTCTGTTGTGAATGTCATTAGCCAAAGGGCATTTAAGTCTGGGTTGACACTATGAAAGTTTTCTTTGTGGAAGTCTGAAGTTATTGGTAAGAGGGGACGTGAATAGGCTATTGCTCTCACCCCTCTCACCCATAAACTCAGAGACTTTCTGAAAGAAAACTTTCAAAATGTGAACCAAGACTTAGTATTTTTGTGTTTAAAAGGACCATGTTGGGACAAATCATAACCAAAAACTAATGAAAGGAAATTATTTTTTTTCTTTTTTTTTTATTAATCTCAATAACATTCTGCACACCATTCACAATTAAAGTCGCCGTATACGACGCCTTTCCAGCCTCATTTTTTGCCACACAAGTATAATTTCCAGCATGATTTCCCGTAACACTTTCAATACCCAAAACATGGGTACGACGAGTAAATTTCGATGTAGCAATTTCTAAGTGGGCCGGTATATGATAACCATTGAAAAACCATTCAACACTTATGGGCCAATCACCAACCGATATGGTGCATTGCAAAGATGCCGGTTCACCAAAATTCATGGGTTCCTCACCAAATTGAAAAGGTGTTATGCGTGGTGGTACTAAGATCATTAAGTTTTAGATGGTTTGTTGTTAATAGAGGAAAGAATGAGAAGAAATGTTAAAAATGAAAGCGAATAGATATTTAGATTAGTAAAGAGTTTGAAGACTAAAAAAAACACATAGAAAAAACACTGAATTAGGTTAATTTTTTTTAACAGCCTTAATTGAAAAACACATTTTTTAGGTTAGAACTCTGTTATATTTTTTACAAAAAAAAGAAAATGTTTATATACCATTAACCGTTAAATTTGTACTGTAAGTGCTATAGCCGGCATTATTACTGGCTGTACATGTATAAGTTCCGGTATGAGCAGGAGTAGCATTCGGTATCGAGAGCATGCTAGATTTACTGCTTATACGACTTTTGCGCATGATCGGTTGTTCGGCACCAAAACGCAAATCGTCCGAATTACGTTCAAAACTCCAATGAATTCTAATCGGACGATCACCCTTTTGTATTTGACAGAATAAATCCACCGAATCACCAGTATTAATGATGTCGTCATAGGAAAAGGGTATTATTTGTGGTAGAACTAAAGTTTTAAAACAATTTCTCTTTATAATTAAGCTAAATAATAATAATAAAATCGAAATATTTTAAGCACAGAAACCTTTTTTAGACTAAGAGCCATTATTTCAACTTGGCGTTAGCTAAAGTTAGGATTAAGTTGACAGATAGTAGTGTGTTATCTGTCAAAAAAACGTCTGTTATCTGTCCGATGACAGCTAACGCGAAGTTTTAATAATGGCCATAAGTGACAATAATTAAACAAATACGAAATGTAAGAAAGAATATTTAAAAAAAAAAAATTCCGTTTAATTACCGCCAAGTCCAAAATAATCTTTTAGATTTTTGTTTTCAGTTTATGAATTCAGCCAGCCTTAAACAACTTTGTGGTGAAAAATTCCTTTTGAAAGTGTATTTGTGTAGGATAAGAAAATTATAGAGAAAAAAGCAAACTAAAAATGCAAAAATACCAAAAAAAAAAAAAGATTCTTCTTTATTTAAAAGTAATCACCATTTATAAACAATTCAGAGGTAAAAGAACTCTGGCCCGCCTTATTATTGGCCATACAAGTATAATTGCCCACATTGGCCGCCTTAACCGATTCTATAGTCAATAAACTTATGCGATCACCAATTTTACTCGTTAAAACACCCAAATGCGAGAATAATGGTAAATCATTGTGTAGCCAACGAATTTTAAGGGGCAAATCACCCTTGGCCACATGACAAGTCAATTGTACACTGTCACCTTCATTGGCCTCATTGTCAAAGCTAAAGGGATGTATGGAGGGAAGGACTTTTAAAGAAAAAAAAAGTTAAGAAAATAGTTAACTGAAATTTTTTTTTATTAAAACATTAACCAAAAAAAAAGAAAAAAAATCACATAAATTTTATCAAAACCATTTTAACCATTAACTTTAAGCTCTGCTTGATAAGAGCTTTCTCCTGCTTTATTCTTTGCACTACAAGTGTAAAAGCCTCGATGTTCGGCTGTTATATAGTCAATATTCAAAGTACTCGATTTCGAAGACATACGGCCGATGATTATCTCAGCATCACCGCTGCTTAAAGTTTGATTGTTAAGAGACCATTCGATTGTAATGGGTAAATCGCCTTTGGAAACAGAGCATTGTATCCCTACTGAATCTCCCGAGTTCGAGGCCTCTTCACCAAAAGAAAATGGTTTAATTTGGGGTGGTACTACCAAGGGGGGGTTTAAGGGAAAATAATAAAAGAAAAATCTGAATAAAAAACTCGTATTCAGCAAAAGTTTCTTTAAAAAAAAATTAAAATTTTTTATGAAACATTTTAAGAGTTCATTAAATTCAGGGCTGGTTTTTGTACCGGAGTCGAAGTACCCACAAAAACTCGCAACTCCGACTCCAAAATTTTTCGGCATAACAAATTTAAAAAAATTTTCTAAAATTTTCCAAAATAAACATTCTCCGAAATATTTAAAATATCGATTCGAAATTTTTACAGAATTATTTTCTTGCTATAGTTAACCATTTAAAAGGTACTACAGTAAAGAAAAAAAAAATCAAGTAAAATAAGGACCTCATATACGTTTAGATTAATGTAGAAGTAGGAGTTGGAGTCGGACTTAAAAACCTTCAGCGGTTGTAGTCGGAGTCGTAGTTAGAACTATTTTTGCCGACTCCACAGCCCTGATTTATTTAATGAAATAAAGAAAGATATCATGGCAAAACAAGTCATTTGTCCCCACATTTTTCTTACTCAGCTAACAAATGTTTGAATTCAGCTAAAGTTTTTATTTGTATCACCTTTTTTCTATTGAAACTTGATCGTATTTTGGTAATTCAGCAGGGATATTTTTTATTCAGCTTACTAATTTTTGTACTCATTTTGAAAATATTAAAACCATCTTCTCCATTTACAATTACAGCAGAATTTAAAGTCCAATAGATGTCTTAAGGTAAATTACCTAAGGGTACTATACAAACAACACTGGCCACTTCACCGCGATTTAATGGTTCCTCACCAAAACCAAAGGAACTTATTTGAGGAGGTACTGGGTGTAAAAGAAAATTAAGTGAATGTGGTTAATCTAAAAAAACGGAGATTTTAATAATTTAACTACGAAACATAATATTCTTCTGTTTAAGTTACCAATTCAGCAAATGGTTGATGAGTGATTTTTAATATATGTAAAAGTTCGGAACAATTAACTCTTTAAAATTTTATTTTTCTGTAACATTTGTTCAGTTCAGCTAAGCGAAATTTAATTCGGCAGACATAAAATTTAATTCAGCTTTAATTTTTATGTTTTATGTCTTTTTCTTACTCAGCTAACAAATTTTTGTATTCAGCTAAGGTTTTTATTTGTTTCACCTTTTTTCTATTGAAACTTAATCGTATTTTGGTAATTCAGCAGGGGTTTTTTTAATTCAGCTAACTAATTTTTGTACCCAGCTTCAGTTTTTTAAAAAATATTGTTTGGTGCAATGTTTCTTGTTAAAGGTTTTAAATTGATTACATTTATCTTAAAGTTAATAAATTTTGAATACTAAGCTGCAACATTTCTTATTCAGCTAACTTGTTTTTGTATTCAGCTATTGTTTTTAGGAAAATTTTGTATCTTGGCTAAATTTTTGTGTAAAAATTAAAAATGCAAAAATAAAAAACGTGTAGTTGAAAAAAAAACATTGATCATAATTTTTTTATTCAGCTAACTATTTTTTATATTCACCTGCACTTTTTATTTATAATTAAACTTTTATTTGTTATTCAGCTGCAGTACAGCCAACGTTTCTTTTTTATCAAATTTTGATTTTTTATCTCGTATTTATCTTATTCAGCCACATAATATTTCTATTCAGCTTTATTGCAAGGAATTCAGCTAGCTTAATTAATTATTTAGCAAGTTTATAATTATTATTAAATAATGCTAGTTGTTAGTCGAAGTTAAGCTCAATTTTGTTATTCAGCTATAAAAACTTGTATTCAGCAAAGTTATATGTTTCTCTAATTTTTTACTTTGAAGATTTTTTAAAAAATTTATATTAAGATAGTAAACCTGAGTACTCAGCAAACGTGTTTTAATCAAATCAATCCAAAACTTCTAAATATGAATTTAATTCTAAGCCATGAATGAAGCTTTTAAAAAACAATTTAGCTTCTCAGTTTCCTTTTAAAACAAAAAATATTGGAGGAAAAATTTAAATTATAACAAATAAAACCACAAAATTTAAATTCAGCTACTTTTTATAACACAAATCAATTCCACAGCGCTACCATTAACACTTAATTCCGCCATTTGTTCTGCACTACCAGCTGCATTTGTTGCAATACATTTGAATATGCCTCGATGTTGACCATTAATTGCATCAATACTTAGAGAACTTAATTTTGGCGACATTTTTATAATTCGTATGCCCGAGTGTTCATTTGTAATGGGTTGACCATTTAAAGTCCAGTGTAGTTGTAGTGGTAAATCACCCTTAACGACCATACACTGTACAGCAGTACTATCGCCATAATTGGAGGGTTCATCACCAAAAACGAATGGCATAACTTGGGGTGGTACTATGAGCAAATAATTTTTTTTAAAAAATAATTGTTTTTAAAAAAATCTAAGTTTTAAGGTAATTCAGCTAGGCTGAATTGCAAAATTATGAAAAAATTTTTAGAAATTAACTTAAAATTTGTTGCAGTTACCGATAATATAAGTATTCAGCTGCGAGAAGATAGATTTTTGTAAATATTTTAGGGATAAAATAAAAGTTTTTTAAAAAACCTATAAAGTTAAAGTTAAGTAGAGGTAATTCAGCTAGGCTGAATTGCAAAATTATGAAATTTTTTAGAAATAAAATTAAGATTTGTTACTGTTACCGATTAATAAAAGTATTCAGCTGCGAGAAGAGATTTTTGTAAATATTTTAGTGATAAATTAAAACTTTTTTTTAAAAAAACTATAATGTTAAAAGGTAAAGGCAATTCAGCTTAACTGAATTGCAAAATAATGAAAAGTTTTACAAATTTACATAAGTTTGGTTATTAATATCGAATTTGTGATATTCAGCTTTGAGAGGAGAAATTTTTGTAAAATGTTGATGAACAAATAAGAGGTTTGCTATAAATTATAAAGTTTAAGATAATTCAGCTATAGGGAAAATTAAAATAATAAAAAGTTGTATAAATCAACTTAAGTTCAGCTTAGCTGAGCTTATATTCAGCGATTAGGAAACATAATTTTGTAAAGTTTTGCTGATAGAATTAACAATTTACCTGCGAAATATTCAATTCAGCAGATTAAATATCTCTTAATTCTACTTAATATAACTAGAATAAATTTATATGTTATTTTAGAAAGATTAATTTTTTTCTGAAATTGCTATTCAGCCAAGTTGCATATATCCAGCTAGTTTAAGAAATTTTTCAAGCTTCTCGTATCCTGCGTATTTTTAAACATTTCGGCTACTTAAGTTTTATTTCAGCAGAGCCAGGATAGTTGTATTCATAACAATTATAGGAAATTTATGTTTAATTGCATTATTATGTTAATTTAGCTCAGCTAAATATATATTTTTCATTACTCCTTTTTAGTTAATTGGTATGAATTTTGTTTCTTTAACTATGTGAAATTATATTAAGCTTTACCACACTATACCCAGCTCCATTTTCAGTTTATAGAAACTTTTTGTTTATTTTAAAACGTTTTGTTAAAAGAAAAACTTATTAGAAAAAACAGCTCAACCTCTAATTTTTGTATAACACTTTTAAACACCAAATTCAGCACCATTTCTTTGTATATTCAGCAAATGTGCACAGAAATCATAATACGTTTTTGTTTTAGCAAATAAAAATAAAAAATAAGCAAAGGCTAATTAATTTTGAGTGACAAAATTTTGTTAAAAGAAATTACACCAACCATTAACCTGTAATTCAGCAGTGTATTCACTTGATCCTGCCTTATTTGTGGCTATACATTTATAAGTGCCACGATGAAAGGCTGTTAAGGAATCAATATTTAAAGAACTGGTACGTTTATTCAAGCGTACAATGCTAAAATCATTTTCACCATTAATTATGGGTGCTGAATTTAAAGACCAACGAATTTCTAAAGGTAAATCGCCCTTGGGTACCACGCAATTAGCACTAGCGATTTCACCCATATCAGCAGCATCCTCACCAAAACTAAAGGGTAACACTTGGGGAGGCACTAAAGAGGTTATAAAAAAAAAATTTAAAAGAAACTAAAAAGAAAATTATAAATAATACAAAGCAATATTTTAAATTCTATAATATTAAAGTAATAATGGTTAACCAACCATTAACTTGTAATTCAGCTGTATATTCAGCAGAACCAGCTTTATTTGAGGCTATACATTTGTATAACCCACGATGATGAGCTTCTAATGAATCGATATTTAAAGAACTAGTACGAGCATTCATGCGTGTTAAAGAAAAACCATGTTCTCCTGTTATAACTGGAGCTGAATTTAAAGTCCAGCGTATTTCCAAAGGCAAATCACCTTTGGTAACCATGCAAAAAGCTCCTGCCATTTCAGCAGTATTGGCTATATCATCGCCAAAGTTAAAGGCTTGTATTTGGGGCGGTACTTGGGATAAAAAATCAAACAACGAAAAATAAAAGTTTAAAAAAAAACAAAAGTTTTACTTCAAACTTAAATTATTATTAGATAAATAATTATTAACCATTAACTTCCAAGACGGTTATATACTCAGCATAACCCGCTGAATTATTGGCTATACATTTATAGGTACCCCGATGAAACGCCTCCAAGGCATCTATATTTAAAGAACTGGTGCGTTTGTTCATTTTGAAAATATTAAAACCATTTTCTCCATTTACAATTAAAGCAGAATTTAAAGTCCAATAGATGTCTAAAGGTAAATCACCCTTGGGTACTACACAAACAACACTGGCCACTTCACCGCGATTTAATGGTTCCTCACCAAAACCAAAGGGACTTATTTGAGGGGGTACTGGGTGTAAAAGAAAATTAAGTGAATGTGGTTAATCTAAAAAACGGAAATTTGAATAATTTTACTACGAAATATACGAATAAAATTCTTCTGTTTAAGTTACCAATTCAGCTAACGGTTGATGTGTGATTTTTAATATATGTAAAAGTTCGGAACAATTAACTCTTTAAAATTTTATTTTTCTGTAACATTTGTTCAGTTCAGCTAAGCGAAATATAATTCAGCAGACATAAAATGTAATTCAGCTTTAATTTTTCTCTTTTATAAATAACTTTTACATTTCAGCTATGAAAAAATCTCCTAAATTATATTCTTCTTCTAGATTTGTTTAGCTGAGCTAAGTAATATATAAATCAACAATAGTTGAACTAACAAAATAATATTTATTTAATATTCAGCTATAATGACTGATTCTATCATTTAAACATTCGGTAATCTATATATATAAAAGTGAATGTATGTTTGTATATATATATATATATATATATATATATATATATATTTGTGCCTTATAGGAGCCCAAGCCACTTGACCGATCATTTTGAAATTTTTACTGAATATAACTGTGACCCTGAAAGAGACATTAGGCTATATTAAGTTGAGATTGGACAAAGGGGCGATGCCACGCCCATACAACCGAAAATTTAAAATCGTTATATCTTAGGCATTTTTTGGCATATGATGATGATATTTAGTACAAATGGTGTTAGTATGAATAGAAATAAGCTCCATGAAAAAAGAGGGCGGGGCCAAGCCCCTTTTTGTCGATTATATCTAATTAACTACTGAGCCGATCGTCATCAAATTCTCACAGTAGGCTGTTGTTTTGAATTAATGAGCCCTAGGCTATGTAAAGTTGTGGTTGGACAAATGGGCGGTGGCACGCCTAATTTAATAAAAAAAAAAATTTTGTTTATATATAAATGTTTTTTGTTTCATTTTATAATGATTTGGGTAGCGAAGCACACCGGGTTAAGCTGGTTTTGAATAAGTTTTAAATATTTATAATATATTAGGCAATGTAAGAAAATAAAGATTTTGTTCTTTGAAAATTTTAAAAATTTATAAATTTATAGTATTCAGCACACATACAATTAAATTCAGTGGTATAGTTCTAAAGTTTTGGGTAATTTTCACAATTCAGCTGCTAAAAATCTATTCAGAATAGCTTTAAAAAAAAAACTAATAGAGGCAATATCATATATTATATAAAAAATTTGTAATTCATCAAACATTTTTAAACAGTCTACTAATTTTAATTATTCAGCAAAATTTAAATATAACTAGGCTGAATTTTTTGCGAAATTAAGGTTTAGTTTATTTTTGTTTTGATCTACAATTTTTAATATTAATTTTATTTTTTTACATATTTTTCAATTCACCTGTTTAATATCAATTTTATTAGCATTATGTAAAACACAATTCAGCTAAGGTTTTTTATATTTAATTTTAAATAACTTAAAGCAAAAAAAAAACTTATTATAACCTAAAAATATTATTAAGCGTATGTTATATGCTATTCAGCTAGCCTTTTTTGTAAAATTTTTTGTAGATTTTTCAATTTTATGGGTAAATTAGCAAATTTATTCTAAAAAACTTTATTTAGCAAACAGAAAGTATTTACTGAAATATTAATAAGACAAAATTATTGTTAAGCTTTAAACAAAACGCTAAATTGCAAAACTCAGCCTAAAAAGGTTATTCAGCAGAAAAAATACTATTTAGCAAGTAATTGTTGAGTTTTAGCAATTTTTCCAAACTTTTTACTGCTATGGTTTAATTTTCTTTTAAAAAACGGCAGCTTATTTGCTTAATTCAGCAAATAAAATTAAATAAAAAAATGCTTTTTAAAAATTCTTTTGCCAAATAGACCTTTAAGTAGCTGAATTGCCGTTTTTATAAAACTTAATAGTAGACAATAAAAAGTTTTTTAAAAAAATGTATATAAATCTTGCAAAGAACTAGCTGAATTGTCGTACATTGTAGCTGAATAACATTTTAAGACACCATTTTGTAATTAAGCTTTAATATTTATTTAATTTAAGACCTAAACCTAATAATAATTCGTTGAAGTTTGTGTTTTTCACCTGAATAATGTTTTGTGCTTGCTAAATGTCTTTTTAAGTCTTAAAAATTTCAGCTATAAATCTCTTTAAAGTTTTTCAGAATTTTTAAAGGGAAAGGTTTACTAGGGTAGAAGAAAATTAAAGCATTAAATACAAAAAAGCAACTACTAATAAACTTATGGGCTAAAACAAAATAAAAAGTTAACCATTCACTTCCAAAACTGTCACATGTTCGGCATAACCCGCTGAATTATTGGCTATACATTTGTAGGTACCACGATGACTTGCCTCTAACGAGTCAATATTTAGAGAACTAGTTCTTTTGTTCATTTTAAATAAATTGAAACCATTTTCACCATTGATTATTAAAGCTGAATTTAAAGTCCAATATATATCTAAAGGTAAATCACCTTTAGCTACAATACAGGTAACACTAGTAACCTCGCCACGATTTAAAGCCTCTTCACCGAAATCGAAAGGACTAATTTGAGGAGGAACTAAGTCAATAAAGAAATTTAATTAATAGATTAATTAAAACTATTCAGCGAATTAAAAATTTATTCAGCTTATGATATATAAGAAAAGATTTTAATTTTCAATATTTATTACTCTAAAAGTATTTTTCTTTTGTACAATTCAGCAGCTTAAATAAAATCTGCTATAGCTTTTAAATTAATAAATTTGCGTTTTATGTATGTTACTATAACTTTTTTTTAATTCAGCTACTAAGAATCTCATTCAGCTGCCATTTAACTTATTAAGCTCGTAATTCAAGGTAAGGATAGGGGATTTTTTTTAAGTTAAACGTGATTTTTTAAATTATAACTAATCAAATTAATCGAAAAAAATAAAAAAAAAATATGTATTTTATTTCTTATTTAACCATTAACTTCCAAAACAGCAACGTGCTCCGCATAACCAGCAGAATTATTGGCTATACATTTATAAGTACCACGATGATGGGCTTCTAAAGAGTCTATATTTAATGAACTAGTTCTTTTGTTCATTTTAAATAGATTGAAGCCATGTTCACTATTAACTATTAAGGCCGAATTAAGAGTCCAATAGATATCCAAAGGTAAATCGCCTTTGGTGACAATACAAGGAACACTAGTCACTTCGCCACGATTTAAGGCCTCCTCACCAAAATCAAAGGGTGTAATTTGAGGGGGAACTATAGAAAATTAATGTTTGAATTTAGATTAATTAAAAGCAGCCAGTAAAAGTCGAATTTATTCAGGAAAATGTGATATTAAGCTATTGATTTTACATATTCAGCAACTAGTAGCACAAGGGTTGTTTTTAAGGATTTACAATAAAAGTAGTTTTTATAAAAGATGGGGATTTTCAAACTAAAAGGTAAAAAAACTTATAAAAAAAAACCAAATCTACAAATTATTTAACAAAAAAACTTTTCATTAACCATTGACTTCCAACACTGTAACGTGCTCCGCATATCCAGCAGAGTTATTGGCTATACATTTGTAAGTGCCTCGATGAAATCCCTCTAGGGAATCGATATTTAAAGAACTGGTTCTTTTGTTCATTTTAAATAGATTAAAACCATTTTCTCCATTAACTATTAATGCCGAATTAAGAGTCCAATATATGTCTAGGGGTAAGTCCCCCTTGGGTACCATACAAGTAACACTGGCAATTTCGCCACGATTAAGGGCCTCATCACCAAAATCAAAAGGACTAATTTGAGGGGGTACTGAGGTAAAAAATAAAAATAAATTACAATTTATTTTAAAATTAAAAAATTTTTTACTAAAATTTTTGTATTCACCAGCAATTCAGCTCATGGTGTAAAAATTCCTATCTTCATAAAAATAATTTAGTGAAAATTAAATTCAATGAACTTAAGCTTAATTAAAAATATCTAAATTTGGATTAAAAAATCATTAACAGCTCAATCAAATAACCACAATACTAACATTTTTAATAAATTTATATTCAGCAACACTTCAGCTATAGCAATTGTATAATATTTTAACAAAAATATATTTTCTTATGTAAAAATGTTAACAAAATGTTATTCTATTTGGCAGCAATTCAGCGAAAGAAATAATTTTTAACAGAAACAGAAAATAAAATTGTATAAAATTGATATTCAACTGCAATTCAGCTTAGCTATTTGAACTTTATAAAAATCAAATTTCCCTTCTCGGTTTCATTTTGAATGATATGCTTTAGGAAATTGTTGTTTATCAGCAATTCAGCTAAATAATTAGAACATTATTTAATCTGAAAATAGTTTTCTTAACTAATTGTTGTTCAAATTTCTATAAAATTTAATTTAGCTGCTGAAATTTAACTAACTAATGTTAGTTAAAGTGAAAAAACACGTTTATCTAAAAAAAATAAAATCTAAATATGAGCTCATTTATATCAATTCATGTATTTCAGAAACTTAAGATTTAGAAGTTTGATTGTTCTTCAAATAATTTTGTGACCTAGTTGACATAAAAGCTTCACTAAAAATTCCATTCAGCTACAATTGAAATGCAAAAATTGACCTTTAGCTAAACAGAAGACAACTTGCTTAATATAAAAGCACGTGCAGACCTATTTGTAAAGCGTATTTGTTTAGCTAAAGAAATTGAACTAAAGCTAATATGAAAGTTATATTCTTAGTTCATTAATATTGAAATATTTAAAAAAAATTTGTATTCAGCAGCAGAAATAAAAGTTAAATCTTAAAATAATTCTAAGAAGTAATTAATACTAAAATATATGCTATATAACGGGTGGTTAAATTTTAAGGGCCGATGTTGAATATGAACCACACCTAACCGTCAAGGTTTTTTCTGCATGTCATTTGATATTTCTCAATTTCAGACTTACTCAATTTGAACCATGGAAAGATACACAATCGAGCAAATCGTTAAAGTTTATTATGAAAATGGGCGTTCAAATCAAAATGCATTTTATGTACCTTCGTGATTTTTTTAATCAGCATAATCGATCTCAGTGGATTCGTTAACAAGCAGAATTACCGCATTTGGGCGAATGTTAATCCAAGAATGATTGTCGAAAAACCAATGCACCCACAAAGAGTGACTGTTTGGTGTGGTTTATGGGCTGGCGGCATCATCTGCCCGGCATTTAAATCGAAATATTTAAGAATCTTGTATTCAGCTGCAATTCAGCTAAAGAAATACAACTTCATTTATCTTAAAATAATTTTTTTAAACTAAATGAATAAAATATTTCTGTAAAAAGTGATAATTAGCAACAAATTGAGCTGTAGAAATTAAACATTTGACAGGTTTTTTAGACACAAAAAGCAGTTAAATATATGTAAAATTCATATTCAGCTGTAATTCAGCTAACGAAATTACATTATTAATAATTTTAAATTTATTTTCTTATTTAATTGCCATTAAAAATAAGAGTAGAATATGTATTCAGCTTCCTATAAGCTGCGAAAATTTATATTTTTTATTATATTACTGAGCTTTAATAAGCTAAAGAATTTTAATTTTATTTAATCTGAAAATTATTTTTGTAACTTTAACAACATTTAAGTTTTGTGTATATTTTCTATTCAGCAGCAATTAATTTCGATCGCCATGTATTTACGATTTGTATATTCAGCTGCAGAATTTGAAAGAAAGTCAAACGATAATATTTGTTTCAAATAACGATTTATAGATATTTATATTTAACTGTAATTATTAAATCGAAAATTAGGGTTTTAAACAAAATGATAATTAATTATATTTTTATTACTTCGACCTTTTTTTTAATTAACTATTATATTTTCATATACTTTTATCAAGCTTTAGATCACTTATATAAAAAATCAATTATTTATTTTTCAAAATTTTAATTGATTTTTTATAAAGAGTGACTTAGAGCTTGATAAAAATATATGAAAATATGATAATGAAATTTATTATTAAAAATGTCTATTCAGCAACTATTTGGCTACGCCAATTGAATTTTAGTGAATGAAATATATGCTCATCAAAATTCTATTCAGCTATAATTTCACTCTAGAGCATGAAATTTAGGTTAAAAAAATATATTTTAAATATATATTTGTGCTTAAGTAAATGGAAAATTTTAAACCAGCTGTAGTTCAGCTTAAGAAATTCAGCAATTTTTTTTTTTATTAAAACCAAAGCCACCCATGTTTATTTTAAGAAATAGAAGAAGAAATAAAGTTATTTGCAGAATTATTAGTTAGTAGTTGTTACTTAACATAAACACGATTTTAATTAGTCCTACAAGAACCCACCATTAACTTGCAATTCAGCAGCATATTCAGCTAAACCAGCCAAATTTACCGCTATACAACGATAAGTACCACGATGTTTTGCCTGCAAAGCGTCCACATTCAAATAACTAGTACGTGGATTAAGTTTCATTATAGTAAAACCATCCAAACCCGATTGTATGGGTTCCGCATTTAAAGTCCAATGCATATCTAAAGGTAAATCACCCTTAAGTACCACACAGGTTATACTTAAAACATCACCCATGTTATAGACTTCATCGCCGATATTAAAGGGTAAAACTTGAGGGGGAACTGGTAGGAAAAAAAGCCGGAAAGGAAATCAGCAAAATAAAAAAAAAATTAAAAACAAAAAGTAAATAATATTTAAATTAGATCGAGTTCGAAGCTAAAAAAAAATTTGTGGACCTCAGCTAACCATTAACATGTAATTCCGTCGAATAGGCAGCAGCGCCAGCTTTATTATTTGCTATACACTGGTAAAGACCACGATGTTTTCCCTCTAGGGCATTTATATTTAAAGAACTGGTACGTGGATTCATTCGGATTAAAGTAAAACCATCTTCTCCATTTATAATTGGTTGAGAATTTAGAGTCCAATATATATCAACTGGCAAATCGCCTTTACCTACCATACACTGAGCCCCAAACCAGTCGCCCACATTCATGGGATCTTCACCAAAGTTAAAAGGCATTATCTGTGGTGGTACTGAATATTTAAATTAAATTTGAGGTTTCTCACCAGATAAACAAGAGTTATTTAAAATAAAAATTTTGGAAAGGAATTTGAAATTTTAAACGATTTTTAAACAGCTCAAGTTCTTGGGACTATTAATTTCGCATTTCATTTATAACATTTTTTAATTACGCAGCATAAAAAAAACCACCCGAAAACACCGTTTAAATGTTAATTTGGTTAATAAAGACTTTATGGCAGGAGATTTAGTTAAGATCAAAAATTAGTTGTAGTTAATAATTTCTGTTTAATAAGATCCGTTTAAACCTTAGAAAATTAGTTTTTTTTTCAAGTGAACTACTATAACCCACCATTAACTTGCAATTCAGCTGCATATTCAGCTAAACCTGCCAAATTTACCGCTACACAACGATAAGTGCCTCGGTGTTTGGCTTCTAATGAGTCAACACTTAGATAACTAGTACGATGATTCATTTTTACTACCGTAAAACCATTTACGCCTGATGTTATGGGTTCAGAATTTAAAGTCCAATGTATACGTAAGGGAAGGTCTCCTTTAAGGACTACGCAATTAATACTTAACAAATCACCCATATTATAGACTTCATCACCGAAATTAAAGGGTAAAACTTGGGGAGGTACTAAATGTATTCAAATAAAAAATAAAAAAAAAACAAACTCAAGTCAAAATAAAACTGATAACAAATTATGTATATTTTTCTACTAAAAAGTCTAGTCTAACCATTAACATGTAATACAGCTGAGTAAGAGGTAAAGCCCGCTTTATTATTGGCTATACACTGATAAATACCACGATGTTTGCCCTCTAGGGCCAAAATATTCAAAGAACTTGTACGAGGATTCATACGCAGTAAAGTAAAGCCTTGTTCGCCATTTACAATGGGTTGAGAATTTAAAGTCCAATAGATATTGAGCGGCAAATCACCTTTACTAACCATACACTGAGCCCCAAACATTTCACCCATATTCATGGGCTCATCGCCAAAAATAAAAGGCATTATCTGGGGAGGAACTAAAAAAAAAACAGGTTTCACAAGATTAGGGGAATTTGAGGAATTGAAATAATAATTTGAAAAAGAAAGTAAAATTTAAAAACCAAACTCAATTTAATTTTACTTAATACCATTAACATTAAATTCGGAGGCATAGAAGGCCGTCCCTGCCTTATTTTCCGCTATGCACTTAAATTGGCCTCTATGGTTTTCCGCCACACTGGCAATATTTAGGACACTTGATTTAGCCGACATTTTCATTATAGTTATACCTTCTTCATTGTTGATTAGCGGACGAGAATTAAGGGTCCATTTAATATTTAAAGGTGTATCGCCTTTTTGTATCATGCACTGAACACCGGCGCTTTCACCAGTATTTACCGGTTCGTCCCCAAAACTAAAGGGCACAATTTGGGGTGGTACTATAATAAAATTGTCCCAAAATTAGTACTATGAGAAATGTATACGTTAAGGGTTTCCTTTCTATTATAATGGAATTTTATTGTTTTTTTTTCAACTAAATCGGTAAGACCCAATTTAATAAGCGAATAGACCGAGATGTTCAAGCAAATTTTATGTATGTGAAGTCTTCGTTCAGACTTGAAATTTTTGTTTCAGCAATTCTTGTGTTTATTGGTGAGAGAGGTGAGAAGATTGGGGAGGGATAGTTTGTTTCATGTACTCTGCAATTTTGTTTTGTTTTGTTATTCTCACAGTTTTTAACTTGAAGTTGGCTGTAGGTGTATTTTTATTTATACAGAGAAAAAACTAAAATTTAACTCTAATCACCAAATTTATACCAAATTCATAATATCAAGCAAACAAGTTGTTGATTTTGCACATATTACCAAAATGGTTATATTGATTACTAAAAATTGTAAAATTGTGAATTTTTTTTTTCAAGAAATTATATTTTTAATTTTAATTAAAAAAAAATATGATCAAAAAACTTTGCCGTTTCAAACAATGTGTTAATTTATTTAAATAAATATTGACAATTCCCAACAACAATTCTACAAGTTTAAATTATTTTATTTTAAACGAAAAAGTCAATTAATATTTTTTGATATTTAATTAATATTTTAATTAAAAATTTATTTAAAAACTTTAGTGCATCAAACAATGTTAATTGATTTAACTAAATTTAGCTCAGGTTTTGACAATCCCTAACAACAATTCTACAAGTTTAAATTATTTTATTTTAAGCGAAAAAAACTCAATTAATATTTTTTGATATTTAATTAATATTTTAATTAAAAATTTATTTTGAAACAACTGAAATATTAATTAACTCAAAATTATATTTTTAATTTTCTGCCAACTAAAAAAAAAATTGATTCAATTATCACATTATTAAAATTGTAATAATTTTGAAAAGATTTTTTTAATTGATAAAAACTATTTTTTTGTGTATATAAAATTTAAAAAGGAGAAGAGGAAAGTCAAAATTGAAAGACAAAAATTGCCAAACTTTAATTTCATAATCTGGACTGAAATTAAATTTTAAAGTAGAATTTTTTAAAATTGCAGCAACAAAAATTGCAAGTCTGGACGACGACAAAGTTACTCAAATGAAAAGCGGGTCGGGCCATTCGTTTTAATACGGGTGTACTCTTTTGGCAACGCCATTTATATTGAAATCAACTGGACCTTTAAAAAAATATCGTTAAAATCATAAAATTTTTATTGAAATTATCTCCGAGATTAAGGATTCAGATAAAAATTTAAAAGAAAAAATTCCCTTATCTGAAAGGTGATCCAAATGCAACTTAGAAAAGCCTTAAATGCGAATATTGTTAATAATAGGTTTTAAAGGATTTGAGGATTCAAGGATTCAATTATTGCCATAAAATTACTCAAAAAAAAAAAAAATTAAATTATTTTTAAGAAATTTAAGAATATATATAAACACCAAAAAACAAAATCCCCAACAAACCCTTAACGGCCAATAGAGCCCACTGTAATGTTACGCCAGCATTATTCGTAGCCACACAAGTATAATTTCCCGAGTGGCGGGCTCGTACCGATTCTATACTCAAAACGCTTATACGCTGACTAGTGCGGGTTATTATAACACCATCATTAGTAAAAACTCGACCTCCATTACGAGTCCAATATATATCCATAGGTAAATCACCCTTATTAACCGAGCAATATGCCGAAACCATATCCAATTCGTTAATACTTTCCTCACCAAAGTTAAAGGGTAAAATTTGGGGTAATACTATTAAGGGAAGGGGGGAAAAACATAAACAAAACTTCAAGAAATTCTAGAAATAAAATAAGTTTATTTTTTTGAAGTTAAAAAAAATTCTCTCGAACCATTAACCCTTAACAAAGCCGAGGCAATGGTAACACCGCCACCATTTGTAGCCACACAAGTATAATTTCCAGCATGGCGGGCCCGTACCGATTCAATACTCAAAACGCTTAAACGTTGATTATTACGCATGACCACTACACCGTCATTGGTATAGATACGGCCACCGTTTCTTAACCAATAAATATCCAAAGGTAAATCTCCCTTATTAACGGTACATGATGTGGAAACCATTTCCAATTCATTAACACTCTCCTCGCCAAAATCAAAGCTTACAATTTGTGGTAACACTGAAGGGGGAGTTCAAAATTAAAGAAATTTTTAAGTAAACTTAAGCAAAAAAAAAAAAATAGAAAAAACTTGTATTTAAGTAAAAAAATATTAAAGTTTTAACCATTGACTCTAAGTATGGCCCAATGTTTGGTAACACCCGCATTATTGGTGGCCACACAGGTATAATTGCCAGCATGACGGGCTCGTACCGATTCTACAGTTAAAACACTCATACGCTGACTGGTTTTTGTAACTACCACGCCATCATTAGTGTAAACACGGCCGCCATTTTTAAGCCAGCCCACATCAACCGGCACATCACCCTTATTAACGGTACATGAAGCCGATACCATATCCAATTCATTAATACTTTCCTCGCCAAAATCAAAGGGTACAATTTGGGGCAGTACTAATATTTTTTTTATAGTACACAAAACACAAAAAACGGATAAATTAGGGTAAATTATTTATAAAAAGAACTTAAAAACAAAACTATCAAAAACAATTTTAATAATTCTCTTTTTTTATTATCACCATTAACTCTTAACTCGGCCGTATGATATGCCACTCCTGCTGCATTACGCGCTACACATGTGTAATTTGCCCGATGACGAGCATGTACCGATTCTATACTCAACATACTGATACGCTGAGTAGTTTTCGTTATCAAAATACCATCGTTGGTCATAAGGCGACCAACTCCCAATGTGGGATCGGGAGCTGTGGTCCAGTGTAGATCCAAGGGTGTATCGCCCTTATTAACCGTACATGTAGCCGAAACCATATCGTTCATATTAATAATATCGGAACCAAAATCAAATGGTACTATTTGGGGTGGTACTAACAGAAAAAAAATATGGCAATGTTATTCAAAATCGAATTAAGGGGTCGAGAAGTTTCTACTCATATGATAATTATTACACTTAAAGATTTTTATATCTGAAATAAATTTCCTATCTGAATGATTTTTAATTAAATTATACATTAAATTGAAGAATTCAGCATAAGTTATTCACCCTTATCGTGGTTGGGGAATTTAAAATACGCCTGCGACTGATTGGTAATAGATTAAAGAGAACGTTAAGTTATTTGCTTTAATCTATTACCAAGCAGTCGCAGTCGTATTTCAAATTCGCCAACAGCGATAAGGGTAATTATGTTCTAGTACTAATCAGATCCGATATTGATAGTGAAATATTCAGAAAAATCTCTTTAATCATAATTTTTAAGCTATTTCCGTCCAAAACCTATAAATGTGATTAAAAATAGAAATGGTATGTTTTTAACTTTTTAAAATTTTTCAAAAAAGTGTAATTTTAACCCTCCACTAAAAAAATGTTGCCCCCGAAATTAACGCTGAAAGCCCAATTGATCGATATTAAAGAAGAACAAACAACCAACGATGATTTTGTAGAAATATTTTTGCAAAGAAAAGAAGGAAACTGCCAAAGAATTTCAATAAAGCGGACGGACTAAAACTTGCAATAATAAAAATTTAATTAAAAACAAGTCTATATTAAATTTCCGGGAACATTTCTTTGCAATCTCCCTCCTCTCCTTTTGTAAACTGTTTAAAATTTTTCTGATCAACATTTGTCTTTTGCAATGCTGACCTTTAAAAGGAAACTTGAAAAACTTACCCATGACTTGAACTTCCAATGAACCACGGGCAGAGAAACCTTCGGCATTTTTAGCGACACAAGTATAAGTAGCCTGATCCGAGGTACGTTCAACATTTTCAATGATTAGGGTGCCATTAGGGAAGACTTTCTGTTTGCGATTAATGGGCAAGGCGCGGTTGTCTAAAGAGGATGAGAGAAATGTATTAAGTATAAGTAAATATTAGAATATTCATTTAATAGGGTTTTTGCTTTAATCGGTTAATAGCTCGATTAATTAACCGAGGTTTTGGTTTAATCGGTAAATAATCGGTTAATATTGTAATTGATCGGTTAACCGATTAATAAAGTTGTTTTTATGAATAAAGAAATTTCAATAAATAAAAATGTTGATTATTTATTATGTGTAGTTTTTTTGTAAAAAAAACATAATTAATTTTTGAACTAAAACGAGCAAACAAAAAAATAATTCATAAATATGTAATAAATATTTTTTTAACAATTCATAAATATGTGTTAATTAAAAAATAAACTGTAGGATAGTTTTATTAGTTATTTCAATAGTTTCGGGAGATCTTGAAAAATTATCTTTTAGAAAAATTATTTGTTTTAAATGTTTAGGATTTAAGCTATTATTTTCTTTAGTTTTGATAAAACTTGACTTGGAAAAAATTCTTTTAACGAAAGCAACCAATACAGAATATCTAATTTCTCAGTCCCTTTCTTGGACTTCGCTAAACGTGCAAAATTTTCCATTATGCCATTAGAGTCCTGTTTTAATATTTTTTTTAATTTAATTTTTAACTCTTCTAATTGTTTCGGTTCTGTTAAAAGATTGAAATAAGAAGAAACAAATAACTAAACCCATACAGCAAACACTTAATTAAAATGAAGAGCACAGAAGACCTTCTTTGCTTGTATGAAAAATATTTTCTATACACATACCTTTTGGATATGAGACAAAACAAATAATTAAAAACTCAAAAAAATATGTTATAATACTACAAAAATTCAAAATTTTGTTACGTCGGTTAATCGACTAAAATTAACCGGTTTAATCGTTAATCGAAAATAGCCAATTCTAAATAAACCGATCAGTTAATCGGGTAGTAATTAATCGGTTAACCGAATATCCTAGTAAATATATATAAGCTCTTCTCTACTTAAAGTATATATAATGTATTTAAAAAGTGAACATGTTTTAATAGTAAAAAATGTGCTCCAAAGCAGGTTTTATGAATGAATTCATACCTCAAATCGCTTCAAACCTGCTGATTGGATTCCTGATTTTTGTATGGGGTGTTCCCGGTTTGGAGAGCTATTTTCTGTTGACAATAAGTGCTTCTTTTAACCGAATTAAACATGCAAACAAAGCACTCCTAAAGTGCTTTTTTAAAATTAGAGTGAATTTTTTAAGGGAGTGTAAATTTTTCTAAACGGTTAACTGTTTTTAAAGAAAAGGAAAGCTAAAACTCAACTTGTAGATCTTAATGGAAACCAACTAACTGCAATAAAAGGTTAAACAAAGATTGGGAAGAATACATCACATAACTCTTCCAAGAAGATCAGGGAGATATGCCCCAAATACCAATTACAGAGACGTGTCCATCAATTACTATGGAGGAAGTAAGAAAATCAATAAAAAGGACAAAGAATGGCCTGGACCAGATGACGAAGTAGTTTAGGTTAGGTTTCATTGGTGGCCGTACTCAAGCACAGCTCACGTTTAAGTCTCAAATCTCCGAAAGCCGGACAATGACACAGATGTTGCGTTGACTCGTCCTTCCCCTAGTCACCGCAACTTCTGCAAAGGTCATTTTAAGGGAGTCCTAGCTTTAGGCGTACCTTCCAATGGGCCAGTGGCCAGTTATAACCACAATAAGGTTCCTGAGGTGATATTTGGACAGCTGTAGTGCCCGCCTAGGCCTTTTTTCATCTATGATGGGCCAAATTTTCCTGGTTTCCCCACAGTTGATTTCAGCGAGCCTTCTCTGACCGGAAATATGATGAAACTTGTGTGAAACTTGTGAAGTTGCTTACTTCTTGGGAGTGAAAACCCTATATCTTATGTTGAATCGTTTTGATCCAAACTGGTGCCTGCATGCGCCAACAAGTCCGCCATACAGTTTCCATGTATGTCCTGTATTCAGGGACCCACTTAAGGGTAACCACTAAATATCTCGCTATCTCCTTCAGAGACATCCGGCATTCTTGGACAACTCTCTATGTGATGAACACATTCCCCTGGGATCTTATGGCCGTTTTGCTATCGGTAATAATGTGAATATCCCTTCCAGATATTTCACCGTACCGAATGTGTCTCGCGGCTGTGTAGGAGACCATTATTTCGGGCTGAATGAGTCTGCAGTGATCTGGGAGCATTATAGGAATAATCCAGTTTAACTGTTCGAAGTATATGCCAGAACCGATACCATACAGTGTCTTAGACTCGATAGTGAATATCTGAATCGCATTCGCGGGAATTTGTAGGTTGTCATAGTTAACCACGTTATCCAAAATGCTTGTGGTGAAGCCAGGATCAAAGATTGGCTCAGGTGTGACAAAATCAACGTACCTATCCCAATTTACCTCAAACAGGATTTTAGCATGTTCGATATTGTAATCCCCCATGCTCTAGTGGACCAAAGTCTTACCACCGTGTTCGTAGCTTGCCTTTTCCCCAACATGTCTGGTGGTAACCAGAGCTGACGAAGTAACAGAAGTAATAAAACTTCTCAGCAAAAGCAGCGTCAAAATCGTAATATTTCTCTTAAATAAATTGGATGGCTGAAATCAACATTTATAACGATAACAAAACCGAAATGCCCTAAACCATATGATTACCGAACTATTAGTTTAATTTTAATATATTCCTAAGGATTGTATACGAATGGAGTATTAAACGAATGGAGTGTTTAAGCGATTTTGATGTTACCAATTTGGCAACATCAGAAAAATAAAAAAGCTGTTAACAAAATTTTTGGACAAATAGATTTTTATTTATGTTTCAAAAAGTGAAAAGTTTAAAATTTGTGAAATGTGGCAAATGTAATTGTTTTCAATTTTGCTTTTTTCCTTTCAGTTTTCTTTTGTTTTGTGTGTTGCCGGTATGTAAATTTGCCAACTATGACAAAAAAGAGATATGGTAATACTTTATAAATCTATTTTTTTTTTCTTGTAAAAGTTTTTGTTAATATTAAAAGATTTTATTTATTGTGCTTAATTCCCTTTTTTATAATTGATAAAA
This sequence comes from Pollenia amentaria, assembly GCA_943735925.1. Taxonomy (NCBI): domain Eukaryota; kingdom Metazoa; phylum Arthropoda; class Insecta; order Diptera; family Polleniidae; genus Pollenia; species Pollenia amentaria. The sequence continues at coordinate 28,293,050 of OX031010.1, forward strand.
ATACTGAAATTTATTGTTGGAGGATAAGCTGTTCCTATGCGCATTTCACTGGTTGCTCAGGCCAGATCATCAGGAAACGTTCTCCTAAATAATTTTAGAAAAGCCAAAGCTATCAGCAAACAAGACTACAGAGGGAATGAGAATTATCTTCATACACCCAAAAAGTCTTGTTTGCAACGATATCAAAGCTTAAACAAAATACCAACAATAAAACAGTAAGTTTATCTTTTCTTACATTCACCACTACAATGATAATAAAGTTTTTGTTAATAGTTTTAACTGTAAAATAAAGCGTTAAAAATTATTTAAAATATACTTCTTTTGAAAAATAAATAAAGAAAAGGTATTTGTTTATTGATAGAAAGTATATTTTGATAGTTGTTTGAGCTTTAATATACAGAAAACTCCCATTCCGTTCATGAAAACTAAAATGGTTTCATTCCGAAAAACTTTTTCGTAATTAATTTTCTGAAACACCAAAATACGGAATCAATTCCGTTTCCGAACGGAATTGTACTCTATGGCCAAGTCCCCATTAAATCTGGGGTCTTTTAAAAAAGCCATTTCAACGGTAAGATGGACGGACAGACAGACGGACATCGCTAAATCAACTTCGTTACTTATAAGGACCCAGAATATATATATTTTATAGGGTCTATCAATATTGTAGAAATTACAAACGGAATGACAAACTTATATATAACCTTTTACTTTCGGTGAAGGGTATAAATATCAATTTCCCTCCACAAAAGAGACATATTTTGTACAGACTAAAAGTTTCTCGTTCGGGTAAAGAAACATTTTCTGTAGAAAATAAATCTTTTATAAGATAAATCCTCCTCAAAAATAAGCAAAAAAAAAACATTTTTATTTAAAAGAAATTATTTCTTAACTTACCTCTTTCCCATACAATCGAATCAATTGGATAACCAGCAACTGGACAGGTAACCATCAATGTCTCACCAGCAACGATGGCTTTCTTTTCCATTTGTCTTATGTAGGGTAAACCGTAAACATTTAACTTGGCCGAGTGCTCAGCAACACCGACTTTGCTCTTGGCAATACACTTGTAGAGACCACCATCATTAGCATGCACTGAGGTAATGTTCAAATACGAGACAACATCACCATTAACTGTCACATATTGTCCAACCTGATAACGATCATTGTTTGCAATCTTTTTGCCATCTAATTCCCAAGAGATTTCAGGTGTGGGATTACCGCCAGCAACACACTTCAGGAATACACTTGGTCCAGGTTCCATGGTTTCTTCTTGGAAGGCTTGTCTAATGACAGGGGGATCAAAGCGGCCACCCAATTTCAATTCAGCACTGGCTTCAGCCGATTCCTGGTCATTGCGTACGAAACACTGATACATGCCCTTGTCTTCTTTTTTAACCGATTCAATGCGTAAAATGGGATCACTATGGCCTATAGCTTTGCCATCCTTTAACCAGCTAATGGTCTTAATGGGATTACCGGTATATTGACAGGTGAAAACAGCTGGACGTCCGAAATCAACTGTTTGGGTAGGTGGATCAATTTTGGCCGACAATGGAGCGGTTACAGTCAATACAGTCTCTACAGATTCACCGCCGACAGAGTTGTTAACAACACACAAGTATTTGCCTGAATCATCAACAACAGCATCTTTAATGATCAAAGTTCCAGATACTTGTTTAACACGATCGTTTAAGACAACAGCTTGTTTGCGGGTAGTGCCTTCAATGAATTTGTACCATCTAAAAAAGTAGTTAAAAAAATTAAGATTAATGGAAGGCCTTTCTGTGGTTTGATTAAAAGAAATCTAAAAATGATCTTGAAAAATGTTTAGAATGAAATGCTTCAGCTTTTTTACGATTTTGCTCATACATTGATACAAAAAAAAAATAATCAAGCACATTTAAATGTCAAATGATTGTGAGAAAATTTGAAAAGTGTTTGCTTTTTTTTACTACAAAAAGCCAATAAAATTACTTTTCTAATATAAATTTTTAGCTTTTAACACCGAGCAGCTTTTTATTTACTTACCTTGTGAAAAAAATGTTAAGAGCTTTTAAACTTACCTTGCTGCCATTTTATTTATTTTTTTAAGCATTTCATTTTTATTTCAAGATCACTTTTAGTTGCCTTCGTGAGAGCAGAAATCCTAGCGCCCTTAGAGAAACGGGAAAGGGTCAATACTTTAAGGATACAAAACTTCCAGACTAAGACGAAAATTTCAGGCTACCAAATACAAATTCTATTCAAAGAAATTCTATTCAAATGATTTTAGAATATAACGATTTTCCCTGCAAGACTTAATGGAGAAGAAATCAGGTTGTTTTTTCTTTATAAAGAAGACAGTGAAAATTATCCTTTAAGGGCCATTATTACAACTTACAAATAGTTATTTTTAGGATGCTATCTGACAGATAAATAGTTTTTGGTTATTACAAGTTAACATTAACCTAAAAAGTGACTGATAAGCTAACATCAGGTTTGTCCTCATGGTAACTTTACAAGTGAACTTTAAGAACTTGAAGATGCCATATTTTCTGCCGAAGATATGGTAGCATCAGTGACAGTTTTAAGTCAAATTAAATTATGCAAACTTAAAAAAAACACAATTTAACACAAAAAACAAAACAATTTACCGTTAAGAACAAAAATAAGGCACAAAAATTGAATTCTTTTTTTAATTAAAGAAAGAAACAAAAGCAAGTCGTTGCCACTACGTATTTTAACAACCAAAAGTAGTCGGTATATACTGCAATATTGCCACAGTACATAAATTACATTTTTTATTTTATCGGAAAGTTGTAATAATGGTAAAAACTTATTGGTCACTTTATCGTTCAAAATAGCTATTGTTCACGTTAACTATCAGCAACTTTATCATTAGCTTGTAATAATGGCCCTAAAAGTAATTTTTTTTTTTAGATAACTTCGCTATTAAAGTTTAGAAAGACTCCATCTTTATTTTGTTTTTATTTAAAGTAGCTTTTCATTAAAAGTAGCTTTAAAGTAGCTTTTCTTTGAAAATTTAAATTTCTAGAGAAAGGCGTCAAGGCGAATTAATTTTTCAGGAGGCACAGCTGAGCTACTTTTTTTTCTAACTTATAGAGAGGAATGTCAGAAGTTGCTTGTGTTTTTGACATATTAACCACCGAAAGCAACAAATTAAATACAATGTTGCATTTTGGTGTTGTACTTATAGCTGCCAGATAAACTTGGTTGAAAATCGTCAAATTTTGAGGAAAAAATCGTCAAAATCGTCAAATTGTTTAAGCTAAATCGGCATAAAAATCGTCTTTGTAAAAAAATCACTAACTTTTAATAAGTTTCGAAAATTAATTGTTATATAAAGTTTCCTCTGCTAATAAGATTTTAATATATTCTGCCTGTTTTTGAAATTAAATTGAAATTTTCGTATAGAAACTTATTATTGAAGTAATACAAACAAACATTTTTCAAAAATATTGGCATTCATAAGAAAATACACTAAAACAAAGAAATATCAAACACCTATTTTTCACGTCGAAAATTCTGCTTAAGAACTTAAGTCTGGTAAACACCAATAAAATCAGACTTTGTGAAAGAAAAGTTTTATAATGTGAGCCCAGACTAAAGAGAGTGGTTGTTAAATGTATGTGATAACGTGGTCCTAACTGATCAAATAAAATTCTTAACAATATGCATCGTGCTAAAAAAAAATCGTATTTTATATGATGAACATCTAAGACATGAAAGAACTGCCAATCAAATAATGCGAATAAAGCAAATTATCTTAGAAGCTAAAATAAAATGTGAAATTATATTAAAAACATTTGTAAATTTGAATAAAATTTTTCATTTAAAAAATCGCCAAATTTAGGGCAAAAATCGTTCTATCGTCAGTAGACCATTTTTATTCCTAAAAATCGTCAAAATGACGATAAATCGTCAAATCTGGCACCTATGGTTGTACTTGTTGTATGCACGGCTGCCAGATTTGACGATTTATCGGCATTTTGATGATTTTGGGTTCCAAAAATAGCGTATTGACGATTTGATGATTTATACCCTAAATTTGACAATTTTTCAAATGATAAATTTTGTACTAACTTACAAAAGTTTTTAGTGTTATTTCTTATTTTTTAATAACTTCTTGGATACTTCCGTGTAAGCAGTTCGTAATACAAATATAGCTAAAAATTTTGAAAAACTAACAAAAGCTAGTGTTTTTTTTTACAATATCGATTTTTGTGATGATTCAAGTAAGTCAATTTGACGATTTTGACGATTTTTTTTTATAAAAATTTGCCGATTTCCGACACATTTTATTTGGCAGCTATGGTTGTATGTAGTCTCTCGGTAAATGAGAGAATATCTCTAAAGGAGATAATATTCCTAAAGAAACTTAATCTCTTTCTAAAGTAGAGAAAAATTATCTAAGGTAAATTAGTCTTATTTAATGAGATATTTGCTAGAAATTTCTCTTAAAGGTGCCCGCAGACGACATGTTTTTTACATCTTTTTTTTTTTTTTTTTTATTATTATTATTATTCCTACACTAAATCCCGCGACACTTTTTGCTTGTCTGCAGGAGACCAGAGTCTCTGGCGGGAATCGAACCCGCAACCCCGGTACTGATAGACTAGCTCACTGCCAGCTAGCCTACCGGGGCACCCCTTGTCAAATTTCCCACTGCAAAATATATTAATGTCATGTGTTACTTTTTAAACATTGCATCTGTAAAAGTCAGACGCGAAGTCATCTGACAAAATTTCAATTAGAGCGTGCTCTATTTTCTTCTGACAAACCATCTGAGATCAGCTGTGTCAGAAATCTTTGCCGAGAACAAATCGGCAGCGGCGGTGCACTAATGACGGAATCATTAGCCGGCTCAAGTTAATATTTTACAATACCGATATATGTATAATCATTTCACCATTGAATAGAAATTATGTTCATATATATATATATATTGGGTGATCCATTTCGAGGTTGCCTACTTTTTTAAAGAAAAAAAAACACAGAAAATTCAAATTTAATGGGGAATGTTTATTATCATTTGAAATAACATCTTTGGCATTTATTTTTTGAAGATTATGTCTGTCAAATGTTGGCCGTTGCTACGTCGCAGATGGTCCATCCGTTGAGTCCAATTTTCGATGACTCGTTCGAGCATTTCGACTGGTAACTGGCGAATGACACGCGTGATGTTTTCTTCCAAGGCCTGAAGCGAAGCGGGTTTGTCCGCATAAATTTTAGACTTTACAAAACCCCACAGTGGGAAGTGGCGCCGTCTTGCTGAAACCAAATGTCGCCGAGATCACGAGCTTCAATTTCAGGCATCAAATAGTCGGTTATCATGGCACGATAACGGTCGCCATTGACGGTTACGTGCGCACCGGCATCATTTTTAAAGAAATATGGACCGATGATTCCACCGGCCCACAAACCACACCAAACCGTTGTTTTTTCTGGATGAAGTGGCAGTTCTTGAATCTCTTCAGGTTGCTCTTCGTCCCAAATGCGGCAATTTTGTTTGTTTACATACCGATTGAGCCAGAAATGGGGCTCATCGCTGAACAAAATTTGCCTCGAAAACGTCGGATCTTTTTGGAACTTTTCAAGAGCCCATAGAGCGAAACGATGTCGCTTGGCAGGGTCGATCGGCATCAGTTATGAAATGCTTAACAATACTAAACAAAAATTACATGACAGCATGACACGACTCACACGTAATCTGTCAAAAAAAGGCAATTAAGAAAAGTATCTCTACTTAAATCACCCGATATATAAAAACGTTTCTTTATAATATCCAAAATTGGTTTCTTCGAATTTGAAGAAAAAATGGTAAAAAAAATGTTTTTGTGGCGGCAGCACGATATTTTGAAATCGAGAACTACTTTGGTTTCTGCAATAACTACAGAGAAAAAAACAGATACAATGTCAGAAGCAAATTACATGTACGTTTGTGACCAAATATTATAAATCTTATGTAAAACAGCGATTTTGACAGACATGCGCAATTACATGTGACTTGAAAAGTTGACAAGTCAGATGTCAAAAACATGTCGTGTACATCAGAGATCAGCAATGAGTAGTAAAAAAGTGAGTAGAGCCGAATCATGACTCATAATTTCTTGTACTTATACGCACTCATACTTATTGTAATTCGATCGAAACTCATATTCACTCAGAAGTTTGATTTTACTCATCGTACTCATACTTAGAACATTTATGTAGTGGTTGATTTAGATTCAACAGAACTCAATGTGTATAAGAGCGAAGCAAAATGTGAGTCCACAATGGGCTTCTACCCTTACGTTTTTTCACTAATTGGAAAACTCCGCTATTTATTTTATCCTTTATCTCACTATTTCTATCCATTTTTTACAACCTGCTCATAAATATCAATAATAATAAAAAAAAATGTAATTTCCCCAAAATGTTTCTGTATAAACTTACAATTTTATGCTTTTTTATATTTTTATACATTTTATACTAGTTAGAAACTGTTAAATGACTAAACTTGTAAATATACTTGGATGAGTTAAATGAGCTGAATCAATGTGAGTATTATAAGTATTTTCCTGAAATTACAAGTCAAATTGAGGTCATTTTTAAATGTGTGAGTATGAGTCGACGTCACACTCATATTTGTGAGTGTGAGTGAATCAGAGTAGTTGAGTTTAAATGATTTCTACTCACTTATACTTAAAATTTCATGAGTCAGTATAATTAATAATTTCTAATTTTAATTAATTGTTCTTTAAAGAAAAGTAAAGTTTTCTATTAAAAATTAGTACCTTCTTAAAAAAGAGAACAATTTTCCAAAGAATATTAGCTCTTCAAAAAAGAGAAAAAACGTTAAACCTTTAAAGAGATAAAATTCAAATAAAAGTAAATTATGTTCAAAAAGCTTTTAATCTACTGACGGAAATTGTATTATCTCTAAGTTTTTATAATCTACCTATAAACTGGCACTGGATATGCTTGACCAGGACAATGTCCCACATATATTTCACCCTGCGGTACATCAGTAAATTCTATGCTTTTAGTAGCAACTCTAGGTTTAACATGGCCCACAGGTTCTGTAAATTTTTGGAATATTTTCGATAAAAACGACTTGAAAACTGCCATAAGGTTTAAAAAAGAAATTTTTAAATTTTAATACCTAAACACAGGCATAGGATAAGCTTGAGCTTGACATAAAATGGCAAAACTATCATTCGAACTCATGGTATGCTCCTGTAAACGATCACCAGATACACGGGGAGCAACACTACCAATGGGTTCTAAAAAAAATTTCAATTATTTTTTTATATAAAGACAAATAAAAACTGCCTTATGCTTAGATACCTAAAAATGGGCATTGGATATGCTTGACCCAAACATAAAATAGCTAAACTATTTTGAGCTTTTTTGGTAACCTCTTGCAAACGTCCACCCGAGATTTTGGGGCCCACACTGCCCATTGGTTCTAAATAAAACAAAATTTTCAATAAACAAATTAATAAAACTGCCTGGTTGAAAGTAACAGAAAAAAAAACTAACCTTATAATTGGCACTGGAAATGCTTGAGCTTGACAGAGCAGTGCAAAACCTTGACCAATTTCTTTGACAAATGTAAAGCTTTTTGATTCGCCAGAAAATGTAGGAGCCTTAGCACCAACAGGTTCTAGAAAAATACAAAAGATTACACACACAACTTATTGAATTTACTTTCTACTAAATAAATAAAAAAAAAACATCTAAATCTATCAATGAATCACTTAAAAAGCTTAAAGCTTTATAAAACCAAAAAGGTTATTGTCACCTGAATATTGGTTTTACCTTATAATAGGTACCGGATACGCTTGAGCTTGGCATAATAAAGCAAAACTTTGACCATAAAAGCGTATAATAGTGGAACTAGCAACATCACTAGAAAATGTAGGAGCTTTCGCACCCATGGGCTCTAGAATTAATAAAAATAATTAAAAGGTTATTCCAAAAAACTATTACAAAAAAAAGAACCAGTTGGTAGTGTAGATACTTCCGCTTTTACCAAAATTTTTTTAAATCACCTAAAAATGGGTACAGGATATGCCTGAGCCTGACACAGTAATACCAAATCTCTGCCCTGTTCTTCCCAAAATGTACTACTTTTCATGGCAGAAGGAAAGTTGGGAGCTTTGGCTCCTAAGGGCTCTGTAAATAAATTAGATTATAACCAAAAATTTTTATTTATATCCAAAAATATTGAAAACTGCCTAAGAAACCCTTAATTTTTTTTTTTTGTTAATAAAATCTTTACCTAAATAAAGGCACTGGATAAGCTTGAGCTTGACATAGTAACACCAAATCTTTCTTTTGTTCTTCAATAAACGTACTACTTTTTGAAGAGGAAGAAAACGCGGGAGCTTTGGCCCCTAAAGGTTCTGTAAGTTAAAGCTTAAAGTTTAGTTTTGTGATGCAATTTTATTTTTGATAACTTTATTGAAAACTGCCTAAATATTTCATTACATTTAAATTCAATTACCTATAGACTGGTACCGGATAAGCTTGAGCTGGGCATAGCAAAACTAAATCTTCACCCTGAGCTTGCCAAAATATACTACCCTTTGAAAGCGAGGCAAAGGCGGGAGCTTTAGCACCCAAGGGTTCTTAAAACACAAAATTTATATAAAAGATTAACCCCCATATTCATAAAAAATATTTTTGATTAATAAAAGGTTTATTACACAATACAAAATTCGTTTCATAAACCTGCTATAAACCTCAAATATTTTTTATGAATATGGGGGTAAGATAAAAGGAAATTATTTTTTATAGTAAAATATTTAAAAAAAACTGCCTTAAAGTTGGGTAAAGATAAAATGAAAATTTTATAAAAGCTTTTTTTAAATCTTAAGTCAATTCAGGTCCTGAAACGAAGGTTTTGTTTTATTTAGCAATAAAAAATCTTGTCAATTAGCTTGCTTAATAAAGCTTTTATAATAAAATGCCTAATAAAGCTTTTTAAGAAAATATCTCATAAAGCTTTTTAATAAAAGGCCTAATAAATCCCTTTAATAAAAGGCCTAATAAATCGCTTTAATAAAAGGCCTAATAAAAATCTTGTACAGTTACAAAAGCTATAAAAGCTTTAAAGCAGCTCAATTAATCTTATACAAAGATTAATAAAGTGCTTATAGTAAAAAGCTTAAGGAATTTTTGTTAAACAAATTTGTCTAAAGAAGTTAAATAAAAAGTCTTTATTAACTGCTTTAAGAAAGGAAACATGTGTAAGCTTTTTAAATATAAAATTTGATAAAGCTTCTTTAGTAAAAATGAAATTTTGGTACTGAAAAAAGTTTTTTATTAAGTCCCCTAATAAAGTTTTTAAAATACAAAGTTTGTTACAGCGTTGTGATACAAAACCGTGATAAACTGTGATAAACTGTGTGTTGTAACATTTTTAATATTAAAATTAATTAAAGCTGTTATAAACAAAACGTTTTGCAAAGCTTATCAGAGCTTTAACTAAACTAAATATGATCGGCTTTAATTTATTTTTAAGGCTTTTAAATTAATTATTTCTTTAGTCTTTTTTGATTTATTTTAAAGTTTATTAAAGCTTTTTAAACTAAAAAGCTAACTTAAAGCGTTAATGATTATAACGCTTATTAAACCTTCGATAATAAAAAAAAATTATACAAACTTTTTACCATTAAAACCCCTACGAAAAAAAACTTTCATAATTCAAAACTTTAGAAAACCGTTTTTTTTTTTAGAGGATAAAAACGATTTTATAATCAGAATATGAAAAAAGCCTTTATGTTTAAAAAGCTTAATCAAGCTTCAACAATTTAAAAACTTATTAAATATTTTGTATTTTAAAACTTAATAAAATTTTTATTATTAAGCAGCTTAAAAACATTTTTTTAATTTTATAAAAAAAAAAATAATAAAATTTAGAAAAAGTTTAAGTTTTAGAGTACTAACAAAGCTTTTATACAAATATTTTCATATTTTCGTCTTTAATTGAACTAATTTTATAATCAGAACCTGGGAAAAGCTTTCTTAGATCAGAAGCTTAAATAACTTTTTATAATAAAAAAGTTTATTAAACCTTTTATTAAATTTTTTAAAGCTGGTATTATTAAATAGCTTTAAAAAGCTTATTTTACAAGAAGAAACCTAATTTAACTTTTATTAAAAATCTTTAATTGAAGAATTCATAAAATGGATTAAAAAAAAGATTTATTGTTGAAGATTTTTATGAGAGAATCTTCCAAAAAACTTTTTTTTATTATATATATGGTTTTTAAAAGCTCTTATTAAAAAAAAAGTTGAGAAAATTAAATATAAAAAAATTTCATTATTAAAGCAATTTAAAAAGTTACCTAAAAAATGGCACTGGAAAAGCTTGTGCTTGACATAGCAAAACTAACTCAGCTGAGCTTTTGCCCAAAAAACTGCTAATTTTCGAAACAGTATTAAAGGTAGGAGCTTTAGCCCCAACTGGTTCTAAAATAATAGAAAAATAAAGTTTAGTCTGATCCATTTTCATTATATTTTTTGTTTGGGAAAACAAGAAAAATTTTAAATTTTTGCCGGTAAAGAGTGTAGAAAGACATGTAGGGTAGATAAAGCTTTTTACAAACTTTGCTTAAAAATTTGAAATCAGTACAGTTTTCCTTAAGCAAAAAAGTCATTAATGAAATCCAATTAATGAAAATAGATCTAAAAGAAAAATTATTTTTTTTAACTGCCTGAATACTTTTTATTTTTACCTTATAAAAGGCACCGGAAAAGCTTGAGCTTGACAAAGTAAAGTAAAGCTTTGGCCAATATTTCTTGTATAGGAAAATGAATTCGAATCAGTGTTGAATGAAGGAGCTTTAGCCCCTACAGGTTCTAAGAAAACGATGCAAATAGATCAATTAAAAAATATTTTGAAAAAGCTCTGTCTTTGAAAACTGCCTTTAAAAATAATGCAACTATTTTGTTAAAGCTTATGATTGTAAATGTTTACCTTATAATAGGCACTGGAAAGGCCTGAGCTTGACATAGTAAAGCAAAACTTGAGTTAATGGCACGTACAAACATGCTAACTTTTGAATCACTGGAAAATGTGGGAGCTTTAGCACCCACAGGTTCTAAAAAGAAATAAAATGGTCTATTTTTTTAAAAAAATTCAACTTAACTAAAAGTTACAGAACCAGTTGCTTAGTGTTAGAGAAACCCATAATTTTCAATTATAATTTTAGTAAATAAGCTAAGCTTTTAAAAGCTCTTCTGTTTCTGTCTCTTTTACCTAAAATATGGTACAGGATACGCCTGGGCCTCGCAAGTCAGTGCTATTGTTTCATTTCGGGCATCAAAAATAGTAAATGTTGATGCCACACTGGGAAATGAGGGAGCTTTATAGCCCAATGGTTCTGAAATAATCACATGCATAAGGCAATTTTTAAATTTAAAAAAGTTTTGAATATTTTCCTGAATGTTGGTATTCGAAATAATTCATTTATTACATAATTTTACTTATCCAGTTCCTAATTTATTCATCCCGAATATCTTTGGACGGATTTGTGTAAAGTTTCGAAAGTGAAATAAAGAAATAGCTTTCGATATCTTTTTTAAAGTAACTGATTTCTTTTAAAAAATTACCGTTTTGATTCTAAAATTTAATTCGTCAAAAAAAAAAAATTGGTACTGATTAATCGTAAATGAGCGCTACTTATACTTCTTTGAAGTAAAAAATTTTTCAGTTTACATGTTAATGAACGGTAACGTTTAAAAACTAATCGGTTATTTTTTAAAAGTAATCATTATTCGCCAAAAAAAAAACGTAACAAAAATTTTTTAATCATCACAAATAACGGTTCTTAAGTAAAAAAGTTATCGGTTTTAATTTTGTTAAAGTAACCGCTTCTATTTTGCAAGTAACCGTTTTTTAATCACCTAAAAAATGGCACAGGAAAACCTTGAGCTTCACAAGTAAGCCCTATTGTATGAGTTCTAGCAACATAAGCAGTAAATCGAGAAGCTATACTTGGAAATGAAGGAGCTTTAAAGCCCAAAGGCTCTGAAATAATAAAATGAGTCAATTAGTAAAAACAGTAATTTCCAAAAAAAAAAAAAAAAAGAAAAAAACAGCTGAATGTTGAAACAATTACTATAAAGTTCTTAGGAGTTAAAATAAAGCTTTACCTAAAAAACGGTACCGGGAAAGCTTGAGCTTGACAGGTAAGCGCTAGGGTGGTATTAATGGCCGTTTCATAAGAAAACGTCTTAACACCGCCAGGAAAAGCTGGTTTTTTGGATCCCATAGGTTCTAAGGTTAAAAATTTAGAAATTTTAATTCTTATCGAAATTATATCGATGCCTAACCGCAAAAAAAGTTTAAGTAACATCTCTTTAAATTTTCGTTTTTTTTTTTTAATAAATTTATTGGCTACGCTTGCATCATCTCCTAAAATCTCATGGTCACAGAAGGTACCGTTACGATTTTATAGCAAAAACAATTTTAGCTTAAGCGCCAATTTTCATACAAAATTTTTATGAAATGTAATTAAAAAAAACCTTCTCCTGTAAAATTTGGTTTTTGTCGCTTGAGCTTTTTTTGCGGTAATGACTCGATATACGAAAAACTTTAATTATTTATAAGAAATGCTTTTTTTTTAATTAGGAGAATTGCCAAAATGTTGAGTTCAGGGTACCAAATTTATTTTTATAAGTAACCGCCTTAAGTTTGCTTTAAAAACTCTTTTTTTACCTAAAAAATGGCACTGGATATGCCTGAGCTTGACAGGTGAGAGCTAAAGTTGTATGAATAGCAGCATGATGAGAAAATGTTTGTACTTCTCCAGGAAAGGCTGGTTTTTTCGAGCCCATGGGCTCTAGTTATTAAATAAATGAAATTGAAAATGAAATAACGAAGTAAAGATTTAATAAAAATTTATATAAAAAAAATGCCTTAAATGTTGGGTCTTCCTTAAGGGGATTTTAGACGGTAATACAAGTCATTAGTATTTGACGAAAATGCTTCTCTGAGCTAATTACTGTTTAAAAATTTTCAAAAAACAATGACAAAAAAAATAATGACAGGTTTGTATTTTCTTCAAAATACGTACACCATGTGTGATTGTGTAAACTGCCCTTTAATAAATTATGTATGTTAGTTATTATTTTTACCTAATTAAAGGCACCGGATAGGCTTGAGTTTGACATAATAGAGCAAAGCTTTGACCTTGAGCTTTTTTAACTTCAATTGAAGTATATTCCAAAGAAAATGTAGGAGCTTTGGCGCCAATCGGTTCTAAAAACGTAATAAATAATGAAACTGAACTTGTTATTTGTTAAGTTTTTAAATATAAAAAGCGCTAACTAATAAAAATTATTTCAAAAAAAACTGTTTTTTTAACAAAAATTTCAATACTCTTCATGAAAACTGCCTGAAGTTTTATAGGAATTAAGAGAAGACATTGTAAAAATCAGGGACCCTTAATAACAGTTAGCCAGAAAATTTAAACTTAAAAAATCTTTATGTTAGAATCAACGGAGACCTATACTGTCATATACCAATAGATTCGTCTTGCAAGCTCTTTCAGAATATATGGTGATCTTAAAAAAACGATCTCAACTGTACAGTTAAGAGTTATTTTTCAACGTAAAAATAAAAGCTCGAAAAAACGCTTAAAAAGAGAGTTTAATTTTTTTATTGTCTAAACTATAACTTTTTTGAGGGGTTTTATTTTTTCCGTCTAAGATAAAACTCATTTGAGGAGTTTTATTATTTCCGTCTAAAATAAAACTCATTTCGCCGTCATAAAATAAAACTGATTTGAAGAGTTTTGTGTTTGGCATCTATATTTAAACACATTTTGCTTATTTATTGTCATTTATTTCTTTAGTTTCACAAACATAATTTTTTCCAAATTTTCTGTTGAAAGATTTGAATTGACATTGTACAATTACACAAATGAGTTTTATTTTCTGACGGAAAAAATTAAACTTCTCAAATGAATTTTATTTTATGACGGTGAAATAAAACTCTTTTTTAAGAGTTTATTTCGACCTTTAATTTTTACGTTGAAAATTAACTGTTTTAGATGGAATTTTTTTTTAATTCACAAAATAACTGTTATAAAATAACTTTTTTGATATCACTTATAACAGTTACGGTTCCTGGTAAAAATCGCTTACATGATAAAATATGGTTTTTTTTATATTAAATATTAAATTAATCTGGCAACAGCCCTAACTTTGGAAGAGACTTGTCTGGGGGCCAGGTGAAATAAAATACCAAAATATATTCAACAAATTTGGTCCTTCCAGCCCATATGGAATGAGCGCTATTGTGCCAAAACTGTATTTTTGGAAGAAAAAAGGAGTTACATGACTATAACTCAGGGACCGTAACAGTTATTAGTGAATTCAAAACAAAAAATCCATCTAAAACAATTAAATTTCATAGTAAAAATAAAAGATCGAGTTAAACCCTTAAAAAGAGAGTTTCATTAAGCCGTCATGAAATAAAAATCATTTGAGAATAAAACTCTTAAAATTAGTGTTTTATTTAGCCGGCAAAAAAAAATAAAACTCATTTAAAAAGGTTGATTTTTCCGTCATTTAATTAAACTAATTTTATGACCCTAACGCTTGCCGCTGGTCAGATTATTACAACTTGTAAAACATTGCTCTCTAAACAGCTGGCATCGCAATAAAATAAATCGTCATTAAAAAAAAAGGAAGAAAAAAGGGAAAATGAGTTTTATATAAGACGAAAAAAATGGAACTCCTTAAAAGAGTTTTACTTGAGGATGGAGCTGTTAATTTTTTTTAGGCGGAAAAAATCAAACTCCTCAAAAGAGTTTTATTTTATGATGGGAAAAATTTAACTTTTCAAAGGAGTTGTATTTTAGACGGAAAAAATTCAACTCTTCAAATTAAATCTCTTCAAAAGAGTTTTTCTTATGACAGCGAAATAAGGCGAAATGGACCAGAATAAAGTAGTTGTGGTAGTAGCTGAGGCTGACGAATGCTCTGTAGCGCAACAAAGTTCAAAATTTCGAACTTTACGCTTCAACTTCAACTACAACGTCTATTACAACTACGTGTTCTGTTGACACTACTTTGAAACTGTCATTTTTAACTTTTCGCAGCTTGCAGCGCTATTCGAAACGTTGTACTACAGCGACTATTCTGTTCCCTACTTAAAACTCTCTTTATAAGAGTTTCATCCGAACTTTTATTTTTTCGTTGAAATAAGTTTTAACTGCGGAGTTGAGATTTGTTTTTTCAAGATCACCATAAATTCTTAGGAATGCTGTTATTCAGGGTCCCTGCTTTAATTAGGTCATTTATAAAACGATTTTATTAATTTTCACTACTAGTATTCTACTAAAAGCTGTTCAATGTGAATAGTTCTAGTATTCTAGTATATTTATTCCTTTTTAAGGAAGAATGATTGGTAGTTTTATTAAATCCTGTTGCCTCGAAATTAAATTAATTTAGTTTTTATATATTTATTCGGAGTAAATTTGTTATATTGTTTATTTTATTTTTTGTTCAAAAATGTTAAACAAATAATTCTTTCAGATATTTAAATAATATTAGGAGTGTTCATTTACAGAGAATTATTGCTTATTTTCAATAATTGTTACCAGTAAGTGTTCACGTACACGAAAAACTTGTAACGAGAGAGTAAAAAAGAGCATAAAAATTTGAGACACAAAAAATTTTTTCAAAATTTCTGATAGTATAATTTTTGGTAGCAAGAATTATTCAACCACCCGTTTTATGTTTTTGTTTATAAAACAAAAATAATTTTCATAATTTTTAAATTAAAAGTTTTGTAATGCACAGAAAATATTTAATCACCAAATTTATACCAAATTCATAATATCAAGCAAACAAGTCTTTGATTTTACACCTTTTAGCAAAATGATTATATTGATTACTAAAAATGGTAAAATTGTGAATATTTTTTTTTTTTAATAAATGATATTTTTAATTTTAATTAAAAAAATTATCAAAAAAACTTTAGCATTTCAAACAATGTGCTAATTTATTTAATTAAATATTGACAATTCCCAACAACAATTCTTCAAGTTTAAATTATTTTTTAATCCAAATTTTGATATTTTAATCAGGCTTAAGTTCATTGAATTTAATTTTGATTAAATTATTTTTATGAAGAAAGGAATTTTACAACATGAAATGAATTCAAATTTATTGATAATTTTTCATTCTTGACTGAGCTGGGAATTGAACCCAGGCTTTCACGGACAGTTTGCCCACACTAGTTTCGATTGTAATCACATAATCTCTTTAGTGGGGTTTATCGTTTAGCTCTCACCGCCATTGACGACGGATGACGTCATAAGTCAAACATCAGTCTTTAAACGAAATGGTATTTTACCTTGGTAGATCGAAATTTGCTTTGAATGAATAATTACCTATTTTAATTGATTTATATGTTCTTCCTTACTTCTTGTTTTCGTACTTTTTGTCAAGAATTCTTCTTGAAATCCAAAGTACATTTTTTGTTTTTCATGTTTTTATCTTTCTATTTTCTTGTTAACATTTCTTTTATTTTAAACGAAAAAAAAATCAATTAATATTTTTTGTTATTTAATTAAAATTTTAATGGAAAATTTATTTCAAAACAACTAAAATGTTTATTAAATCAAAATTATATTTTTAATTTTCTTTCAACTAAAAAAATAATTGATTCAATTATCACAGTAATTAATTTTAAATACTTTTCAAAACATTTTTTTAATTGATAAAAAACTTTTTTCTGTAAAATTTATTTTTCAAAAATTTACGAACAATATTCTTGCGCAAATACATAGTTCAAAATAATTGAATTTAATAAGAAATTATATCGTATCTTACAGCTAAATAGTGTCAATATGCCTAACTTGCTAAATTTTGCTGGTAAAGTATTTATTTACTTTTTTATTTTTTTGAGTAATTGGGAGAACAAATTTGTTAATTTTAAATTAACTCTCTCATTGAAAGTTTGTGCTAGTAAAGTAAATGAACACACCTATTATTTCAAATTAAAATTTCAATCAACCACAGCGATACAAATATTTCATATTTGTATTTTGAAAACTTTAATAGAAATCTTCTCTCTTTATATCTGTGGAAAAAGAAAAAAAAGTGTTTAAGTCGACTTAAGCAAAATTTGAGTTTATGGCACCCTTGTAATCTCCATGTTTAAAAGTACCCATGGACAAAGTTTAAATTATTTTGTACGTATTTTAGGAAGCTATAGCAAAATGACTTTTTGCTTATTAGTTTTTCAATGTGCATTTGGAAAAACAACTTAAGTTCACCTCCGATCACTGTCACGTTAGTAGTATTTAGGAATAAAAACTTAAAAAAACTATAGCCGAAGAGAAGTGATGATTTTACTAGAATCAAAATATTTTTTTAAAATAACCTTCAAATTTTAAGTGGCTTTCCTACTTAAGCAACTCTTCCATGTGACCACAGATATATAAAAACATAGTCCCCATCAAAACACGTTTCAGCAAACGCACGGACAGACGGACATCTTTAGATCAACTTCGCAACTTATAAGGACCCACACGCAGAGAAAAAACATGTTTAAATATGTTCACCTCCAACAAAACTATTTTTAGACAAAATTTTAAACATATTATGGTTAAATTTAACTATATTATTATTACAGACAACCATATTATGGTTAAATGCGTCCTCCATCAAGAAGGCACAACCATATTATGGTTGCCTCCGAACATATTTTGGTCAATAATAAGTAAAATATGTTTAACACTTATAATAGCATGGTTGGTTTTCAACCATAGCATGTTGCTCTTGGCAAAGAGGAAAATACTATTGTTAATTTGAAAACAAATTATTGTCATATTTAACCAAAACATTTTTAGAGGCAACCATAATATGGTTGTGGCTGCTTGATGGAGGACACATTTAACCATAATATGGTTGTCGATGATAATAATATGGTTAAATTTAACCATAATATGTTTAAAATTTTGTCTAAAAATAGTTTTGTTGGAGGTGAACATATTTAAACATGTTTTCTCTCTGCGTGCAGAATTCATACTACAGGAGTCTAAGATCAATACTGTAGAAATAACAAATAGAATCCCGCTTTCCCCCCAGTGGTCAAGGGTATAAAAATACCAAAATTTTCTAACGTAAAGCCGAAATTTAATTTAAGCCTTCAAGAAGCCTTTTGATTCTCTTTAAAAAATTATGAGAACTCATTGAAACAACCTTCAACTTTTAACCGGTTAAAGGTCAATGTTAATGTACGAGGTCAAGAGTGAATGAAACACAAAATCAAATATTCCAATAAAAAAAAAAATCATTTCATAATGCAACAAGTCACTAACTGAGGTTTATTATTAAACAGAGTATAAAAGAGAATGAAAGAAAACGTATAAATAAATTAACACCATTTAACTAAACCACCTCCCTCGCCGCTTCGCTCAAAAACAAATACTCAGTTAACCATTCAAAAACAACAAAAACAAGAATATGTAATCGCTTGTAAACATGACCCAAAAACGTGTCTAATAAGTTCATTCATACAAAAAATTCAAACAAAAACTTGTTCAACTCTCTTGGCCAACAAAAGAGAGAAAGAAAACATTTTATTGCACACATTTTGTTTTCTGTTTTGCTCGCTCTATTCTCAACACCTAAACAGAAACCCTTTTTCCCAACCCCTTTAATTTCATTTCATAAGAAATTCTTACAAAAAGTAACCGGTAAAATAAAAATATCAACACGTTGGTGTTTCTTGTGTTTTTAAGGGGCATTTGTTATGGGAAATTTTCTCTCTTAAGACATGCGCTTTTACTACAAAGAGTAAATGAAATAGCTGATGCTAAGAGAAAAGAGATGACTAGTAAACTAAAAACAGCTGTTAATAAAAACCGCTATTATTTGTTTCCCTTTTATTTTGTTTACTTCATAAATTGGCACAACAAAAACAACAATAACGGGTTACTGGTTAGAGTTGTTGATGGGGGCTTTATAAAGCCCCCATAAACATACACACACATACATCTCTGTGGTTGTGTTTGTGCCTGTTTATAAAAGAGGGGAGCAAACACAATGTAAACAATTATTTTTCTTTATTTGCAGTTTTTCTGGTTATTTTGTTGCTACAACAACACACTACGAATAAATGACTGCCGTAATATTTGTGTGAGTCAGTGTGTATGTGTTATTTCATAAACTTTTGCCGGTCTAGAACACAAGATGGAGCAAGCTGTCATAAAACGTGATTCTATCAGTTGTTTGTTTTAATTGAGTTTGGGTGTATGTTGTACTTTTTTGGTGTCGACTATTATTTGTTTGTTAAAAGAGACAGACATGTAAAAATTTTTTTTTTTATTTTCTTGTCTATTTTACTATTGAGTTGTAGAGTTTGCGTAGGAAATAAAATAAAAATGTATGAATGAAGTTTCTGAAATCGGCTGTTTTAATATAACAACAGAAAAAAACTGTAAAAATAAAAAAGTTGTTTTATTAAAAACAATTTATTGGCTGTAAAATCTAGATTGCACAATAAATAAAATCTTATTTATCTATATACGAATAAAATGTGGTTTATTCGACTAATTTTTAGTGGTTCAGAAATTTTGTCAAGCATAAAATTCTCTTCTGAGTCCTCATCCATATTATAAAACATTTGCTGCTGAGACTTTCTTTAATTCAATAAAACTTTAGTTTTGCAGCATTTTAAGAATTTTTAATGCCTGTTTTCTTTTTTCGTCTTCCTCTCAATAAAAAACTTACAAAAACTGCTTGGACGCGGTTCCATTTGCTTTTCTACTTTCACAAATCAAACTCAAATGTTTCATAAAAT
Source organism: Pollenia amentaria (assembly GCA_943735925.1). Taxonomy (NCBI): domain Eukaryota; kingdom Metazoa; phylum Arthropoda; class Insecta; order Diptera; family Polleniidae; genus Pollenia; species Pollenia amentaria. The sequence goes on from OX031010.1 coordinate 28,312,869, forward strand.
GGACGACTGACAATTTTAATCCTGATACAAATAAACGAGTTTTCGTCATGAACAAAAATACCGAATATTATTTTTATACGACAGGTTGGGTTCCTTGGACAGCCATCTAGAAGACAGCTCACTTGGGTTCTTCAGTGGTCCCATTGTGATACCCAGCTTGAATGCCCGTCATACAGAGCAGTTACTCAATAAGCTTCACTGTAAAAATCAACCAATTCGTTTTCCTAATGAAGGGAAGAAGCCAACTGAGTTCTATATTAGAGTGATCATTCAAACAGGCAAATACTGGTTGTCCCAGGTATCTCTCCCTTATGTCACGAATTCCTGCCCATTGACAAGGACAACATATTCAGTAGTCATTGATTTCTAGACCAATTCTCCAGTTATCACCTAAGCCACTAATTTGATCTTTATTGAACCTAAGTCGAAAGCTGGTTCTCCGTTCATCATAGCCAGGCCCCAATGGCCTGGATACGGAGCAGATGGTTTTGCGAGTTCAACCAAACTGTCCAAGTGTATAAGGTTCGAACTGGATAAGTAAGCCATGGGAAAGCAAAAGAATTGATCAATGAATGTGTCATCTAGACGTCCACCTCGTTCGGCAAGCTCATTTGCTATCTGGTTACCGCAGCAGTTCGCATGGTAAAATAAGCGTTGCCTTCAAATGCTTCGCAATCTCATTAAAATATATCCGACATTCTGCAGTTAACCTAGATGTCGTATAGACACCCGAAATGGCAGCCTTGCTATCAGTAAATTAACATATACATATAATTGTATATATGTGTATTTACTGATCAAGTTAGCCGACCGCCTTGTAGCAGACATTTCCACCTGCGGGACACCACAGTCATCGGCAGACGAAAGGGAACTTTTATATCCGGTTCTGTTATGAAGAAACCCCGGCGAACTTTTCAAAACGTTTCAATACAGTAGAAAATGTTTGCCTATACTCCCAGTATTTGAAAATTACATCGTGCAGTCTGCGAGAATTTGGAGGTTGTTAATATCTTTAAAATTGCTACCTTTATTTTGTAAACGAACTTTACATGAATGAAGGGACGGTGCAAATGAACATGCTTCAATCGTCTCAGAAAGGTATTCTGAGTCGATTGGTGTTCCAAAAGGTCAAATTAATTTATGGCGTAACAATTCTCAGCACAAACCGGTAATACTCTTCCGAATTAGGTTGTTGTTGTAGCAGCGAGACCTGAAAAACAGGTGTTGCTGAGTTGACAATCCTTGGTCGGTGTTCGTTGAACTCCGAGTCGTTCCGGTGCATAGAACAGATTGTCGTGGGAACGGACAATATAGTGGTGTACAGTATAAGAAGAGACAAACTTTTTTATTCGAATACAATAGTCATCTATTCGTGTAGTTTTTTGTAGACTTATTCCAACATTGCAACAATTTTTTTTTTAGTTTAATTAAATAAGAATAAAATTTAGTCAAATAAATTGTTTATATTGTTATAATTATTATAAACTATTGAAATATTTTTTTATTTTATTCGAATAATTATTCGATTATTCTTAGAATTATATAAATAATTTATCAAAAACTAAAACTCTTCAAATAATAAGCAAAATTTTAATTTATTAAGAAAATTTTATACAATAACGAATAACATTTTATTCGAATAAACTAGTCGTTTCTTTAAAAATTAAACATTCACTAATTTGAATATAATTAATTAATCTCAAATTTAAATTGCAAAAAAAATTAGACAACACGTTCATATTTACTGTTGGCTCATTTTGTTATTGAAAAGTTAATCGAATAATTTTATTTTTATACGAATATGTTATTTAAATGTGAAAGTAGTTGGCGATATAAGAAAATTTTAATTTATTACAAAATACATGTTACAGTAGAATCTCACAAATTAGAACCACTTTGTGCACCGGACAGTTCGAATTTTTGAAAAGTTCGAATTTCTGGACACTTTTTTTTACAGAAAATTATAAAATTATAATGAAATAGTGATAGATAATGAATAGTTGTGTAAGCTTTATTTTAACTCAAAACAGTTTTTATTTAATAACATTTAATTAATTGAACATATTAAATTCATAGAAAAACTTTTAAAAAGTTTTTTAATTACATATTAGGTACTTAATTGGTCTTTAACATAAAATCAGTTATACTTGTTTGTTTTTTGATTTATTAAAACTGGATACAACGATATCGTTACGAACGTCCAAAAGGTTAGACATGTGTTTACTGACCCAAATTTATACAGGCATATCAAATTTCATACGCATATGACCGAATTGTACACACCATCAATAACTCGGTGATTCCCCGTTTTATTTTTACCTTAATGAGCGAAAAAAAATTATTTGTAGTGAAAAAACAAAAAAAAAATAAAAAAAAATTCCAGAAATAAGAACCCCCTGTTTTACTTTTAGAGCGTTTAATTTGGTTTTTCGCCTATTAAGTTCAAAATCATAAAAAAAAAATTTTTTCTATTAGAAATAAAAACAAAAAAAAAACACTTCCAGAAATTAGAACCACAGGATCTAATTTCATAGCGTACAAAACATTGAAATGGCCGGTTCTAATTTGTGGACGGTTCGAATTTGTGACGGTTCGAATTTGTGAGATTCTACTGTATTAGTAATATATTTTTTAAATTTTTTTTTTTAACAATTTTTTTTTTTTTTTTATTAATCCTACACTAAATCCCGCGAAGCTTTTTGCTTGTCTGCAGGAGACCAGAGTCTCTGGCAGGAATCGAACCCGCAACCCCAGTACTGATAGACTAGCTCACTACCAGCTAGCCTACCGGGGTACATTGTAAAGCCTTTTAAAAATATGAATCGATTATTCGAATATTATTTATGGCGCTTATTTGGAAGTACAAAGTAATTTATTAAATAAAAATCTGTTCTGATTAGAATTAAAGAAAAGTTAAGCTGACATAGTTATTATATATATAATTATTAACTGTTTACTCGAATAATATAGTAAAAATGATTCGATTATTCGAATAACCAATTATATTAAATAATAATAAATTATTAAAAATACGATTTGAATTAAAAAAGTTCAGCTTAGAAATTATATATGTAGTTATTAACGGTTTATTCGAATAATCAATTCAAAATTATGCTAATAATTATTTGAAAACCCAATTTTTTTAAAAATGTGTTTATACAGTTTTAAACTTCTTCATATAAGTTATAAGCCTAAAGTTTGAACTTTTGTCGAATGTAGACTAAAAAATTAATCGATTATTCGAATAAATATATTAAATATTTAACATTTTTAATATTTTTGCATAACATTTTAAAAAGTATGTATGTAATAAATGTTATTTGCATATGGGAATTTTAATTAAATTATTAAATTATTTTTAATTATATTTACTATTTTTTCGAATGTGCTTCTATGAGTTGTATTTAATTTGTTATTAAAACAATGTTAACAATGTTAATTTGTTATTAAAACAGTGTTATTAAACCAAAGGTGGGCTTAAGCATAAAAGTATGTAAAATATTGAGGGAATAAGACTATTGTTATAAGCTTAATAAATTGAAATACAACTGTTATTCTCCGGATTTAGCCCCCAGTGACTATTTTCTATTTCCGGACCTAAAGAAATGGCTCGGTGGAAAGAGAAGCTCCAACGATGAAATTATTGGTCAAAAAAATGCCTATTTTATGGACCTCGAAAAATCCTTTTTTTTTTTTTGGAAGGGATACACAAATTGGAGAAACATTGAAAAAATAGTTTTTTTGTAAAAAAAAACTGTGTTTCATTCAAAAAGTCACGGACTTATTGATCCGCCCTCGTATGATATTTATTTTATTTTACCTTTATTATTTTAATGTAGAATTAAAACGCCGAGCTTGAGGTCTTATAAATTATTTTTTATAAAAAAAAATAAGACCTCAAGCTCGAAAATTAAGTTATGCATTAATTAATAAAATCCTTTTTAAAATTAAATCAAAGTTAATGGAAGAAAATCTAACAAACTTCCCTATTCAAAATCTATGCACATCATTAGCAATTGAATCGGACAATTATTCGGTTTAAATAAAGTTTGACAAATGATTCGGCCATGGAAATGATTACTCACATATTTGTTTTAAATAAAAACATACAACCCAATTATGAATTAATTATTTAACTACCTAAACACCGGCACTGGATATGCCTGAGCTGGACACAGTATAGCAAAACTAACGCCCCCTTTACGTTCAATACCGGACCATTTGACATCACCAGACAAAGTAGGAGCTTTAGCACTAACAGGTTCTTGATGATCATTAACAAAAACACAAATTCATTAAATATCTAAAAGTTGTATCTAAAATTTTGTTAACCTGAATGCTGGCACTGGATACGCTTGAGCTGGGCAAAATAAAGCCAAATCATGAGATTGCATGCGCTCAATCCATGAACGTTTTATGTCGTGAGACAGTAAAGTGGGTGCTTTGCCCCCAACTGGTTCTAAATATCGGATATTCAAAATTTTTTCAATTCAATTTAAAATTTTTATTAGAAAACTGCTTGAATTTAGCCTAAAAGCTTACCTAAAAAAAGGCGCTGGGTAACCCTGGGCCGGACATAATAATGAAATATCATAATTTTGCTTGAGTTCTAAAGGTTTTTGTTGCAGAGCTGGAGTTTTAGGAGGACTACTTGAAATCGGTTCTAGAATGACAGTTAATTGTGGAAAAATGACAAGTAAAATTTATGTAAAATTAATTTCCAAACAATTTGGAAACTTCTGAATGTTGAAATACTTTTAAGGCTTTTTCTTCTTCATAATCTTAAACTAAAACCAGTTGGTAGAGGCTTTTACCAGGTTAGAGGGAAATTGTTTAAGTGTAATTTTCGTTATTTTCCGTCATTCCTTATTCGTAAAATATAAAACGGGTTAATAAAAGGTTTATGAAACAAATTTTATATGAAAATTTGTTTAATAACACTTTAATTAACCTGTTTAATTTTTTATGAATAAGGGGGTTAATACTCGTATACAAAATATTCAACCACCGATCACCTTCGATTCGAAACTTGTAGGAAGATTTTAAGTGATATAAAGTTCATTTATGGAAAATTTTATCCCCAAGACAAAATCTATAAAGAGTCAATTGGCAGGGAAAGTGATTTCTAGGAACATCCTTTTAGGGGAACTGTGGGAAAATTTTCGACCTAAATCTAAAAACTTCTAAAATTTTTTGTTTAAACTTGTTTTTAATTCTTACTATATAAGATTTATTGCTTTTAAGGTCTTTTAAGGAGATCTGTGCCCATGTTCTGTAACTCTCGCTTCGAGAAACTTTTCGATTGAAATGCGAGAAATGAAACAAAAATGCCATAAATTGAAACAAACAACTGTTTTTCTCACTTTACTGCGTCTGTAACATTTTTGGCGAGTAATAGCTGTCACGTAAGGAAATTACTCGCCAATTTACAAAAAAAGTGTGTCTGTAAAATTTTTATGAGAAAGTTCCCGCCTTGAACTGTCAAATAAACTCACGCATAAAATATTAAATATGCAAAATGCAACGAATAATAACATGGAAGAGATAAGTATTTTGTTTTCGACTTTTTTTTCATTGTTTAATTATTTTGCTTTTAACATTTTTGAAAAATATACGAATGTTTTCAAAGCTATTTTTTAAACAACAACAATTAAAGTCGCACTCTACATTATTTGATATAGACGACGGTTGTATTTTCGCCGCCGTCATTGAAAATTTTTAAATTTTAATCATTTTGGCTGCCGTCAGCGATATGTGTTACTGGCGTTCTCAACGTCTGCAAGTTTACATCGGCTTCGAGTGGAATATTATGACATTTATAACGTAACGACGTAATCTTTTTTGATAGTTTTCGACATGAGTTACATACACACTTTTTTCTCACTTTTCGAGAAACGATGGAATATTTTGTTTCACATCTTTTCAATGCGAGATGTTCTCACCAAAGTTACAGAACATGGGTACAGAGCATAATTTCCTACAACTGATTCCAAAACCTTCAAATATGGGCCGACATTTACCGAAACTTTTCTTACCGTTTTGAATTGCTATTAAAAGATTTTGTTTATTGTGCTTAGTTCCCTTTTTTTTAATTGATAAAAAATACTGAAATTTATTGTTTGAGGATAAGCTGTTCCTATGCGCATTTCACTGGTTGCTTAGGCCAGATCATCAGTAAACGTTCTCCTAAATAATTTTAGAAAAGACAAAGCTATCAGCAAACAAGACTGCAGAGGGAATGAGAATTACCTACAAACACTCAAAAAGTCTTATATGCAACGATATCAAAGCTTAAAAAAATACCAACAATAAAACAGTGAGTTTATCTTTTCCTACATTCCCCACTACAATTAGTTGAAATTCTCCCAACATTTATCGTAGTTGTAAGTGGGTTAAGAAAAAACAAAAAACAAACCTGAAAACAAAGAACAAATTTGGTGATTGGAGAAATTTAATAATTTTTTCTGTGTATGTACATAGAAAATAAAACAAAATACAAAAAAATGCACAGAAAAAATTATTAAATTTCTCCAATCACCAAATTTGTTCTAAATTCATAATATCCAGCAAACAAGTTGTTGATTTTGCACCTATTACCAAAATGATTATATTGATTACTAAAAATTTTAAAATTTTGAAAAAATATTTTCAATAAATGATATTTTTAATTTTAATTAAAAATATGAAGCACCAAGTTAGTGCTTTTTCTTAGTTTGGCACTAAAATGTTGGCGTTTCGAGGCATCAAAAATCATTACACATAGTGTCAAAAGCATTACTGCATATATGCATCAGAGAGAGAGAGAGAGAGAGAGAGCAAATGTTCAAAATTGGTTTTTTTTTTTTTTTTTGGTATGTATGAGCCAAAAACTGTGCGTGTATGTGCTCATTAAACAAAGAAAACAGCCAACGGGAAAACTCTGAAGACATTGTTACTTCAGGCCTTATTAAAGGCCTGCTTAGAAATTTTTTGATTCAATTACCATTCTGATCTTACTGATAAAGAAGGACTCATAGAAAGCCTCGTATCTTTTATATAACAGATAAGGTGCACCTTCCATACTCGCTTCTATGAGAAGGGAGAAGAGAAGGAGTAGCATTTTTTGTTTTGTTTTTTGCCAAAGCAATACCAAAAGAATTCAGATCCCGTTATAGGAACAAAGTTACAAATTAAAATACCAAATGAAAATAATAATGTAAATCATTTTAGTTGAGTTGTGTTTTTTATTTAATTTTATATTTTTAAGTTTCTAAGACTGAAGTGTTTTATTTTTTTTTTTTTAAATATTTTTATTTAATTTTATATTTTTAACTGTTTTTTTTTGTGAATATGTGTATACCTATAGTAATTATAGTATGTATGTGTTATTCTGTAAATAAATATATGAACAAAACTTTGAAATTATAAAACACTAAACTTTTATTCTTTATTGAAAATTATGGGAAAGCATATTAGCAGGAATTAATCTGCAGGCCTTCAGCTGAAAGCCATCAATATGACCTTTAATCAAAGTTATTTTGACATGGACGGTCTGAAAGGCCTTTTATGAGCCATTAATTGGAAGGCCTTATATCATACCTTTCTTAAAAACCCTTCAAGATTACCTTTATTCTAAGGCCTTTTAACAACCATTCATTGGAAAGCCTTCTTAGAGACAGTTATTTGAATGCCTTTTAGAATCCCTGGCGAAAGAAGCGAGAGTGGAAGGCCTTCCCCGCAGTGACAACGTGTGTAAAAAAGATATGAGTATGGGATGGAGTGAGCAGGCCTTGTTCATCCAAAAAAAGGAGCAAGAAGGCCTTCTAGAAGACCTCCGTACTCCCTCTTTTTCCCGCTGGGCAAGAAAGCGCATTTAAATTGTAAAACCATTATTTTTCTGCGCATGTACGTCGCAGTAGTAAATGAGCACATACACCATAACACAAACATGTGTATGTGGTATGCTGAATGTTTATTTACATTTAAATCTCGTTACTACAGTGACGTCAAAATGAGAGTACAAAGCTAACGGAGCTGCGCTGTTCTGAATTTCATTCCAAACCGATCGCGAAACTAAAATAACCAGTCTTTAAATTTTGAGTTTGTAAAATATTTTTACCTAAAAACCGGAGCTGGATAACCTTGAGCTGGACATAAAAGTGAAATATCGGAATTTTGTTTTAGTTCAAACGGTTTGCTCATTATGGAGGGTATGCGAGGTGCAGTGCTCGAAACAGGCTCTAAATTAAGAAAAATAAATTATAAAGCAAAGTATTCGTTATAATATTCAGTTGGAATTCTTTGCATTGAAAGTCCCCAACTTTTCGATGACTTAACGTGTTCAACTTTTATGCATATTTTTAATTTAAATGAAAACTGCTTGAATGTTTATCAGAGTCTTTTAAATATAAATATTTAGGCCTATTGCACATTCCGATCGTCGTGGTTTTATTTTCGTAGTTGCAATTTCGATTGAATTTGTTTTAGCTTCTTTAAATTAAATTTTCGTTTTTTGGAGAAGCAGAACACGGAATTACATCCACTCTCAATCGAAATGGATTTCTGTGACTTGCCGGACTAAAATCAATCGGAAAGTTTGTTGTTTTATAATAAAAAAAATCTCAAGTTTTAAAATATAAAAATCATTAGAAAAATAAAAATTTCAGTTGGGAAAGTTTAAATATTTTTTTTTAAAGAAAAAAGGCCTAATTTTTTTTTTAATCTATTAAATAAAGAAAATCGATTAAAATGTTACATTCCTACCTAAAATTTGGTGCTGGATAACCCTGAGCTGGACATAATATTGCTGAGCTTTCATTCAACACCACTACATTTGGTTTGTAAGTCAAAGCATTAATTTTAGGGGGACTACTTGAAATCGGTTCTAAATTAAACAAAATATGGATTAAAAAAAGAATTTACAATAAAATTTGTGCTTAATTTTAAATAATCTAGAAAACTGCCTGATGTTTTAAACTTCCTTCTAATATTTTGTTTAAATCTTACCGAAATTTAGGAGCAGGATAACCTTGAGCTGGGCATAAGATAGAAACACTTGAGTTTTCTTTCATACTTAAAGGACGGGCGCTTACGGGAGGCACCTTTGGAGCTGTGCTAGAAATGGGTTCTATGGAAAAAAGGGGACGTGTTTTGTTTAGAAGTTTATAAATTTATATAAAAATTTAACTGCCTGAATGTTTTCTTGCAATTTTTAAGTAATAAAAAAAACTTTGGTTTGGTTAGCTGGATTAAATATAATCGATCGTAAAATTGAAATTGCTTTTTATTTATCTGATCATAATTTGTATACCCACACCATAAAGTGGTTATTATGGGTTTGTGCTGTGTAACACTAAAAAATATTGGTCATAGCCGCACCCACCTTCTAGTATTCCGATCGACTTTGAAGTACTTTCTGAGTCGACCTAACGATATCTGTCCGTCCGTCTGGCTGTATGGCTGGTAGTCTGTCCAGGTCGAAGAGTACAGGTCGCAATTTTGAAGATAGTTTGATGAAATTCGGTACATACATTTCAATAATCATATGCCTATTGAAAGTTGTGAGAATCGATGCATAATTTCATATGACTCCCATACAAACTTCTTTCCGGAATAGAGTCTTTTTGCCCGTAAACCATCTTATTATGTTGGTATTTAGATAAAATTTGTTCCAAACTTATTTTATTGAAATCGAAATCATCTTACAAAATTTAAATAGAATTGACTATAACTCCTATATAAAAACTACTCCCGAAAATTCCTTATAATCTAACAACTTCCTCATAAATGTTAAAATTGGCATATAAATTGGTTACAGTAACTTCTACGATAGCCACTATACAATAACAAAATCTGGTGCTGGTAGGTCCTAAATTAACCATATCTCATGTATTAACCCCCTACACTTCTAGGAAAACAAATCTCATATAGATGAAGATAACAAAAAACTATTAGATAATAATTTTATTCTGGCGGATCCACGATTTTCCATGGGTCCCAAATAGGGTACACTCTCGAAAATTTATTTTTAAATACAGTGGTGTAGGGTGACATAAATCGGGCTTGACCATCTTTAATTTCTGACTTGTTTTAAGGTAAATAATTGAACACTTTTAAAGTTATTCTTATTTAAAAGATCAACTAATAAACACTGTGAATAATTTAAAACTATTGGGAATATGATTGTATTTATTATAACTTCAACTAAAATCGTTTAACTATTGTGAATAGAAAAAACCTATTGTGACTATTTCAAAGCTATTAAAAATAATATTGTTTAAATTATTACTCCTTCCAGGGATGTACAATGGGGTTTTAAATTGTGTAGCAACTTCGAGCAAAAAAATGTACTTTGTGGACCTTCACGGTACCATTTTTTTAAATTTATTAAAACAACAAAAAAAAAGTACATAAAAATTCAATTGTACACAAAAAAAAAACAAAACAACTTTACATTAACATAAATTATATGTGTGAATCAAAAAAGGTACAAAAAAGTCTTATAAATATATGAGATCAAAATCAGGCACTTATTTATTTAGTTAACAAACTATTTGGAATTTTTATATCATAGCAGCATGAATTTGTCGATCTTAACCAATCCTTTGTTTGTATTAGACTTGATAATGTTGGTACATGTAGTATGTTTCTTCCCCTAGTTTGTATTATATTTTGAAAAGAACAAACTCTTTTCACATTTGCAGACGAATGTTGAATGGTTAAAATTCCAGCAACGACTCTAGAAATGTCAGTAAACATATGGACATTCAGCTCATTTTGTAAATTAGCTACTGCCGACCAAAAACTACAAACGTTTTCAGTTTTTAACGACTGCAGTTGCTCGACATCAGCTAAAGCTCTAAATTGATTATTGACTAAATCAAACATTTTTACTAGAAGAGGTACAAGTTTTACCTGAAATATCATTTTCGTCTGTCTGTCTTTCACTTACCACATTGTAAAAGGGGACTAAGCGCTCTATACACCACCACAATACTAGTCGCATATTTAAGCGCCCATTACATTAACGATTTGTTGTACAACATAAATGCAATCAAAAGGACTCAAAAATTTGTTTGCTCTACGAAAAATTCAAAATGGGGGAACTATGATAAATTTATAAACTGTACCAAATGAGTTACGGTAGTACCATGGTACTTTAGAAGGTCGAAATGTACCAAAAAAAAAAAGTACAATTGTACCAACTTTAACATCCCTGACTCCTTCTATTTTACCCAAAATTTAACTTTGAATCGTGCATAAAAAACTGTCTAAGTGCATCTGATATACAAATTTCTTGGCTAATCTCCACAAATATTAATTTTAAAATTTCAGTTTTAATTTTTAGTAATTATTTTTATTTAAAACAATCAAATCATTAAACTTTAATAAATATTATGAAATCATGGTGAATAATATAATACTATTGTGAATGTTTCGTATCGTTATATAATTAATTGACATCATTAAAGTATTGGACCATTGTGAATAGTTCAAAACTATTAATAATATTTATTGCTTATTTCATTACATTTTCCAACAAAAGTATGTAAAGTCGTGCAAGTTGAAACATAAAATGAAAATTTCTACCGAGATTTTTATATTGAAATTAAATTTTTTAAGATTAGACAATTACTTTTATTCAAAACGTCTAACTAATAGAAGATAAGCAACTATAATGAAGTTATTTTGAAAGAATTGAAGTTATTGTGAATACTTTTAAAATATTTTATGCAAAAACCTAAAATTAATAAACGATTGTGAGTACTGTGAACCCATTTTGAGCAATTTGATTCTATTAGAATTATTACAGTTTTTTACTTTATCACGTTTTAAAAAACATTTATGTGTTTTACCTAAATATTGGCACTGGATACCCTTGAGCCGGACACAATAAGGCAAAAGTCGACAGTGTTGGAAAACTTTTCATATCAAATTTGGCTAAGGAAATTACTTTGGGTATAGTACTGCTAATGGGTTCTGCAAATTTAAGAAAAGTCATTAAAAAAAGAAAAATATTGAAAATTTTATTAAAGAAAACTGCCCTTATGTCTGTTCACTGGGTTGATATTACGTACATGTATCGACATCGCTGCTCAGAATTTTTGCCCTATCCTCGCAAATATATAGGAATATGAGAATTGGGCATCACTGGTGTAGAGTAAAAAAATATACTATACCATTTTGCAAATGCTACGATGCAAGACCACTTGCACAAGATTTCGAATTGCGATAATATTTAAACTCAGACATAAAATTTATATTAGTTTTAAGTTCTATTGTGAATGGTTTTGAAAATTATTAAAATTTGAAGAATTTGTAATGTACGAAATATAATTTTTTAAAAACAATTAGTTATTTTAATATTTGCAAAAAAAAAATGTTATAAAAATTCAATCTTGTAATTATTTAACCCATTTTTCGCCGCATTCCTGTTGATCGACGTTAAAGATAATAACGAAATAATATTCTAAGTAACTTATAGATAAAAAAAAAGAGTAAGGCCCGTTTTCACGACTTACCGATAGCTTAAGGTAGGATTTTATCGGCCGTATAACAAGTGTTCCATTATTCCAACTTTACTTTAACCTAAAGTGAGCGATTAGTTAAAGGAAGGTTCATATTACCTGATAGGTTAAAGTAAAGTTTTAATAAGGGAACACTTTATATACCGCCGATAAAATCCTACCTTTAGCTATCGGTAAGTCGTGAAAACGGGGGTAAGAGTGCTAGTCATTTTAATCACCGGTCGGCGAAAAATGGGTTAAAGTAGTAATATTGTTAATGTTATTGTGAATGCATTGTAAAAAGGTTTCTATATTTTTAAATCTTGACTGTTAACTTCCAAGACATTTTGAAGCTTATTTACCTAAAACTTGGTACTGGATAACCCTGAGCCGGACACAGTAATGACACAGTTCCATTAATTACAACAAATTCGATGCCGGTTTTTTGTATCAAAGCTACACGTGGAGCGGCTCCACTAATGGGTTCTAGAAAAAAAGGTGATAGATTTAAATTTTTTTTAAAAAAATATTTTCCTAGAAAAACTGCCAAAAATAGGGATATACCTTTTTTGTTGGATACCAAATTTCAATCATAAAGTTTTCAATTTTATATTTATCTTTGGATTTTACAAGTTTTGAATGGATTTTTTTCTAAAGACATAGGCCCCTATTATGAGTTACATTCGATAAAGGATTTTTGCTGGCTATCGAACATCGACTATTGAATGTTAATTTGGTATTGTGCGTTGGCAGCACTGTCGAAAATTTCGTTGTGCATCGAATTTTTCAAAGAAAACAAATTGGCCTTCGACGGTGTAAATAATTAAAAAATAATTGTTGAAAATTAAATTTTTTGTTAATTTGTTAGTTTTGGTGTGCATATTCCACATTCTTAATTATTTTTGGTTATTTTATGCAATACTAAAATCTACAGAAGTAAGCAGCAGTTGGAAAAGCTTGTTTCCATTGTGGAATTGTGGAACAAAATCCATTGTTGGCAAAAGGAATTTTTACTAAAGTTCAGGCTACAGGTTCAGGCCAGTTTCAATAAGCGTTCATCTTCATCAGATGAATCATCGTATTAGGTTTATTTTTTAAATTGGTTAATAAAAATTTTTTATTTAAAGTGACAGCTGATAAAAAATGTACTACTGTGAATAAACTAAATCACAATAGTACTTCTTTATCGAATGTGTGCCATAATACCAAATGAAAATTCTTCCGATCAACTAATTCGACTGCTGTCGAAAATCAAATTAAGTTTATAATAGGCACCATAAACTTAAAAAATCTTAAGAGAATATAAACAATTTAATTTAATTTTTTTAATAATAATTACCGAAAATTTGGAACCGGATATCCCTGAGCTGGACACATTATAGCCACTGAGGCATTCAGTAAAACAAATTCTAAACCGGTTTTTTGCATTGAGGCTACACGAGGAGCAGCACCACTAATGGGTTCTAAGAAAAAATTTTGTAAATTAGAAACAATTCTTAAATTAAAATAAAGCTTCAAAGAAAACTGCCTGAGGTGCGACAAGGAACCAACATATATTTTGAATTTATTTGTAAAATTATGGTACAAATACAAACGATTTTTTAAGAATCTACTTTAAGCCTAGTCCGATTTCTATTTTCAAATATCAGTATTACCTAAAAAATGGCACTGGATAAGCTTGAGCCGGACATAGTAGGGTAGCACTATTATTATAATGTATATCGATGTTACGAGTTTTATCGCCAGAAGTCAGTCTGGGACCAACCGAGCCGACGGGTTCTGAAATTTTTTTTTTTTTATTAAAACAAATTTATTTCCAATACAAATATGAAGTGTAATGAAAACACTCAAAACCGCCTGAATGTTGATGATATCCCGATACTTTTTCAAATATTTATTTTGCAATTAATTTTAACAATATTTTCTTTAATATTTTTTCAATCATTTGAAAAAAAATCTTACCTAAAAAATGGCACTGGATATGATTGAGCGGGACATAATAATGTTATATCCTGATTTTGCTTGGACCGTACCATATTTAGTTCATCTTGGGCATTTATCTTAGGACCAACACTGCCCAAGGGTTCTAAAAAAAATGTTGTATGTTAATCTTTTAAGATCTTTTCTGTAATTTATCATTTGAGTTTTACTAAATTAAGCAAATTTTTTGTTTAGAAATTCCGTTTCTCAAATTTTTGGAAATTCCTATAGAATTTTAAAAATTAAAATGTTTGCCTGAAGGTTGGAAATAAAATCGGGTTTTTAATTTAAACAGATATTAAAATTTTTATTCCTTAAAGTATTGAAGTTGTTAAAAATTTGGATTTTAACAATGCAATCAGCTTCTTTTTTTTTTTGTTATTTTACTTACAGCCGCAACCATAACAGCTGCCGTTGCGGCCTTGGCATGTGAAAATAAACATAAATGCTGGTGCACACTCATTAAGTTTTAGTCGTCTAGTCTTCAGCTTTTATGCGAGAAGGGAAAAGAGAATGTCATTTATTTTCCTATCTCTCCTAAAAACCCAAGAATGGACGGCTAAGACTTGAAGAGTGTGAACCATCACAAAGAAAGAAACGAAATACATTCGTAAAAATGCATTAAGTCGAAGCTCCTCACCAAGCGTTTTCGCCTTAACGCATTGCATGATTTTTTTACCATAATTCAGTTCTACGTTTTAAGTTACATGCAACGCCTTTTATGCGGCATCACCACAAGTAAAAATAAAATTTCATTTGTCAAAATCAGCTGATTTGTTGAACGCTACTTTTTTCAAGGCTTCATTCAATGCATCCCACGCATTTATGCATGTTACTTGACACATTTAACTACACAGATTCTGGTTTTTTAACAGCTGCGTAGGCAGAGAAATTACGTGTAATGCGTGGTGTTGACCTCCAGCTAAAGGCAGGAAATCAGCTCGCGCGTCCGCTTACCTACTTGGTTTGTTTTCCATTCGTGCGTTCTGCATTTCATTTCGCATTGGCTAAGGGCTTTGGGTTATATTACTGTACCGAGTTACACCCCCAGGGGTGTAGGGATTACCTAAAGATTATATCACCTTTTTGCATCCTCCGGTGCATATCGGGTGAAGTCATACCTGGAATCCTTCAAAGATTAAAAATTGAGAGGCCTCCTGAAGTCTTCGTGATTTCTTGGGACCAAAGGCTAACCAGATTTTTTTTTCTAGTACCACGGCATACCACCTAGGCATACAGCCAGGCCTATTGGTATAGGCCTCTGTTAGTATGCTTCTTGCCGGGAATGTCTCCTGTCTTTTATTGTATTTGTCTTTGCGGAAGCTTTTCTTTTCTGATAGAAGGCTGATTTTCATAGAAGTTGTTCCCCGTCCGTTAAAGGAATGCTTCTTTTTAAGAAATAACTAACGATTACAAGCAACAGGGTTTGCAAGGTACCTTTTTGACCCAAATTCGTCGGAAGGGATATCCCCGATAATCCCACTAAAGGGCTGATTTTTATACTTGGCCACTTGTCGCAGAGTACGGCCTGAGTGAGGACTAGCCCTAGGAGCTGTTGCTATTCAACAGAAGCTGCTGGCAAGGAGCGAGTGTATAATTTTACAAGATTATATACTCAAAATTCAAATCTGGATGTGTAGGTGCCTCTCACACTCGAGGGTGGTGGGTTAATACATTTTGCCATGAAATTAGGCAAAATGGCAGGGGCTCATGTAAATCTTTTTCACATCTGTACCGTCTCACAGTTTTTGCGGGTTTTAACATGAACCAGCAATAGTTTTTAACCCTACTTTTAAGCTTTGACTTAGTGGAGTACCTTACACATATATCTCAGACGAATTACTGGTAGAGTACCGTTTAAACTCAAATTGATTACTGGTAGATACTGTAAAACTCAGAAGCCGATTCTGGAAGTAATCGCCTTTCCATACGAAGGTTAAGATGAACCGATGACTTTGAATGAGTCTCCTGAAACGCCATCGTGAAAAATGAACTATTACTCCGGCAGTTTGAGAGCAAAACAGCTCCGGCATATAATTTTAAAGCACAAAATGAAAAAACACCAAAAAAGACTAATAGTTGCAAAATGTATCAAATATGTTAGTCACATTTCGTCTTATTAAGTTTTTCATATTTGTCAAATTATTTACCTAAACAGGGGTACTGGATATGATTGGCCGGGACAAAATAGCGTTATACTTTTGCTTAAGCCAGCTTCAGCATTTTTTAAACGATTTTCTACCGATATTTTAGGGGCCACACTGCCAAGGGGCTCTAAAATTTAACAAGTTATTTAAAATAAAAGCTTTAAGGAAAAATAAAAACTGCCTGAATGGGAAGGATACCCTCTTAACAACATAAAAAAAATTTAATAACCTAAAAAAATTTTACCCCTAACTCCGAGGTTCTGGTCTGATTTCAATGACTGAATATTTAGTTAATTTTTTTACAGAAAATTGAATTTTTTTTATACTGTTCTAGAAATTTTATCAACTTCGAAATAATTTAAAGAAGTTTTGATTATGAATTCACAGTTTAATTGACAATTTTATGCAAATATATATTTTTTATAGTGTCTTAATGTTAGAAATAAAAAAATTTAGTACAACACTGGTCATCAATCAAAGTTCAACACAAACAAAAATTAACAATGTCTTCTATCACTGTACAAAAATTCTGAGCTCTTTAGTAATCCCAAATTGCCCTATATCGACCGAATCTTTATATTTTATCACTTGCATCCTTTTGTTTTTCAGTCCCTCAATTATAAATTATATTCTCATTTAAATGACCCAGCAATAGTAACGTAAATCTAATTATTTCTATTAAATTATTTTTAAAAGACTTTAAGTGTTCACATAGAACTGCGTCGACATAAAAATTTGTCGTAGAAAGCAGTCGTGAAATAAAATCTATTTGATTTTACGAAAGTTTGTTTAATGCTCTCACATAATAGACATTTATTTTCCTAACAGTGCTACCATACTCTCATTGTATTTCATACATTTTGTAAACAAAGAATGAGAAACAAAAATAAAATAAAAAATTTAAACAATAAAATCAGTGAGAATTTGAAGAAGTTACTGCCGACGTTTTAATTATGAACTTTTTGGCTGAAGTTGAAGACTCAGTTCTGTTTGAACACTAAAACTTTTGAATAATAAAGTTTTTTGTTTCATAAAAATTATTTTACTAATTTTTTTAATTCTGGCAACCTTTTGAAGATTTAAGGAAAATTGCTTATACATATTTGAAATAAGATTTCAATATATATTTTGATATATTTACAAAGTACCTGTAACTGGGCATCGGATACGCTTGAGCTGGACAAAACATGGTAAATGTGGCATTTTCTTTGGCCGCTGCATCACTTAAACGTTCGCCGACGCTAATTTTGGGACCAACATGCCCCACAGGTTCTACAAGCAATAATAGTCAAATTAAATGTATTGTAAATGTAAAATGTACACTTTGAAAACTGCACGATGTTGACTTTAAATCGCGTTAGGATGGCAACTTATGATTTAAGACCCGTGATGGGCAGACAAATAATACCAAATTTGCAATTGTGTTCAAAGCAGCAGGTAACATAGTTTAATTTGAATTTTAATTGTTTGCCTTTTAAAATAGGCTCATACGATCTAACTACGCAAAATGCTAAACAGCAACTGAGTTAAGTTGTCAAAATGGCAACAAAGGAATAGCTGAGTCCCAATTTACATTCTATTTTTGCCTTTGCGATTATTGTCGCTGGTTCTTTGAAGTCGGTTTTATGTTTACATTGTACGATTTTTGTCGTTACATCTTCTTGTGTGTATACATATATTTTGACACTACGAATAAATGAACAGAACGAATCGAAGAGTACACTCGCTTGTGTACCCCTATTAATTCCTCCCTCCCCTTTCGCCAATAAGGTAAGAATCGCAACGACAAAAATCGTATAATGTAAATTGGGGCTTAACGTCAACAAATAAACAAAGAAGTGTTTAAATGTAGCACACTTGAGTGAACGGCGTTAAAGCACATATATATATTATATAGGGTGTTTTTTATAGAGGTATAGAACTTTAAGTTGGCAACATTTTTTCAGCTGTCAAGTGATTCATGTTTACTATGGTTTGGCAATTCAATGAATAGTCATATATGAAAAAGTCAAAACCGTATTTTTTTAAGATACGAGGTTGAGAAAGTAAGGCATCGATATGGTCCAAGCTTAATTTACTGCATTCTAAATAATCAAACAAAATTTCATTGGAATCTGTCCATATTTCACCAAAGCCTCCATACAAATACTACTCATGAAAATCGCTATGATTGCCATAACTTCGTAATAAATGTTGGCATGTATTGACATAACAATTGGCAACAATAACTTTTACGAAAGCTTCTATGTCATGACAAAATGTTGTGCTGGTAGATCCCATATAAACCCCCACCCTAAGACCACTTTAAGGCAAACAAACCTCATAAAGATGAATATATCTAAATAGTAATTGGCACAAAGAACTTTAACATAAATCTTAACCTCATAACTAGGGAGATCGATTATTCGACTTTTTTCAATAACCGGTTTTCGAATATTACGAATAGTTGCTATTTTAAAAAACCCGGTTTTCGGTTCAGCAATTTTTAAATAACCGGTTAACCGGTTTTAATTCGAATGCTTAAAAACACAAAAATCAAATAAGTTTTTAAATAAAACGTTAATTTGAATAAAAACAAAACAATTTTAAAGATCAGACCTAACAAATATTTTAGGATAAAATCGAAGAAAAGTGGGACCAGTAAATTTATCAAACTTTAGCTAAATTTTTAACAATTTTTTATTGATTTACTAAACTTTATTCGTAAGAAGATATTTGTATAATGCAATTTAGAAACTGTTGAATGATATTTGATCTAGAGAAAGGTTTTGCAAAAGCAAATAAATGATAGGAATTTTATAAAGCTATTATTTGAAATATTCTCTCACATTTATTTTGAATGAGATTTTATTTGATGGTGGTTAAGTTATCTATATAAATCAACCATATTTTTCAAAAGTTGCAAACAAAACCTCTTAGCCAGGATTATCTATTTCAAATTATTTTGTTTCACATCAACACAACGGGCTTATATTTTACCCAATGATTATTTTTTTGCAGCGCATTTTAATTAACTATTATTTGTCGTCTCCTTAGAACTACTTCGAGTTAAGTTTCATTTGGATCACATTAATGTCAAGCATGTATACTAATTAAAGGTGACTAATAAGTCGTGACATGGAAGAACCTTTGTAACTTATCATATTAGGGCACTTTAAGCACCTTACTTTGTCTTTTTAATCGCGTTTGAAAAATATCTAGAGATAACCTTTCTATAAAAATATATTTAATATTTAGAATACTCTCGCACAAATTACTATTTACTTTTTAACTGTACACATTTTTGTAGTATTTTGAATAGTTTTTGGTTTTTTTTCTACAAGAACACACGCTTTTATAAGCGATTTGTATTTACAGTGTTCATAATGATCTTTGACCTTTGTTACATTTTGTTTTGACGTTTTTTATAAAAAGTTTAAGTTTGGCCAATATTCAATTAGAAAATACTTAAGTTACGGGTACATCTACAACGACAGTAAGGAAATTGTATATAAATTACACATTACTCAAATAACCGGTTTATTATACCAAAATAACCGGTTTATTCGATATTCGATAAATGGGCATTTTAAAATAACCGACTTGGGCAAAGCTAAAATAACCGGCTTAAGCCGGTCGAATAATAACCGTTCGATCGCCCTACTCATAACATAATTTTGTTTAGGCGGCTCCACGATTGCCAGTTGGTCCAATAGAGGAAACACTCTCGAAAATTTAATTGTTAAATACTGTGGTGTAGGGTAGCCTTTGGTCGGGCTTCAACGGCTTTCTTACTAGCTTTATTATATAAACGATTATATTTTGCTTAATTTAATATGGAGTGGAATAGAGATTCGAAAAAATATTCGAAAGGCTATTTTTCTTAACCCTAGATTGGTACACATTCATCGAATCGACGAACACCTTTTTTTATATTTGGGTTTTCTTTTGTCTCTTTACACGTAACACTCTGATTTTTTCTGTAGCTCTAGTCAACAGTCTGCGTTTGTTGTGTGTGGTCATACGTTGTTGTTCGATGCTTAAAAACAAGTTTATTTTTTAAATTCCTGAAACTCACTTCGTCGCTTCGACGAAGAATACCATTTAAAGTAACGAAAAGGCTGATGATTCCTACATTGCAAACTAATTAAAGAAGAAAAATACAAGACCTGAAATTCCAGAAACACCAGCAAATCCAAAAAACTTGCAACAAAATGTGTAAATTTAATGTGGTTTTCTTTTCTACAAAAAAATACCACCTTGTTAAAATGTACATGTATAAAATGTCTTGCCGGCCCTGTAAAAATGCAATTTTTTATTTGACAAGAACAAAACACAAAATTGGACCGTCCTGTTTTTAACAGCTGACAAAAAGTTTGTTCTTCAAAATATAAAAAAAAAAATAAACATAAACTAAAATTTGTTAATAGATTGATATTAAATAAATAAATAATTGAACAAAATGAATGACGAAATTCCAATTTCTTTAGTTTGTTTTTTTATAAAATATGTAAACAAGACAATACTTTTACCAGATTGCTGATTTATTAACACCAAGTTTTTCAGATTTCTTGATTTGACGTTTTTTTTTCAAAAACAATTTTATAACACCGAATCCATTTAAATAATATATCACTGAGAACCTATCATTAACAATGTAATGCTTTCTTATGTTTTTACTATTAAATAATGGAAAATATAACTATTAAAATTTTAAATTTTTACTGTCCTGATTAGATGCGATTTTTTTCCAACTTCGTCTGGTAGCCCTATATATAAACAGAAGCCATCTTTTTACAGGGCATTATCAACACTGTCGATTTTTACGGGGCGGAAAGTGCAATGCCTTATGCCATTAGTAATGGTGCATTTTTTTAGAATAAAACAAGCCACCCTTTTAAAGTGCGAAGCATTTTTAAGAAACGAACACCAAATTGCATTTTTTTAAATAAAATGTCACATTTTTTGTAGAAAAGAAAACACCATAAGTGTACCAATCTAGGGTTAAGCCGTAGCTTATTTTTTATTGCAACTTGTGGCGAACTGATTTTTTAGATTATTACCGGTTTTCACCCTTTGTATTAAGTGTACAACTCTGCTTTACTTAATACGATTTTATACTACAAAGAGTAAGTGTCTTTTTTCGTATGTATTGTAAATTAATGAATTTGCTGAGTGAAGGAAAGAGACAGATAGAGTTTCGTCAAGTGTTTTATTCTGGTAAATTAACACACGTGCTTACTAAAGCTTTTTGTTGGATTTTTCAACCACAGCGTAATAAATTTTAGTCTAGTACATTTTGTTGTTGCAGTTTTGTAAATGTTACTGCTTTAACTAAATTAATAAGATTAACAAGGTCTACATGGGACTTTACTATCAAGGATGAAATTATAAAAAAGGTCTTTAAATTTAGTTGAAATGTATTGTTACAATATTCTTTACCTAAATATTGGCACTGGATACGATTGAGCTGGACAAAATATACTAACAGTTTCACCAATACCAGTCTCAGCATCATTACGCCTGTTAACCAAATTTATTTTGGGTCCCACACTGCCCATGGGTTCTAAAAATTAAATTGTTTGTTTAAGCAAATTTGTGACTTCATTATAATTAAGAAAATTATCACTGAATGTTGGGATTAAAATTTCAAATTCTTTTAATTGATAATGTAAACAAGGCATTAAGGTTCACACTGGTTACGGTTTTTAAATTCACGCAAATGCTGAAAATCATTCGTTAAACTGCTCTGGGTTAGGAAGCATTTCTCGCGTCATAGTCATTATTTTTTCTTAACGACAATTAGACCGTCCTTGTTTCTTTCACTGCTCGCGTTTTACATTTCTTCCGTATTGGTTAAGCCCCTTTCACACTATTTTACAAGTCTTTGGATCGAATACTTTTAATTCTGCTTCAAATTATTTAACAGCTGTTTTTGTTATGGTCATCAAGGGTGGGAAAGTTGTACGTTTTTCATATTTCGTCTGTGTACCTTATTTAAATCCTTTTTACAGAACATATAAGTGATTTATTCATATTTTAAAAGAACCCTGTTTGCCTAATGGCCAAAGTTCGATCATAAATATTTATGTAAATATGTAGAGTACATAGTACATCTAAGAATACATGAGTTTAGATGTTTCGAGCATCTTTTCCCCGTCTTAGTGGATCGATTTGGCGAGAGACTAACCTCCAGTACATATGTTATCTTCCACGTGAGTCCGTGAATGTTTAATTTAACTGTGTAAGTTCAATATAAAAAATGTCAGAAAGTACCAATTGAAAAACAAAATACGATCGAAAAGTCTTCTTTTATTGATTTTGATCCACTTAGGACATTGCACGTTTAATTTAAGACAAAATATGGGCATTTCCTCCGATTGGTCAACCAGGATGGAAAAATAAGATGCCGATAATCATCCTGTTGTATTGTTTATAATTCTAAAAAAAAGTCTATGTTTTTATAGCTGTTATACTTGAGGAAATTGGGCTGGAAACATATGGAGAAAACGTACGTTCGCGAACGATACTTAAGCCAATTAAACAAGAACCAATAGAGATATTTTATTGTGTAAATACTGGATAGAGACCTACTCTACTAGAGACCTATTCCGTTGAATATTCCGTTCCATTTCGCAGATTTTTACATTTCACTACTGTCAGCCAAAGTTGACTTATTTTTCGCGTACGTTCGTTACCACATGTTTATAACTATCATTATGAAAACTTAAACTCGATTAAATCCACCTTTTGCAATTAACATAGAGCTACAAAAATGCTTTCGAACAGCAAAAAAGGTACTATAAAAAGTTTTGTTTTCTATATTATGTGCACATCGAACCTTCGTGAACCCAGGAAATGCCCACTTGTACTGTATCTAAAATTTGACTAAATAGATATACAAAATGTCCCTTCATTCTTTAATTTTTAAAAGCAAATTTAAAAAAAAAACAAAAAAACACCTCTCCTACCTAAAAACCGGCACTGGATACGATTGGGCCGGACAAAATATGCTTAATGATGTATTTAAACTTGCTTCAGCATCTTTACGCCTCTCACCCACACTTATTTTGGGTGGCACACTACCCACCGGCTCTGGGGAAAAGAGAGAAAACAATAGAGAGTATAAGTCACTTTCAAGTAAACAAAGTTAAAGCTCATTAAAAACTTGTTTTGTGTAACGGTAAAGTTATAGTTTTGGATTTATTGAAAACTTTGATGCCTTTTGATGTTGTTGTTAAGTAACTTAAGTTGTTATTGTTTTTTTAAACAAAGCAAAGCCAAACATGATTAAACAAGATTACAAAGTATATGAATGGTAGTTTGCACATAAGAAAAGAGAAGAAAAGGGTTTAAGAAACGGTTCGAGTGAAGAAGAAAAGGAATGAGTGTATTGTAATGATAAATTTTTGCCGAAATATAAACTTTAAAGAAGAAAATATATTTCATTATAAAAAACTAAAACCTTTTTTAAATTATTTGCATTATGTATTTAAAATTCCTTAATTAGTGGTATTGTTTTAATTTGCACCCACCTGTAGGCCGGCACTGGAAAAGACTGAGCCGGACAAAATAAGGCCACAGTGGCCTTCAAATTTACTGCGGATTTTTGTAATTGCTCTGATAAACTAACTTTGGGTCCGACGCTACCCAAAGGTTCTTAAGAAAATTAAAAAAAGTCAATTTAACAAGTTTTCCAAGAAATGCCGAATGTTGGGTTTTAAGGCATTAATTCTTATATCTAAGAACTGAGGTTCTTGAGAATTCTTTAATATTGTTTTAATTTACCTATAAAATGGCACTGGATATGCCTGAGCTGGACAGAGTAGAGTTATTTCTTTGCCCTGAAATACAGTATCCGAAATTAAACTTTCTTTTTTATTAACACGGGGTCCTACACTGCCCACGGGTTCTAAAATTAAATAAATTTTGAATTAAATTCTTCTCAGGGTTATAAAATTTTAAGCGAAAGAAAAGCTGAATGCTGGGATATGAAGCTTTTAATTTAATTTTATATTATTTTCATTAAACAAAAAACTCCAAAACAATCAAAACTCTCAAATACATGAAAACTTCCCGAAGGTCTTGAGAATTTTTTTTTTTAAAACTTTGTCTTTCTAATGCTCATTTTATTAATAAGCCAAAAATATTCAGCCTTATTACGGTTGTCGTTGCCGTCAACGGCTGTGTTGTTTTTTGGAATAGATTAAAGTAACACAATGCCTGTACCCTTTAATCTACTACAAAAAACGACGTTTACGACAACAGTTTGGGTAGAAGTACGTAACACGCGTTAGTGTGCGAGCGCTCTGTAGACTTTGTCCAAAAAATTAAAAGTTACGAGTCAGAAAGTTGGTCAACTTTGAACTTTTTAACGCGTTGTTTTTTTTTTTATTTGACAAGTAATCAGCTGACAGCAAAAAAGAATTATTTAACAAATTTGTGAATCATGGAGGAAAAACTAATTGAAGAGTTTATTAAACATACAGTATCGTATAAAAAAGAGCTACAGATTGGAATTCTATACAATAAAGTGTTAACCAAATAAAAGTAAATGAAAGAAAAGGCTTTTATAACGCGCTTTGTGTAACTTGCAATATTTCACGCGCTTTAGTTTTTAAACGCACGTTACTCGTCGACGAACTAACGCGTCTTATGTACTTCTTCCTTTATTACTTTTTCCCGTAGTTTAAGCCATTAAAGCTTAAAAAGCTTTAAAGCTCGAGTTTCAAAATTTTAATAAAAAAATATCAGAGATCTGAGTTTGTAAATACCCATTTTCATTTACCTGTAAAATGGCACTGGATATGCCTGGGCCGGACAAAGAAGTGTTACTTCTTTGCCTTGATAAATAGTATCGGAATTTAAATTATCATTCTTATTAACTCGGGGACCTACACTACCCACAGGTTCTAAAAAAAAAACGGTTAATAAATTTAATTAAAAATATATTCAACGTTGTGTGACCAATTTTAAAAGTGAATTCTAAAGTCGATGAATGGGCTAGTATTGGGTAATTTTTCCCTAAAGTGCCTTGGGTCACTTTTTCCCCTCAAGTCCACAGAAGGGTTAATTTTGATTTTTTTTTCTTTTGAAATATTAATTACCAATTACCGAAAATATACATATACCTTACGATATTTCGTTTTCATTTTCATAAAAAATTCAAAATTTTTAAACAAATTTACATTTGACCTTGACATTTGACCTTTAGCGTGGTTCGATTTTGACCAAATTTTCAGAATATAGTCTTTCTAACTTGTATCGTAGAACTCTGAATTGTATTCATTGGAACTTAATAAAAATAGAATGGATCAATGTAGTGCAAAAAAAGAGCATTTTCCTCGAAATCCGTAAAAATCGAATCGTTACCCCACCCAAGTTTACCGGGGGATATTTTTAAAATTTTCTTATTTTCATTCTTTAAGATATTTTAAACAAGTTCCTGGAGTGAAAATTTAAATTTTTTTCGATTTTGTTGAAGAAATCTTTTTAAAATTTGAAATTGGGGATTTAGAAAACACCCTACAAATTTTGTCCTTAGGACAGGTTAACGCGATCCAAAAAAATGTATTTCCAAGTCTAACAATTAAAGGCTTTTGAATAAATACATATTGCGGAAATGATTTTCAAAAATGTTTAAGATGTGGGCTGGAGTTGCTCTGTCAAGTAATATTTGGCACATTAGTGATCTGGGGCATTATTTACATAGTTGGGGGTAGTGCACTAAATATTGATTTAAATCAGCAGTGCACTATCACTAAATAAAACTCACAAAAAAAAATTAGTTTGCACTCTTTTTTTTACCAGCTTTAGTGATTTAGTGACCAGATTTTTTTAACTGCCACTAAAAAAAATTTGTGATAATGCAAATTTTTTCACTATCACTAAACGAAGATAGAATGTAAAAAATCTGCACTCAATTCAAATAGTGCAACAATTGTACTTGCAATCCAAAAAGCTGCATATAAACAGACTCTCACTAAAAAAATTAGAAATTAGAAAAATTTAATTTTGTATGAGCATAATTTTTGATTGTGGTTATGTTATGAACAAGCAAAGGAAATTAAACAACAGGTCAATAATTTGTGAATAGCGGAATATATCGTGGCTTTAATTATGAAAAAACAAGTTTTTTGTTCGTAAATTTAGTGCAAAATTTAAAGTTGAAAAGCAAAAAAAATTGCAATAAACTGATGGTTGCTCTTTCTTAAATCAAACTTATTTTTTTTTTTTTTTTTTTTTTTTGAGTGCAAAATTGTTTAGCATCACTATCACTCATGTTAATTGGGGCTGCTAATTTTCAATTTATCACTCAACATCAAAAAAAATTATTGCAATAATTTTGCACTGTCACTTACTGTAAGTTGAAACTGCAAAATGAGTGTATTACCCCCATCTATGATTATTTATTACTGGGCGATTTTGGGTTGTGTTTATGCCTTTTTGAAAACATAATTGTATCTTTATTTCGATTAATTTATCTTCTAGAATAAATATGTTTACGACATTTAAAAAATTTGACAAAGTGATTTTTCGCCTTTTATTTATTCACTATTCAAATTTTCAATCGATTTCCGTCTCGACTTTTCCTTACCCAATCGACACTTAATTTCATATTAAATGGTTTTAAATGCAAAGGATGCAAATTAGCCCATTATTTGACTTAAAGAATTCACTTTCATTTTGTTTGTATATATCGTCACCTAAAATGCAAAAGGGCGTAACAACCCTTTTTATTTATTTTTACAGGAGAAGCAAAAAAACTATACAAAATCATAAAACGTTTTTATGATTATGTATTTTAATAAAACGATCAAGAATCAATCATAAATTATATTTCGAATTTTTGTTGTTGTTACGCCCTTTTGCATTTTAGGTGACGATATGTTTCTATATTGTGTAAAAACTAAGAGCTGAACGTTGGGATAAAGTCAATTCAATATAAAAATCGGTGAAGGGTAAAATTATCTGATCTGTTATATCTGTTTTAAAAAATTACCTAAATATTGGAACTGGATAAGATTGAGCTGGACATAAAACGGCAATACTTTTGCCCACACCTATAGAATCAAAATCAAAACTATCTTTTTTATTAACTCTAGGTCCCACGCTGCCCATGGGTTCTGGAAAAATTAAAGATAAAATATATATAACAATAGTTTTTCGGACTCAAGACATACATATTCCTAAATAGTTGAGCCCTTTAATTATAAAAAAAACTGCCTGATGTTCTTTCATCTTAATTACCTATAATTTGGCACTGGATATGCTTGAGCTGGACATTGCAGAGCCATAGTGCCTTCAATCTTAACCTTTTCGTGACTAAATTCATCTTTATGATTAACCCGAGGGCCCACACTGCCAATGGGTTCTAAACGATAAATTTAGAAACTTAGTTTAAACAAATTAAATTTATTTTTTTCTAAATAACAAACTGCCTGAACATTGCTTTAAAGAAATATTTTAGATCAAAATTACCTATAATTTGGCACCGGATATGCTTGAGCTGGGCACTGTATGGCAAGGGTGCCTTTAGCTTTGATTTTATCATGATTGAATTCATCTTTACGACTGACTCGAGGGGCCACACTGCCAATGGGTTCTTTTGAAAAGCAAAAAATTTATAAGGAATTGCATTTTGATAAAAACGGGAAAACATGCCTGAAAGTTGGGTTATGTTTAAAGTAATCCGAAATTCTACACTGTTTGCAAACCAAATAGTTCATTATGGACTAGAAAATTACCTAAACAATGGCACTGGATAAGATTGAGCTGGGCATATAAGAGCGAACGAACTATTAAAGTTTGCTAAAAATATACCCAGTTTATCTTTTACTTCCACTTTGGGCCCAACTGAGCCCACAGGTTCTAAAATGTTTAAAATTAATCAAAACATTAATATGAAATTGGATAATTTATCGCGAAAACTGCCTGAAATGGACGAAAAATCGGATTAAATTTCACCACACAAATTGGAATTCTACTAAGAAAAAAAACAGTTGTGTTCGCAAAAAAGAAGTATTAAATTTTACTTTTAAATCTACTTTTTTGCTTTAAAGCCCATTTCACACTTTGAAACCGTATAAAAAATTAAGTATAAAAAATTTTTTTTACCAATATCCAAATTTTTGCTAAAAGTCAAAATTTTTAAAAAATTCGATTTGTTACTTAAATCGATTTCTTAATTTTTTTCACTAAACTTTTCACTAAAAATTAAATATTTTTTTTCTAAAATTCTTTCTTACAAAAAATCCGAAATTTTACTAAAAAAAACCGGGTTTTCAAAAAATCCAAAATTTAAAAAAAAAAATTGACTACCAGTCGAAATTCTTTACAAAAATCCGATTTTTCACTAAAAAAACCGAACCGAAAAATCCGAATTTTTAGTTTTAAAATTAATTTTTTTTTAGTAAAAAACTCGATTTTTAAATAAACATCAAAACTTTTTTACATACAACCCCCGATTTATTATTTATGTGAAACTGATGTTTCACTAAAATTTTTTTTCACTTAAAATCGAAAATTTTACAAAAACAAAGCCATTTTTTACTAGTACAACATCGATTTCACTCGAAATCCCAATACATATATAAAACCCCCGTTATCGGAATTTTTACTAAGTAAACCGACTTTATGCAAAAAAAAAAAATTTATTTAAACTAAAAAAAAAATTATTTTTCTGTTATAATCCAGAATTTTACTAAAACCCGATTTTTCACTAAAAATCCGAATTTTGTATCATAGTCCGATTTAACACTTAAAAAACAGGGTTTTCACAAAAAACTCAAAATAGAGGTCAGTTTTAGGTTAAAAATATATTTTTTAGTGAAAAAATAACACGAAAAATATCGACAATTTAACAACACCATTTTTTCCAATCGAAACATCAGTTTCACTAAAAGACCCACTTGTCGCAATTTTTACTATTTTACTAAATAAACCGACTTTATACAAAAATATACGAATTTTTACAAAAAAAAGAACGATTTTTCACTAAAAATACACAATTTTACTAAGAACCGATTTTTCACTACAGATCCGAATTTTTTTTACTATATTCCGATTTTTCACCACTTTTTACAAAAAATCCCAAATTACTTAGAACCGAATTTTACTAAAAGTTTTACCACAATAACGCAATTTTTTTTACTAGTAAAATATCGGTTTCACTAAAAACCCCAATTTTTGGTAAAGAAAAAAAAAATTAAAACCCTTGTTGTCGGAATTTTTAGAAAATAAAACGACTTAATACAAAAATAACCGATTTGCTGCAAAAAAAAATATAGAAAAAATCACTAATAATCCACAATTTTACTAAGAACCGATTTTTCACTACAAATCCGAATTTTTTACTAAAGTCCGTTTTTTCACTAAGAAAAAACCGGGTTTTCCTAAAAACTCAAAATTACTTAGATCCGAATTTCACAAAAATCAGAGTTTTAAGTGATATTTCTTGTAAAAAAAGTGAGTATTTTCTTGTAAAAAAAACAGATTTTTTATTAGAGCAACAGCCGTTTCACTAAATATTCCAATTTTTGTTGAAAAACCCCGATGTCGGAATTTTTATTAAAATAAAATTACTTGACTA
This sequence comes from Pollenia amentaria, assembly GCA_943735925.1. Taxonomy (NCBI): domain Eukaryota; kingdom Metazoa; phylum Arthropoda; class Insecta; order Diptera; family Polleniidae; genus Pollenia; species Pollenia amentaria. The sequence goes on from OX031010.1 coordinate 28,343,051, forward strand.
AAAATCCGACTTTTTAGTAATGAACAGTTTTTCACAAAAAATTCAAAATTTTATGAAAAGAAAAAAAAAACGGATTTTTCCTAAAAGTTGGAGTTTTTACTAAAAACAATATTTACTAAAAAAAAAAAATACTAATTGTAAGAAAACAAAGAATTATTTTTTACTCAACATTTTTTATTTTTCAAATTTATTCTATGAGCTAAATTTCAGTTATGGATTTTATATAGCTATTTGTAATAGTTCTATTCCTTACATTTTTAGGAATGACTTTATACACTAGCAGACTATTATCTTGTATCTTCCTCATAGAATAAATTCGAAAAATAAAAAATGTTGAATAAATAAAGTAGCTAATGAAAAGAAATAATTCCCAGATTCTATTTGCTAAAATTATTTTTTACACCATTATTTTTTTATAAAAAAGCTTTTTTTTTAAAAATATCCAAAATTTTTCTTAAAAAACCGGGTATTCACTTAAAATTCGATTTGTCATCAAATAAAGCATATTTCCCACAAAAAAAAAATTTTTTTAGTTTTACCAAAAACCAATTTAATTTACTTAAATAGCAGGCTTTCTGAAAACCCGATTTATTTTCGAAAAAACCGATTTTCACTTTAAAAACAATTTTTCGCTAAAAAAAACTTTTTTACAAAAAAATAAAAAAAAACAATTGGTTATAAATAACCGGTTTTAGTATCAATATTTGTATCAAAATTCCGATTTTTGGCAAAATACAAAAAATAAAAAACTTTTTTTATATCAAAAATTAGATTTTTTTACTCAAAATCCAAAAATTTTATAAATTCTCTGATCTATTTATTTTGTATTTTTTTATTTTATTTTTACCTAAAAACTGGCACTGGATACGACTGTGCTGGACATATTAAAGCCAAAGAGTTATTAGAGCTAGACCAAAAAATTCCCACTTTATCTTTAATTTCAACTTTTGGGCCCACTGAAGCCACTGGTTCTAAAGGTGGTAAAACAAATTTTTAAAACAATAGAATTATAAAAGTGAAAAAAAATTGGAAACTGCCTGAAGTAAATGGGTGTTCATAAAATATTTTACTTGAAGTTTTAATTATTTTAATTATGTAGTATTTTCAAAATCAAAAACGCAACCTTTTCCAATACTTTTCCGACCTAGATCCCTTTTTTTAATTTTAATTACCTAAATGCCGGCATTGGATAACCCTGGGCGGGACAAACTAAACTTAACGATGAACCCAATTTGTTGGTAGCCATTTTCAGTTTATCATTCAGGTCTACCTTGGGAGCCACGGAACCCATAGGCTCTACAATTAAAGGTAAACAAAATTATGTAAAATTGTTAAATAAAACGGAAATGTTTCTTAAAGAAAACTGCCTGAATATATAAAACTTTAAATATTAATTTACAGTACTTGGTCGGGTCAATGGGCAGCCAACACAAAGTTCTTATTTGAGTCCTAATAGCGGCTCCTTTGGTTAGCCTGAGCGAGTGACTAGAATCAGCCATTGTTCTCCAGATTATTCTCTAGAGATCACTGCAGCCTCGAAACATTTCGATTTCTTGCAAAAAAGATATATCGACTTAAGCCCCACATTAGATATAGCATCCAAACATGGCAATTCTGGTCTCCCAAAATGTCTCATCCTAATAACCGTGAGATTGGAGCATTGGAAGAGAAAGTAAAAACCTTTTCCTTTTCATCTTCATCGTGACACCTTCTGTAGAAGTCATTATAACCTAGACGCATCCTCATGGCACGGGTCCCTATCAACCAGTCACCCGTAATGACCGATGTCACCATCCTAATCTGATCCCTACCTAACATAAGTAGCACACGGGTGTTCCCCGCGTGTAAGAAACGCCATAGTGTCCTGACCTTCGAACTGATATTCTCACTCTGCCACCGCTCATACGACTCACGTTTGAAGAGAGTTCTACAGCGAGCCTTATAAAGGAAATACACAGTACTTACACTTTTATTTAATCGGGATTTCGATTAATCCAGATTTAAAAAGGGTCCCTCAAACATAATTTTTTTTTCATCACACAATATTAATTACCTAAAGGCTGGCATTGGAAATCCCTGAGCCGGACAAACTAAACTCAATGCAGATCCCAAACTATTAACAGATATTTTCACTTTATCTCCAAGATCGACCTTGGGACCCACAGAGCCTAAAGGTTCTATTAAAAGAAAAAAAGAATGAAATTTTTACAAATGTCAAAAATACAACAAACTGCCTGAATATATTCAAATAATTAACAACAACAAAAATTACCTAAAAATAGGTTTGGGATAGGCCTGACCAGGACAGGTGATGCTAAAAGCCGTTTCCAATTTACGGGAAACAAATTTCAATTTCTCATCTGTGTCAATTTTTGGTGCCACGGAGCCCAGAGGTTCTAATAAGCAAATCAAATTTTAAATATGAAATTTGTTAAAAGCTTTTGAAAAATAAAATTAAAGAAAAACTGCCTGAATTTAGTTTATTTTATAAATAAATTGACTCTTATTCGACCTTTACAAATTTGTATTAATCGTTTTAATTAAGCTTGAGGTCTCTTTCCTTTTTTATAAAAAAAAATATATTTATTTAATTCAATATTTCGGCACTCAGTTGGTTGCCTTCTTAAGGGTTTTTTTTTTTCATATTAAAAAAGAAAAAACCCTGAAGAAGGCACAAAACGAAGAGCCGAAATATTGGATTAAATAAGTTTAATAATTTTTATAAAAAAAGGAAAGAGACCTCGACCTTATTTTATAAATTTTTGAATTACCTATAAAATGGCATGGGATACGATTGGGCCGGGCACAGTAAATTAAAATCTTGCCCTTCGGGTTTATTAATCCAATTAATACGATCTTTTTCGTCAATACGGGGTGCCACACTGCCCATGGGTTCTACAAAAGGTAGAAAATATTAGGAATAACTTATAAATCGTTTAAGATTAAACGGTGCAAAATTTAAATCGAAAATTTTGGCTATTAAAAATTTTCTTGAGTATTATTTACTTTTCATTATCGACCCTCATTAAAAACTGCCTGAATGTAATTTGTTTTAAATTAATTATACCCACACTCCAATAGTGGAGAGGGTCTCTGCAGGGAATGTCACTTGTCAATCTGGGGGCAAATTATGGCAGTCGTGATCGAATACTTTTGCGATTCGAAAGCAATTTTATTTCTAATTCTTTCAGTTAAAACTGAACGAATCGAAATTATTTTTTCAGTGTTGTAAAGCATTAACTTGAGTTTTCACAACAAAAAAAAAAATGACTTCGATTCGTTTGAAAGAATTAGAAATAAAATTGCTTTCGAATCGAAAAAGTATTCGATCACGACTGCCATAATTTTCCCCCTGTACTGATTCGCAATTGCCGCAGCCGCCAGTACAAGTGACTTACTATAACCCGACAATGTTATTTACTATAGACATTTAACATGTAACGTGTCATTGGAAAACTACTGCTGCCTTTAATAATATCGAATATGTAGTTCTTTTGTATAGTCTACACTTTTGGCACTTTTTTAAAGATATCGAATTGAAAATTTCTTTTTTAACATCTGATTATTCTATTAAAAAAAAAATTAAAATTCATACACTCATAGAAAAATTCATCTTCATATAAATAGATAATGCCCTAACATCAGAATTGTGACATCAATGTTATTACAAATGGCATCAAAAAGTGACATGAATCCAATGACGAACGTCATCCTAAAATTTTGTCATATTTTATGCGTCATCTACGCTATGACAGTGACATCAAATTTTTGTGTACACCGATGGAAAGGCGTCATAACAGACAAACTGTCATCAGTGCGATGACAAACTGTCAACAGTGTGATTTCAGATATATATCATGTCATTAGTGTGATGACAAACTGTCATCAGTGCAATGACAAACTGTCATCAGTGACATAATGTATCATGTCATAATATGTTATTTACATTATTTTCATTTTTAAAAAGTAATAATAAAAGCAAAAATTCCCATATTCTATTTTTTTTAATTATTTATTTAAATACACCAAATTTTAAAAGTACTCGTAGAATTATTACGAAAATCATATAGGGCATGCTGCTGGTGTCTTATAATTGAGAGTTCTTCCGTTAAAGTTTGTCATCGCACTGATGACATGCCTTATAAAGCAGACTCCGATTCGTCATTTCTATGATCCCAATGTGCCATCCCATTGATGACATAATTTAAACTTTTGACCCTGATGACAATTTGGGCAAGTGATGTTAAGGCTGACATTACAGTGATGTAAAGTGTCATGGTATCAAAAACGAAGACACTTGTCACAGAACTGATGTCAAAATACATCAGCGTTGTGACGTTTTTTCTATCGGTGTAAAAATTTTGTTTTTCGCATTCAACGCAAATAGAAAAGTTCCTGGATAATGTCGCCGTTGACAATGTCTGCAAAAAGTCTCGAAAATAGTCGACAAAACTGGTGACATGGAGACACTTGCACCCAATCTTCCTTCAGGGCTTGTAGGAAATATCAATAGTTAAGCTTTATTAATTCACTTTTGACTTTGTAACCAGTACTGCTGGCCAACTGTGGAGCAGACAATGCTCTGTGTTGACCTGATTACTTTTAACAAGGTAGTTCTTGTGGGACCATATGGGGACATTGGAACCAGAAATTCGCCAATGCTTAATAGTTTAACCTGTTTAATAGTTTTGGTCTACTTTTTTGAATAATTTTACTAGATTTTTGAACTAATATTATCAGTACACTAGACAATAATTTATTACCAATTACACACTAGCATATATTTTCTTTAAAAAACATTTTAAACTGATAAAAAATTCCATAGTTCATTAAAATTACCTATAAAATGGCATGGGATAAGATTGAGCCGGACATAGTAAATTCAAATTCTCCCCCTGAGGTTTATCCAACCAGGTTATACGATCTTTCACATCCACTTTAGGAGCTACGCTGCCCATTGGTTCTATTAATAAAAAATTCGAATAAAATCTCGAATAATGTCTTTTATTTTAAACTATTGTTGAATGTTGGTTTAGGTCTCGGAAATATTAAAACATTTTTTTTTTTTTTTTTTTTTTTTTTAATTTACCTATAAAATGGCACTGGATAGGCTTGCACGGGACACTGTAAGGCCATGCTTTGCTTAATATCAGTCCGGGCATTTGTAATTTCATCTTTTATATTGACCTTTGGAGCCACAGAGCCAATGGGTTCTTTTTTTTTTAAAAAAAAGAGAAAAAAAATTTACTATATTTAGCTGATAATACAAATATCGGGCCTGAATGTGTTACAGGATGGCGCATAATTTATTCTTTGTTTACAATTTTTTAAAAATTTTTTTTTTTTTAATTAACTTTGAAAAATTGGGAAATTTATGATGGGAAGACTCAGCACAGAACAAAGAGAATTTAGCACTTCGTAGAGAAATCTTATTGATAATAAACTTTGTATTCTCAAAAATAACTTTTGATAAAGAGCCAAAGTTATTTAATTTTTTTTTTAAAGTCAGCATTCGATTATTCAGACACAAAGATCACATCGAATAATGACCGATGAGGCCAATTTTTAATTCAGTAATAACCTCAATAAAAATCCAAAAAAAAAAAATAAAAATTGATTAGCATCAAATGCACCCACTTAGATGCACAATATTGTGAGGAATAACTTCAGAAAACATCATTGGGATGTTTCATTCAATACCAAGAAATAATTGAAAAATTTCTACAGCCCGAGATAGAGAAAAATCCAGAATTGTGTTTCTGACAAGATGGAGCCACAGCTCCCACAGCTCGTGTAACTTTGTCTCTTTTTTTACGATCATAACGTTACTTATTCGCCACCCTTATAAGGTACTCCCCAAAAATTATTTTGTTTTTAAAGTAAAATAAAAAAAAAATACCAAAAGTCTAAGTTTAAGGGCTTAAGAGGACTCCACCTCACCAGTGAAGGTGTGATCAATTATCCCTCAAAATGTATAATTGTGCTCTCTTCTTTTTTATCTTACCTAAAAATTGGGACTGGATAGGATTGTGCTGGACATATAAGTGCTTTATCTTGATCTAGACGTACACGGGCATACGTAAACTCATCTCGCGTATCAACTTTGGGTGCTACGCTCCCCATGGGTTCTAAAAAATTAAATGTGTAAAAAATTTTTAAACACGACATTCAAGGTTTTTGAAAACTGCCTGAATGAATATTGACAATATTTTGATGGAACAAACAAATTTTTAAATGGGGTTCCGAGGACCCTGGAGTTCGCACCAGTATTTAGGGAGGTTGTTAGGGCTAATTTTATTCCCTTTTTTTAATCAGATTTGTGGGTTCTCGAAAAGAAATCCTTTTTCTAAAAAGATACCCGATCTGGAAGATCAGTTAAGTAAGGTAAGATTAGGAAGGGTTGTGCGCCCAAGGGCACACCTCCACTCGGATACCAATGCGATCCATTGGTAATCCCTTCAATATAGAGGAAGAAAGAGAAGAGATGAAGAAAGGATATGACAGACAGATTTTAGACAGTTAATAGATACCACACAGCACAAAAACCTCCAATACAGTCCCCTCATCAGAAACAACCGTCCTATTTCCCTGACAAAGCCCAATAGATCGACTGGACTACATCCAGCGATACAAGCCAGTTCGTCGTGAAATCTATCTCTCAGCCATTTCTGCCTGAGACCCTGCATCCTATGACAGTGACACGGTACATGAAAACAATCGTCTCTAGCTCCTCAAAATCGTCGCATAACATGCAGAAGTCCGGTATGGTATTGTCCCATTTGCTCGTAAAAGCCACAACAGAAGATTTTTGAATTAACTAATTTAAGTTCTTCAAATAGTCTGTAAGGAACAATGTTCTATAGACATTATTAAATTAAAAAATAAACTCTTTTCGAACAATGACCCGTCAAGAACCCTATAAGTGTCCAATCCGGGCCATAATGCCCTAGACAACCTGCAATCCGTTCTATCCCTCAAGGGTCGGTTAGCGGTATTACGGAATTTTTCCCGTATCACCCCAAAGAAGTAAGAGAAGTGAGAAGTGTGGTTTAACCCCCCCGTTCCTTAACAATAAGTCCAGACGAAAGACGAAATCAGTTTGTAGTAATAATTTTAATTTAAGCCTTTAAACCAATTTTGATCAGATTATTAAAATTCGGTGTCTGTTAAAATTTGTAAAAATGAATCGGGAATTATCTGGATAAACTCTGGGGTTTTAAATTTATAGTTGATACAAATTTTCCGAATAATAAAAATTGAAATTAAAAGCAAATCGGCAGCATATTTTGAATTTTTTACTGATAAATCTACTACCCACCTCACTATAGGAACCGGATAGGCCTGACCGGGACATATCATGGCATAATCTTCACCCAATTTTATTTGTAAAGCTTGAAATTTATCATTAAAACTGATAATTTTGGGAGGTACCGAGCCCAGGGGTTCTAAATATAAGAAAATATGTTTAAAGTTGCAGAAATTAAAGAAAAAGTCTGACATTTTACCGAAAACTAGCCGAATGTTGGATTTAAGTTTACAAAAAAAAATCATCACATTAAATTACCTCACAACCGGCACCGGGTAAGCTTGACCGGGACATTTCATGGCATAATCATCTTTTAGCCCAACTTGTAAAGCTTGAAATTTATCATGAAAACTGGTGATTTTGGGTGGAACAGAGCCCAAAGGTTCTAAATTTGAAATAAATATACATTTTTTGTATAACAATTGTAATTTTTCATTGAACTGTTGGTTTTTAATTGAAGTTTTTGATATTTTAATTAGGCTTAATTTAATTTAATTTTCATTTAATTAATTTTATTGAGGGAAGGGATTTACAACATAAAATAAATTAAAATTAATTTTTTTTTTTTATTTTTTTGATAACTGAACATGGGATTGAACTCGAGTCGAATTTACATTTTTCGAGACTAACTACATTCTCGTCATCAGAATTCATTGGCGTTCTACCCGTTTGCGCCACTGCGTCGCCTGCCAGTCTTAAAAACTTCAATAAATTTTTCATGTTGAAAATTAACCTAAATGTTGGTTCTGGAAAAAGTAAGAAATAATTGTTTACCTTACAATAGGCACTGGATAAGCTTGACCAGGACATTTCATGGCATAGCTTTCCTTAAGCTTAACTTGCACTACTTGAAATTTATCATGTAAACTGGTAATTTTAGGCGGTACCGAGCCCAGGGGTTCTACGGTATTAAAAACAAAAATAAATATTTTGGGAAAATGGAGGCTTCTAAAAACGATTTGAAAACTGCAGTATGCTGGGTTTGGAATAATAGTCGCTAATGGAAAAAAAAATTACCTGACTACAGGTACCGGATATGCTTGACCTGGACATTGCATGGCAAATTCTAGACCTTGTAAAACCTCAGTTTTTTGCAGCTTATCGTTGAGATTGACTAGCTTAGGGGCCACCGAGCCCAGGGGTTCTAAAGAAGTTTAGAATATATAAATTTGTAATGAAATTATATAGAATAAAAGCTTAACCACCTGAATGTTTGCTAGGGCCAACTTTGATTGGATTTTTGTTTAAAGGTTAACAATTTTTTTACCTTACAACCGGTACTGGATAGGCCTGTCCAGGACACTGCATGGCATATTGAGAATTTTGCGAAACAATTATAATTTGGGATTTATCATTTAAGTTGGGTATTTTCGGTGCCACCGATCCCAGAGGTTCTAGATATATACATAAGTTGAAATAAATTACGGATTGTAAAAGAAAATGAAACTGCCTGAATGTTTTGGAAGAGCAAATCAAATTTATATATTTTTAAGGGGTTTTTTAATCCAAATTTTTTTAATTACGCTAAAGTTCATTAAATTTAATTCTCATTAAATTATTTTTATGAAGGAAGGAATTTTGCAACATGAAATTAATTAAAATTTATTCATAATTTTTCATTCTTGACTGCCGTGGGGCTCGAACTCACGTTCACGGACAGGGTTATCTGACGAGTTTCGATAGTAACCACACTATCTCTTCAGAGGTCTTTGCCGTTTTACCACACCGCCATTGAAGGCGGCTGGCAGTCAATAGACAAACATGAATCTTTAAGCCAAATTGGAAGATCGAAATTTGTTTTTGAAGGATTATCTATTTTCTGTTTTTCATACTTTTTGTCAAGAAGTCCAAAGTACAGTTTTCTGTTGTTCATGTTTTTGTCTTTATATTTTCTCGTTGACCTTTTTCAGCACCACTTGAAGGACAAATGTAAACATAGAGCTCTTGCCTGAGCTGCTAACAATTATTAGTATTGTGGTTATTTTGTTGAACTGTTTTATGGGTTTTTGATCCAATTTTCATATTTTTAATTAGGCTTAAGTTCATTAAATTTAATTTTGATTTAATTATTTTTTGAAGGAAGGCATTTTACAACATAAAATGAATTAAAATTTATTGATAATTTTTCATTCTTGACTGCCGTGGGGCTCGAACCCACATTCACGGAAAAAGAGATATTGTGGTTTCTATCGAATCACGTTGGATCAACCTGTCGTGAACGTGGGTTCGAGCCCCACGGCATTAAAGTACGAAAATTTTTTAATAAGTTTTAATTAATTTCATGCAGTAAAATTTCTTCCTTAATAAAAATAATTTAATGAAAATTAAATTTAATGAATTTTAGCCTTATTAAAAATATGAAAATCTGCATTAAAAAAACTATAAAACAGTTTAACAAAATAACTAATTTTTTAGGGGTTTTAGGAAATCGGAGGGTTTCTTTTGGCCCAATTCCAGATATATACCAAACTAAGCCTTTATCTTACAGGCCAACCTAAATCGGCGTGTCAAGCGTAACATTTTCTAGTTCCTAGCTTTAACGCTGTAATGTCATACTTAAATAAAAGCGTAAAAGTTGTGGGTTAAACAGTTATATTAACTTATCTAGCTTAAAAACCCCCAATAAATAGAATAAAAATACATTATAAAAGCTCTAAATCGACCTAAGAATAGCTACATTGCCATTACTTTGTAACAATAGCAGTCAACTTCACTGCTAAACGCGCTGTCAATATAGGATTTTCCAATTAGAAAGCATTGACTTCGCGCATTTTGTATAATCATGAGAATTTTTGATAGACAGAAAACGCTTGACGCGCTGATTAAAGTTGGTCTGTTAGAATATTTACTACACTCACAATATTATTACAGTAACGGACTGTAGGTTATTCAAGAAGTATTCCGTTCAGTAATTTTTAAATAAATAAACATTTAAAATTCCAAGAAAATTTAATTTTAACTGCTTCTAACATTTATTCAAAAAACTAAGTGCACATTAATACGGATTTTCGGTTGCATTTAATATTGTCTGTTGATTAAGTAAAAGTTTTATGTAAAATTAAATGAAAATTAAATTTAAAACAACTGTAAATTTACTTAAAACCCGATCTACTTATTTTTCATTTATTTTTAACGAAAAGTTCATTTAATGTTTACTATCAAAAATTCAACTGCGAATTCCGAAAAACAAATGAATTTTAAGTTATTTTATATAGTAATTTAACTATCAAAAAAATAACCGACAAATTTCGTAAAAACAAATGAATTTTCTTTTTTTTTTATATAATTTACTACCAAAAAATTAATTTATAGTTATCTATGTATTTATAGATCTGTGGCAAAAAGTAAAAAACGATTTGCTTGTTTTGTATAGAAAATTCCCATATTCTATTTGTTCAAATTATTAAGTTAAATACATCAAATTGTTAAAGTAAAATTATTGCGAATACCATATCGGGCATGCTGCTGGTGTCATGCAATTATAAGTTCTTCTGTAAACAAAGTGGGTCAGTACAACAAAAGTAAAACAAACACGTATAACGGGGTAAGTGAATAAAAATAAATATTCTCCCTCTCTCATTAGAAAAACATGCAGACAGGTGTCTGGTATTTTTTAGAAATTCTAGCAAAACCTGTACTATATAAATTTACAGAATTACATAAAATAACTAGAAATTCATTTGTTTTTACGGAATTCGCAGTTGAATTTTTGACAGTAAAAATTAAATGAACTTTTCGTTAAAAATAAATGAATAATAAGTAGACCGGTTTTTAACTGAATATTTATTTGTTTTATATTACAATTTCAGTTAATTTTACGTACAGAATATTGTGAGTGTAGATATTTCTTTTACCTGACTCTGGGCACTGGATAAGCTTGCCCGGGACACTGCATGGCATATTCTTGACCACGCAAAACTTCCATGGTACGAACTTTTTCCAGTAAATTCATTTTAGGCGGTACACTACCCAAAGGTTCTGAAATAATTATTTATGATATATTTTCAACAGTCCAAAGTCTAAGGAGAAATCTGTCTGAATGTTGCTTTAACCCGGGAAAATTTTTAAGTAAAAAAACTCAACAACAAAAAAAAAACAACCCAGTAAAAAATGTGCTCCAAAAGGAGCAGGTTTTATATATGAATTCATACCTCAAATCGCTTCAAACCTGCTGATGGGATGCCTGATTTTTGTATGGAGTGTTCCCGGTTTGGAGGACTATTTTCTGCTGACAATAAGCGCTCCTTTTAAGACGCAAACAAAGCACTCCTAAAGCGCTTTTTTAAGGGCTAACTATATTAAAATATTCATTTTTGTTTTGCTTTTACTTGTTTAAATGACTTTTTTAAGCATTTTCGTAAACCATAATATATTTTTATTTTGTTATCGCTTTAAAACCTTCTTCGTTGCAGCACTAAAATAGCAGCTATTTTTGTATATTTTATTCATTATCATTTACTGCTGTATAAGAGCTCTCTTATTGAAGCGCTCAATTATGCGCTTTTTCTCTTAAGTGCTTCAAAAAACACAAATTTTTTTTACTGGGAAATTACCTATAAACCGGTATAGGATAAGCTTGACCGGGACACTTGAGACTTAAACTTTCGTTTAAGCCTGCACGTGCATTCCTTAACTCATCGTCAATGCTAACTTTGGGCGGTACACTACCAATAGGTTCTGGAAAAATCAGAATACATTGTATATTCCATAAAAACATTTATTCAAAATGTCTAAAGAACCAAAAAAAAAAACCTGGGGTATAATCACCGCATTAGATATCGAGTTAACTATCGTATCGAGTAAGCCATGGCATTTTCTGCAAACGATAGACAATGACGTATCGAATGAAAACTCGAGAGATTCAATGTCTTGTTACGCGATATCGAATGCTATCATCTCAAATTACGATAAATTTCATTCGATATAGAGTCTCATGATACCAAAATAAAACATTTCGATCAATTTTGTTCGATATCGTATGCGGTAATTAGACACCTGAATGTTGGGTGGATTTTTTATACAAATGTAAGTATTTACCTATAAACCGGTATGGGATACGATTGAGCTGGACATTTTAAACTTAGACTTTGACCCAAGTTAGCCCTAGCATTGGCTATTTCATCGTCTATGCTTACTTTAGGCGGTACGCTACCAATGGGTTCTGAAATATTTTTTTAAAATGGCATAAAGAAAAGCTAAATTATTTAATTCATTGTCTTAAGGCTTAACAATACAACCCTGTGTTATGTCGTAAGTGCAGGGTTGCATTTCAATGGTATATGAAGATGGAAATTTCTAATAGTTTCAGATTTCTGCCTTTATGTTGGTCGGGCTTATGTTTTATAAAAAATTATTTTTATTTACCTAAAAGCCGGCATTGGATACGACTGAGCTGGACATAGCAAAGCGAAATCGTCACTTTTCGATATTTCTCGTGTCTGTAACTTATCCTGAACATTAATTTTAGGCTTAACACTGCCCAACGGTTCTACAGAAAAAATAGTGCAAAGGAAAAATATTTTCCATAAGGGAAGGGTTTGAGCAAAGAACGCAATAAAAAAACTGCCTGAATGTTTTTAGTTTAAAATTTTTGGTATTAGGGATTTCCGATAGTAGTGAATTTGTGGCATTAAATTAAAAAGATTTACCTAAATACTGGCATTGGGTATGATTGAGCCAAACATAGTAGAGCATAATTCTGATGTAAGTCCACATCAATAAATTGATGTTTATCTTGAACACTGACTTTGGGTCTAACACTACCCAAGGGTTCTAAAAAAAGGGGTGAAGTTAAGACTTATTATCGCACATTTTTAATCAAAGAAAATTGAACCTAAATGTTGGGATAAGTGGGTATGCGTGAAAATAAAAAAAGTTTTAAAATAATTGTGGGGTGTTTGTACTTCTAGCGGACAATTTTTAGGTATAATATAAAATAACATTTATATTAAAATCGTATTAAATACAAAATTATGTTCTTCACTAAGCACTTAAATGAATTTAATTCACCAAGTTGGTACATTTAAATTCAATTTAAGGCCCTAATCATGTAAAACGCTGTCATGAATATTTTTCAATTTTGTTGTTGCTTTCTACAGAAATTCATGTACCGTTTAAAATTTTCAACGCCACAAGATATGCAGCGTTTGAAATTTTAAAACGCAATTTGAGTTTCTGTAGAAAACAACAACAAAATTACAAAATATTCATGACATTGTTTGTGCTTTCAATGTAATTCATCGGCGTTGCGTTACGTTTAACATGATTATTGCGTAAGTTTCCATTGTCACAACATCACAACAATACTACAACAACAGCAAAGCAATAACAATCAGCTGTTTTCTGAGACCACCATGTGAATAAATACACTTTTTATGGTATTTTATTTTTTATTATTTAGGAGTGCTACCATACTTTTATCTTAATTAAATAAGACTTTAAATAACACTGAAAAAAATCACGATTAAAGATTATATAAAAATTAACAAAATATCGATTATCGGAATAGTATCCCAAAAATTGCATTCCAAAAAAGGTTCTCTAGTCATATTAACTAAGAAAAAAATAAAAATAAAATAATTGAAAATTCCGATTCTAGAGCATTTAATAGAAATATCTCTCTAATATCTGCATAAAAAAATATAGTTTGTATCGGGCTGTTTACTTATATATTAATAATTACCTAAAAAATGGCGTTGGATAAGCCTGGGCCGGGCACAATAAACTTAAACTTTGTTCCGATTTACTTTTAATATGTTTAAAATCTTCACCCGTTGAAATTTTAGGACTGACACTTCCCATGGGTTCTGGAAGTTTTTAAAGATATGTATATAAAAAAAAAAATCTTAATACAGAAAAGCACTGCCCAAATCGGGATAAGGAACGATTAGTTTATATTGAATTATATAAACGATTAAAAGGAGTCCAAAAAAACTATGAATTAAATAATAAAAAAAAAAATTTAATACAAATTTTTTTAAAACGTTCAGGATTCGATTCTTTTACAAAAAATACGAATCCGAATATTTCACTAAAAATCCAAATATTTAATTTAAATCTGGGGGCTAATTTTGGCAGTCGCAATCGGATACTTTTTCGATTCGAAAGTAATTTTTTTTTAAATCTTTTAGTCGATACTGAACGAATCGAAATAATTTGTTTAGTGTTATGAAATCTCAAATAAATGCTTTACAACACAGAAAAAATAAATTCGATTCGTTCGGTATAGTCTGAAAGAATAAGAATTAAAATTGCTTTCAAATCGAAAAGGTATACGATCACGACTGCCAGAATTAGCCCCCTGATTTTCTTTTTTTTTTATTAAAATATTCTTTTTTTACTAACAACTTGATTTGTTGACTAAAAGTTTGATTTCTACTAAACCTCCGATTTTTTTTTTAATAAAACCCAGATAGGTCTCTAAAACCCGATTTTTTTCTAGCAAAAATTTTTTTTCACTAAAAATTATAAAAATTTAATTTTTTTTTCAAAAATCCCTAATATTTACATTTTTACTTTTTTACAATTTTCGTCATTTATACAAACTTGATTTTCGCTTAAGTCCGATGTTTCGCTTTAAATCAGAATTTTTTAAAAAAAACCCGAATTTTACTAAAAATTTTTATTTTACACTAAAAATCCGAATTGTACTAAAAATCCGAATTTTTCACTAAAATTCCGAATTGCACTAAAATCCGTATTTTTTATTAAAAATCCGAATTTTACTAAAAATAAACATTTTTCATTAAAATTCCGATTTTTACTAAAATGGCTGGTTTGTACTAAAACTTTAACTATGCACTGAAATCTCGTGTGTCACCAGTGTGGCCATTTTGGCTGGGCATAATAGTGTTATAGTTAATGAGGCAGCTTCATCTATTACTTTTATATCATTGCCAGTTAAAAGTCGGGGGCCCACGCTTCCTACAGGTTCTATTAGGATTATACAGAATAAAAGTTTTGTTTAGATTTTAAAAGCAATTGAAGTTTATAAATCTTTTCTAATTATAACTTGGACTTTTAATCCACAGATTGTTTAACCCTACACCACCAGGAATGTTGTTGTAGCAGCCAGATCTGAAGACAAAATCAAAAGACAAGGTAAGTGGGCAATCCTTGGTCATTTTTCGTTGAACTCTCTCTCCCTCCCTCTCTCTCTCCCTCACTTTCTCTCTATCTCTCTCTCTCTCTCTCTCTGGTGTGTTAAACCGATTGCAGTGCAAACAACCACTAGAAATCGTTATTAGCTCTAGTAAGGACGGAGTCTATTGCCAAGGGCGAAAATCGGGCCATGACTTAAATTTGCCCTTATACTAAAGACTGCGCGATATAACTGTTCAGAACACTATTAACTACTGCATAAAGAAATTATGCTTTTATTTTAAAATCAGTCCCTTATCTTCCATATGTGAACCCCTTCTCGATATTGACTTGATAACGCGCACAGTTCGTATTAAATTTGGCATGAGTAATTTTAAACTCGCTTTAATCTTTATAAAAACCCTCAAAATGTAATTTAAACTCGGTTAATGTGAATGGCATTCAATATCGGGTAATGATTGAAAACTTTTGAAGCCTCGGGATTAATAACAATCCAGAATCGTGGTTCCAACAAGATGGAGTCACAGCTCACACTGATCGTTCAACTATGGCTCCTTTTTTTGACGATCATAAGGGGTCTTAGGCGGCACCCTATAGGACCCGTTCCCGAACGAAGTAAATAAGGAAAAACTTATCAAACGACAAAGATCTTTAGAATAATGTTATGTAAAAGACAAAATTTTGTTAAGATAGGTCCAAACGAATAAGAAATAGGGCCATAACAGTACACTTATAGAATCCATTTCTGAGAAAATTTAATCCAAACAAATATTTTTAAAGTATTACGAGTAGCATCAGGACACAATTTATCAGGCATACCTTTTAAGTGAACCTAGGAACATTAGGGCGTACACTCACGGGTTCTACATAATTTGGATGGCTTTGGGGTTCTTCTGCTCTTCAGCAATCTCGAATTTCGGCGATTGACTTTCGATACTGGTAAGGACAGATAACCCGCTAACACTAGATATAGGATTGCCACGTAGTTGTGGCCCGCATCGGTGACGGGCGTACAATGTCTCTACTATCGATGACTAAAAGGGACGTATCACTTTTGATATCTGCTATCACGGGACATTGTCTTAAAGGTAGGCGTGCACAGTGTCTGGATGTCAGACACTATGATTACTGTCACAGCTGCGATGACAAAAATAAAGAGGAGGATGTAGAACACTTCCTCTATCACTGTCCTGTACTGATGAGAGGACGACAGGCCAAAATGCGATCCTCCACCTTCGATAGATTGTATGATATATCTGGCGTTGAACTGGAGTGCATTTCGAAATTCGTTTGAAGTTCGGGTTAAGTCTAGATGGGAGTTCCCTTTAGTGGGATTCCATGGTATCCCAATGTAACATTGGGTCTAAATGTGACAGATGAGTACTGGCTGATATTTTTTACCTAACGTAGTAAAATACAAACATATTTTGGGGCTAAGTCCACAATTTTTTCATAGTACCTTTATATGAAAGATCCCTAGAGGGAAGCGAACTGACACAAATCCCGTTATAGGTTCTTTGTTGGCACAGACCGGTCATAGTTCTAACATTTTATATGAATTGGACCTATCACTTTTACATGGGGTTGTAACTGGAGGGGGTTAATTGACACCTAACATCCACCATTTGACCAGACACACATCTGTTCTCAATAACCTTGCTTAGTGCTTGTTACCAAAATGCTAGTCCTGGGTTTTCTTCCAGTAAAAAAAAATGTCCTAGAAAATTATTTTAAGAAAAAATATTTAAATGGTCCCAAAGAAATGTATCACACCACCGGTGAATACTGAACCTGTTACAAAAATGGGCCTTATAAATAAATAAAAAAATTCATTTATATAAAAAATTATTAACACAAAATTATAGCATGAATAAAAAAAAAACTAACTTTTTTTTACTTAATATACCAGTTAAGTGATTATTTCTCCTTTCACATGCCATTAGTTTATTTCTTTTTGTTCTTATTCTATTTTAACAAATCCCAGGACCAGTTCTGTTGGAACAATTGATACAAATTTCCCACAGGGATAAATCGTCAAACTATCACTTCCAAATTTCGAGATTAATTTATGTTTTTAATAGCTTTTATTTGAACCGCGGTTTTTTTAATAACCACTCCTAAAATAGTTCTCCTAAAAATGTACCCCATAATTTTGTTATAAATTTGGACATGCCTATAAAATTCCGAGCAAATAACTCTTAAACCTTCTACTGTCATATTTAAACTAACAAGTGGTGCAGGATTTTATAAAGTCGTACTAGACCGACTATATTTTTTTAACTGTAAATTTTTGTTTTGTTTTAATGCAACAGATGTTGGGAAAACTGCCCAATATTTGAGACGATTTCAAAACTTTTAAGTTTTGAATGAGTAAGAATTGCAAAACCAAATAACAGCTGTACCTAAACAAGAGCGGAAGCCGGAACGTTTTCTTCAGCGTAGCTTTTACGCTGATATGCCATATCTAAATAAAGGCCATGTCAGATAAAACTTTTGCTTCGCGTTGCGTTACCGATTCGCTTTGACATCTAAGATAAAATATACATACTTATACGAAACATGTCACATAAAGTACTTTCAAAGCGGAGCGAAGCAAAAAGTTAGCCAACTCTCATCTTTTTGCGCGCTTTGACAATTGGCTAGTATAATTTTCTTTTTTTTTTAATTTTTTTTGCCAAATTCAATTCCAAAAAACCGTCCAATTAAATTTTTAACTTTAATTTTTGTAACAAATAATTAAATGTACAAATTACCAACCGCTTTTATAAGTAATCAAACAATGCTTGAGTGTTGTCAAAGTTTTCATTGTGGCATAGACCTTTTGCTTTGCGTTTTTCTGCCGAAGGTAGAAACGTCACGCAAAGCGACAAAGTTGTATCTGACACGGCCTTAAGAGCGTCAGCGTTGTGCCATAAACAGTAGTGTTAACTTTCGTGCCGACTAAAACCCTCATAAAAGACATAAGAAATTGAATTAAAACCGCTAGTTTGACCTAAAAATAGCTAATTTGCCATTATTTATTATCAAACAATAAAAACAGGGTTGTCAAAACAACAAATATAGCAGCCCTGTTTATTTTAACGCGCTGTCAAAATCGGATTTTCCAATTGCAAAGCGCTACCGTTGCGTTGCCGTTCGGTATGCTACATACAAATTGTATGGGCATGAGGATTTTTGACAGCTAGAAAACGCGTTCCGCTCTTATTTAGGTATGGATGTAAGATGCAAAATTTTGGGGGCTTATACTGTCCTATTAATGTTAATAAGTGATGTAGGATTCCATAAAGTGAGACTAAATCGATTTAATTTTATTAATTATGAATTATTTTTGAGATGATGTTTAAGTTGCGATAAATAAAAATAACCAAATAATTTGTAAAACTTTAAAGGAATTTATTTTAACATTCAGTAAGTCTTTAAAAAAATTTTAAGGACCAGAGTGAAATTTATTTCCATAATACTTCGTGTCTAAGATCGGTATTGATTTTGAACCTTATTTATATCTGGGAATTGGAATGTATTTTCTGAATAAAAATTTCTACATGTTATCAAAACTGGGCCCAATTTAAAGCATTCGGTATTGATCGAAATTAAAATATAATTTAAATGGGAATTTCCATCGATATCCCATAGTTTGGCCCCTGGTCTTATCTGAAATATAAATATCTATTACAAAAAGGGAAGAAGTTTATTTTTGGTTTTTTGGCTAAACTCTGATTTCGTTGCAAGTAAGACTTGAGTGTTTGTAATTCTCATTTGCTTTACAGTTTTATTTGTATAATATCTTTAGCTTTTCCAAATTCTTTGGAAGTCCTGATGATCTGGCCTAAGGAACCAGTGAAATTCGCATAGGAACTAGCTTATTCCCCAACAATTAATTTCAGTGTACTTATCAAAAATAAATTGAGAATTTAGCACGCCATAGAGAAGTCTTATTAATAAATAAAGAAAATTTAGTATTCCCAAAAATAGCTTTGATGATCGGTGCTTGTTTGATATTTCTTAGGTTAGGTTAGGTTAAGAAGGGTTATGCGCTCAAGGGCACACTTCCACTCGGAGGCCAATGTGGTCCATTGTGTATACCTTCAATAAAGAGGAAGAAGAAAGAGAGAAGTAAAGAAGAAAAGAAAAACGGCAATATATATGATATTTGCTTGTTTGTACCTGATAGAAAGCTAAATATCCCTGGACCGATTTTCTTGAAACAGAAAGAAAAAACACTTACTAAATTTTATTTTTTTCTACTTAATTTAAGTACACTAAAAAGTACTTAAAACATTCCAAAATGGGGTTACTTTCGAAAACCGAAATCCTAGAATAACTTTAAATAAGTATAAGATTTTTAAATCAAGCAAAAAATGCTTGGACCAATCACAATTTTCTTTTGTCGTGCCGCTTTGAGAGTAAAATTACAAAGTGAGCGTATTATTCTCAGAGAACTTATATAGCCTATAGTACACGGCATGTAAAAAGACACATGCGCATGTGGTTCTGACGTAATTTTGACGTCATCACACAACACGCAATGTTTATTGTGGCTTTGCATTGACGTCAAAATTACGTCAGAACCACATGCGCATGTGTCTTTTTACATGCCGTGTACTATAGGCTTAAGTCACATCTTTATAGAATAGAATAGTTATTGTAGAAACAGCAACACTACACAGAAAAATTTATCAGAAGTTTTTTTATCAATTATATGTTTACATTTGTCCTTCAAGTTGTGCTGAAAAATGTCAACAAGAAAAATAAGAAAGACAAAAACATGAAAAACAAAAAATGTACTTTGGATTTCAAGAAGAATGCTTGACAAAAAGTACGAAAAACAAGAAGTAAGAAAGAACATTTTAATCAATTAAAATATGTAGGTAATCATTCATGCAAAGCAAATTTCGTTCTACCAAGGTAAAATGCCGTCGTCAATGGCGGTGAGAGTAAAACGGCCAGACCCCTCTGAAGAGATTGTGTGGTTACAATCGAAACTATCCTGTGCAACCTGTCCGTGAAAAGCTGGGTTCAATTCCCAGCTCAGTCAAGAATGAAAAATTATCAATAAATTTTAATTCATTTATTGTTGTAAAATTCCTTTCTTCATAAAAATAATTTAATAAAAATTAAATTCAATGAACTTAAGCCTGATTAAAATATCAAAATTTGGATTAAAAACCATTAACAGTTCCAATAAAATAACCACAATACTAATTATTAATTAAAATAATTGTAAAAAAGTATTTCAATTAAATTTATGTGATAATTGAATCAATTATTTTTAGTTGAAAGAAAATTAAAAATAAAATTTTGATTTAATAAACATTTTAGTGGTTTTGAAATAAATTTTTAATTAAAATATTAATTAAGTAACAAAAAATCCAACATTTTTTTTATTTTTCGAATTTATTCTATGAGTTAAATTTCAGTTATGTATTTTATAAAGCTTTTTGTAATAGTTCTATTCCTTAAATTTTTAGGAATGACTTTATACACTACCAGACTATTATCTTGTATTATCGTGTAAAAAAAAAAAAAAAAAAAAAAAAATGTTGAATATAATAAAGTTGCTTATAAAAAGAAATAATTCCCAATATCTATTTGTAACAAAAAATCTTAATTGATTTTTTCGTTTTTAAAATAAAATAATTTAAACTTGTAGAATTGTTGTTGGGAATTGTGAAAACCTGAGCTATATTTAATTAAATCAATTAACACATTGTTTGAAAGAGCAAAGTTTTTTGATCATTTTTTTTTTTTTTTTTAATGAAATTAATAATATCGTTTATTGAAAAAAAATCACAATTTTCAATTTTTACAATTTTTAGTAACCAATATAATTATTTTGTTAATAGGTGCAAAGTCAACAAATTGTTTGCTTGATTCTATGAATTTGGTGATTAGAGAAAATTTGTAATTTTTTCTGTGTACAAAAGTAGATGAAAACGAATTATTTGTTCGAATTATTTGTTTTGGAATAACGACACCACTATAAGAAGAAAAATATATGTACATTATTTTAATGTTTGAAAAATAACATAATTTATAACCAGAAGGAAAAATTCCCGATTTCTTTTTTTTAAATTATTTAGTTGAAAACATCATATTTTCAAAGCAGAATGAATGATAACTAAAACCATATCGGGCCATTCTGCTGTTGTCTTCTGTAGACAAAGAGCGGAATACAACAAAAGTGAAATATGTGTAGAAGGAAAATAAAATAATAATAGCGGTTTTCACTCTTTGTATTAAGTGTACAACTCTGTTATATTTAATACGATTTTATACTTCAAAGCGTGAGTGTCTTTTTCGTATGCATTGTAAATTAATGAATTTGCTGAGTGAGAGAAAGAGACAGATAAAGTTTCTTCAACTGTTTTATTCTGGTAAATTCACACACTTTGTTTACTACTGCTTTTTGTGGGATTTTTCAACCACAGCGTAGTATATTTTAGTCTAATACCTTTTGTTGTTGCAGTGTTGTTAATGTTAGTATTTTTACTAAAATTATAAGATTAACAAGGTCTACAAGGGACTTTACTATCAAGGGTGAATTCCGCTAATATTTTCTCTCTGATTTCTGTTTAGAATTATTCTAAAAAAAAAATTCAAATGACGTCTAAAGTTTCATCTCACAGCAGCTCTGCTTCGCCTTATAAAGTGAAAAATATGAAACAAATAATAATTAAAGTACTAATACGGAATTAAATTAACGGGATTAAAATTCTTGACAGTTTGAGATTAATTTAATCTCGCTTTTACTTAAGTCAATCTTTTAGCGCCCATAAACACAGTTTAATAGAAATCAACTACATTTTTGACTAAAATTTTTAGAAATTTTTAATGGTAATACATAAATTTTTTAGAAATAAAAGAAAATTCCAAGTGTACCGATATTGACTAATTTTTGACGCTCGTTGTACATCAAGATTTTATTTTTTAAGTTTTTTAATAAATAAAATAAAATATTTTGATTCCCATACAATAAGAAAAAAAATTTTTTTTTTTTTCAAATGTTTACCAAAACTTGGGCCGATGTATAGCAATGAGACCCCAAACTACTCGTATTATAATATTTTTATTATGACTAAAATTTCATATAAAAAAATGTATTCAATATATCTTTACATTCCTATTAAAGTTTCACCGAAATTTGTACCGATATAAGCATTTCCAGCGAAAAGTCTACTTTTTGTAACGTAACGTAACGCCAGCAAGTAATTAAAATTATTTCTCAAAAAATTGTATATGTATAATTTACTTTTGTATATTTTGGAGTTAAAGGCAACTAGCGATACATTTAGTAACAAAAGAGATAACATTTGAACAACATGGGCCTAAAATACAAGCATTTATTTGCTTGCTGTCGTTACGTTGCAAAAAGTAGACTTTTCGCTGGAATTGCCCATATATAATTTTTGGACCCCAGTTTATTTTAATAATGTTTCTATTATGACTTCCCTAATAAAAACTCTTTTAACGTCTACCATTTTTATCTTGTAATATAATTTCCCTTTAACCCACCTAAATAAAGGCGCCGGATAGGCCTGGGCCGGGCATAATAGTGTTAAGCCTTGGGTGGCCGCTGCGGTAAAACTACTGCTTGTTTGTTGGGAGGGAAATTTGGGGGAAACCCTACCAACTGGTTCTGTAAATTTTGGAGTTTTTTAAAATGTAGATTTTTTATTTTATCAAGCACTGATTTTTTTAATTAAAATTTAATTTTTTTTTAAAGAATAATAATTAAAACTTACCTTCTCAAGGATTAGGGTTTCTATCAAAAATTCTCTAACATTTATTTTGAATAAAAATTTTTTTTTTTTTGGAAATTTTAGAAATTTAAGAAGAATTTGCAAGCGCACCATTTACTCAAGCTCAAGTCAAGCATTTTTTTCTTTTTCAATTTATAGCAAAACATTTTATTAAAATTTAAGATTTTAATACAAAATTAATGTTTTCAATTTTTTTTAGTTTTAAAAGAGGTTTTTAAAAATTTTTAAATTAATTTTGAAAAATTTTAATTTAAAGCGCACTTTTAGGTTACCCTATCCCAACATTCAGGCAGTTTTCAATAAAAATATAAGGCTAAATAAGCAACAATTTTTTGATGGACCCGGAAATTTTTTTTTTTAACTATTTATCCTTTTTTTTAAATTTTAGTTTCTTTTCAATGAATAAAGTTTTTAAATTTTCCAAAAAAAATAAAAACGCCAAAGAAAAAGATTTTCCTTTTTGAAAATCTTTTTGATTGTTTTTGTTTTATTTGAAACACTGAAATTTTATCAAAATATTGTTGCTTTTACTGGTATTTCATATAACTTATAAACTAAAAAGAAAAGTGTTTAATTTATTAAAAAAAAATTATTTAAAATATTTTAATTAAATGAATGATAAATCAAAATGACAGATTTTTTCTTGTTTTTTTTTTTAATGTTAAACACTTTTCTTGGTTAAGGGAAAAAAATATTTCAAAAGTTATTAAAAAAAAAATTAAGCCAAATTCGATCAATACCACTGTACGGATTGTTCCAGTAAGAATATTACGACAAAATATTCGTTACGCCTAAAAGTAGGCTTTTAATTAAAATAGATAAAAGTTATAGTCATTATTCTTAAAAAACTTTATAAATTATGGCAGAAGTTCTAAGAAACTACTAAAGGGTGATTCATCGTAAGGTTTGATTTTCAATATGCTTTTTTTACAGATAACGCGTGACTCATTACAATCTGCTTTGTCATTTTTGTTTAGTATCGTTTGGCAAGTCATCGTGGAAAGACTAAGACCACAACAGCGTCTCCAAATTTTTATGAATGGGCTCTGTAAGAACTCAATGAAAATTCGGTGTTTTATCGTTAAATTTGGATCAGTGATGAAGCACATTTCTGGCCCAATGGAAATGTTAATAAACTAAATTGCCGTATTTGGGCTGATGAGTAACCCGAAGAGTACCAAGAGTTTTCATTTCATCCATTTAAAACAACGGTATGGTGTGGGTTATTGGCTGGTGGAATCATTGGTCCAAATTTCCTCAAAAATGAGGAAAATCAGAGTGTTACCGTCAAGGGTTACCGTTATCCCACCATGCTAACGGGCTATGCACTTCCTGAAATTAAAGCGCTTGGTCTCGGTGAGCTCTGGTTTTAACAAGACAGCGCTTCGAGCCATACATGGCGTGAAGCAATGACCTTGTTAAGAAATCAGTTTGCTACGGTAAATTGGCCACTAGAGATGAGCGATATTTCTGTTTAAAAATCACGAATCACAGTTGTGACCAAATTTTTCAAGTAACAGGTTCGGGTTTTTTTTTTTTTTTTTTTTTTTTTTTTTTTTTTAAACACACAAATTTATGATATTTCACTGTTTGTGTGGGTGATAGCGTTTTTTGAATGCAATAACGAATTATGTTTCTGTCCCTTTCGTTCTCTCTTCTACCTTATAAGTATTTATTTTAAAGCCAAAGTTTATTTAGTTAAGTATGTGTGTATATGCAAGTAAACAGCTTTGAAAGCTGTTACCATTTGCTGCTGTGTCTTTGCAAAGTATTTACAAAAGCTCTTTTGCGAAAGCTCGCGTGTTGTACACATAGCTTGGCCGCAATTGCTATAAGAGATTAAAAATAACAAATCACAGTTTTAAGGAGCAGTGATTTTTAAATCACGTTTACTAATCACGATGTACTTCAAAAATCAAGGGATCGCTCATCACTATTGGCCACCTAGATCGTGCGATATCACACCTTTGGACTATTTTCTCTGGGGATATGTAAAGTCTGAGGTCTTCACGAACAGGCCAGCTACGATTGACGCTTTGGAAGCCAATATAAGTCGTGTTATTCACGAGATATTAGTCGCTATGCTCGAACGAGTCGTCCAACATTGGACCATCCGAATGGACCACCACAGACGTAGTCATGGCCAAGATTTAGATGACATAATTTTCAAACCGTGAATATCATAAATTGTACTTTGAGCCGATAATAAAAATTTGAAGTTTCAAATTTATGCGTTTTATTTTGTATTATAAATCAAACCTCACGATAAATCACCCGATAGAATTTAAAATTAGGGCAACATGCGGTTTTAAGAAGGGCTGTGGAGTCGCAGTTGAGGTTTTTGTACCGGACTCGGAGTCGAAGTACCCACGAAACGCGACTCTGACTCCAAAATTTTTCGGCAAAAAAAAAATTTGAAAAAATTTTCTAAAATTTTCCAAAATACTTTGAAATTGGCGATGCAATATTTAAAATATCCATTCGAAATTTGTATGGAATAACTTTCTTGGTATATTTAACCATTTTAAAGGTACTGCATTAAAAATGAGTTTAAAGTCAAATTAGAACCAGTCTCCTATACATTTAGCATCCATGTAAAAGTAGAAGTCGGAGTTGCATTCGGAGTTGGAGTTGGAGTCGGTATTAACGAATTTCAGCGGTTGGAGTCGAAGTAAGAACTATTTTTTGTCGACTCCACAGCCCTGGTTTTAAGGATAATATAATTTGAGTATTCGTGTGGTAAAGTTTGTGACTAGATCCCTCCGACGCGTATTTTAAAAAGCCAAAAACCAGCCATGTTTTGCAAATCGAATTTTTGGCCGCAAATATTCATCGCCAAAAATAATCATCAAGGTTGCCAATTTAGCCATTTTCCGGTTAGATCTGGCGATTTTTTTAATCTAGCCATAAAAAAAATTGCTAGATTTTATCAAGGCGGAAACTCTAACCATTTTTTTCTTCATCATAGCCATTTTTTTACTTTCATTCTTGTAATATTTTTAATGAAAATTGTTTTTTACTAAATGTGCTGTTATTACTTTGATGTTGATTTACTTTAAATTCTTTAAAATGCAATAATGTCAATAACCTCAAATGACAGTTTTAAGGGCATATCAAACCACACAAATAGCTTGGACAACATGTCAAAATTTTACGTTTGTACAAATATTTTGTGTTTGCTGTTTGGACAAACATTTGAAGCAATGTTTGTAGAAATATTAAAACTTTTTAATATTTGGCAGACATGTTGGATATTTGTCAAACTTTTTGTGGTGTCTAGTGCTAAAAGTAATTATTTCAGCGAAAACTTTGCAGAGTAAAGACGTAGAAGAAGAAGCAATAAAATAATTTTCAGCCGTAAATTCTAATTTTTTAGCAGCATTGTTTGCCCCAAAACAGCTTTTTGTTTAGAGCACTCTTTATTATTTTTCTCTTTGAATTATTTTATATTTCTTCTGCGTTTTGAACAAGAAGCGAGCAAAATTGCCGCAGCACAATCGTCGTCAGCATTCATTGAAAGAAAAACAAAAATGAAAAATTTATGTTTGTACGAAATATGATTGTGGTGTTTATTGGCAAACAGAAGCAAAAAACCAGTGCATGTTTGCCAAGCAATTTGTGTGGTTTATTATGCCCTTTAGCAACCTTCATATATTAACGGTATTTATCATAGAATCGTATAGAGCTAAATATTTGTCATGTGATTTCAAAAATGATGCTGGTTAGTGAAGTGCAGGAGCAGTGCTTTCGACAAGATTGTGCAACATGTCACACAGCTCGTGCCACAATTAATTTATTAAAGGAAGCTTTTGGTAACCGCATAGTTTCACGTTTCCGACCCGTGAATTGGCCGCCAAGATCGTGCGATTTAAAGCCGCTAGACTATTTTCAGTGGGGATATGTGAAGTTACTAATCTACGCCGATAAGCCCAAAACGATCAACCACTTAAAGGACAACATTGGCAGCGTTTTTGCCGATATACGGCCACAAAAGTTGGAAAAATGCACCTCCAGATTAGACCACGTCCGAGCCATCCGTGGCGGTCATATGCCAGAAGTCATATTAAAATTATAATGCCAGCAGATTATCTTTCGAATAAAAAAATTTTCATGTCAATTTAAAAAATGCATCTTTGTTTTATTCCATTTCAAAGTTTTATTCCTCTATAAAAATCACCTTTTATATGAAAGACGTCGGACTATTTTGCTGGCTGGGTAAGAATATAATTTTTAATTGTGTTTGTTGCTCTTTACACACGATCAATTTTTGTCTTTCAATTCCTTTCAATTTGCTCTCACTCTCATTTTTTTTACTAACACACTCACACTTTTTTAATTGATCACGAGATTGCTCTCAATTTTAACTATCCATTTGCTTGGCAATTTTACGTTCAATTAAATAGCTGATTAGAAGTTTAGTGAGCAAATTTTTCGTTTGTCAGTATAAATTGTTTTCTTGATGATATATTGAAAGTAAATTGCTTAAAAATTGCGTGCAGCCTACGTCACAGCTTTCAATTTATGTAAATTTTGACAAACAGTATATGTAAAAGACTATCAACAAAAAGTTGATCGTGTGGCCGCTGGGTTAGCTAAGATCCCACTATCGGCTCAAATAGCTCAATCTGTGACGATTTTTAAGGTGCTTAAGGCTTGTTTACACTGTAACACAATGTATTACGACAGAAATATTAATCAGCTGAGTTATTGGAATCGATCGATATTTTCATTTAAATGTTTTAAAAAATTAACGTTCCTTAGGATTTTGTTAAGCCAGTAACGGGGGAAAGAAAATTTTAATGAAAGCAATGAACTTGATGAAGGTACGACATCAAATGTCATGAGAAATCAAAATTTTCAACTTTATTTCGATAATTACTTTACTTCGTTGCCTCCTCTCCTTGGCTTTATTTAGCAAAAGAAAGAATGTTCAGCGTTGGAGCAATAAGAAGAAAGCGAATCCAAAACTTTAAACTTCCGACACAAGTTTTACAGGGTCTCGTAGGCAAGTGGATATGCGAGATCGATTCGGAGTGTGATTGTTATTATATTTTTATAGTATTTTTGTCTTTAACTTATTGTGGTACTTGAACTTTTGAAATATTTTTTCCCCTTTTTTAATCTTAAAAAACAAACCATATATTTTGTAATCTCAAGTTAAACGAATTTTATCACGATTAAATATTTCAAAAAATATTTAAGGCTACTTTACACTATCACACAAGTCTTATGTATTTTGAGGGAAATACAACCCTGTCGTTATATGTTGATATTCAGCCTTATTATGGTTCTCGATGTCGAAAACGACTCTGTAGTAGATTAAAGCAACAGACAACCTGTGTTCTTTAATCCGCTACATAATTCGACTTACGTTTTTACCGACATCGAGAACCGTAATAAAGGCCTTATGACACTACATTTTTAATGCATTGTTCTAGTTTTGGTGAACAGTGCAAATATAATGTAATAGAAAAATTTACCAAGTGCAAAGAGTTCAGCTATCTATCGTTTATCTATCGATAAAAAATGAAGTTATGTCAAATACAATGTAAAATTGTTCAACTTAAAATTGACATTTCAAGCTTGAAATATTAAAAGTGTTGCTGAATCAGCGGTTAATGTGGAAATTCAGCGATTAACCGCTTTTTGTTTGTTTTGTTTTTATGTTTCCTATAAACGAAAAGTTGACAACATTTAATAAAATGAATAAAATCAAGACAAAAGAAAAACTAAAAAAAATTTCTGTTTACATTTTTTATAGTTTGCTCTTTCCAACATTTACTGTTTCTTTCCATCAATTCTATATCAATTCAATGAATAAAAAATGTAGTGTCATAAGGGCTTAAGGCTGATTGTTTTTTGAAAATTTTTAAATAATAATTAGATCAGGGAAGCCTTTTTGTCAAAATATGTAAGACTTGTGTGATAGTGTAAAGTACCCTTAACGGTTACTAAAAAAAAACCAGTAAAAGTGCCATATTCAGCTGTGCCGAATCTTATAAACCCTTCACCGTAGTTTTAAAAAGCCAATTGTTTCGTAGGTCATATGGTATAGGCGCTATTGTGTTAAAATCCTTATTCCGGACACAAATTTGTATAGACATTAGGGGAAGTAATAAGTCGATTTTGCTGATTTTAAAAATCAAGCAAATCTCAAGTATGGAAAATTTTTATGCTCAATTTTGTCAATCTAGTTTGTATTTTATGGCCCATATTGCATCCAAGCCCTAAAATCCGGAAGGACACTTATAAGGGGGACAAGTAAAGTAGTGGGTCATTTTAAATATTAACAGCCTGTTTAACGATTTCGAACGTCAACGTTAGAAACTAGAAAATTATATTTAAAACAAAAACAAAATTCTAAAATCTATTTTTGTTTTAAATGTAATTTTCTATGCGAACTGTTAACGTTCGAAATCGATGAACAGGCTGTAAATACTTTTGATATATAAGAAGTATCTGTGTCAAATTTGCTCCTCCAAGCTCTTATGGTATGGGCGCTATTGTACTAAAACCATTACGAGTATTTCGGGAAGAAAAAAGCACCTATTTGTCTATAACTCGGTCGTTTATACACCGATTTTGTTAGATTTCACTCCAAGTATTGCACCAAGTGAATTTAGGCAAAAGTGAAAAATAAAGTTCATAGATTATAATAAGACTTTAAAAAAAGAAAAGGCGTTTATTGAAAAAACTTACAGGCCGTTGTAATTTTTTGATCATAGCTCAGTCGCTTGTGGAACGATATAGTTGAATTTCAATAGCAAACTTTTCCAGACTTTATTTGATATGAATATGTAACAACCTGATCCCCATCATAATTGGGGTCCTCGGAAAGCCCATTTCAACAGACACACGGACAGACACAACGAAGGATGGACAGACGGATCCAGAATATATACTTTAAAAGATCTAAGATTATTATTGTAGAATTAACAAGCGAAATGAAAAACTTTCCACCTGTGGTGAAGGGTATACAAATAATGTGTAATAAGGATTCTATTTCCGATTTGAATATAAATTTTGAAAGATTTCAATAAATATGTATATGGAAATTAAAATTTTTTTTAAATTTAAAATGTTTCTTAAACTTTTCATTAATTATGGTTTGTTTTTTAAAGATTTATTTATTAGGAAAAATATTCAATATTTTACAAAATTTTTATAATTTATTAAGTAAATAATTTAAAAAAGTTTTACAAATTTTGTAAATATTGAATATTTTTCCTTAATTTTTATATAAAAACATCAAAAATAATTTTATTAAGGACAAATTCAACTTACCGGTAATCACCAAACGTCCTTTAGTTGCACTTAATCTAGTTTCTCCGGTTAGTCTGTGTTTGGTGCGGCACTGATACGATTTGTAACCGTCTTCGGGTCCAACTTCGCGTATGTGTAATTCTCCCGAGGGTAAAACCAAATATTTGCCATCTTTTTTTTTTTTTTTTTTTTTTTTGAAATAACAGGTAAAAGAAAGTCAGAAAAAGAAATATATAAGTTAAATTTTTGGAAAATTTTGAAAAAAAAAAATATTGAACAGAAACAAACTACTAACACCAAAAAAAGAAAATTTAGAAAGTTTTTTTTTAGTTTCCAAAGGAATTTTAATAATTTTATTAAAAATTTTTATTAAATCTCTACAGACTTTAAGGTTCTATTTTTGTTTAATTGAAAATTAAAATATTATTAAAAATTTATAAAAAAAAAATTTTAAAAACATTTTTGAGTTAAAAAAAATGTTTTTTAAAATTTCAATTTACTTTCATAAATAAATGCTTCTTTAAAAAATTTTAATTTAATTGAAAATTATAAGAATTTTAATATTCTTAACAATATTAATATCCTTATTCGACCTTTTAATTTTCAATACTTTATCAATTGATATCAAGTGGCCTCGAGCTTATCAATTGATAAAGTATATTCTTTATTAATTGATAAGGTCCTTACAAATTTTAAAAAAATAATATCAAAACTCAAAAAGGTTTTTAAAAAAATCAAAATTTGTTTTAAAATTTAAATAAAAATTTCAAACATTTCAATTTAATATAGATTTTATTTTATTCAGCCTTTACTTTTTAAATAAGTTTAAAAAAACAAAACAGGAAATTAAAAATTTTTTAGAATTAAAAAGATAATTTGTATAAAATTTTATTAATTGTAAATAATTTTTTCTATGTGACAATTGTTATTGTTTTTGCATTATTTTAAATAAAAAACGTTAGTTTAATTGTTTAATTTTTTCCCTGGTGATGATACACATTGCTGTATCGAAATTTTAGAGTTATAAAATAAAAGCAATAAAAATTTTTATATAAAAAAGAAAAATACCTCAAGCTCAATAAATTATACAACAACTTCAATTTAATTTTATAATTTGTACAAAAAAAATTTAAAAATTTTCTTAAAAAAGTTTTTTTTTATTGATTGAAAATTATAAGAATTTTTTATAATTTTTAACAAAATAAGTATAAAAACAATTATTAAAATTTAAAAAAATATTTTTGCAAAACTTAAAAGCTTAAATAATTTTTTTTAGAAAAATAAAAAACTTTTAAAAAAAATTATTATTTTTCTCAGGTCTATAGAAATTTAAGAATTTAAAAAAATAACGTATTTAAAATAATTGAAAATCTTATGATTTTTAATTTTTAACTTAAAATTTTGAAATTGTTTTTATTTATTAAACTCTAAAAATTTTTTGAAATTTTTTTTATTATAAAAATTTTTTTGAGATTTATCTAAAAATTTTTTAAATCAATCAGGCCTGTTCTGAAAATCACATGATTTTAAATGCTCTTAAAATCACACGTGTGATTTTTTAGGGTTCTGAAAATCATTCGGTTTTTGTGTTTATCGGTGTGCTTTCGCCAATTGAAAAACTTACCGAACACACACTAAAACGGAACACCAAAATCTCACACGTGTGATTTTAAAAGGCACATGTGATTTGAAATCACGAGATTTTAATTAAATTGATTTTCAGAACAGGCGCAAATATATATTTTCTTTTAGTTTAAAAATTTTTTTAATAACTTTTTAGAATATATTTTAAGATATTTATTATACAATTAATAAAAATTTATAAAAAAAGGCTAAAAAACAAAATTAAAGGTTTATTTAAATCTTAATTTTAATTTAAAAAAAAACTTTCTAATTTTCTTTATTTCTTTTTAAAGTTTTAACAAAAAACACTAAAATTTTTGCTATAAAAATTTCCAAAATATCAATTTATTTACAGATTTTTTTAATTATTTACATTATTTTCATTTTATTAATTATATATAATTTGTTTTATAAATTTTATATACAATTTTGTTAATTTTTTTTTAATTAAGAGTGTTTTTTGTTAAATATTAGTAAAAATATTTTTAAAAAAAGCATGCAAAGGTTAATTTATTTTATGCATATTTGGTTTATATTTACAAGATTGGAAAAAAATCTACCAAAATTTATTTAAATTTTATATAAAATTTCAAGAATTTTTCATTTCAAAACTTTAATAAAAAGTTTACAAGACATTTTCTTTAAAAACTTTGTTTAAGTGGCAAAATATTTTCTCCATAATAACAAATGTTTAAAAATTTTTTATAAAAAAAAAATCAATTATTTTATTTTTGCCAATCTTATTTGGGTGATTCTGAATAGTGTACATTTTGTTTTCGTTTTTTTTTAACTTTGGCAATTTAATTTTTAGAAATATGAAAAGGTATTCATATTATTCATATTATTGTTTTCGCCTCATTCAGTGGATCCTAAAACAAAATTATATATTTATTTTTTTTTAAATTTTTGTGTATTGAGCGTTACATTTTATTTTAAATTTTTGTGTATTGAGCGTTATATTTTTTTTTTTTTTTTTTTTTTGAAATTTTTGTGTATTGAGCGTTACATTTTCTTACACGGTTGTTCTGGGAATGATTTTTACACAAAGAATTGTCCACAAATAGTGAGGATAGGGTTTGAAAGCACTGTATCTCTACTCTTTAAAAAAATATATATATAAAATCATCGCAGGTGGAAATTAAGAGTTATAACCATTTTCTTAATTTTGACATGGGATCTTATGGAAAACTTCAAAATTAGAATTTTTAAAAATAATTATTTCCAAACTCATACATCATTAAATTTCAGGGAGCTAATTCAGGCAGTCGTAATCGAAAACTATTTCGATTCGAAAGCAAATTTATTTCTAATTTTTTCAGTTGTACCGGATCAAATCGAAATAATTTTTCCAGTGTTCTGAAAACTTAAATTCTTTAACACACTGAAAAAATAATTGCGAGTCATTCAGTATCGTCTGAAAGAATTAGAAATAAAATTGCTTTCGAATCGAAAAAGTATTGGATTACGACTGCCAGTATTAGCCCCCAGCACAAATCTTCTTTCGACGGACAATTATAGGTTTTATGCCGACTTAAAATAATTATATGTACCAAAATGCGATCTATCTAATACTTTTTTCGGATATATAAAAACTGCCGTGAACATTCTGGTGATAAATCTGGTATTTCTTAAAGAATAATCCAATTAGAAAAAAAATCCAGAAAGGAATTTTTACAAAAGTTCAGGCTACAGGTACAGGCCAGTACCAGTAAGTGTTCATCAGATGAATCATCGTACTATAAGTCCGTCGTAGTCATGGTTAATATTAGTTTTATTTTTTAATTTTTTAAATTTGTTAACAAAAATTTTTTATTTAAAGTGACAGCTGATAGAAAATCTACTACTGTGAATAAACTAAATCACAATAGTACTGTTTTTTATCGAATGTGTGCCATAATACCAAATGAAAATTCGTTCGATCAACTAATTCGACTGCTGTCGAGAATTTGAATTAAGTTCATTAAATTTAATTTTCATTAAATTATTTTTATGAAGAAAGGAATTTTTACAACATGGAAGATTAATTAAAATTGTTATTGATAATTTTCATTCTTGACTGACCTGGGATTCGAAGCCAGGCTGGCTGGTGTGTGATTCGAACCCAGGCGGCTGGTTACCCTGACATGTTTCGACCTCAACCACTAGGTCTTCTCAAAGGGATTTGCCGTCTTACACTCGCAGCCATCGATGACTGCTGACGTCAGTAGTCAAACATCAATCCTTAAACCAAATTGTATTTTAACCTTTGGTAGATCGAAATTTGCTTATTGAATGATTATCCATTTTTAATTGATCTCACATGTTTTCCTTACTTCTGTTTTTTCCGTACTTTTGTCAAGAATTTTTCTTGAAGTCCAAAGTACATTAAAAATAGTAAAAATTTGGATTAAAAACCATGAATAGTTCAACAAAATAACCACAATACTAATTAATTTGAATTAAGTTCATAATAGGCCCCTATATGTTTAAAAATTTTGACCATGTAACGTTCAATAAATTTTTGTACGAATTTCATATTATTTTATTACAATTGAGGATACAAATCAATCTTTGATGTGTTTAAACATAAAACCCTGAATTGTACACAAATTTTTAATTAAAAATAAAAATAAAAGTGTATAACACTCAATACATATTCTAGGATAGCAACAACTATTGATGAAAAGTTTTGTAATATGTCACAAAACTTTTAAACATTTACAATGTATTTATTTACAGTGTATTTTGTTAATGTGTTTTCAACTATTAAACTGAGTAATGAAGCATACTAAAAAGAATAACGCTCAACTGAAAAACATATAATATAACTGAAAAAAATATATAATTATTTTATTCTATATTTGATTTGTAAATTAAATAAAAAACAAATAAAAATATCTTAAAACCGTTATAAATTTACCCTCGTACTTCGTGAAATTCATAGTTTCTTAATGTGGAACAGCGAGCAAAATGCACACACATTATGGAAAGTCTTAAGCCTATAGTACACGGCATGTAAAAAGACACATGCGCATGTGGTTCTGACGTCAATGCAAAGCTACAATAAACATTGCGTGTTGTGTGATGACGTCAAAATTACGTCAGAACCACATGCGCATGTGTCTTTTTACATGCCGTGTACTATAGGCTTTACACTTAAAAAAACTTATGTACATTTATTTATAATATTTCAAATCACGCTAAAGAAGATTTCATTTTGAATTTATTTTTTTAACTAATAAAACATTTTACCATCTAACAACGGACATTTGAAATGAGAATCACCCATATACATTTTTTAAACATATTTTTTATAATTGTTTTTTAGTTTTCCTTTTTTTTTATTTTAAATTTCAGTAGATTTTTTTTTTTAAATAATTTTTATTTAGAAAAAAAACCTTAAAATTGTGCATTATTTACAATATAAAAAGCAAGCATTACAATAATAACAAAAATGCTTTAATAATTTTTAATAAGTTTTAGTCAATGTTACAGATCTTATTGTAATTAATGAAAATATCATGTATTAAATGCAACCCTTCGGTTTAAATGTGGGCGTTTTTACACTATTGCGTTATAAAGTACTCAAATGTAAACAAAGCCATCAAATGTAAACAAAACAATGTGTACAATTACACTCACACGCTCAAACACATTAGCAAAAAAAAAGACAGCTTAGCTACTGAGTGATTTTAATTGCTACCACAAGCCACTGACGACAAGATTTGATTTTGATATCAATTAATTCATTATTTTAAGTTTTGTCGTTTATTCTTATTTATTATAAATTTTAAGACATACTGTGGGAATAATAATGTGTAAAGTGGGAAAAATTTAACTGTTCGAAGCGATTGTTAAATCGTTTTATGACTGTATGTATATTAATTTTATACATAAAAAAAAAAATAAAAATAATAACACCCATCGGAATCCGCTGTTACGCGGACAGATCTATGTTGGGAGATATAACGAGCATGGGGAAATACATCGAAAACTCAAAAATCGAGATGAAAACACTTGCTCCCAGGCAGAAGTCCGTGCAACTACAGACTGTGTAAAATTATTATGGCATGTTGAAGTGCAAAAGATATTTCACATTAGTCTAATTCACAAAGAATTTTTAGTATATAAATTTCTACTGATTTCCATCTTGAGCTAAAGCTCTCAGTTCGCTGAATGATTTGGAAATTTCACTTAGAATAAATCTTCGTCACGAAATTCTTGGTCGTCCTTTTGCTCTTTAACCTTGTGGGTTCCACTCTAGAGCACCGATCTACGAATCGTTTAGTTACGCACCATGTATCTTCAGATACGATTTAGGTGAGCAAGAGCGCCTTTGACTTTTCGTAGTCGATTTTCGTTTGTGTAAAATGGGCTAAATTAAATATGGCGCAAGCAAGAGTAAACTTATTTTTCAATAGCCAAAAGGCAATAAAAGCGTTGTTGGCAGATTACGTTAACTCTTAGATTGTATTAGACTATAGGAAAACAATACTTTAATTCTCTTTTAGCGTGCAACTTTGTCTCATTTTGATACCAGCCCAATCGGGGATGATTGGTAAGCAAAGAACAAATACATTTGCTATAAAGAGCAGGGACCTTGAGGAATGCAAAATCGTTCAGTAAAACGAAAGCGGATTTAAAGGCGAGAGCAAGTTCAGGCAAAGTATCAGAAGCCCACACGCAGAGAGAAAACATGTTTCGATATGGTCACCTCCAACAAGAGTATTTTTAAAGAAAATTTTAAACATATTATGTTTAATTTGACCAAATTATTGTCGCCGACAACTATATTATTGTTAAATTAGCCACCTATCCACAAGCCACAACCATATTATGGTTGCTTCAACACACGTTATGGTTAAATATTACAATAATTTGTTTTTCAATTTACAATAGTATATTCCTCTTTTCCAAGAGCATCATGCTTTGGTTGAAAGCCAACCATAATATGTTTAAAATTTTCTTTAAAAATAGTTTTATTGGAGGTCACCATATTTCAACATATTTTTCCTCTGGGTGCATAATTGAATAGTTGTAACTTCAAATTCTCTCTCATTTCATTATTTTATTTTTTTCGTTTTCTTTTGTTCTTTATGTTCTGTTTATATATAGTAAAAGATTGAAACAATTTCTTTGCCATTGCCAAGCCTTCGCTGAAATTAGATCCTTAGAAGCGATATTACATATATTAGATTAAATATCAATTAGGAACATTGATTGGAAAGTTTTAAGGAATTGCGTGCAGGAGACTGAGTTTCTTAATTATCGAAAGATAATTCACTCTCGGCCTTCTTATGAGTGTCGTTGTCGTAGTCGAAAACCAGTCGTTTTTAAAAATGTATATGTGTTGTGATTGTCGTAAACGACATTCATACGACAAACTTTCTATGTTTTTTCCTTCACAGAATAATTTCTCCAATGTTTTTCATGAATTAAAGCATTAATCAAAAATAAAATAAGTTTTAATTAAAAATTTAATCAAGTGAATTTAACGTTTAATCAAGTGAATTAAATATTTAATCAAGTACAATAAACGTTAAATTGATACTATTATTTTGTTTCTTGGTGCAAATTTAATTAATTTTTCAATTATGGCTAATAAATCAGTGAGTGCTTAAACGAAGGTTTAGTTGCACTAAACTTAAATTTATATGTAGTTTAAACTCAACAGTTGTAAATCAGTGTCCCTTGTATTATATGTAGTTTAAAAAGTAACATGTGGCAGCACTACGATAAATGTTGTCAAATTCATATGGTCTGTATTGGTAGTTTAAACGCCCAATATTATGAGTTTAAAGATGGTTTATATGTTTACGGATTTATAGATTTGTCGGTTTAAGCACATTTTAAACCTAAAACAGAGTTTTACTTGCTCTGATTTATTAGCCCTTAGTGTCACAAATTTTCGAATTGAAATAAATTTTAATTTTTTTTTTCTGTGTTGTCGTGAATTTGAAATTATATCGAAAAAAATTTCAAACGACAACGACTTTGACCAAGACAATGACACTCGTAATAAAGCTGATTGTTTTTTTTTTTTTTTTTTCTTAATTGGACCGACCTGTATTATTGTTTAGATTTATTTTAACTTTATTTGGAAAGCCCTCGTGTAATGATCTGAAACTGATTTTAATGATATAAAAAATGGTCTCATGTTTCTGAAAATCTTTGTTTTGTATTTTAAATAATTTCACAGAATACTCTTTTTTAATTAATGAATATTCAGGGTTGCATTTAAATTAATTTCAAATTATATTTTACCACAATTTTTCCTTATTAAAACATTTTTTTTTTATTAAATTTTTTTACAAATTTATATACAAAATAAACTATTTTGAAAAAAATTTTTTCTCAAAAGTTTTGAATTTAAAGAAAATTTAATATTATGCTAAAAATAAAATTCAAAACTTTTTTTCCAAAAATACTTTTCAAAAAAAGTTTTAACAAGCAAATCTACTTTACAAACTACTTAAAAATGAAGGGGGATTTATTAGGGATCAAGGAAAGCCGGGAATGGCTTATGGATATTTTTGGATCAAGGGATTTTTATTTTAAGGAATGGATTATAAAATAAATGAAAAAACAAAAAAATTAAAAATAAAATAAATTTTAAAAAAAGCCCTAAGACCCTAAAGGAACTTTCAACAAAAAAAAAACCTAGACCAATCCAACCTAAATTGTGATTAAAACGAAAATTTATTTTAGACATATTTATTAAATTTAAACAAAATGGTTTTATTTGTTTGGATAAAAATGATTAAGGGAGAAAGGAGTTTTGTATACACAAGAAGTAACAAAAACGTTTTACCACTTTGTATATCCGTGGAGGAAGAAGCAAAAATTTCTCTTTCTTCATCTTCTAACCAGGAAGCAACTTGTATAAAATCGGCCACAAAAGAAGGAATATGACATTTTAAAATGGCACTGTTGCCTCGTAAAACCGCCTCATCCATAACATTAACTGTATACGACTGAGGGACAACTGGAATTTTAAGTTTTGGGAAAAAATATAAACAAAAATCAAGAATTAAAGGAAAAATTTTTTTACACAAACAAAAGAAAAAGGAAACAAACAAAAGATTGATTAATAAAAAAGGAACTTAAAATCATCCCCTTCATTATAAATTATTGTTACTACAAAATATACCAAAAAGAAAAACACGTTAAAATCTAAATACCGGTTTCGTTTTTGGTATAAACACCGCCCTCAGTATCTAACCAATCGGTAATTTCTAAGTGATCGGCCACAAAAGAGGGAGTTTGACATTTAAATATGGCCGCATTGCCCTTAATAACATACTCATCATAGACCTGGGATTCGAAAAATTGCTTAACAACTGCAACAAAAAAAAAAACATAAATAAGGAACTTATTAAGGGAACCAGAACCAAAAGCCAAGTTTTAAAACCTTAAAGCATAACACTGCCAGGGATTGTTTTATTAGAAGGATAATTTGGGATTACTTGAAATCTTAATTTAAATTAAAAACATTTATTTTTTTTTTTTTTTTTAATAACAGTCTTTACCCATCTCTTCATTGGTCTTCGACCTAAAAATTTCCTTGCCCTCTTCATCCACCCACGATTCGATTATTATAAAATCGGCCACAAAAGAGGGTACTAAACACTTCAAAGTGGCCGAATTGCCTCTTAAAACAAATTCATCGATAACCCGAGTTTGATAGAATTGATGGACAACTGAATTAAAATATAAAATTTATGATAAAAAAAATTGAATAAAAGAATTTAAAAAAAACTTAAGAAATTTACGAAATTTAATAAAAAAAATGGACATTTTGTGGCTTAACAAAGGGGAATTTTTTTTTATAATGGGAGTTTTGTTTCAAAGCTGCCGGGTTTAAAATTGTCTAGGAAAAGTTTGTGAAAAAAAGTGCCAAACATTTTAAGAGAATACCTTTCTGTTGGTAAAAAATCTCTTTTTTTAAATAGCACCTTTTGGTTTTTTCTCAAAAAATTCTTTTAAAACAGATAATGTCAAGGTTTTTGGTTTAAAAATTAAGTTTAAGTTTAAAAGATACTTTTTGTTAAACTTGTACGTTTTTCTTTAAACAAACTTTAATTTTTTTCTTGGTTAATAGTGCATGATTGCTATTACATCTTTTGATAAAAAGGTACATTTTATGATAAAAAAGGCACTTTTTGTAATAAAAAGGCACTTTTTGCAATAAAAAGGTACTTTTTGTAATAAAATGGTACTTTTTGTAATATAAAGGTACTTTTGAAATAAAAAGGTACTTTTTGTAATAAAAAGGTACTTTTTGAAATAAAAAGGTACTTTTGTAAAAAAGGTACTTTTTTGTAAAACAGGTAATTTTAATAAAAAAAGTTATTTTTTGTAAAAAAGATTATTTTTGTAAAAAAGATTATTTTTGTATAAAAAGGTACTTTTTGTAAAAAAGATAATTTTTGTAAAAAAGGTACTTCTTGTAAAAAAATTAACTTTTTGTAAAAAATTAACTTTTTGTAAAAAAGGTACTTTTTGCAAAAAAAAAGGTATGTACTTTTTTGAATAAGGTAATTTTTGTAAAAAAGGTACTTTTTGTAAATAAAAGGTACTTTTTGTAAAAATAAGGTACTTTTTGTAATTAAAAGTTACTTTTTGTAATAAAAATGTATTTTTTGTAATAAAAAGGTATTTTTAAAATAAAAAGGTACTTTTCGTAATAAAAGTTACTCGTTTCTTTAAAAAGTATTTTCTTGTAAAAATAATTCCTTTGTCCGGTTCACACTATGAAAGTTTTCTTTCAGAAAGTCAAAGTTTATTTGTGGGAGGCAAAGAGAACATGCTATTATTTTCTCCCCTCTCACTAATTCTGAAAAAAACTTTCATAGTGTGAAGCCAGACAAAAGATTTTTTTCAAAATAAGTATTTTTGGTTTTTAACTTAACTGCTATTCAAGGAAAATTACTTTTGTTTAAAAAGAAACTGAATTCAATAGAAGTCTGAATTTATATGTGAGAGGGGAAGAGAACTTGCTGTTCTTTTCTCTCCCCTCACCAACAAACTTAGACTTTCTGAAAGCAAATTTTTATAGTATGAACCCAGACAAAAGATCCTTTTGAAAAGAAGTTTTTTTTTTGGTTCTTAACTTTACTGATATTCAAGGAAAGGTACTTTTTTCTCTTAATAAAAATTATAGTTTTAGTTCAAAAAGGTACTTTAAAGTCAGGGGTTTTAAGTTTTGTGCCATTTTGGTTAAAAAGGAAACTTAAGGGTAATAAAGGTACTTTTTAATTGAAAATTGTAAACTTGTGTTTAAGAAAATAACAGTTTTGTTTTTAATATCTTTTTTTTTTTTTTTTTTTTTTTTTTTTGTTTTTGTAA
Organism: Pollenia amentaria; assembly: GCA_943735925.1. Taxonomy (NCBI): domain Eukaryota; kingdom Metazoa; phylum Arthropoda; class Insecta; order Diptera; family Polleniidae; genus Pollenia; species Pollenia amentaria. The sequence continues at coordinate 28,384,430 of OX031010.1, forward strand.
TGTTTAAAAAAGTACTTTTTTGCGAAATTGGTACATACTTGAAAAAAATATTAACTTTTATAAAAATAGTATTTTTTGTTGTTAAACAAAAGCTTTTTTATTATCTTTATTACTTTCGTTTTAAAAGCATACTTTATTAACGGAAATGGTACTTTTTTGTTTTAAAGGGAATAAAGGTACTTTCTTTTGTTGAAACTGTAACATTTTGTAGTAAACAAATATAAATGTTTGCTAGAATTTAATTTTTTTTTTACTAAAAAGTTCTCCTTTTCAATAAAAATGTACTTCTAGTTGAAAAAGTACTTTTTGTTTAAAAATGTACTTCTATTTAAAAAAAAATATATAATTTTTTTACAAAAAAAGGAATATATGTATTTTTTTTACAAAAAATAAGAAATGTTTTGTTTTAAAAGAATAAATTTTTGTTATGAAATCATAAATTTTTATAAGAAAATTACTATTTTAATACGGAAATTTTTTTATTTTTGAATGGCTATAATTTATATAAGAGAACTTTTCACAAACTTTTTCAATAAACATTTTTAAATCCTTTGCTGGACTTTTTTTAAATTCTATATTTATTTTTAGAAAATACAAAAAAAAAACTTTATCTACTTTCAAGACAAGACAAGACAAAAAAGAATTCTAACCAATCTCTTCACTATTTGGATAATAATTTTGACCCTCCGAATCCATCCATAAATCAACGAAAACAAAATCAGCTACATACGAGGGTATTTCACATTTCATTACCACCGAATTGCCCCGTATAACATATTCATTATCGGCCTCCGATTCATAAGATTGAATGACAACTAAAACCAAAACAAGGAAAAAGGACATATTTAAAGAATATTTTGATTTGAAAATTAAATTAAAGGGATGATAATATTGATTTGAGGATTTAAAGGAACGCAAATTAATATTTTGTTAGGAAATCAAAAAACAGAAAGAAAAAGCTGCTTCAAAAAAAAAGTACCATAAGCTTGAGTAGAATTATTACGCCACAATTCTACACCCTCCTCATCGATCCAGGCCTCTATCTGTACAAAATCGGCGACAAAAGAGGGAATTTTACATTTCAAAACGGCAGCGTTGCCTTTTATGACATATTCATTTTCGGCCTCGGTTATATAGAATTGTGAAACAACTAAAATTTTTTAAATGAAATAAAACATTTTTAAATTTAAAAACTAAAGAAAATGTAAAGGATTTATTTTTTTTTTATTTTTAAAAATAGGGATTTCAAAGGGATCATTTCTTTTTTTTAAACTATATACAATTTTGTTTAAATGAATTGTTGGCCAACCGTAATTATCAGAAAATGTCAAGACATTGCCCTCTTCATCGATCCAGGACTCAACGCGTACATAGTCGGCCACAAACGACGGTATCGAACATTTTAAAACGGCTGCATTGCCTTTTATAACATATTCGGTCAAAATTTCGGCCTCATAGAATTGATTTACCACTAAAAGTTTTGAGTATATTAAAAAAAAGTAACAAATTTAAAAAAATAATAATTCGAAATTTGAAAAAAAAATATTTTTGGATTCAAGAATATTTCAATTCAGAATGTTTCTATAAAAGTTTTTAAAAAACCTTAATTTCTATTTTTTAACTAATCGGCTTGAGTTTTTTTTTCTTGTAAATAAAGAAAATTTTCAAAATATTTTTTAATCTTAAACAATTAAATATGAAAGATAAAATAAAAAAATTAAGTTAAGGGGAAAAATTTTCAAATAAAAAGGAAAAGGGCACCTTCATTTTTGCTTTACTACAGAATAAAAGCAAACTACAACCACAATTCTTTCTTCAAAATCCCACCATAATTATCGGAGGGCCTTAACTCCGTGCCCTCTTCATCAATCCATGATTCGACTTTCACAAAGTCGGCCACAAAAGAGGGTATTGAACATTTTAAAACAGCCGCATTGCCCTTAATAACATATTCCATTAAAATATCGGCACCATAATATTGATTAACAACTAAATCGGGAAAGGAAAGTACAGAAAAAAAATAATGAAAATTTTAAAAAGGGATTTAAAAGGACCATAAAGGGATTTTTTTTCTTATCAAAGCAAAATTAACACTTATTCTCTAATTAAAATTTTTTTTTTTATTTTAAATAATTTTTTAATCCTCTAACCAAAATCTTCAGAAGGCAAGTACTCGGTACCCTCGCTGGATAGCCAGGCCTCGACTTTAACAAAATCGGCCACAAATGAGGGTATGGTACATTTCAAAACGGCCGTATTACCCTTGATAACATACTCTGAAACCACTTCAGCTTCATAATATTGATTAACCACTGGAAGCACAACAAAAATTCCCCATAAATATATAAAAATTTCTTAAAAAATTCAGCTTAAATTATAAATCCAAAAAAAAAAGAAAGGATCTAAAGGAATAAGGATAATTAGTTTTCATGATATTCTCTTAAATTACTACATATGTGTTAAACAAGAAACAAAAAAAAATCAAATCTCTATATAAAGCTCCTTGTACCCGTAGTCTTTTGTTCATCTAATGTGGCATACAATTCACCACTTTCATCTTGCCACGAAATGACTTGTACAAAATCAGCCACAAATGAGGGTATGGAACATTTTAACACCGCCGCATTGCCCCTAATAACATATTCATTATTTACCTCGGATTCATAAAATTGTTGGACAACTGTAACATAAGAAATTTATTTTGGTAGCGGGGGAAAAATGGGAAGACAAATTTCTTTATGAGAAATTGATGTTCAAATGAAAATATAAAAATAAATAAAATCAATAAGAAATTTAGGTTAATTAAAGTTCCTTTTTTAATGCCTAATAAAAGCAACGTTGCAGAAAAATATCCAAACGTAAGGTAAACAAGAGAGGGGTTGCAGTTTTGGAGAAGAAAAAAAAAATCCAACATAGAACTAACATGGAAATAAACTAGAACTGTCTTTAAAACTTAAATAAAACGGGAGTGTAACTGAACTAAAAAAGGGGCGAAAATGTGCTAAGCAAAAGTACTGGAACCGGATAAGTGCTAGACTAGAAATGAATTAGAACTGAATTAGAACTAAACTAAACTGACTTTTACTGCTCTGGCTGGTGTCAAGACATTAAAGTTACCTGCGGAATGCCGGATGTCTCTGAATGAGACCTTCCGGGACCTTCAGGGGTACCAGGGCGCAGTGGGTGCCTGAGAAACTTAACAAGGTTGTCTTTTGGACGACATGGCCTTTGACGGCATAATCAGCATTTTGATGGCTCGCTGTAGAACTTTCATCGAATATGAGTCCTACAGGAGGACTTCGAAGATATGGCAGCGTGACAATACCTACTCGATAGCCAGGACTCTATGGACTGGCTTTAATGCGAGGCAAACCCGCGGGATACTTGGGCTTGGAAGGGACCAGATTAGGACGGTGGTTTAGGTCATTACGGGTCACTGGTTGATAGGGACCCCAGCGATAAGGATGGGCGTAGTTTATAATGACTTCTGCAGTAGTTGTCATGATGACGGGAAGAAGAAATTGATGTTTCAACTTCTCTGCAAATGATAAGGTCTTGGGGTTTTTAGGATGAGGCATTTTGGGAGACTAGAATTGCCGTGCTGAAATGCTATATCTAATGTAGGGCTAAGATCGATTTTTTTCCGCACATAGCCGAAATGGTTCAAGTGATGTCTGGCGAAAAATCTTGTGAACACTGGCTTGACCAGACTGGCTCAGGGTATTCTAAAAGGACCCCTATAAGTACCTTAGTGAGCCGTCCTCGTATAGACTGTCCATTGAAAATAATCTACAACTGACTTTTGAGGTAAAATAAAACTGAAGTATAACTGAACTAAAACAGAAATAGAAATCCGCTAGAAAATAACCGGAACTTAATCAGAATTACACTAGAACTGAATTAGTACTTACGTAAAGCTCAATTAAAGCCGAAAAAGAACTAAACTTAAACTGAACAATCACTTAACTAGAACTAAACTAAAACAAGGACCGAACTAAGCCTTACTACAACTAAATCAGAAGTGAAGTAAACTGGAACTGAACTAGAACTCAACTAGAACTGTACTAAAACTGAACCAGAACAGAACTAACCAAGAAATGAACTAAACAAGAACTAACATAGAACTGACCAGCATCTGAACTAGAACTGAACGAGGAAAACAAGAACTTAACTAGAACTAAAATTGAACTGAAGTAAGACTCAGCTAGAACTTAAATAAGACTCAACAAGAACTGACCAAAAATGAATTATAGATGAATTAAAACTTACTGGAGCTAAAATAAAATTCAGCTAGTATTGACCAAAAATTGAACTAGAAGGAACTTTGTACAAAATCAATTTTAAATAAAAACTTAATAATATGAAAGAAAAAAACTGGAACTGAACTAAAACTCCACTAAAACTGACCAAAAACTGGGGCCAAATTACGGCATTCGATATCGATCGAAGTTTTCATTTATATTGCGATGAATTTTGATTAATCTCGACTGCCGTATTTTGGCCCCTAAACTGGAACTAAACTAGCACCGAAACGGAATTCAACTTAAACTAAAAAAGATAAAATGTTTTCTTAGAAGAGTACAACGTTTTTTAGATCCGGCAACTCTATTAAAATTTTTCTTGAATGAAATTTAGTTCAAAAAAACTAAAATCGTCGCCTCTATAAATAAATTTAGGCGAAAGCCCAAGAATATTACCTAGGAACCGCCAGGGAATACCCTCGTATATAATTATAAATTCTGGAAACTTTTTAAATATTTCTAGTTAACTACAAATTTAAATATTTGGCTAAACTAATTCCGAAAATCACGGTAGAATTTAAGAATTTTTACCCACTGTTCCTTTACTAAAATTTCTTTTGGTGTATGTTTTTATAAACATTAGCGATGTTCAGTATTTGGTGCAAATGGTCAAGCGAAACAGCAGTAGCAAAATATCGTAGCACTTTTATTAAGCACAGAAAAAAGTGTTTTATCAATTAAAAAAATGATTTAAAACGTATTTAAATTTATTTAATGTAATAATTGAATCAATTATTTTTTTTGTTAAAAGAAATTTAAAAATTTAATTTTGATTTAATTAACATTTTAGTTGTTTGGAAATAAATTTTCAATTAAAATTTTAATTAAATAAAAAAAATCGTTATTGACTTTTTTTCGTTTAAAATAAAATAATTTAAGCGTGTAGAATTGTTATTGGAAATTGTCAATATTTATTTAAATAAATAAACACAGTGTTTGAAATGGCAAAGTTTTTTGATCACTTTTTTAATTAAAATTAAAAATATCATTTCTTGAAAATATTTTTTCAAAATATTAAAATTTTTATTAATCAATATAATCATTTTGGTAATAGGTGCAAAATCAACAAATTGTTTGCTTGATATTATGAATTTGGAATAAATTTGGTGATTGGAGAAATTTAATAATTTTTTCTGTGAGTCTAAAGGAAACTTTGTGTATTTAATTGTTGCATTTAACAAAAAGAGCTTCGATATTTTGCATTTGCTCTTTCGCAAGATCATTTGCGCCAAACGTCACCTTTATTGTTTATAAGTACAGGGTGGCGCATAATATACGTTATGCATTACATATACACTTGTTGTTAAGGTTTTTTTCGCTATTTTTCAGAATTAACTTTGAAAAACTTGGGAAATTTATGATTGGAAGACTCAGCACCAGGGACCGAAAATAACAGTTATTTTGTAATTTTTAAACAAAAAAAGCATATAGAAGTAAATACTGGCAAACTGATTCAAGTATAACATATTGATCCTTATGAACTTTTCTATGAATAAATATTATGATTTTTAAAGTTTTTATTTTTATTTTTTCGATCAAAAATTACAGTTATTTTTTGATTTATATTTTTTTGGACAAAAATAACAGTTATATTTTGATTTTTATTTTTTTGAACAAAAATAACATTTATTTTTTTATTTTAATTTTTTCGATCAAAAATAACAGTTATTTTATGATTTTTATTTTTTTGAACAAAAATAAAAGTCATTATTTAAAGAAATGTACGTGTTATAATTATTGAGTTGTCTTTAAATATTTATTTAAAAGTGTGATCATCATTGGGATATCTTATGCGCATTAATATAAATATTTAAAGTCAACTAAATAATTATAACACGTAAATTATTTTAAAGAATAACTTTTATTTATGCTCGAAAAAATAAAAAGCATAAAATAACTCTTATTTTTGATGGAAAAAATAAAAATCAAAAAATAACTATTATTATTGTTCAAAACAATAAAAATCAGTAAATAACTGTTATTTTTGATCGAAAAAAAATCAAAAAATAACTGTTATTTTTGTTCAAAAAAATAAAAATCAAAAAATAACTGTTATCATCTGACTTTTATGAAAAAAGGAATAACTGTTACGGTCCCTGCTCAGCACATAACAAAGAGCCAAAGTATGTCAACTTTATTTTGAAAGTCGGCATTCGATTATTCAGACACGAAGATCATATCGAATAATTAGAGATGAGGCCCATTTTCACCTCAATGGTCACCTCAATAAAAATATGGAGCACCAAGAAATCCAAGAATAATTGTTGAACACCAAATGCACCCACTTGGATGCACAATATGGTGTGGAATAACTTCTGAAAAGAAACTTGGCCTATTTTTTTTTTCAAAAACGACACACAAGTTGCGGTTAATCTGAATGCCATTCCATACCGGGCAATGATTGAACATATTTAAAGGCCCAAGGTAGACAATAATCGATAAATGTGAGTCCAACAAGATGGAGCTACAGCTCATCCAAATATGGTTTTTTTTTTTGGCGATCATAATCCTAATAAAAAATTTTCTTATTTTGCGATGCAATAATGTTACATTTTTAAAAGTAAGCACACATTTATTTGATACGCAATAGGAGATACGGAGATGCAGTGAACGAATGCTAAATAAATTAAAAAATATATATATAAAATTTGAAGAGCCACGACATTCCCTTACCACGAAGCAGGTTTGTAAGGGAGCATATTAAGGAATAACGTTAACAAACAATTCAGTGTGCAAAGCTGATCGTTTCGTTCACTAATTTTTATTTGCGCTGAATAAAGCGGTTCCTGTGTCAAAAATGTATTGCTTTAAAGTGGGAACTCGCCATGTAAAATTCATGTCTTCCGTAAGCGATATTGTAAGCGAAACTTTTACGTTTCTCCCTTACAAACCTACTTCGTTGGACGCTTAATTTTTTATTGGGATGTTACTTATGCGCTACCCTATATAACCAACAACATCATTGGACGTGTAAGGAGCACAATAGCATTCGGTCATAATCTTCATAAGAAAAAAGTTCCATCCCAAAAACGCAATTTTCTCTAGTGTCTTTAGCTCTGAAAGTAATTTTGTTGTTAGAATAATTTAAAATAATTTAAATTATAATTTCTGATATTGTGTAATCGTGATTACAAAATTTTCTCACCTTTTATTCCCATTATTATCATTACATTTTGAAATTTCTATGAGAACAGCTTCATTTACTTTTTAATAATAATTTATTTTCCTGAACTTCTAAGAGCAAAAGTGGAAAATTTTTCATTTCATTTTGACGGGAGCCGCCATCAAATTTACTTCATTAATTCTGTTATAAAGTTACACACGCAAAGGAATTTATAAATATTTTTTTCTTTAAAAAATACTTATTGCTTGTCTTCAGATTGTAGGGTAAATTACCAAGTAAATTTGTAGAATTAATTTTTTTTAGAAAATAAAAGATCAGTGAACTTTTAACTTAAAGAGTTGTGAAAAAGTTAGGAATTATTTTAAAAAATTCCTTGAGAAAATTTTCAAAGAATTAATTTATTTTATTAAGTTGTTACTTGGAGAGGGGGTCTTTTAAGGTATAAAATAATTCTTGAAATTTATTTAAGACCTGAACCTGGGAAGGTTGCCTAATTAAGGAAAAACAATAAATGAAGACACTTGTTATTCCGTACTTAATGCAAAAAAAAAATATAGAATCCGCCACTGGGTACGACAAAAAGTTCAAACAAATTCCAAAACTTACTTTTCATGAAATACCTTAACTTTATCAATTTTCCATCTGTTTCATCCGGCATTCAGAAGTCTTCGACTTAGTGATTGATTCGGCCTTAATTTTAAAAAACAATGAACAAATTTTATAGAATCCAGAATGATAACGCCCGAAAGCCCCAATGTTTCGCTCTGAAGCATAATTGCGCGACGAATCGGGTTGCCTCATCTGTATATATATGGGTGGTATAATTATTGAGAAATCAGAATCTCTTGATGTTCTGGGTATGAAGTTACAATGTGATGTCCGATGGACAGAACATAAATTTAAAGTGTCGAAATAAGCATTCAAGTGCCTGGGTTTTGTAAAACGGTGAAAGTAATACTTCACTCCATCTGATCTCCTTACTATTTATACCACCTATATCCGAGTGCGTATGAAGTAAAAGGCTCATGTGGGCCGGTGCCTCAATGTCAGTTTTGAAGCTTCACGACCGCCTGTAGGAGAGGGCAGCACATATATTCAACGTGTCAAAAGAAGCATTCAAGTGCTTCGGTTTTGTAAAACGGTGTTAGATATACTTCATTTCATGTGATATCCTTACTATTTATACCACCTTTTTTCGACCGCGTATGAAGTAAAGTCTCATGTGTAGGCCGTTGCCTCGAAAATCTATTTTGATGATCCTCGACCGCAGGCAGGAGAGGGCGAAGGTCCTCATTGGTGACAGTAGGGTATCCAATTATTGACTCCCTAGAGCACCGTCGCAAAGTGGGTTGTATGTGTTTGCCTGTTTTATCGCTACCACAATGGAATGTGTTCTGATGAAATTAGGGATATGTTTCCCGAAACCCTTACGTTTGTTCGTAGTACACGTTTTTCCTCAAAAGCCTATCCTTCTGTGGTCGATTGACCGGTGCATCGTACAAGGCGTTACGGGGAAAATTCGTTTTGTTCGTATGTGGAACAACTTTCCTGCTGAAGTATTCCCTCTCACTTTCAACATGAATAAGTTCGAATGTTCACAAGCACCACTCCTTCTATACTCCTTCCCATAACCTATTTTCCTAGTTCCAACACTATGCAATGCATTGGTAGGGGTCAACCCCTGAGTGCTGGTCCTGGCAAAAAAAAATCCAGAATGATAAAAAGAATTTCTTTTTTTCTATTGTGTCAATAATATTTATATAAAAAACATGGTTGTATTTCTTAGGAGCCAAGATGAACCTTAACCCTTTCGGGCCCGCTCCTGAACCGACTGTCAGAAAAATTTTTTTTAAAGATATTCTGGGTTATTAGAGCTAAATTAAGGATTTTTGCAAATTTCAGGCTTCTGAAGTTATCTGATTTCGAGATATTGGAAGTTGCTTATAAGCAACTTTGGGCCGTTGAGGGAGTATTTCTTGGCATTGAAAAATGAAAAAAAAAACTTTTTGATTTTCTTTTATTTATTGTTTAAGGAACTTTTATCTTGGGTATTATATATACATTAAGTGTGATATGACAAAAAACAATTTTTGCTTGTATTGCAACATAAATGCACACCACATTTTATGCATTTTGATAGGGGTGTGCCCGTCTTGCAGAGGCGGCATCGACCTTTTCCTCCCCAAACCAACCAATGGCCGCTTTCGTCGTATCGTTTCGAATTTGGTGGATCATGATTAATTATTCGACGCTTGGAACTTGAACTGGGTGCCGAAGAGGACGGAGACGACGGTGCGGAGCTTGCTTCCTCTTTTTCCAAAATATTTGCACTAGGTCGTCCTCTTTTCTTTTGTACTGAAGACGGTGGTCCAGCATTTAGCAACTCATTTGCTATGTCCATTTGGAATTTTATTAACGGCATATGCTTTGCTTTCGGCTCTACCATTTTCAGGTGCTTGCGATACAAAAGCCATGAATTGGTTACTGATGTTCCCAATGCCCAGTAAAATATTCGCATGTACCATTTGGCTGATCGATGGTTGATTTTATAAAGTTCCATGAGCATGTCAGATAAATCAACCCCTCCCATATGTTTATTGTATTCTGATACAATAGCTGGTCTTGCGATATCTATAAACTTTTTTTTCTTTGAGCTCCAACGACGACATGTTGCAATTGGCTCATCTGCAATATATGTGGAAACTAACTGCACCGCTTTGTTGTCCAACCAACGAACCGTAGAGATTCCATGATTGATCTCGCATTTCATGTCGTAGGATCCTCTGCCTAGCTTTTTTAAATCAGATTCAGACTGCAATTCGCAATTGCCCATTCGGTTTTTTCTGACAGTCCCGATGCCCATTTCTGAAACCCATTGAAATAATCTATTGGACTTTTCACCACTTGAATATTTTCTAACGGCTTTTCCCATGTTACGTCCTTTGCATCAAATGGTTTTTTTCTCCATCGCAACGTCGACAAGTCTATTTTTTCCACGACAAAAGGCTGAGGAATCACTGAAGACTCTTCTATAGTATGTTCTTCAGACGCGATATTTTCCAATAAATCTATCTCGATTTCCTCACCTTTCTCCAAAATTTCCTTCAACCCGTTGTCCAAAAACTCTGCTTCATCATCTTCGCACTCCTCTTCAGAAGATTCGTCCCAATCGAAATCCAAAACAGCTTCAATGTCCGCTTCACAAAGTCCCTTGCGTGATTTACTCATGATGTGAAGATAAAATTTTTGCACCACCGTTGCCCAAAGTTGCTTATAAGCAACTTCAATAAAAAAAAAATTATAACACTTATAATATGCAACTTTTTTTATTTATTTTGTTTTTAGCTTTTTATTTCACTTTTAGTTGTTATAACTACGTTTTTGATTTTTGAAATTTTATTTTCTTAGTATTTTTATTTTTCTTTAACTTTTTAGACTAAACTTTCGACACTTGCGTTTCTCTCGACTGCACACTAAATAATACATCACAACTATGTAGATCGTGACACTGCCAATATTTTTTTGTTGTGTTTTAATTCTAAGAACCTTATTCAAAGCACTCTATGTGTTTTTTGATGAATATGTTTCAAATGTTTTAAATATAACGGTTCTTAAAATCAAAGTTGCTTATAAGCAACTTTGGGGGCGAAAGGGTTAAATTTAATTTGTTGTCATTCGTAAAACTGGTTTGGACAAGAAAGAACCACGCGCGCCATTGTCGTTATTTTTTAAGGACAATCAGGCCGTCCTTTTTTATCCAATTTTCCTAGTTCCAACACTATGCAATGCATTAGTAGGGGTCAACCCCTGAAAGCTGGTCCTGACAAAAAAATTCCAGAATGATAAATTTTAATTAGTATTGTGGTTATTTTATTGAACTGTTAATGGTTTTTAATCCAAATTTAGATATTTTAATTAGGCTTAAGTTCATTGAATTTAATTTGCATTAAATTATTTTTATGAAGAAAGGAATTTTTACAACATGGAAGATTAATTAAAATTGTTATTGATAATTTTCATTCTTGACTGACCTGGGATTCGAAGCCAGGCTGTCTGGCGTGTGATTCGAACCCAGGCGGCTGGTTACCCTGACATGTTTCGACCTCAACCACTAGGTCTTCTCAAAGGGATTTGCCGTCTTACACTCGCAGCCATCGATGACTGCTGACGTCAGTAGTCAAACATCAATCCTTAAACCAAATTGTATTTTAACCTTTGGTAGATCGAAATTTGCTTTTTTTTTGAATGATTATCCATTTTTAATTGATCTCACATGTTTTTCCTTACTTCTGTTTTTTCGTACTTTTGTCAAGAATTCTTCTTGAAGTCCAAAGTACATTTTTTGTTTTTCCTGTTTTTGTCTTTCTTTTTTCTAGTTGACCTTTTTCAGCACAACTTGAAGGACAAATGTAAACATAGCTCGTGCCTTAGCTGTTAACAATAATTAGTATTGTGGTTATTTTATTGAACTGTTAATGGTTTTTAATCCAAATTTAGATATTTTAATTAGGCTTAAGTTCATTGAATTTAATTTGCATTAAATTATTTTTATGAAGAAAGGAATTTTTACAACATGGAAGATTAATTAAAATTGTTATTGATAATTTTCATTCTTGACTGACCTGGGATTCGAAGCCAGGCTGTCTGGCGTGTGATTCGAACCCAGGCGGCTGGTTACCCTGACATGTTTCGACCTCAACCACTAGGTCTTCTCAAAGGGATTTGCCGTCTTACACTCGCAGCCATCGATGACTGCTGACGTCAGTAGTCAAACATCAATCCTTAAACCAAATTGTATTTTAACCTTTGGTAGATCGAAATTTGCTTTTTTTTGAATGATTATCCATTTTTAATTGATCTCACATGTTTTTCCTTACTTCTGTTTTTTCGTACTTTTGTCAAGAATTCTTCTTGAAGTCCAAAGTACATTTTTTGTTTTTCCTGTTTTTGTCTTTCTTTTTTCTAGTTGACCTTTTTCAGCACAACTTGAAGGACAAATGTAAACATAAAAACAGAAGTAAGGAAAAACATGTGAGATCAATTAAAAATGGATAATCATTCAAAAAAAAAGCAAATTTCGATCTACCAAAGGTTAAAATACAATTTGGTTTAAGGATTGATGTTTGACTACTGACGTCAGCAGTCATCGATGGCTGCGAGTGTAAGACGGCAAATCCCTTTGAGAAGACCTAGTGGTTGAGGTCGAAACATGTCAGGGTAACCAGCCGCCTGGGTTCGAATCACACGCCAGACAGCCTGGCTTCGAATCCCAGGTCAGTCAAGAATGAAAATTATCAATAACAATTTTAATTAATCTTCCATGTTGTAAAAATTCCTTTCTTCATAAAAATAATTTAATGCAAATTAAATTCAATGAACTTAAGCCTAATTAAAATATCTAAATTTGGATTAAAAACCATTAACAGTTCAATAAAATAACCACAATACTAATTATTGTTAACAGCTAAGGCACGAGCTATGTTTACATTTGTCCTTCAAGTTGTGCTGAAAAAGGTCAACTAGAAAAAAGAAAGACAAAAACAGGAAAAACAAAAAATGTACTTTGGACTTCAAGAAGAATTCTTGACAAAAGTACGAAAAAACAGAAGTAAGGAAAAACATGTGAGATCAATTAAAAATGGATAATCATTCAAAAAAAAGCAAATTTCGATCTACCAAAGGTTAAAATACAATTTGGTTTAAGGATTGATGTTTGACTACTGACGTCAGCAGTCATCGATGGCTGCGAGTGTAAGACGGCAAATCCCTTTGAGAAGACCTAGTGGTTGAGGTCGAAACATATCAGGGTAACCAGCCGCCTGGGTTCGAATCACACGCCAGACAGCCTGGCTTCGAATCCCAGGTCAGTCAAGAATGAAAATTATCAATAACAATTTTAATTAATCTTCCATGTTGTAAAAATTCCTTTCTTCATAAAAATAATTTAATGCAAATTAAATTCAATGAACTTAAGCCTAATTAAAATATCTAAATTTGGATTAAAAACCATTAACAGTTCAATAAAATAACCACAATACTAATTATTGTTAACAGCTAAGGCACGAGCTATGTTTACATTTGTCCTTCAAGTTGTGCTGAAAAAGGTCAACTAGAAAAAAGAAAGACAAAAACAGGAAAAACAAAAAATGTACTTTGGACTTCAAGAAGAATTCTTGACAAAAGTACGAAAAAACAGAAGTAAGGAAAAACATGTGAGATCAATTAAAAATGGATAATCATTCAAAAAAAAAGCAAATTTCGATCTACCAAAGGTTAAAATACAATTTGGTTTAAGGATTGATGTTTGACTACTGACGTCAGCAGTCATCGATGGCTGCGAGTGTAAGACGGCAAATCCCTTTGAGAAGACCTAGTGGTTGAGGTCGAAACATGTCAGGGTAACCAGCCGCCTGGGTTCGAATCACACGCCAGACAGCCTGGCTTCGAATCCCAGGTCAGTCAAGAATGAAAATTATCAATAACAATTTTAATTAATCTTCCATGTTGTAAAAATTCCTTTCTTCATAAAAATAATTTAATGCAAATTAAATTCAATGAACTTAAGCCTAATTAAAATATCTAAATTTGGATTAAAAACCATTAACAGTTCAATAAAATAACCACAATACTAATTATTGTTAACAGCTAAGGCACGAGCTATGTTTACATTTGTCCTTCAAGTTGTGCTGAAAAAGGTCAACTAGAAAAAAGAAAGACAAAAACAGGAAAAACAAAAAATGTACTTTGGACTTCAAGAAGAATTCTTGACAAAAGTACGAAAAAACAGAAGTAAGGAAAAACATGTGAGATCAATTAAAAATGGATAATCATTCAAAAAAAAGCAAATTTCGATCTACCAAAGGTTAAAATACAATTTGGTTTAAGGATTGATGTTTGACTACTGACGTCAGCAGTCATCGATGGCTGCGAGTGTAAGACGGCAAATCCCTTTGAGAAGACCTAGTGGTTGAGGTCGAAACATGTCAGGGTAACCAGCCGCCTGGGTTCGAATCACACGCCAGACAGCCTGGCTTCGAATCCCAGGTCAGTCAAGAATGAAAATTATCAATAACAATTTTAATTAATCTTCCATGTTGTAAAAATTCCTTTCTTCATAAAAATAATTTAATGCAAATTAAATTCAATGAACTTAAGCCTAATTAAAATATCTAAATTTGGATTAAAAATGATAAATTTTATTAAAAAAAAAACTAAAGAAATGGAGAACTTTACCCAAAATTTCTTAAGGTGTATGTTTGTATTTATATAAACAACAAGGTTGTATTTGAACCTTAAGCCAAGATGAACCTTAAATTTAATTTATTGTCATTCGTAAAACTGGTTTGGACAGGGAAGAACCTCGCGCGCCATTTTCGTTATTGTTTAAGGACAATCAGGCCCTCCTTTTTTATCTGCTTTTTTCTTGGTATGGTTTTGCGTTTCATTTCGATTGGTTAATGGCTTGGTGTCAAATAACTGGGCTGAGTTACAGTTTTGCAGTGTTCATTATTAATTATATGCAATTAATCTGGTGGAGCAGAAAATGAAACTCGCATTAGACATGGTGGAGTGTCATATATAACATAAACGAATTACTGATGGAGTACCATTCAAAACTCAGATTGATGACGGCTTCCTAGGGAAGGTTGAGGTCGACCGATGACTTAGATGAAGGTCCCTATCTTGTGTAATGCCCTGGCAGTACAAATTTAAAGTAAGCCAACCTAAATATAGCAGAGTATTATTACAGTTTCCGGGTTGTTCATTTAAAAGTTAACGAAAATCAAAGATAAATAAAAGGTTGCTTAGGACAAAAACTTTCTCTTCTTAATATCGAAAAGCTATTTTTCCATCAACACTCCAAATAAAAGAAATTTGTTAAAAAAAAATTTTTAATTAAAAAAACTTTTTATAAATAAGTAAAGAAATAAAAAAAATTTAAAGGATTATTTAAGTTTCAGGGATCTTTTAAAGATTTTCAGGTTGAAAAAAACCCTCTTCATTTTTTTTTTACTTCAAAAAAAAACCACTTAAACTCTATTAGGAAAAATCAATCTCTTTCTCCTTCTCTTTAAAACACAAACCATATTCAGTGCCCGGCATAAAATCTTCATTTTGATCTGTATGCCAAGAGACCACACTAACAAAATCTGCTACAAACGAGGGAATTTCACATTTTAAAACGGCCGCATTACCGCGTATAACATAAGCCTTGTTAACATCGGTGTCATAATATTGGGCAACCACTAAATAAAAATTAAAAAAAAAATTTTTCATGTACATATAAAATAGTTCGTAAAATAACTAAAAATTTTAAAAACGAAAAACTTCCCTTAAGGACAGAAATTAAACGGGATATTCTTCCAAACTTTAAAAACTCAATTGATGTAAAAAATGGTAGTAAAAAATAGGATTAAAAAAGACAACTAAGAAAATTTAATGTGGCAGTGTTGTATTTATGTATGTATAGTGTAAAAGAGTGTTGTCAGTGAATTTTATTAACATAAGGGCATGTCACGGTTTTGTTTTATTATATTTACAGTAAAAGTTGCCATAGGCCGATAACGACCGTCAGCGCTATTTTTTCGCCTGACGGAAGATGACCATTTGGGGGATCGTTAGTTTTAGTGCGTTAAAAATTAACTCCAAAGGCATTGGACTTTAAAAGTCGTCTGCCTATGGGTGCTGTCCGGCTAGAACATCTTGTACTGTATACTCGTATCAAAATAGTTTTGTTATAATAATCAAGTGTTAAAAAAATTGTCCTAGTTCCAACACAAGGTAAACTTAAAGAATTCAAAAAATGTTTGAATATGTACTACAATATTTTCGAGACTTTATTTCAAGGCTGGGTTTTTGAGATCTCAGTTAAATTAGGTTTAGTAAATCTGAAAACATATTTGTGCCGCCATTACCAAATTTGGATACAACATTTTGACGGAACAGCTTAGCTTTGCCTAAAATGTTGGAAAATAATAAAAAAAAAAATATTGCAGGAAAATCCGATTTTCTGAGTAAGTTAAACTAAGTTTAAACTTAATCTACATCTTAGAAACGCGGCCCAAGTAAAATAAATTAATTAGCCCATGACTAAAAGTTATAGATTTACAAATATTAAAATCGCGTTATATCCATCTATACCAAATCTTATACAGCCACAGAAAATCCGAGTTTCTGAGTAAGTTTAAGCTTAATCCACATCTCAAAAACCCGGCCTAAGTGAAATTAATTAATTAGCACATGACCAAAAGTTTTAGACTTATTAAAATCGTGTTATATCCAACTATACCAAATCTTATACAGCCTTCACCTTAGTATGATCAAACCTAATTTTAGAGATTAACTCAAGATTTTGGTTAAGGACTCCATAAAGTATATATATTCCGGGGAGTTTGTAAGGCGATAACGACATTTTAGATTTTTAGTAATTGTTGGTAATGAAAAATAGACCCAATAGTTTCCAGTAGCTTTTTTTATAACCTTAGGATTTGCTGTAGGAATTTTGAACAATCAGATCCAGGGTTACCGTTTGCCGACTGAAGTCGCAATTTGACCCGACTTTTTGTAAAACTTTTTTTTATCACCGACTTTTGCAATTTTTTAATTTTGTTGCTACTTTTTACCCTTTTTTTTGCAAAGTTTCTCACAAGAAACGTCGCTGCACGTCCTTCGAAGAAACGTAATATTTCGCGATACTTTTCGCTCGACTGGAAACTGGATTAAGTAAGACATGGAGTCAAAGACGCTTTTTTGCAGTGTTTGCAAACAGCTTGTTGTGAACCAAAACAATCATCTTCAGCGACATAGAAAAACAAAAAAACATAGTAATATTAAGGGTTTTCTTGAAATCGCTTAAAATTGGTATTTGTGCACTAAAAAGTGAAATTTGTCCTTAAAAATTTCTAAAGAAAGCCAAAAGCTCAGATTATTCCAAGAATTTGTTGTTTAAATTGTTGATTTAAAACACAATCGAACAGCGCTATTGTTGGTCAAATTTACGAAGTTTTCCTTAGGAATTCTCATACAAATTTTGACAGTTGATTTGTTTTTTTTTCCAGAATTTCAATATTGAATCTTCATATATTAAATATGTTTGAACTAACAATAAGTAACCAAGTCTTATCCTAATACTTTAATTCACGTCGCAACAGTGCGGATAACGACGGTTATCCTTCACATATTTAGGTGTTTAAACATAAAATAATTATTGCTCTTCTGATTGGGTGAGCGCTGCAGTGTCAGTGATGGCGGCGAGTGTGGCCGCCATCACTTAAAATATTCATTTGGGATGGTGTAAAAATACAAAGTTTGCACAGATTGCGAGACTTTTAAGCGATAGAAATTGAATGCAACTGGCATTTTTGTTTAACTTTTTTTTTTTTTTTTTGTTATGCTTTTTATTAGTAAAAAATTTAAAAAAAAAAAGATTTGCGACTTTTATTTTCTCAAACGACTTTTTTGTGCGACTTTATTTTTATGAAACGACCTTTTGTGAAACTTTACAAAAATTCCTAGCGGTAACCCTGAACAGATCCATATAATTTACCCTTAAAATTGCACCCACCTCCTATCGTGGTCCTAATTTTCAAAAACATTCATAGCTTATGTATCCATCTGAAGAAATAAACCAATGGTTAAAATTTAATTTGAATCTATAAGCAAGGACCGGAAAACGTTTTTTTTTTATGTTTTTTAAAAAATATTTATCATTGGTGTTCGAAAAATATTTTAAATTTTACAACAACCAAAAATAGATAAAAATATTTTGTTTGATATTGTTTCTTTAAGTTCAAAATAATAAAGTTCTCAAAAAAAAAGGTTTTTAGAAAAATATTTTTTTTGTACTTTTGTACATAAAATTACGAATCGAAAATTTAATTTTTTCTTTTTAAAAATCATGCGTACAAAAAAAAATTTTTTTCTCATCAGTTTAAAAAATAAAAGCAAACACAAAAAACAGATATTTATTTTTTCAGTACAATATTATTTTGTACATAAAAAGAAAAAAATTAACCGAAAACTTAAAATTTAATTTTTTTAATTGAAAAAATTTAAACCCATACGTACAAAATTATAGTAAAAAATATAAAGCTAATTAATAATAAGTAGTTATAACATGATAAAGATTATCCTAGAACTAAATAGTAATCTTATTAATTAGCTTGATGTTGAGTTTGAGCAACAATAAATTTTCTACATTCTCAGAACTTAAATTCCTTCTATTTTTGGTCATAATAATTGGCAAAGCAATGAAGGCTGTCTCCACAGATACCTGTGTTGCGGGTACAGCAAAAGCAACAGCAGCTTGTTTTGATAATTAAGAATCTCTAAAGATTTTTTGCATTTGCAATTTAAAACACAATTTTATATTATAATTTTAATTAAAATTCACAATTTTAACTTCAAATTGAGTTTTTATTGTTAGTTTCTAAAAACAAAAAAAAAAAAATATTTTTCTAAAAAACGTTTTTTTTAAGAACTTTATTATTTTGAACTTTGAAGAACAAATAAAACAAAATAATTTTTATTTTTTGTACAGTTGATAACATGTTTTGAACACCAATGATAAATATTTTTCAAAAAATAATAACAAAAACGTTTTTGTGTTTTTTTCAAATTTTTGGTTTTTTTGTTTCTTTTCATGTACAAAACACATATTGTACTTAAAATAAATATCTTTTTTTGTGTTTCCTATTTTATTTTTTAACTGATAGAAAAAAAAATTTATTTTGTACGCATGAGTTTTGAATTTTTCAAATGAAAAACTTAACTGCCAGGCCCACAATGTCGACAAGAACATTTCTTTCGCATATTTATATTGAAAACAATAATAAAAAACTAAAATTTGTTTTTGTTTTCAATATAAATATTAGAAAGAAATGTTCTTGTCGACATCGTGGGCCAGGCAGTAAATTTTAAGTTTTCGGTTCTTAATTTCTGATGCCTGTCTATAAGATAGTTTCGAAGATACAAAAATTTCCCTCGTCCTCCCCTGGTTGTCCTATTTTTTAAAAAAAATGCATTGCATTGTGTCTATCTAAATAAGGATCTATATATGTTTTAAGATTCTTAAAAATCAGTTTTGGGGAGGCAGAAACTGCCCCCTAACTCCTCTCATGGTAATCCATCTCGAGAAAAATTGCCCTTCCAATAAAACCGGCTTGGAGCACATCGGTTTGGTGTTTTCAGAGACTGTGACGGACACATATACATTGGGGTGGGTCGCTTTAGCAATAGATACCGTGCCATCGATTTTTCGATAGCTTTTGGCATGAGAAAAAAAGTTCCATACGACATATCAAAAAACTCATTGGATTTTTTTTTTTTTTTTTTTTTTTTTTTTTTTTTTTTTTTGGAAACTTCGCAAATATTTCCAACTAATAATTAGAAGAGATTAGATGTTTACAACAGACCAGAATATATACTTCATAGAGTCTTCGCCAACTAATTTGATGTGTTAACGGAATGGCCAAATCTATATACATATTTCCATATTTTTTGTGGTAGACTCAAACATAGAACTCTACAACTTTGGAAGTTCAAAAATTACTATTCACATATTTTGTCCAAATTCCATCCCTGGTATTAGAGAAGATTAATTTGATTATAACAGTTGGGAGCATAAAGTGAATGTTAAACTAGTCTTTTGAATATGTATATCGTTTTAAAGTATAATGTCAATAGGAAATTGTTAAACAATTAGTATAACAGCTTAGAGTATGAAGTGAATATGTAACTGTTATATTGTTAAATTATTTTTAATTTTGTTATAATTTTGCAGTATATTTTGGTATAATTCTAGTATCAAAATATTTTGTGTCGAATTTTTAACTGTTATAAGGTTTAACAGCTTAGAGTGTAAACTCATTATAGAACACTAAAACTCTGGGAGTAAAATAGTTACTATTCACATATTTTGTCCAAATTCCATCCTTGATATTAAGTGATACTTGAATTGAGTATAACAGTTTGTAGTATAGAGTGAATTTTAAACTAGCATAATAAATATAACATTTGAATGTATAATATAAAGTTAATAAGATACTGTTATACTATTAGTATAACAGTTAGGGCTATAAAGTGAATACATATTAATCTGTTATATTGTTGAATATTGTAGGTTTTATTAGTTATGTTTTTAATTTGATAGAATATTTTGGAACATTTTTATGTAGTTTCAAAATATTTTGAGTTGAATTTTAAACTGTTATAAAGTTAAAACTTTCATAGGTTTCATGTTAAAAAAAGTGATATATACAGTTTTGTTTTAAAAGTTAGATTTTTTTTTTTTTTTGTATAAATATATAATTTTATTTGTCAGTGTCAAGTCTCAAACTGTTATATATTCATACATGTGTATATATATTATATCAAAATTAATTGTTATACGATTAAATTTCTTTATACAAATATTATTTAGCCAATTAAAAATTTATTTCAAATATTACATACGACATTTATAGCTGTCAAAATTATTATAATGACACTAACACACACTCACTTATATAAAAAAGTATTTAGCAGTGTTGGTCAAAGTGTTTTGGGTGTCATAATTTGTGTTTGCAAAAAAAAAACAAACAAAAAGAAAAGTGTTGTAAAGTGTTAAAGGATTAAGGATTTAAATACGATTTTACAATACGCTTTACGTAGAAATTACTGTTGTTATAATAATGAATATTGAATTTGCATTTAAAACTTAACACACCATATTCAGTGCCGGGGAAAAAGTTTTCCTCTTGATCTGTATGCCACGATATAACACTAACAAAATCGGCCACAAATGAGGGTATATCACATTTTAAAATGGCCGAATTGCCGCGTATAACAAAAGCCTTATGAATATCCTCTTCATAATGTTGAGAAACAACTGGAATTTTTTTCACAATTTATAGAAAAAGTTAAAGATGGGAAGAATAAATTAGAAAAAAATAAAAGTTAGAAATAAAAAAAAACCAACTTAAAATATTAGGATTTATAATGAAATTTGCTGTAGTTGATGAGCTAAAAACAAAAAATTTATGAGAACCAAAAATTTGGATGAATAATTTTTTTTTTTGTGATTTCCATATTTGAAAGGGTGTTCTAACTATTGAGTTAAACCTTAGTTAACGTGCTTTTAGTATTGAACAGAAAGAAACCAAAAATTAATCACTACACAAACTAGACATTTCCAAATAGAAAAAGTCACTAGTGATGAGTGTGGTTCGCACCATATTCAGATCCTGGATAGAAATTTTCCTCACTGTCTGTATGCCAGGATACAACTTCAACAAAATCGGCCACAAATGAGGGTATTAAACACTTAATAACTGCTGAATTGCCGCGTATAACATGTTCTTTATTAACATCGGCTTCATAGTACTGGGCAACCACTGGGCGGGGGGTTTCAGAGATTAAAAAAGGGTTAAAATATGTTACAAGTTGCAAAATATTTCGAGGATTTTAAAACTTAGGCTACGAACTAAATACTTAAATACCAAATATGTATGACAACGACTTAAGAAAATATGCAATTCAAAACTTTTTAAAAGATGTTACAACTTTTATTTATAAATATATACCAAGAAACGAAACGAAATTGAAACATTGTTAAAAAAGAGACATTAATTAAAGGCACTATGTCGTTAATTATTAAAGTGAAATGGTTTTTTATTATTGTACAAAGTCTTTTAAACATTTCCCTAAGCTTTTGTATTAGAGTTTCAATTCCATTTCGTTTCTTTTACAGCAAAAAATTTGGAAAAACTATCGGTTTGATGTTTTATAATTTTATAAATTATCCAATGTTGAAAGCAATTTTTAACTCTTTTAAAACTAAGAAACGAAATGGAATTGAATTGAAAAAGTTTTACAAAAAACTATAAAAAAAAATTAATATCCCACTTATTTTTTAAATATATTGTACTTAAATCTTACAACTAGCTACGTAAACCTTTCTTTAAGCTTATGTATTATAGTTTCAATTCCATTCCGTTGCTTCTACACTACAAACGGTAGAAAATCAGTTACAAAATTACATATTTTTATTTAATTATAAATTATGAAACCATTTAAACATTTTCAACTTTTTGTTACACTTAAAAACAAAATGGAATTGAAACAGGATTAAAAAAATTAAAGAACCTAAATCTTACTTGTTTTTAATAAATTATGGTATTTTTACATTATATAAAGCTATCCAAACGTTTCTATACAATATTCTATTACAGTTTTAATTCCATTTCGGTTCTTATACACTACAACAGTAGTAAAATTAGAAGAAAGTTATTTTTTATACATTTAAGCGCTACTCTTTTATAAACTAAAAAACAGCAGCGAATTTTAACAAAATATTTGAAAAAATAAAAATTATGTTATTTATTTTGAAAATAGAATGTAATTTGTTATTGAATAAACGTGTAACATTGTTTCAATTCCAATTCATTTAAAATTATACAGAAAACTTTAAAATCTATTGGAAATATTGATATTGTCACAAATTTTTTATAAAAAGGAATCCTCTTAAAAGAATTTTAAACTATACAAACCAAGAAACAACATGGAATAAAACAATGCTAAGAATTTAAATAAAACTATACATTTGAATAATTTTTTAAAAGATATTTTTCAACAATCCTTTTTACATTTTAATTAGGAAAAAAACGAAGTGGAATTCAAACATTTTATCGAAAACAACATTTAAAGAAACGAAGTGTTTTAAAACAATGGTTTAATATCATTTAAATATTAACAGTTTTAATAAATGTGTTATTTAAAATATTTTAACATTTTTATTAGTAAAGAAACATAGTGGAATTGAAACGTTTAATGGCCAAATATAGCAATCCAAAAATACATAAACACATTAAAATGTTTTCATAGTTAAATGTAAAAAAAAGAAAAATTTGTGTTTAATTTTGAAAATAAAGAACAAAATAGTATTGAAACATTTTATGGGAAAAATAAAGCAATAAAACAATATGTACATAATTTAAATATTTTTATACTACA
The DNA here is from genome assembly GCA_943735925.1 of Pollenia amentaria. Lineage (NCBI taxonomy): Eukaryota > Metazoa > Arthropoda > Insecta > Diptera > Polleniidae > Pollenia > Pollenia amentaria. Next base: position 28,407,845 of record OX031010.1, read on the forward strand.
ATATAAAACAAAACATTTTTTACCCAATTTAAAAATTTTTTTATATTTTTATTAAGAAAAAATCCGAAGTGAAATTGAAACATTTTATCGAAAACAATAAAAAAAACGAAATAGCTTAAAATAATGCTTTTGAATATTAAACATTTTAATAAATAATTAGTATTGTGGTTATTTTATTGAACTGTTAATGGTTGTTTAATCCAAATTTAGATATTCTTAATTAGGCTTAAGTTCATTGAATTTAATTTTCATTAAATTATTTTTTATGAAGACAGGAAATTTCCAACATGAAATTAATTAAAATTTTATTGATAATTTTTCATTCTTAACTGCACTGATATTTGAACCCAGGATTACACGGACAGGTTGCCCATCATAATAAATTTAAAAAAAAAAATGTGTTATTTTACAATATTTTAAAATTTTTATTAGTAAGGAAACAAAGTGGAATTGAAACATACGGCTGAAAATTTGGCAATACATTAATATATAAAAAAATTTAAATGATTTCATAGTCAACTGTAAAAGAATAATTATTTGTGTCTAATTTTAGATACAAAGGAACAAAATGGAATTTTACAGAAAAATTAAAGCAATTTAACACTATATTTTTTTCTTATGCTAATTCCGCAAAGCTCTACGCTTGTCTGCAGGAGACCAGAGTCTTTGGCGAAAATTTAAAAACAATAATTTTGGTTCACTTTGAAACATAAAGGACCAAAATGAAATTGAAACATTTTATAGAAAAAAAAGCAATATGTATAAAAGAAATCAAAATGATTATACTCACATATAAAATAATAATAATTTAACTTTATTTTAAACACAAAGGAACAGAATGGAATTGAAATAGAATTATTAAAGCAAAATAAAAATAAATAAAACATTTTAATATTTGTATACTTCTGTAAATGTAAAAGCATAATTCAGTTGAACTTCCCTGTAATGAGTTTGCATGGGACCATAAAACCACTTTATTGTAAAGGAACTTCATTATGAAGAAATTATATTTTTTTTTTTCATATTTTTTTTTAAATAATCAGGCGTTTTAGTTTGGATTACACTCTTTAACGTGCGCCGGTTATCCATTTTAACATTGCTGCGCAAAATCCTCAAAAAGGTAGGATCGGAGCCTTTTCTGTTTAGTGCTTAACAGCTTGTCCTCTACATTTTTAGAATAACTGATTTTTTTTAATTTTTTTTTTTTTTTTGATAAAGTGCTGGGAAGAACTGCTTGGCCCTTTTTTGTTTTTGTTGTTCATTCTTCAACTTTATTAAATACTACCAACTTTTTTCAAGAGATATGCTGCTTTGGTGCGAAACTGTAGTTCACTAAGCACAGCTGATTGCTGTCAAAATTGTTTGAACTAATTCATTATACGGAGACAAAAATCCAAAAAAGTCAAATTTATATTTGGAAAATTTTTTCATTGTAAAGAAAAATTTACTGTATGGAAATTCATTATAAAGGGATCAAATTACACCAAAATTTAAATGAAAAAGCTGTGTTCTTCAAATTTTTAAAAGGGAGAGCTTCATTGTATAGAAGTTTACTATAGAGAAGTTCGACTGTAATTTCGTTCAGTTTTGCTCATAGAGGAACCAAATGGAATTTAAACATTTAATTAAAAAACTACAGCAAAACAACAATATATAAAACATTATAAATGATTTCACACTCAAATGTAAAATACTAATAGTGTTGTTCACTTTGACAAAAAAAAAGGAACAAAATGGAATTGAAACATTTTAAGAAAAAATAAAGCTATAAAACAACGTTTAAATAATTAAAATGATTTTATACTCCTATTTTATACAAAATTCAGTTTTGAGCATAACGAAACAAAATGGAATAAAAACATTTTGTTTAAAATCTTTAATAAATATTTATGTAAAATGTTCTTATAGAAAAGACAATTTTGATTTGTTCTAAGTTAAAAGTAAAGGGTGTTACAAGATTCGATAAAACCGAATCTTGTAAATTTGCTTGTTGCAAATTTAATTAAATAAAATGTTTGTTGTTTAATTACTTAAAAAAATCTTCTGGGAATTTTTTTTTTTTTTTTTTTTTTTTTTTTTTTTTGATTAAAGCAATTATTTTAATTAAAATATTGTTAACAATATTTTTAGATTAAAAGTGATGCAATTAAGATGTCATATTTAATTTTAGATTTGAAATTACATTTTTTTATTGATTTAAATTAAAACCTTAAAATTTATTTAAATCTAAATAAATTATAATAAATTAACCTAATTTTTGATGAATCATAGAAAAAGAAAAAAACAGACATGCCCCAAACGGCATGTTAATTAACGAATGAAACCAAAAAAAAAATTCCAAAATAAAACTCAAAACACACCTAATTACCAAAAATAAGTGCTAAAAGGGAATCGCGTTTAAAATAAAGCTTCTTTGTAGTCTTCTTGTTATACCTGGGTAATTTCAATTAACCAGAATATAAATTATAATAAAACAAAAAAAAAATTGTCTAAGAAGTTGAAACAAGGAGAGACTTAAGAGTTTTTTTTTAAGGCTGTACAGAACACAGTGGGATGGAATCAACAAGTTTGGCAAAAGATTTTTGATTTCTAACAAACGTTTGTGTAGTTTTTCAAATTAATTATATTGAATATATTTAATTACAATTACAAATAAATTTTCACTATAAAAGTTTTCAAATAAATTTACTTGTAATTTATTACTATTAAAATTTCTTTTAATTAACTTGAAATCTGTAATTTAACTCATTCAATTAGCAAATTTGTAATAACATAATTTTAATGATAATTATAAGGATTTTATAATTATAAATTTTCAATTATATGTAAGTACTTGTAAATTATAATCAAATTTTTGCTATTATGTACTTGCTCTTTGTCGTTAAAGATTTTCAATTACAATAACTTGTAACTAGTTGGGCGTTTTAAGTTTTATTTACTTCAAATTTAATTCTGGCTAATTCTGAAAGTCGTGATCGAATACTTTTTCGATTCGGTAGCAATTTTATTTCTAACTCCTTTAGTCGATACTGAACGAATCGAAATTACTCAAACTCGAATAAATGCTTTACAACTCTGAAAAAATAGTTGCGATTCGTTCAGTATCAACTGAAAACATTAGAGCTAAAATTGCTTTCGAATCGAAAAAGTGTTCGATCACGACTGCCAGAATTAGGCCCCAGATTACAGTAAATAGTAATTTAATGTTTTCGATGACAATTAAAAAAAGTATAATTAAACATTTTGAATAACTATTACTTTCGTATTATTTCTTAGCATTTTAAATTCAATTACTTTTATTTTGCCATTCACAGAAAAAAGTGTTTTATCAGTTAAAAAAAATGGTTTAAAAAGTATTTAAATTTAATTAATGTGATAAAATAATGTGATTAATGTGAATCAATTATTTTTTTATTTGAAAGAAAATTAAAAATTAAATTTTGATTTAATTAACATTTTAGTAGTTTTGAAATAAATTTTCCATTAAAATTTTAATTAAATAACAAAAAATATAAATTGACTTTTTTCGTTTAAAATATAATAATTTAAACATGTAGAATTGATGTTGGGATTTGTCAATTTTTATTTAAATAAATTAACACATTGTTTTAATTTTTTTAATTAAAATTAAAAATATAATTTATTGAAAGAAAATATTCAAAATTTTACAATTTTTAGTAATCAATATAATAATTTTTTTAATTGGTGCAAAATCCACAAATTGTTTGCTTGATATTATGAATTTGGTATAAATTCGGTGATTGGAAAAATTTAATAATTTTTTTCTGTGTTGAACATAGTAAATTACAATAACTTGTTGTTTGTAATTGAGCATTGTAATTATATTTGTAATTTAATAGAAAACATTTTGAATAAAAATTTGCAATAAATTAAAAAATGAAAGCACTTGAGAGAAAATACCGGGGAAATATTTACAATTTCATGTAAATTTCAATTACAATCAGTTACATATCAATTACAATTATGATATTATATCGTCACCATAAATGCAAACGTACATAACTGAACAAAAATTCAAAAAACAGTTTTTGATTGATTTTTGTTCGTTTTATTAAACGGCATGTTTAAGATACCTGCGATCAAAAATGGCTACTTTATCAAAGAAATTTAAACGCCAAGAACACCTTTTTGTTATTGATTGTGAAAGGTTTTTTACTTCTTCTGTAAAAAACATAGAAATAAAGTTACGTCCAGTTGCATTTAAGGTGACGATATAATGGAACAATTATCATTGTTTATTTAAAAATGGGATTTTAATATTCGAATTTTTTTATCAATTGTAATTGAACATTTTAAATTAATAGTAATTTGTTATTTAACGTTATTTTTTACGATGACTTGTTGTTGCCAATTGAACTTGTTGTTGTTCAATTACTTGTAGTAAGTTATTGAACACTTTGAATCGTATTTTCTCGTTATTTTTTTTTTTAAAAAAAGATTTTTAATTAGAATTTTATTATAATTGGAAAATTTATAATTAGAGAATTCCCATAACACTTATGAAAGTGTCTTGTACCTTGCAATTATGTATTAGTAAATTTGATTTAAACATCTTAAATTGCTTGTATTTTATCATTGTACTTTTTCAATTACATTTTCATGCAGTTGGAAACTAAACGTTTTCAATTATATTTACTTATAACTTTCAGTTAAATATTTTCAATTACAATTTTAAGTAAATTGTAATTACTTCTTTTATTTGAGAATAAAAAGGTCGAATAAAAATAAATTTAAATAATAATTGTAATTACTTTTATGAAAACATTAAAGCTTAATATTTTTAATTATAATAACTTTTAAACTACAATTTAACATTTAAAAATACTTGTAATTTGTAATTGAGCAGTACTTGTAGTTAGCAATTCAACGTTTTCAATCATATTTTTACTTGTTTTTAGAAAGGAAAAAACAGTCACTTATAATCTGCAAATAAACATTTTTGTTTTTAATTAAAAAAAAATTTTAATTTTATTATTTTTTTTTTATTGTAGAATTAATTACTTTTAATTTTAAATTCTTTAAGGTTGTAATTGAATATTTTTAATTTCAAATTGATTCTTATACTTCAAAAAAAAAAAAGAGCAACAATTACTAGAATGTTGTAATTTAGACTTTTTAGGTAACATTTGGATTTGATTGTAAAAGGATTGTTTAAGTACTTTATTTTATTACCAATTACATTTCTAAGTAATTTGTAATGGAGACTTTTTAATAACCTTTTAGGTGGAAAAAGTTAAAGTAGTTGATTTCAGTTACTTAACCTGATTTTGTAGCGGCTTATATTTAAATTACATTATGACTAGAATTTTTTAAAGTAATTGAAATGTAATTGAGAGCCTACTGATGTGCTTTCTTTTGAGAAACTTACTGTAAAAATATTATCCAAATGTTTAAGCTTTTTTTGATAATAAAACAACAAATTTTGTTAACTGCCTGTTCAACGATTTCGAACGTTAACGTTCGCATAGAAAATAAGATTTAAAACAAAAACAAATTTTAAAATTTTTTTGCTGTTTAAAATGTAATTTTCCATGCGAACGTTAACGTTCGAAATCTATGAACTGGCAGTAAATATTTATGGAATTTATCATCTTCTTGTAGTTTAGTTATAATTTTAAGGGTAATTGAAATGTAATTGAGATCCTTAAAATGTGATTTTCAAAAACATTTTTACAATAAATGTATTCGAAAATTTTTTTGTTTTACTTTAAGATCCATTAATTTGCTCTGATATAAATTAAATCAATAACGTTTTGTTATCAAAAGTAAAAAAGGTAAACCCATAACCACATTAAGCCCACTCCTATCCACTGTACAGAGTGTTAAAGAGGCATTTAAGGTGTAACTTCTAACGAGAAATGAAATCCATATAAAAAGCTGTAAAAATGCCTTATATTTTAATAACAAGCCTATTTAACATATAACCTTGTTTCCATACTTATTGTCTGCCTTTAACTTCCTTAATAATTATTTTAGCCAGAAAATTTTACGAAAATACCTAAACTAAAAGTGACAATGTTAAAGCAAAAAAGTAATAAACAACAAAAAAAAAAAAAAAAGAACATGTTGCTTCATCAAAGTCGTAATAAATGCCGTCAACATATTTCTGGTCTTATGTCTTCTTAGTTTAGGTTTCATAAAATCGAAATTCCAGCTGAGAAAATGTTAAATATATTAAATAAAGATATGAAAATATATAACCAACCCGTATAACACTAATAGTGTCATGTCACGTCATCGTCATCATTATCATCATCATAATCATCAGTCGGGTAGTAGAAAAATATCCACGTACAAGAATTTCTATGACTAAGCTTTTATGACATGTCACTTCTAACGAATCTCAGAAAATATTTTTGAAAAAAAGTAACAGCAAATGTACTTCAACTACAGACTAAAGCACAACACAATCTTATCTACATCTTATTGTACAGATATTATAACCCAGAAGATATTAAAAATATCCACCACCGAAAGTGAATGTGAATGGGAAGGGTGAATACGGAAAAATGTCTGCAAAAGTGCTTGAATAAATGTTAAAACTACAGGGGGGCAAAATAAAATTAAAGCAATTTATTATTTTTTTTTTTTTTTAATTAGATTCATTATAGAAGAGTTCATAACAATTTAATGCTTCTTTGCACTAAAGCAGAAGTTTATGTCATTTAATTGTATTTGTTTTTGTTAATTTGAGAAAAATTTAATTTAAAAAAAATTCAACTTTTTAGCTCTAAATTTATTGCTGTAAAAACAAAAAAACCTAAAACCATTTTATAGAAGAGTTTAAAGTTTGTGAGAAAATTTTAAATAATTTAAAATTAATTTCGAAAGTATTTGAAATTTTCGTAGCAAAATTTAATAATTTGTAAAAAAAAATAAGATGTGACTTTGCTTTTACATAAATAAAAGAAATATTATATTTTAATATATTTTTATTAAGCTTTAGGTCACTCTTTTATAAAAAACAATTTAAATATTATTTATTTTTCGATATTTCGATTTCAGTTGGAAATCTTCTTCAGGAAATTTTTTAAATAATATAAAATTAAAAAATTATTTTTGACAATAAATGGAAAAATAACAAATGGAAAAATAAATTTAAAATTTCAATTACAAATTTAAAATAAAAAGAGGAAACCAAACAAAATATTTAAAAATATTTAAAACCTAAAACCTTTTTTAATTTCCTTTCCGTCAATATATTTATTTTTATCTAATATTTATTTTCAGTCTGTGCTGTGCCATCTGAACTAAATTTTATAAATAATCAAAGACAAATACCTATTTATAATTTTCCCTTCCATCAACCTATTTATTTTAATTCAATAAATGTCTATAAATCTGAGCTAATCCCTCAGTATCCTTTTTAAAATTAATCCTTTTCTCAAATGGAACATAATTAATCTGTAACATTTCTAGCATATATCTACGTTTCTTAAAATTTTCTATGTTCAAAATAGATGTGTTTTCAAAATCAGGATAATGATTAAAATCTCTGCAATGTTTTGACAATGCCGTTTCATGGGCTGAATTATAATTTCTATATTTTTGGTCATGTTTATGTCCTGCTAATCTAGTTTTCAATTTTGTCCCAGTTGCTCCTACATATATTTTCCTACATTGTTCATTATCTTTCCCACCACAATGAATTTTATAAACTAAATTAGACATATCCGACTTTTGTAATCTATCCTTAGTTTTCGTGAATAATCTCCCAACATTATTATTCACCTTATGTGCCATTCTGTATTTCCCTCTGTCATATATATTTGAGTTTTCTAATCTTTCCGAAAACCCAGGTACATAAGTAAATGTTTTATAAATTTTTGGTTCCAAAATTTCATCCATATGACGAGATCTTCTTATATTATATTGTCTTATTAATTTGCAAATTTTATTTTAAATTTGTAATTGAAATTTTAAATTTATTTTTCCATTTATTGTCAAAAATAATTTTTTAATTTTATATTATTTTAAAAGTTTCCTGAAGAAGATTTCCAACGGAAATCGAAATATCGAAAAATAAATAATATTTAAATTGTTTTTTATAAAAGAGTGACCTAAAGCTTAATAAAAATATATTGAAATATAATATTTAATTGAAAAAAGATCGAAATAATAGGAATATAATTAATAAATAAAAGAACAAAAAAAAGAAGATATTTTATAGAAAACTTTAATGTAAGAATTTAGGAAAATTTAGAATTTAGGAAAAATGCCCTTGCAAAGTCTCGGTTCACACTATGAAAGTTTTCTTTCAGAAAGTCTGAGTTTAATGGTAAGAGGGGAGAATAGGAAAGGGCACGACACAGAATTTTCTGTACATGTAAATTTTCCTATTCCTATTCGGGGTTCACACTATGGAAGTTTTCTTTAGAAAGTTTGAATTGTTGGCGATAGGCGGGGAAACATACTATTCATCTCTCCCCTCTCATCAATAAACTCAGACCTTCTGAAAGAAAACAGACTTATGTTGTTTCGTTGATATTCGTAAATATCAATCTGAAGTTGGCCGTGGTTTTTACACTTTTGTTTTACCCTTTATATTTTTTTCATACAAAATTTTTTATAAAATATTAAAAACATAAACATTATGGTGAAATTAATTTTAACCCTTAAATGCCTGAAGTTTCAAATTTGATACCGGACTTTAAATCGAACTGTGCACTTGCAATTATAAAATTTTTTTATTTTATCAAAATAAAAAATATTAATAGTACACAGAAAAAAATGTGGCCCCAATTAAAGCATTAATCAAAAATAAAATCAGTTTTAATTAAAAATTTAATCAAGTGAATTAAACGTTTAATTGTAACTATAAATTTGGTTACTGGTGCAAATTAATAGTATCAATTAAATTTAAATGCAAAAAATGTATTTTGTTTTTTTTTTATTATTTTTCCCTTTGCCTGGTGAATAACACATTGATATTTTAAATTTGGACAATCAGGCATTTAAGGGTTAACAAATAGAATGTCGTTAAAAAAAATTTGGATGTTTAGAAAATATTAAACAGAATTCAAGAAAATTTCAGAAAGAAAACTTTCATTTCGTAAATCGAGAAAAAGGAAATTTTTTTCAAAATTCTTGCTATTTAAAAAAGAAATATTCAAAAAAAAACTGCTATTTTTTGGAAAATTTTGCAAAAAAATAATTCATTTTATAGTCTCTTTTAAAAAAAAAATTGTAATTTTATTGAATATTTTATAGTAAATTTTTAAATTTTTTTTTTTCTATTTTACAGAAATTACTATTGAATAGAAAATTATAAAAAAAATTTTATATATTTTATAGAAAATTTTGAAGTAGATTAACCAGGGCTGTGGAGTCGTCCGAAAAAAGTACTAACTCCGACTCCGACTCCAAACGCTGAAATTTTTTAAGTGCGACTCCGATTCCGACTCCGACTCACGACTCCGACTCCGACTCCGACTCCTACTCTAACCGTGATGCGAAATGAATGAGACGTAAAATTATTTCTCTTTTGTGTAGAAATATCTTTATTAAACGAATTATGGGAATCGCCGCGTAATGTGCATAAGAAAAACATGAGTGTTATGGTAGGAATTAAAGGCAGGCCGATAAAGATGTTTCTACACAAAAGAGAAATAATTTTACGTCACAATTTTTCTAATACATACTAGTATTTATGCGCTATAGCAACACTTATTCTGTACAATGTTGAAAATATTTCAGCGTTGATGGTTAAAAAATTCTGATATTAAAATTATTGGCAATTCCTGTCATTAACATTTTTTAGCATGAGTAAATTATTTAAGAAATCACACATCTTTTTCAACTAGATCAATAACTGAGTTTTGCTAATGTAATTTAGACTTTTTCCCGCACGTATAAAAAATATACCTAAATATATTTAAATAGTAAAGTACTTGAATCAACCATTTCTCATAAAATAAATTAAAATCTACGTATTCATATTGATCTGCAAAATATTGCATCGCCAATTTCAAAGAATTTTTATATTGGAAAATATTAGAATTTTTTTTTAATTTTTTATGCCGAAAAGTTTTGGAGTCGGAGTCGCGCGTTTTTTTGGGTACTGCGACTCCGACTCCGACTCCGGTACAAAAACCTCAACTCCGACTCTTCAACTCCGACTCCGACTCCACAGCCCTGAGATTAACTATTTTATAGATTATATTTAACAAAATTTTAAATTTTAAAGGAATTTTATTGGAAATTTTTAAGAACGTTTGCAATTCTGAAGGAATTTTGCAAAAAAAGATTTTAATTTTATAGGAAATTTTAAAAAAAAAAATTTAATTCATAACAAAATTTACCAAAAAAAAATCTACTATTTTATATAAAAAAAATTGGCGAAAAATAGAGATAGAAAATTTTGTACAAGTCGTGCATTTTATTAAAAATTTTTAAAAATTTCCAATTTTATAACAGAAAATTGACAAATTTAATTTGTTTGCAAATTTAAATTTTTAATAGAATTTTTAATTTGATATGAAATTTCGTTAAACGAAAAAATTTTCAATTTTAAGGAAATTTTTCGAAAAATATTTGTATTTTATAAAAAATTTGTCATAAAATTTTTAATTTTATAGGTTATTTTTTTTCGAAAAGTTCTAATTTTATAGGAATTTTTGCAATTTTATAGAAAAATTTGCTAAAAAAAATACTTTACTGAAAATTTGATATAAGGATCGTCATATAAATATATTCCTTCTTTTTCTCTAAATGCAAAACGTAAGCAAGGCTGTTTTAATACAACTAGGACCGCCAGGTAGCCGAAATTCGACCACTTGACATTTACAGTTAAAGTAAATCGTTTTTTGCACGTATCGAATATGCAATTTTTATTTAAAAGGGCTACCTAAATTTAAGAGAATAACAAATGTCTTTTCATATTTCCTTTTATTCCTTACTATTAAGGCATTTATTTCCTTTTTTACTATTTTTACAATGTGTATGTGATCAAGTTTCGAGCATAAAAGTTAAAATAAAGTTTAAATTGCCTGTTCTTAGAAATAAAATATAAAAAAAATAATACGTATATTGAAACAACAATAAAAAAAATATAAATGCCTGTTCAACGATTTCGAACGTTAACGTTCGCATAGAAAATAACATTTACTGCCTATTTCACTAAATGCGAACGAACGCCTTCTTTCGCACAACTATATGTAAAACAAAAACAAATTCTCAAAAATTTGTTTTTGTTTCATATGTATTTGTGCGAACGAAAGCGTTCTTTCGACATCGTGAAATTGGCAGTTAAAACAAAAAACAAATTTTAAAATGTTGTTGCTGTTTTAAATGTAATTTTCTATGCGAACGTAAACGTTCGAAATCGATGAACTGGCTGTAAATTTCTGAACGAAAATGTTTATCTTATTTTCAAAAACAAAAAAATATTTGAATGTGTGTGCGTTTGCAAGCAAATTTAAAACACTTTTTAAAAACTTTAATCTTAAAATATTAGAAACAAATTTTATATTGTGTACTGAAAAATACCTTTAAAACGATATACATATATTTCATTAAAATCCGTGGACGAAAAGATACTTAAAAATCAACTACAAAAAAATTGTTCCGGTATTTATATATAAGATTAGGTTCTTATCAATGTTTCATTGCCATTTTGTAGCAGTTAAGTTAATAACCTAAAACTCTTGATGATTTTCGAAGTCTACTTTTCTTTTTAAATAGATAATAAAAAAAAAATAAAAGATATAAAGAAATTGGCTGTTCCAATTCCAATTTGTTTCTTAAGCGGACACTTTATCTTTTAACTAAATATTTTTTTTTTTTTTTTGTTAATTTAAAGAAGTTAAGTTTCCTTTCATTTGCTTTAAATTTTAAAATTTTTAAGAAATATGTATTAATTAATTTAAAAACGTACAAGGTATTTCAATTCAGCTTTGTTCCATTTAACAACCAATAATAAAAATATTCGAATTCAGCTTTGTTTCAAAATAAGGTATTATTAATGCAAAAATAAAGTATTATTAATGTTTCATTACCATTTTGTTTCCACAGTCAATTCTACACTATTACTTAAGCATAATAAAAAAAAAAATTATTAAAAACTGAAGCAATTTTATTTTTATTCTGTTTTAAAGATTTTATCTACAGAAATATATTTATGCCTTAAAAATTTAAAAATTGTTTCAATTCAACTTTATTCCTCTTACATAAAAACAAGCAAAACTAAAATTATTATTAATCAGATTTAAAATTTATGGCCAGACCGTAGTAAAGTTAGTGTTTTCATTAAATGTTTCTTTACCATTTCCTTAATAACGTAAAAATATATATTTTTTGGAATTTTAGTTAAATGGCAACCTTGATCTTATAACAAATCGTAATTGTCTTAATTCCAAACTACTTTTTCAACTATAATATAAAAGAATTTTGTGAAATAGAAAAAAATTTACATTTCTCCTCTTTTTCGCTTAATTATATATCGATCATTTTCAAATTATTTCAATTCAACATTGTTTCTTTCAATCAAAAGAAAAGCTAAAGTTAAATGATTGCTCTAAAGCTTTAACACTAAACCTAGTCGGCTTAAAAATATTATATTTTCTCAACAATTTTTCAATACCATTTCTTTTCAGTTGCGTTAATAACGTAAATATCTAGACTTTTTGAAATGCTGGTTAAGTGTCAACTTTTCTCATATAACAAAGCATAATTTTTTCAATTGCAAACTGTTTCTTAAGGTAAAATTTTTATATTTTCTCAAAAATGTTTCATTACTATTTCGTTTCGGTTGTGTTGATAACGTAAAAATCTAGATTTTTTGGAATTCTATAAGAAAGAAATGCAAAATGCGAGTATTAACAATTCTTTTATTTTTCGTTTAATTTTAACAAACATTTTCAAAGCATTTCAATACAACTTTGTTTTTTTTAACAAAAAAAAAAACCAATAATAAGATGATTGATTGCTCTAAACCTTTAAAATTAAAACTTATCTGCTAAAAAATATTATTTTTTTTTTAATTTAGCTCGAACTTTTCCCTTATAAAAAATGTAATTTTTCAACTCCAAGCTGTTGGCTTAAGCAAAAACATAAGAGAATTTTGCTAAATTGAAACAAAAAATCTTTCCTTTGGCAATATTTTACAAAGTATTTCCATTCTAATATGGTTTTTATTTAGCAAAATTCAAGCAATAATGAAATTAAAAGGTTCAGTCTTAAAGCTAGTCTCTGCTTTAAAATATAATGATTTCTCTAAAATGTTTCATTACCATTCCGTTTCTTTTGTATTAGTAAACGTAAAATCATGAATTGTTTTAGGACCTACTTAAAATTGTACTTGAATTTTAGTTTTATTCTCTATTATTCTCTATAACAATTAAACTTTTATGCCCCAACACAAAAACTTTTGTCTTTAAAAATTTCCTTTATTTCTATTGAATTTTCAACATAAATCTCATTATGTTGTTGCATTTAATTGCTAGTAAAGTTTTTGCGAAAACAAAAACAATTTTCCTTCACTAACACCAGATTATGACACGTACTCGTTCGAAACAATGACGTTCAGAAAGTTCATTCATAAAAATTTTGAAATTTATTTAAGTATGTACTAGAAGTAAATGAGCGTAAGACGTTTTGTTGGAAGTAGTTTCATTAAAATAATTTTCTTGAACTGAGCGTTGCTTTTTTGTTTTTTTCTTCTTCTCTCTTTTAATTACACACAATATTTTGTTTTATATTATTAATAAGGATTGCAATTGTTTTTTTATATATGTAATTGAAATATTTTCTCTAGGCTGTTGCTGGCAAAATTTAATTAAAATTCTATTTAAAAAAAAAAAAAAAATAATCAAGTGCTGGCAACTCTCGAAGCTAATGAATGTCTTGCTATAAAGACAGACGCGAATTAGTTTGCCTGCCTTATTGTCATACATATTTGGTTTTGCCTTCTTTGGTTTTGTTGCTGTCTATAAAGTTTATTGTCTTTTAATTGAAAAATTAAGAGGAACGAACAAATCTTCCCTAATTTTGAGTTGAAAATCTAGGCCGCTTAAAGTAGAGGACAGAGATGCCAGTCAGAAGGGAAACTGAGAAAAAATAATCTAAAATAAAAATTTTTGCAATTTTATCAAATAAATCAAGGAAATCATTTATATGATCTTCATACGTAGGAACGTAAGAATTTTTTTTTATTAAAAAAACTTTGTAGGTCATAGTTTCCCTTCTGGTGTTACTCTATGGCATGGGGGGTAGAAAAGTAGAAACCAACGTTGTCAAGAAGAATCAACCAACGATGAATAAATACATTTAAGCTGAAAATTTGAGAAAAAAAAGTTATGAAAAAAACGAGAGAGTAAGTTGGTTAAAACGGATGGCCTATTTTTAGAAAAGGTATAAAAATTTCACAGGTATTTGTAAAAATTTAATCAAAAGACTTGAAAAAATTTTAACTTAAGACCCGTAAAATTTGTGTATCAATTTTTTTTTTTTTTTTTTTTTTGTTAACGGAAAACCGGGTTTTAATATTCTGTATTTCTTTATTTTTATTTAAAATGTTTTGGTGATTTTAAAAAAAAAAAAACAAAAATCCCCAAAAATACTTTCGAAATTTTTTTAGGATTTTAAGATTTTTAACCCACATTTTATTTAAAAATCTTATTGGTAACACTTAGAAATATATTTTTTTATACCCAAAAAGAAACAAAATATCGACAGAACAATTTTATAAATTTCTTTTTGTTTTTAAAAAATACTTTTTGAACTAGAAAATCTATTTAAAAAAATCAAAACTCCTTAACCCTGGATGGTTACTATTCGTCGAATCGACGAACCTCATTTACACTTTATCATATAACTTTTTTTAGTCTATTCAAATTACTCTCTTTTTTTCCACAACGTTTCATGATGACGAAAGTTTTTAAAAAAATAATATATTTTAAAACACAAAAATTAGTTAAAATTCGTATCAAATTTAGGGAGAAAAGAAAAACTTTTATTTTTTTATGCATTCTTTAATTTTGTTTTTCAATAAAAAATGCTTAACTATAAAAATTTTTTTTTTTTTAAATCATTACGCTAGATTTTTTATTAAAAAGTTCGGCGACGAGAATAACCTAAATGTACTAAAATAAAGAGTTACCTTTTAGGGTTAAGGAATATAAGAATCCCTACAAATATTTTCTAAAATATTTAAGCGTTTTACATAAATGAAAAAAAAATTTAAATAGTTTGAAGACCTTAAATTTTTAAAAAAAAGCAAAAGCAATTTATAAAATCTATTTTTAAATCATTCCCAAAAGAATTTTTTACATTTATTTTATTAATCCAATATTTTGATACAGCAATGTGTATCATCATCAGGGAAAAAATTAAAAATTTTTTATTGTTTTTCATTATTAAATAAAACGTTAATTTAATTATTTAATTTTTTCCCATGATGATGATTTACATTGCTGTATCGAAATATTGGATTAATAAAATAAATGTAAAAGATTTTTATATAAAAATGAAAAACCTCAAGCTTAATAAATTGTAAAATCATTAAATTCCTAAAATAAATAAAAAATCAATCAAAATATTTCGTAAAAAATTTAATTTTTTAAGAGTATATATGAAAAAAACTATTGAAAATATTTTGACATTTCATTAATTTTATAAAAAAAGTTTTTGTAGCATTTTACCATTTATTTCAATAAATTCCTAAAGAATTTTTAAAAATCCCCACAAAAATTTTTTTTCAAATTTTAAATTCCTTTTGTATTTTAAATTTAAAAGCAAAAAGTATTACCAAGCATTAAAAATTATTGAAGTTAATTCCCACAAAGTTTTCAGAAATTCCCAGAATTCTTTTTAAAATAAGTTTAAGCTTTGAACATTTTTGTTTAATTAAAATTAATTCAGTCCGACTTAATATGTGTTTCTTGTGAAGACTATCTAAATTTATTAAATTCCTAAAATAATTTTAAAAATCCCCACAATATACCTTTTATCTATTTACATTTTTTAAATCTTTTTAAAATTAAAATCATTTTGTATTTAAACACATGCTACAAGTTTAACGAAAAAAAGTGTTACCAGGCTTTAGAAGTTATTTCATTTAATTCCCAAAAAATTGTCAATAAAATCCACAGGTATTTTTTTTTAAAAATGTTACTCTTAAGATTTTGTTTTCATTAAAAATCGTTTTAGTTCGTTTAAACATGTTTTCGTGTAGAGTACCTAAATTTATTAAATTCCTAAAGAAATTTTAAAAATCTCCACAACTTTTTTTATTTATTTCAAATTTGGCAAATCCTGTTAAAAATAAAAATCTTTTGTATTTAAGCACATACATACTATTAATTTAATTTAAAATAAAGTGTTACCAAACCTTAAAAGTTAATTCATTGAGTTCCCAAAAAGTTATCGAAAATTCCCAAAAGTATTTTTTTTTTTTTTAATTTTAAATTTCAAAGATTTTGTTAAAATTTCAATTCAATTTAACAGTTTTATTAGGGTCCATCTTTCTCTCTCGTTTTTTTAGTGGTTTAAATGGAATCGCTCATATATTCCAGACAACTTACCGGCTCTGACATGAACATCACGCGATATTATCGAACCGAATTGATTGCGTGCCAAACAGGCGTAAACTTGAGCATGGACCTCTTGACGATAATCTTCGGCACGGAAGGGTGGGAACACAAGTTTACCATCCGAAGAGATTTGACGTAAACCGGGAACATCACCAACAGCAGTACCATCGCTACGAATCCAAATAATTTCAGGCATGGGATTACCGCTAGATTTGCATTCAATTTCGGCACCAGTAGAGTTGGAGAAGTCAATGCGATTGGTGGGTTCCTTTAGGAAAACGGGTCCTTTTTGATCGGCATCGGGGGGATTGGCAGCCAAAACTGCAACTGATGCTGAAAAATAAAAAGAAAAACAAAGCAAAAAGAGTTACTAATGATTTTATGGGCTAAAGAAATTAAAGTTTTGATTATAATTTTATGTACCTAATTGTAATTACAATTTCCTAAAAAAAAATTACATGTAATTTTCGTTAGTCAATTTTTATTGAGTTGGATAATTTTAAATGTGTAATCAACTTAATTACTCTTGATAATTTCCCTTCAAAAAAAACTTAAAAACGGATGTTGCCATCAACTTCTTTTTTTGTTTTGTTTTTGGAACAAATATTTTTGTAATTTAGTATTGTATTGTTTTATTTATTAACAAACCTAAAAACACAAAGGAATAAAAATCTACACGTACAAACATGAGTGTCTAAAATATCGTCATTGGTTTTAATGGTTTGTGGTAAGTAGTTGCAGCACACATTACCAGGAGACAAAAAGACTACATACATACATACACACATTCACAAAATTTATTTATTTATTGTTTATTTCATTTATTCTCTTTGAATAAAAAAAATTATGCTCGATTTTATACCAAATCCAAAGCGATAATTCAGTATGACAATCGCCCATTTACACAGGCAGGCCATACCCCATCTACACAATCAGACAAACGAATATTTTTTTTTTCATTATATTTACCAGTCTGTCTGACTGCAATGGATCAGTGACTTTAAATGCATTTGTCATATATTTTTTGTTGTTGTTTTTGTTTCTTTGCCTTCTATACTTGTCATAAAAAATAAAGAGACAAAGAGCATTTTTTAAATACTCCCTCCCTCTTTTTTTCATTGATATTTAGAAAAATCTACATAACATTTTCCTGCGTTTTTTTTTTTGAAAACACCCTGAGCTTTAGAATGACAAACAGGAAGGGAGAAAATAGTGGCATAGAGGCAGAAACAAAAATAACATAAGCAGAGAAACGAGAAAAAAAAACAGTGACGAAAAGGTGTCGATGACACTTAATAGTGTCTATTTATCCTCCAAAGTCTTTGGGAGCCAGCCACCCTACATAAAGCAAATGTTACGACTTGATTTTTATTAAGTCTTTTTTGTTTAAGGAATAAGGCATGACTGGGGAAACGTGGTGAAGAAAGGCTTATTTTTTTCTCTATTACCTTTTTACATTCTTTAGTTACAAAAAATCAAAGTCATGCCTGCTCCCCCAAGCACAAAAGTCATAATGAAAATCCATTCCAACAAATTTAAACAAGAAATTTACATCAGTAGGATGTGTTAATGATTGAAACATTTTTAGTAATTGAACATTCCCATCAGAAGAATTTAGGGAAGAATAATATTTTCGAAATTTCGCGAAGGTAAAAGAAAATTTCTGCAGAAATTTCACTGGCATTAGAAAAAATGCTCACTAACTGGCCTTAAAAAAATTTGTATTTAAAAAAGGCCGAAAATTTATTGACGGGATGCACATTTTAGGAATTGTTGCAAAAAGTCTTTTATAATAAAATTTTCAAAGAAATCGATGAAAATACTTGAAAACTTTCTATTAATTCGGGATACCCAAAATTTTATATAAGGGAAATTTTGAGAATGTTTACGGAATATTTTCGTTTCAATTTCATAACTTTTATTAAAGTTACATTTTCTGGGAATTAAGAGGAAAATTTAAGAATACCTGGGAATTTCCAAATGTTCTGCCAAAAAAAAAAAAAAATACACAACATTATTTCTTGGGACTTTGGGGACAAAAAATACTGATTAATAGATTTGGTATAATCCTTCGTAAAGTATTTAAATTATCAGGACAAAAGTTTGGTGATGGCATCAAAACTTTTTAAAGAATTCGGCGAAAATATTTTAGAACTCCCGGAAATTTTATGCTGGGAACTTTTAATTAAAAAAATTACTGGCAATTTAGAAAACATTACAAAATTATGTTGGGAAATTTTGGGACTTATTATAAAAAGTATCAGTTTCCTTTTGCCATTTGAAAAAATTGAGACAAAATCGGGAAACGTTTTTTTAAAATTCTTTGGATGAGAAAAACAAACTGTCCTCTCAACAACATTTTTTTAGGATTCGAAGCAAAATAAATAAGTAAAAATTTCAACAGTTTTATGGAATTTATTAAAGTTTCCAGAAAAAATATGTAGTGTTTTTTAAATTATTGGAGAATTTGCGGAAAATTTTTAAGGAATTTCCGGAAATTTTATTTCGGTAACATTGAGAATTTTTACACGATTTCACTAACTTTCATTGCAAAAACCTGGTCTTTTTGGGAACATTATAAAATAAGTAGGAATTTGGAAAAATATTAGAAATCAAAGGACTTTTATTTTGGGAAATTTTGAAAGTTTCTTAAAGGCGGCAAACCCCACTGAAGAGATTGTGTGGTTACAATCGAAACTAGCCTGGGAAACCTGTCCGTGAAAGCCTGGGTTCAATTCCCAGCTCAGTCAAGAATGAAAAATTATCAATAAATTTTAATTGATTTCATGTTGTAAAATTCCTGTCTTCATAAAAATAATTTAATGAAAATTAAATTCAATGAACTTAAGCCTGATTAAAATATCGAAATTTGGATTGAAAACCATTAACAGTTCAATAAAATAACCACAATACTAATTATTGTTTCTTAAGAAGGTTTTTTTTAATTCACAAACTGCCCTTGAATTTTTTTTTTTTTTTTTTTTTTTTAACGGAAATTTTTATAAAATTTCCAAGAAGTAGTTTTAATAAAACAATAATTTTGTGGTCTTTTTCAATAGTTTTTGGGATCCAGGAAATTAAAGACAGTTGTGCCCAAAATACTCATATATGAACGTCTGAAATTAGGAAAGGTGGAATTTAAACTTCACACCTCACCCAGAGACCAGTATGGTATATTTCAACTTCTTGAGAAAAAAGAACAGAAATTAAGAATTAAGAGGAACGAAAGAAAAAGCACAGTGAATAGTGGAAACTGTCATAAAACGAGAAGGTAAAACCTACCGCATGTTTAAGACAGATAATGCCCATTACTTATTCTGCAATGACATAGAATGTGCTCAACTATCTCTATTTCCTCTCTGTACTCGCATAACCTACATGAACCCGAAAAATCAGCTCCCAGTAACACCGCTCTCCTGCCTATTATGCAGAGGCCCGTGACAATAAGTATTATCGTTCTAACGCAGACCTTACTGCTGCCTACACTCACAGAAAAATGCATCTTCATTATTATGATGCCCGAACATCAGAATTGTAACATCAATTTTATTACAAATGGCATCAATGAGGCAAAAAGTGACATCAATCCAATAACGGACATCATCATAAAATTTGGTGAAATTGTATGCGTCATTCGATGCCACATTTTATTTATTATTAACATTTTTGTCATGTTTAAAAAGTAAAATTAGAAGCAAAAAATTCCCATATTCTATTTGTTTAAATTATTTAGTTATAAACAACAAATTTTCCAAGCAGAATGATTACAAAAACTATATCGGGCATGCGGATGGTGACTTTATAAGTAGTTCTTCTTTAAGAGTTCTTCGTTAAGCAAAGGGCGGAATACAGAAAAGGTGAAACGACATGTGTTATGGGTAATTAATAAAAATATTCTCTCACTTTGACTTAAGTCATTCCCAATGACAGTTTGTCATTAAGTCGAGCCTTATGAGTCCTTTCTACGATGTTACTGAGTATCGCACTGCTGACATTTTCTATTAAACTGTCTCCGATTCGTCATTTCTGTGATGCCGATGTGTCATCCCATTGATGACATAATTTACCCTAATGACTATTTGACCAAGTGATGTTAAGGCTGACATCACAATTATGGCAAGTGTCATGGGGACAAAAACGAAGACACTTGTCATAGTACTGATGTCAAAACACATTATCGTTATGACGCCTTTTCTATCAGTGTAGTAGTGAACTAGAATCGATACTCTGTAGCACCGGCCATAACGTCTGTAGTACTGTGCATTCCGTTCTATTTCCGCAGGCCCGACGAGTTCCGTTCATAACCAATTCCCTTATTTCCCTAGTTAGTATCACGGTGGAGGTCTGACTGCCTCAGGAAAAGTTCCCTGGGATTTCGGTCCAAAATTTTTTTCTAAAAATTTTATATAGAGAATTTTTGGAAATCTATGCAAAAATTATTAAAGTGTTTGTATGACGAGAGAAACCCTAATGTTGATCATTTCATGCAAAAATGGAGACTTAAAATAATAAGAAGATCTTAACCGAATTCGGTAATGATCATTTTAAAGATCTCTTTAAACTTAAATTTTTATCGAAAATTCAAAATTTTTGGAAAGTTTTTTTCCTAAAAAAAATTAAAACATCTCAATAATCTACAATATTTACCAATTTGTAGGGTGTTTAAAAACATTTTCGCCTTTTTTTTATTACATTCTTACATATTTTTACACTTCTCTTCATGTTTTTTTTTTTTTATTTTTGTCATTTTAACGCATCGTTTCATACAAGTTTCTTAACACTTTCCCTCTTTACTCCACTCTACCAAAGGCGAACGAAAGAACATGCACATGCAAAGCCATTTTCAACTCCTCCTTATGAGAAAGGTTGATAGTGTGATGTCACCTACAGCAAGAAACGCGTTAATAAAAGATTTTTTGTATTTCTTTATAAATAATTTTCATTATGCGGCCTCAGGATAACAACTCACAGAAAACAAGAAAAACAATAACGCAATGAAGAAAGCGCAATTTTGATAATAGAAACAACAAGGACTCTGTAAACTTCTAAGGAAGGGTGTTAATAGTGGGAGAGATATTATTATGACTCTTGTCTGGGACATGAAGGGAGAAATAACAAATTACATGGATTTAGTTGGTGTTAAGTGATCCTAAATGTTTTAAATTCATATAGGGATTTTGGTTGAATGGGAAACAAATAAACCCCGATTTTGATCAAATTTTAATACTCTCTATCTCTTTCTCTAAAGCTAAAATTAGACGTGATATACCCATACAAAACAGTTGTTTGAACCAACCTTATAGGCAACACTGTATTTGATTATAGGTGATTTACCATAACGACATAACCATAACCATACAAAAAAATTGAATTTTGGTTTCAATGGTCTTCGTTAATGTTATGGCATTATGTTTATGTCACGTCACGTCTAATTTAATTTTTATCCTTTAGAGGATGTTTGCGAATCAGAATGTCATACAGTTAAGGACATAACTATTCGTACATCGCATATATTGCATATATTCTAAAAATTACAGGAAAAATTAAAATAAAATTAAATCGCAACCAAGCAACAACAGTTCCACCGCCGTGCTTGACTGTGGGTATCAAATTTTGTACATCTAAAGCAGCAGAGCATCAATATAAGCAACTATTAGAAGATCATTTTAAGGAATCCGCAAATGGTTTGGTTCTTGGCGAGCGTTGAGTATTTCTATAGGAAAATGATCCCAAAAATACAGCACGTTCAGTAATAAAGGAGTAGTTGGTTTATTATGCATCACTGCAATTAAATTCTCTTCTCAACCACCTGATCTTAACCCTATAAATCACTTTTGGGATCTCTCAAGACGTTTAGTTGGTAAAAAGAACGCTCGAAACAATAATGCACGCAAAATTGCTTTGCGGGACGCCTGGATGGAAATACATCCAGATTTTATAAAAAAATGGGAAGAGTCAATGGCCAGAAGGCCGCAGGCCGTGATTGATACGAAAGGTGGTCCAACTGCCCAATAAACAATGGCGCTTCCAACGAAGCAGGTTTGTAAGGGAGCAACGTAAAAGTTTCACTTACCAAATCGCCTACGGAAGACATGAATTTTATATGGCGAGTTCCCTCTTTGAAGTAATACATTTTTGACACAGAAAGCGCTTAATTCAGCGCATATAAAAATTGGGGAATGTAACGATCAGCTTTGCACATTGAATTTTTTGTTACCGTTATTCTTTTATATGCTCCGTTGCAAACCTGCGTCGTAGTAAGTGAATGTCGTGGCTCTTCAAATTTTATATATATATTTTTAAATCTATTCAGAATTCGTTTACTTACTTTACTGCATCTCTGTATGTCTTATTGCGTAGTGCATAAATATGCGCTTACTTTTTAAAACGTAACATTAGTGCTTCGCAAAACAAGAAAATTTTTTATAAGTACTAGGTAAGTACTAGGGCTTCCAATCGGGACTGGTTTTTCTGAATCTTGGGATTCGGGATTGAAGAAAATATTTCGGGATCCCCGTATTTTCGAGATATTTTTAATCCTGTTATTCACGGGATTTATAAAATTGTTTCGGGATTTTTTTTATTATTTTTTTTTGTTTATATCCAATATATAAAACTTTTTGAAAAACAACTAAATTTTCCAGTAAAATACTTATTTCATGAACATATATATATATATCTATATATATAAAAATGAAATTATGTGTGTTTGTATGTTTGTATGTTTGTATGTTTGTCGCTTTATAGACTCCGAAACTACTGAACCGATTTTCCTGAAATTTTTACAGTAACATCACGTGAGCCCTAAAAATAAAATAGGCTACTTATTTTTTCGATAGGGGCAGGGGAATTGGTACCCCCCATAGGATGCCAATATTATACTGAACCGATTTTCCTGAAATTTTTAAAGTAACATCACGTGAGCCCTAAAAATAGAATAGGCTACTTATTTTTTCTATAGGGGCAGGGGAATTGGTACCCCCCATAGGATGCCAATATTAATTATCGCATATCTTAAGAGCCGCTGCACGCATTTTGCTGAACTTTTTGTAGTAGGATCTTCTGAGCCCCGGAATTGAAATAAAATAGCAGCGGGGGTATAGGAATACCCCATAGGACGCCAATGTTTAACATCGCATATCTTAAAAACTGTAATATTGAGAATGTTCAAACTTTCTAAAAGTCACTCTTATGGTATACTACACTTTTGAAAATAAAAATAAAGCGGGTAGGCGCAGGGGGGGGGAAATACCTCCCATAGGATGCCAGTGTAGCGAAGCGCACCGGGTTAAGCTAGTATATAATAAAAACAAACTTTAATTATTAATTGATCACAATCCATAAAGATCATTTTTTTTTTTTTGAAAAACGTAACAAAAAAAAACACAAAAATCTTATGTTTATCCACATTTGATTAGTGATATAAAAAATTACACCATTTCCAAATACAATTTAAAATTTTCCATATGTATTTTTAAATTGTTCATATGTATTTCAAAATTATATAAATGTGTTTCAAAATTTTACAAATGTAGCTCAAAATTTTTTAAATGTATTTTAAAATTGTCCAAATATACATATTTTAAAAATGCAAGTGGGCAATTTCAACAAAAAAAAAAATTTTTAAATTTAAAATTCAATTGGGCGGTTTTAACATACTACATTTGGATAATTTTGTATTTTAAAATTATTTGAAAAAAATGTGGAAAATTTTTTAAATACATACATTTAAAAATTTTTAAAATAGATTTGAAAATTTTTTTAAAACATTTGGAAACTTTTAAAACACAATTGGAAATGATGTATTTCAAAGTTTTCAAAGGCGGGTACTTAATACTAAGTTCAAGTAGTTTCTTAAGAATATTAAAGCATCAAATGTTGTATCTGCTCAACACGAAGGAATTTTGTTGTTAAGATTTGATGCAGTTGAAAAACATCTCAACACTCGTTAATAGAATTGTTTGTAAATATTTAAAATTTAAGGCCCCTATTACGGTGTTGAGTTGTAATTAAAACAACTGGTTGTGATGAGTTGTAATTTTTTGATGTTTTTGTTCGCCTCAATATAGCAAAGTTGTAAACCATAATACAAAAATTAAGAAATTACAACTCAACTGAGTTGAGTTGTAAACCGTAATAGGGGCCTAAATTTAAATACGCGTACAAAAAAATATTTATACGAATTATTGAAAAAATGTAAAAATAATAAAAAATATAAAAAAATCGGGATCCCGAAAATCCCGGGATTAAAAATAGGAAATCCTGAGAATCGCCTAATCCCGAAAATCCTGGGCTTTCCGTTGTTCGAATAATCGATTAATTTTGGTCGATTAACTGTTCGAATAATTTAAAATTGCTTTTTTTCGATAAACGAATAATTCGAATAATTTATGTCAATTAATCGATTAATCGAAAATTTGTTTTTACACAGTACATATGTATTATTTTTTCTTTAATGTAAAAAAAAACAAGCCGGTACATCTTAAATACTCTTTTATTGTTTCTTAACTCAGGAACATTTCCTTCGAGTAATGATTCAGAAGAAGATTATTTTTTTGAGACGAATGAAAACAACGTTCAACAAGACTATTAAAAGTATTAAAATTGTTAAGAAATCAAAAATGGATTCAAATGGTATAATGGAATAATATACAGAGGTGTTCTGGAAATCGAAAACGCCAAACGCAAGAATTTAAAAGTCGTTTTTTAATAAGATATTTGTAGTAAAAGAAATACAAATACAGTACAATACAAATATTTCTCTATTAACCAGAATTCTATAAGAAAATTATAGAAAATTGGATTAAGAGTTAAAAAGAACTTTGAAATTCTTGTGTTTTGCGTAATCGCTTTCCAGAACACCCCTGATCATTTTTTGAAAAGACAAGAAAAAGAACAGAGAAATTGCATACGCTTTACTTTCAGTCTCTACAACGTCAACAATAAGTGAAAGTATCTTTTCGAAATTAAGTTTCATCAAAACAAAAGAAAGAAATCGCTTGAAACATAAACATTTAAACTGTGTACTCTTTTTTTAAAGATTATTTTAGAAGATTAGCTTAAATGTTGATGCTTTTTTATGAAAACAGTTTTCCTCTTTTATTACATGAAGTACTTTTTTTTATATTGTTACTTTTTTAATAAAATGTTCATGCAAAAAAATATAATTTTTGGTCTTATTTTTAAACTTCTAAACTAGACAAAATTTTTCGATTATTATTCGATTAAATTTTTACCTCGAATAATTATTTGCGCGATTAATCGATTAATACAAAACATCGCTTAATTGAAAACCCTAGTAAGTATCGCTTTAATAATAATAAGAAAGTCTTATATGTGTATACAAAATGAACAAACACTTTTGTCCCTATAATTTTACTTTTTTTTTTTTTGTTTTTTAAATGGAATAATAATCTTTGTTTAACAAAAATGCATTTAATTGTGTTAATGTCAAAATGCACTACCCTGCATTTTTATTAACAACGAAGATGAGCTGAGTTTTTCCCTTATTTTATTGTTTACACAAAAGCTAAATGTTATGAAAATTGCTCTATCTCTTTTTCGCATAAACTTTAATGTCAAAGCGTTAACATGCCTAAGATGTCGTTTCCGTTGGGATTAAAATTTTTCGGCCTTATTCTTTTTTCAGCTAGTAGATAAGGTAACAAAAATAACTTGAATTCAATAAATCCATTTGATTCGAAATTCTAAAACTTCTTGTTTTTATTCTTGCTCTTGTGGGTTTTCTGAGAGCCCACAAATAAAGCAATTTTATTGAGTTGTCTATAAAACGCTCGGAGTAAAATATTAATATTCCTTCTTTCCAAAGTGTCCTACACTCGTGCTGCACTTTAACAATTGTTTTTAATATTTCCTATACTTTTTAGAATACATGCAATATATGCGATGTGCGAATAGTTATGTCCTTAACTGTATATGATTTTATGTAGGTTGTTTGCATCATCTCTGTCACGGTCCTGCACTGGTCATAAGGCGACTAACTAAAAAGGATCCGCCACCTTTGACGGATTATATGATATCTTTGGCGTTATCCAGGAGCGCGTTTTACGTCTAAGTGTTTCAGTTGGATACTTACTGGCATTTCTACCTAACCTAACCTAAAATGCTTTTATACTATTCCCTATTTGCCAGCAGTCGCATTAGATTTCCGATTAAACCTGGTACTGCGTTACCAAAACCTTTGCTTTCGCACAATTCCTCGCCTATCCATCGATTTTTCCTTGAAGTATTATCAGAAGAAGTCTGCAGTTCTCTCTTCTGATTTTGTGACTAAAATAAAAAGTTTTTCCTATTTGTAATGCAATATTCTTTATATTTCATTATTGGTTAAAAATATTTAAACTTAATCACATGATCAGTCTTAACGATTCAAGACTCCATGGAATAAAACAGATAAAACTCTTTACCAGACAGAGGCGAAATTTTCGCCATTTCAATTCGGCAAATACAAAAAGAAGAGATAGATATGAGATGGAATTTTAAGTTTGGTTCCAATTAATAAGCTAGTGAGGCTTCTAGGAGACCTGCACTGCAAGATTTAGATTTAGTTTCTTAGTAAATTAGATCAAGTAAGAGCCGTCTGCTCTTATGTGTTCATTTAAAGCCTGTTGTCAAGTAACAGATCGAAATTTTTATCGTTAATTTATTAAGTTAATTAAATAATATTTCTTTAATCAAGACATATAGAAATAAATGCAAATTGGTGGATGGCCCCCATACAAATGATCATCCGAAGAGATCGGATTTTTAAGAAAATTTTATTAAATTTGTTACAGAAGCTTTTTTTTCGACTCAAGAACAAATCATTTTGAAATTAATGAAAATCGGTTTACGATTTCGCTTTGTCCCCATATAAATGATCATCCGGACTAGACATCTAAAACCGATAATCAACCTTTATATCGTAACTAGCTTTACCCGGTTTTAGTTATAGTTTTTTTGTAACTTTTAATTCTTTGACTTTAATTTTTGTAGTAAATGAAAAACTTTAGTTTTGTTTTTGTATTGTGTTTATTTGATGTCAAAAAAGAGTTTTTTTCATTTAGTTAAAAAAAATATATCGGCCAAGCGTCCGCCGCCTGAGTTGTTGACCATAAGGGTCCGATTTATACCCTTTACCATTAGCCTTGTCAGAACTTCCGATGGTATGTTGCCGCATTCCTGACAAATATTCGCTTTGAGAACTTCAAGAGTCTGAAGCTTGTTTTTATTTATTTATTATTTATTTGTGTGAGCTTCTACAACAAAACTTAAGTTTTAAAAATAGCAGAAGTATACAATTAGTTAAAAAATAATTACTTAAAAGCATGATAATTGAAAATAGCAAAAGTATAAAATTAACTAAATATAATTACTGAAAAGAAAAATAATTGAAAAATGGCAGAAGTATACAATTAGTTAAAAAATTATTACTAAAAAAAGAAAAAATAATAATAATTTAAATAATAATAATATGTTTAATTGGGTGTAGAATCCAGATTTGTTTATATCGGAAATATTCAGAATAAAAAAAAAGTTACGTTCGAGAATACAACTGAAAAATCTTCCTTTTAAAATCTAATGCGTTGCTTGCTACCGTAATGTTTGATGGGATAGTATTCCAGAGACGTATAGTGGGTATTAAGAACTGCCATTCCGATAGTAGTGTTTGATATATTATGGGTATTATTGTTTTGTTCCTTTCAGATCGGGTAAAATTGAGACGATTGTACATTTCTTCGGGTTGATGTGTGTAGATTATTTTGTGGATTAGTTGTAACGTTTTTATTTTCATAAGGTCATCGAATTTTCATAAGGTCATCGAACTTTATGAAATTCCGCAAAAAGAAATCTAGAATGGTTAAATCCAGCGTTCTTGCCGGCCAGTGTAAATCACCAAAACAAGGGATTAGGCTACCTGGAAACACAGACCTCAAAATTTTGGTTTTAGGACTGCATGACCTTAAACCGAAATGCGCCATTGCTCCATCCTGTTGTAATGACATTTTTTCCAATCTCACTTCATCTACTTGGGGTAAGAGAAAGTCGTATGGCATGGCTCTTAAGCGCTCGTCGTTCGCAGTATATTCGTTTCGCCCTCGGCGTTTTGGTAAAAAATAAGGTCCGATGAGGCCTTCAGCGTAAATGGCGCACCATACAGTTAATTAAAAGCGGATGTAAAAGCTTTTCGTATGTAATACGCGGCTTTTCGGTGCCCAAGAAGCTTATTCTGCTTATTCACGTAATCATAGAGATAGAAATAAAATTATCGCTCATGTTGATTACCGAAGAACACCACAGATAACGAAAATTGAAACAATTATTCCGCGTTCTTGAGGAGTATAGCGCTTCCTTTCCTTCTTTAAGTGCACTTTGTATCTGTTTGCTTCAGAAATGTCAAAGCAGCAAAGCATCTTCCGCTGACTTTTGATAAATTTTGTACCAATTTGTACGTACAAATATAAATTTTTAGAAAACATTTTAGAAATCTGGTGTACATTTTTATTATTTGTAAAATGCGGTTTATGATTCCGTCTAACCCCCATAGAAAAGGTCTCCATAATTAGGCATTGGCAAGCACAAGCCGTTTAAAATTATTAGAATCGTAATAAAACTAAATACGAGTAGTTTTAACATGAACCTTAACAACTTTATAAAATTGTCCCTTCGATAGGTCCACAATCGCTTAAAACTCTAATTTTTACCTATACTCGCTTTAATCCGCCAAAGCCCTTGAACAATTTTTGTAGGTAGACAAAACTTTTAACAAATAACTTTTATGTAAACAGAAAAATATTTTTCTTAGTTCGAAAGGATAGGCCCATAGCTAACCGTAGGTCCTATAAAGGCCCATTGTTTGAAACCCATATAAATCCTTTTTTTTTTAAAAAAAAAAAAAAAGAGCAAAAACACATTTTTACGAATTTTTGATTGGCTAAGAAATGGACCCAAGTATATATTTTTTTAAATATTTTAGCGAAGGTAAAAAGTCGAGTTGCCAGTTCAATTTTTCGAAAAAGCGAACAACTAGCAACCCTAGTAAAAATAAATATAAAAACAATATAAACAATATAAAGTCATTTCTAAAAAAAATTAAGGAACAGAGCTATTACAAAAAGCTTTATAAAATACATAACTGAAATTTAACTCATAGAATAAATTCGAAAAATGAAAAATGTTGAATAAAAACAAAACCTTTTGAGGAAAATCCGTGGCGAATATTAACCGTCCACTAATATCCACTCATCTCATCTAAAGTGTAGCACATATATACAAGTCGTTTTATATCGATAAAACTTAAATTTTATTTCAGTTTTTTGTTTTGTTTGTTTTAATTTGTGGTTTCCATTTCATGTGCTCACATTTTTTTTAAAGGGGTCGCGAATTCCGTTGTTTATTGTCAATTCTACAATTGATGTTGTTGCTTTTGTTGTCTGCAACATGATCAAATCAGAAATTTTTGAAGTTTGAACCAACAAAAAAAAATGAGAGATGATGTCAGTGTTGCCATAACTGTTTTAAGAGAATATGCCAAAATAATTAGTATTGTGGTTATTTTATTGAACTGTTTACGGTTTTTATTCCAAGTTTTTATATTTTAATCAGGCTTAAGTTCATCAAATTTAATTTTAATAAAATTATTTTTAATGAAGAAAGGAATTTCCAACAAGAAATTAATTAACCACTTGTTTTTTATTGATAATTTTTCATTCTTGACTGAAGCCGGGATTGAACCCACGGACATGTTGATTTGACATGTTTCGATAGTAACCACACTATTCCTTCAGAAATCTGCGCCGGCCGTTAAACACTCACCGCCATTGATGACGGCTGGCAGTCAATAGTCAAACATCAATCTTTAAACCAAATTGAATTGTTCTTGGTAGATCGAAATTTGTTGTTGTGAATGATTATCTTTTTTCAATTGATTAACATGTTTTTTCCTGGGTTTAAAAAACTGCAGTCGAAACCAAAAACTGTCGAACCAAAAATGAAATGGCCGTTTTTCAATTTAGACTGCAGTTTTTTAAACGCTGGTTTTTTCCTTTACTTCTGTTTTTTCATACTTTTGCCAAGAATTCTTCTTAAAAATTTAATAAAAAAAACAAATGCTAAAATTTTCTAAATCCTAAAATGAAGAAAATATGCTCAAAATCATGGGGCTAGTTCTGGCAGTCGTGATCGAATACTTTTTCTATTCGAAAGCAATTTTGTTTTTAATTCTTCCAGTCAAAACTGAACGAATCAAAATTATTTTTCCAATGTTGTGAAAACGGATATAAATGCTTTACAACACTGAAAAAATAATTTTAATTCGTCGAGTATCGACTGAAAGAATTTAAAAGAAAATTGCTTTCGAATCGAAGTAGTATTCGATCACGACTGCCAGAATCAGTCCCCAGCTATGATACAAACCTTAAATTTTAAATATGTTATATTTGCTAAAAATATGCACAAATGTTACAAAAAAAATCGCACATCTAATTCAAAAGTGACTCAACTGAAAAAACTCAATTTTCTAAGTTTTCTTTCAGAAATCGAAAACTGTTTTTGTCCTAAATAAAAATAATTCAAAACAAAAACTTTGGAACATTTAGTAGAAAATCCATACAGATTATAATCTAAAAAGTTTTTTTTAATATTTATACACTAGATAATGAACAATTTTTAGTTGTGTAATTTTTGTTGATGTTTTATTTGCACAAGCTATCGAATTATTTTAAGTTATGTCACTTTAGCTGAATAATAGAAATGAATCGTACTTGTCTCAACGAGCTAAATTGACACAAATCTAATTAATATAAACTACAACAAAGATTTAATTTATCAAAAGTATCACAATTCGAATTAAGACTATCTAGTAGAGTGGGTCAATTTGTATGTATTAAAAAAAGTCAAAAAGCGGTTGACAAAATCGTAATCTACGACGAATTCTAAGAAGGTTTGCAAAAGAAACCATGGGTCTGAGGTCAAAACCGAGCTTCCCATTTTTAAAGACAAAATTTTCTTTTCGTATTTTATATATTTTTTTTAATGTTTTCCATCCAAATTTCGATATTTTAATCAGGCTTAAGTTCATCCAATTTAATTTTCATTAAATTATTTTTATGAAGAAAGGAATTTTACAACATGAAATTAATTAAAATTTATGGATAATTTTTCATTCTTGACTGAGCTGGGAATTGAACCCAGGTTTTCACGGACAGACTGCCCGGATTTGTTTCAATCTACTCAGAGGGGTTTGTCGTTTAGCACTCACCGCCATTGACGTCAGGATGACGTCATTAGTCAAACATCAATCTTTAAACCAAATGGTATTTTACCTTGGTGGGTCGAAATTTGCTTTGAATGAATGATTACCTATTTTAATTGATTTACATGTTCTTCCTGAATTCTGTTTTTCGTACTATTTGTCAAGAACCCAAAGCAATATTTTTTTATTTTTTTTTTTTTTGTTTATCATGTTTTTGTCATTCTTCTTTTGTGCTGCTTTTTTATTAGGCATTTTAAATTAGTTATAGGCCACTATGTTAATTTTAAATTAAAATTTTTCGTGTACCATTTAATGATAAGTTTGGCTTTTCAACATGATTTAATATCTATTTTCATTAAAAGCTTTTTTAAACTTAACCTTAACATCAAAATTTCATGAGCTTTCGAAAGCTAATGAAATTTCCTTTCGAACAAGCCCAAACATAATCGTTTTTGTCAAGTTTCTTAAAAGACTCTTTAAAATGTTAGAATATTTTAACAAAAAAAAAAAAGAAAAAAAAATTCGAAAAGAAAATGTTGTCTTTAAAATGGGAAGCTCGATTTTGATTTTAGACCCACGGTTTCTTGGGCAAACCTTTAGAATCCGTCGTAGATTACGTTTTTGACAACCGCTTGGTCGAGAAAAAAAATTGACCCATTCTACTATTTAGCACTAAGCACACCATTATATTTTCTGACACAACTAAAAATAATTCACTTTTATGAATTGCAGCTTTATGCCAACTGCAACATACAGAAAGACATAAAGCGTGGTCCATTTCGAGGTTCCCTACTTTTTTAAAGAAAAAAACAGAAATTAAAATTTAACAATTAGTATTGTGGTTATTTTATTGAACTGTTAATGGTTTTTAATCCAAATTTAGATATTTTTAATTAGGCTTAAGTTCATTGAATTTAATTTTCATTAAATTATTTTTTATGAAGACAGGAATTTGACAACATGAAATTAATTAAAATTTTTTTTTTTTATTGATAATTTTTCATTCTTGACTGCGCTGAGATTTGAACCCAGGCGTTCACGAACAGGTTGCCCAGACTAGTTTCGATTGTAACCACACAATCTCGTCAGTGGGGTATGCCGTTTTACTCACTCGGCTATTGAGGCCGGGCGACGTCAATAGTCAAACATCAATCCTTAAACCAAATGGTATTTCACTTTGGTAGATCGAAATTTGCTTTTTTGAATGAATGATTATCTATTTTAATTGATTTACATGTTCTTCCTAACTTCTGTTTTTTCGTACTTTTTGTCAAGAATTCTTCTTGAAGTCCAAAGTACATTTTTGTTTTTTGAATTTAATGGGGAATGTTTATTATCATTTGAAACAACATTCTTTGGCATTTATTTTTTGAAGATTATGTCTATCAACTGTTGGCCGTTGCAACGTCGCAGATGGTCCATTCGTTGAGTCTAATTTTCGATGACTCGTTCGAGCATTTCGACTGGTAACTGGCGAATGACACGCGTGATCTTTTCCTCCAAGGCCTGAATCGAAGCGGGTTTGTCCGCATAAACTTTAGACTTTACATATCCCAACAGGAAAAAGTCTAACGGTGTGATACCACACGATCTTGGTGGCCAATCGACCGGCCCAAAACGTGAAATTATGTGCTCACCGAAGTATTCTCTCAATAAATCCATTGATTGATGCGATGTGTGGGAAGTGGCGCCGTCTTGCTGAAACCAAATGTCGCCGAGATCACGAGCTTCAATTTCAGGCATCAAATAGTCGGTTATCATGGCACGGTAACGGTCGCCATTGACGGTTACGTTCGCACCGGCATCATTTTTAAAGAAATATGGACCGATGATTCCACCGGACCACAAACCACAACAAACCGTTGTTTTTCTGGATGAAGTGGCAGTTCTTGAATCTGTTCAGGTTGCTCTTCGTCGCAAATGCTGCAATTTTGTTTGTTTACATACCTATTGAGCCAGAAGTGGGCCTCATCACTAAACAAAATTTGCCTCGAAAACGTCGCATCTTCTTGGAACTTTTCAAGAGCCCATAGAGCGAAGCGATATCGCTTGGGAAGGTCGAGCGGATTCACTTGTTGCACAAGCTGTATTTTGTACGCTTTCAATTTAAGATCTCGACGTAAAATGAGCCAAGTCGTTCCATACGTCAGTCCGAGTTGCTGCGAACGGCGCGAATCGACTCTCCACGGTCTTCGTGTACACTCTCAGCTACGGCCGCTATATTTTCTTCACAGCGTGCTGGACGTGGTCTATTCGGTCAAATATTATCCAATAATGAATGCTGGGTCTCAAAATGGGTGAGGGTGTTGCGAATAGTACGCTCAGCAGGCCGATTATGTTGACCATAAGTTGAGCGAAGTGCACGAAACACATTCCTCACAGAACGTGAATTTTCGTAATAAAGTTGAACGATTTGTAAACGTTGTTCAGACGTAAGTCTTTCCATTATGAAATTGCAAACAATACTAAACAAAAATAACATGACAGCATGACACGACTCACACGTGATCTGTCATAAAAAGGCTATGGAAAAAAGTATCTCTACTTGAATCACCCGTTATATATTTATATATACTAAAATGGCAACACCGGCTGCTGTTTTAAAAGAATGAGCGAGATTTTGAAAAAAATGTGTTTTGCAGCTGTCGAACGAACATCTGCCGCTAAATTAGCTTTTTTTGTTTTATGGAAATAAATATATTTTACTGAATGCTACAGAAAATTAGAAAAATAAATAAATTTTGAAGCCTAAAAAAATAAATAGGCAGAGCAACTGAGAAACATAAAAATTTTAAAACGAACGGTCGGAAATAAGTGAAATTCGCCATTTGTACCAAAATAGAAAAGTAACAAACTGAAAATTGAAACCCAAGTACATACACTGTTGCTAATGCCATTTTACCACAATCGAACTATTCATTTAGAAATTGAAGATTTATTTTAATGACTATTCCAGAATCCCCTGCTGGGAGAACGTTAATTAAAAAAAAATGCCAAATTTAAAAAGGGACTTTTCGAAATTATCTAATCGGATCAGTTAAACTTTGTAGACTAGTCATTAGTACCAAAATAGGGAGGAACGTAGAACTTCTATTACACGAAATTTAAAGAGTTAGGCTACGGTCACACTTGGCAAATATTTGACGTAAAAAATGTGAGCAACAGGCAACCTTATATATAAAATTTTCTCCAATTCCAATACTTATTTTGATTGTAATTACACATCTTACTAGTTTTTTGCTATGTCTAGCAGTATAATGAGTTTTATTTTGTGATATTAAGACTATTTAAGTCTTAAGTATGATCACACTTAACAAGTGTTTTACGAAGAACCCAGAAAAAAAGCGTGACCTTTAAATTTTTCAACCATTTTCTTTATTTTTAACAATTTTTTTTTTTAGTTTATTCAACTTTATTTCTAAAGGAAATCGTAGTGAATTGCAATTTATAAAGAGTTAATTGATGTTTTATGTAGCAAATGTTTTATAAAAATAGTGGTTTCGTGTATGTCGCCAAATATTTGTTAAGTGTGACCAATGCTTTAGTTGATTTGAAAGACTGGTTTTAAAAAACGGTTTGACCTTTGACCTTCAACCAAACCTTTTCTTGGCAACTTGTAGTTTCTTTCATATGTACAAGTCGTTTTAATTTGGTTTTAAATCCTTTTTCTTTTTTCTCCGTTTTATTTTGATTCGTTGACGCTGTTTTTGTTTCTTGTTTGTATTTTTGTTAAAGACTTTAATGGGGGCTTAGAGTTTTTTTTTTTTACTTTTTTTTCATAATTAAATGGCAGGTGTATTTTTTGTGTAAGATTTTATTGTTGTTTTTTATTGTAATGAATAAAACGCAGGTAGATAAAATTATATTTCTTGTATTTTTTTTGTTTAAATTAAACGAAAACGATTGCTTGGAAAAGAAAAGGAAGAGATCTAAATGTCTTGTGTGGGGAAGTATACCTAATTAAAAATATAA
Organism: Pollenia amentaria; assembly: GCA_943735925.1. NCBI lineage: Eukaryota > Metazoa > Arthropoda > Insecta > Diptera > Polleniidae > Pollenia > Pollenia amentaria. The sequence goes on from OX031010.1 coordinate 28,443,620, forward strand.
ACACATAAGTAAAATCGCTTATAAAATCAAGCTTATAAGATATGGCAACACCAAAATTAAGAAAAAGGGGAGGATTTTTGAAAAAAGGAAATTAAATTTACAGTTTATAAATGGATTTTTTTTTTACAAAATATCCAGCCAGAAGCAGGAGATATATACGAGTTTTTAATTTAAGGGTGGCGCCACAAAGCCCCATTTTAGAAAACTTGATATACACAAAAATTTAAAACAATTTTATCTTTTTGCTTAAATTCTTGTCATATCAGATTATTTATTATTTATTTATAGTGCACAGATTAAATTATCGCCAACTTCCACATCACTGCAGTGGATAGGGTATTATGCCTTTTTGCTAATGTGTGTACCACTAAAAAAATATTGGTCCTAGACCCATTTTTTAGTATACCGATCGACTGAATATCACTTTCTGAATTGATTTTACGATGTCCCTCAGCCCGGGTTGCTGGCAGGTTGGCTGTTTTCTGTCCATGTAATCTTGTGCGCAAAGTACAGGTCGAAATTTTGAAGGTAATTTGATGAAATTTTGTACTTTGGTTTTAATTTATAAGGACGAAGCCTACTAAAAACGGTGAGAATCGGTTCATAATTTCACATAGTCTCCATACAAACTTCTTTTCGGAATAGTGTTTGTGCCTATAAGCCATCCATTATGTTGGTATTTAGATTGAATTTAAGCCAAACTTTTTTTATTGCAACCTAAATCATTTTGCCAAATTTTATTGGAATCGGTTCATATTTGACGATAGCTCCCATACATATACTACTCACGGAACCGGCTTTTTATGCCAAACCTTCCTTATGAATGTTGGTACTGAAATAAAAATTTGCTACAATAACTTTTAGAACAGCCAATGTCATGTGCTGGTAGGTCCAAAATTAACCATAGGCCCCATAAAGGCGCCCTTCATAAAATCACTTAAGGGCAAGCAAATCTTCTATAGATTAAGATATCTAAATAATATTCGCCACAAAGAACTTTTACATAATCTTAACCTAAAAGATAATTTTGTTCTGGCGGGTCTATGATTACCCATGGGTGCAGGGTAACAAATGGTCGCGCTGTACCGACTATACTTTTTTACATGTTTTGGTACAATATGGTACAATTTTGCCATTGACAATTTAAAAATTGTCAGATCCCAACATTGGTCGGAACACAATTCGTACAGCTCACGTTTCGTTGGAAGTCTACACGCAGATGGCAGGGCTGTGCAGTCGTCAAAAAATAGTTCTAATTCCGACTCCAACCACTGAAATTTGTTAAGTCCGACTCCAACTCCGACTCCTACATTGATGCTAAATGTATATCAGACAGGTCCTTATTCGACTTTAAACTTTTTTTTTTTAATGCAGTGCCTTTGAAATAGATAAATATAGCAAAAAAAAATTATTCTATAAAAATTTCTAATCGATATTTTAAATATTGCATTGCCAATTTCAAAGAATTTTTATTTTGGAAAATTTTAGAACATTTTTTCAATTTGTTATGCCGAAAAAATTTGGAGTCGGAGTCTAGAGTTTTTTTGGGTACTCCGACTCCACAGCCCTGGAAGATGGGCTTGTAAATTTTACGAAGGATCTGTCTCGCAAATACTGCCAACACTGCTTCATCCGCTTGCGCAAATACCCATGTTTTGGCGCTAAATAGAAGCTTAGCTAGTATTAGTGTGTTGTTAAGTGAAATTTTCGTATTTCGAGATAGAGCTATGTTCCTAAAAGTGCACGTACACGACATGTTTTTTACATCTGACTTGTCAACTTTTTATGTCACATGTTATTGCGCATGTCTGCCAAAATCTCTGTTTTACATAAGGTTTATAATATTTGGTCACAAACGTACATGTAATTTGCTTCTGACATTATCTGTTATCATTATCTCTGCAGTTATTGCAGAAACCAAAGTATTTCTCGGTTTCAAAATAGCGAGCTGCCGCCACAAAAGTTGTTATTTTCGCCGTAAAAGAGCTCAGCCATCTTAACGTTTTTTTTCCTTCAGATTCGAAGAAACCAATTTTGGATATTATAGAAAAACGTTTATATATATATATATATATATATATATATATATATATATATATATAATTTCTATTCAATGGTGAAATGATCATACATATGTATATTGGTATTGTAAAATATTAAATTGAGCCGGCTAATGATTCCGGCAATAGTGCACCGCCGCTGCCGGTTTCTTCTCGGCATAGATTTTTGACACATCTGATGTCAGATGGTTTGTCAGAAGAAAATAGAGCACGCTCTAATTGAAATTTTGTCCGATGACTTTGCGTCTGACTTTTACAGATGCAATTTTTAGAAGGTAACACACGACATTTTTGCAGTGGGAAATTTGACAAGTCAGATGTAAAAAAACATGTCGTGAACGGGTACCTTAAGCTGAGCCCGAAGTACCATCTATTTGCAAGCACTATCCTTCTTTTTTTTCAGTGCTGAGATTCAGCCAATCACGAACATTCTCAACCGATTTTTTCTCACCGAAAATAGGTACTCTTCTCGAGGAAAGAATCCTCTAATAATAAATTCGTCGGGAACAACAAAAAAAAATGAATACATCAGCACCGAAGCGGTTTTGCTTATTTACATTGAATTTTTTGTGGTGGCTGTGCAATTTAAAGTTAAATTAATTTGATTCAATATAAAAAAGAATATCATAGCCTTGAAAGTTATTTATTAAAATTTTTTTGTTACAGGTTTTTTGGTAACATCAACGGGCTTTACTGGCACAACTTCGAGGTATGATTTTATTACTACTTTGTACTTTTTTGGTTGCGTGCTGCAGCCTTTAGCCGTACTTACTTTTTTTGATTGATCAATTAATTTTGAGAATATTAATAACAAACATTTTTCCACTCAGTAACACAATTATTTGGTGACCCCATGTAGTTCAGTGGGGAACAGAATAGTCGCTGTAGTACAACGTTACGAATAGCGCTGCAAGCTGTGAAAAGTTAAAAATGGCAGTTTGAAAGTAGTGTCAACAGATTACGTAGTTGTAGTAGTCGTTGCAGTTGAAGTTGAAGCGCAAAGTTCGAAAGTAAAAAAGTTCGAAACTTTGAACTTTGTTGCGCTACAGAGCATTCGTCAGCTTCAGGTACTACTACATACAGTTTTAAAAACTCCCTTTTTATAAACTCCCTTCGGGTAAAATGCAGAATTTGTATTTAAATTAGGAGGAATGGGGAAAGAGAACAATTTCCCTCAGAATTTTTATTCATGATTGGGCTTATTGCTCTTTTGGTTTATGGGGGATCCGAGGAATATAAATCCGTCTACTAACTCGAAGTTGAAATTGCCTTTGGAATTATATCGTCTTTCTTTCGCCGCGGCACCCCTCTATCAGTTGCCAGCATCATCTGCGTTTCCGTCGCGGTGCAGTTATTCGATGCTAAATCATTAACTGTTGCGATCAAAATGAAAACCGCGCGAAGGCAGATAAACAAGGACGTGTTGATTGCCCTTAAAAAGTAATGGCAATGATGCGCAAGCTGCTAGCAGTTTTCCTACATGATAGCTAAGATATGAACAAAAGATAAATTGTGCCTCTAACTTAAGCCCGATTTAAAAAAAAACTCACATCCATAATATATGACCAAAAAGGAAGCTAAAACTGTTTCCCACGACAATTCTTTGTTAAATGTTGCTGTACCAGTAAAAATTTTTGATTAGTTTTACTCTACCCGTTTTATAGCCTGGACCCTGTTCTTTCTGACTTCCATATTCTTCGATCCATTCAGAAAAATCTCAAAAATGTAAATTAAAAAATGTTTGTTATAAATTTTTATATTAATTCGAATGTGTATTCTAAGTCAAATTACAATTTATACTTTTATAGTCTTATACCTTCAATATTTTCCTGAAATATTTTCTATGCACTATAAGAATTATTATAAAAATGTATAATAAAAATGATACTCAACATGAGAACTAAAATTCCCAGATTCTATTTGTTAAAAACTGTTTGCTTAAAAAATTTTTGATATTACACTTTTGCCACATTATTGAACTACAGACATTTCACTTAATATGTAAGCAATTCCTAAATAGTCTAGAGTTGGGTAAAACCACCAAAAAGACTTCTATTCGTTTAAAAATGTTCATTCTTTTCAACACGTACTGTAATGTTTCATACATTAAACATGTAAATTTTCATACATTAAACATTTAACACATTACTTAACTGCTGACATTTCATCAAACGTGTAAGCAAATCTCAAATCTTATACTATCAAGTTCTGTGCCCATGTTCTGTAACTCTCACTTCGAGAAACTTTTCGATTGAAATGCGAGAAATGAAACAAAAATGCAATAAATTGAAACAAACAACTGTTTTTCTCACTTAACTGCGTCTGTAACATTTTTAGCGAGTAATAGCTGTCACGTACGGAAATGACTCGCCAATTTGCAGAAAAAGTGTGTGTAACATTTTTGTGAGAAAGTTCCCGCTTTGAACCGTCAAATAAACTCACGCATAAAAACGGGGTGAGAAAAAATATTACCACTAAAAAATATATTAATTATGCAAAATGAAATGAATAATAACATGGAAGAGGTAAGTATTTTGTTTTTGGGCGGTTTTTTCATTGCTAAGTTATTTTGCTTTTTACATTTTTTAAAAATATACGAATGTTTTCAAAGCTTTTTTTTTTAAAGAACAAAAATTAAAGTCGCACAATACATTATTTAATATAGCCGACGGTTGTATTTTCGCCGCCGTCATTGAAAATTTTTCAATTTTAATAATTTTGAACGCCGTCAGCGGTATGTGTTACTAGCGTTTTCAACGTCTGCAAGCGCACATCGGCTTCGAGTGGAATATTATGACATTTATAACGTAACGACGTAATCTCTTTTGATAGTTTTCGACATGCGTTACAGACACACTTTTTTCTCACTTTTCGAGAAACGATGGAATATTTTGTTTCACATCTTTTCGATGCGAGAAGTTCTCACCAAATTTACAGAACATGGGTACTGTATAATATAATCGAAAACGAGCTACGAAAGCGTAAGGCCCAGTTGCCGTTGCGCTTCATCGTCTGTTCCGTGCCTTAGCTGTCAAACGACCTGTCTTACTGCGCTTACTTTTTGACATTTCTGATCAGTTTACTCTGTCACGAATAGATTTAGCCAGAAACAACGCTTACAAATTATTTGAATTTACTTTAAACAAAATCAACAACTCGTGCAACTTTTAGAAAACACAATTCTCGATTTACACACTTGCAATGACACAGTTGCCATATTTGGAAAATCGCATAATTTTATTAATTAAAACGCTTAAACATAAAACACTTTGTACGTATTACAAACTATTTAGAACGTTTCCGTTGCGAACATGTCCATAAATAAAACAGAAATCTGTATACACTTGTTTAATAAATAATTAATTTATTTTTTAAAAAATAAAAAAATTATCATAATGAGTGGTAGACGTAAAACTCATGAATAAATTGATTGAAAGGCTTGTAATAATAAATCATCAGTAAAAAAAAAGAATAAAATCATGACATTTACAATTTGTTTCTGTTAAAATTATGAAGACAAAGAGTAGAAAAATTAAATAATGTAAAATCACTTGTAATATTGATTCGGACATAAAATCCGTAAACGGCATCAATAGCCACTGGGGGCCGAAGGCAACAAACTAAATTCACAAAAAGAGCTTGAAGAAAATTATGACGTTATTTTAGTTTTCAACTCTACACTCATAGAAAAATGCATCTTCATATTGATGATGCTCTAACATCAAAATAGTGACATCAATGTTATTACAAAAGGCATCAATTAGGCAAAAAGTAGCATCAATTCAACGACGAATGTCATCCTAAAATTTTGTCACATTTTATGCGTCATCCATGTTATGACTACAGTGATATCAATTCGACGCCACATTTTGTGTACACTGATAGAAAAGGCGTCACAAGGCATTTTGACATCAGTAGTGTATTTTGACATCAGTAGAGACAAACTGTCATTAATGCGATGACATAATATACCATGTCATCAGTGTGATGAAAAACTGTCATCAGTGCAATCACAAACATGAGTGCAATGAAAAACTGTCATCAGTACGATGATATAATGTATCAGGTCATCAGTGTGATGACAAACTGTCATCATTGTGATGACAAACTGTCATCATTGTGATAACAAACTGTCATCTGAGCAATGACAAACTGTCATCAATGCGATGCTAAGCTGTCATCAGTGAGATCATAATATATTATTAAGATTATTTTCATGTGTAAAAAGTAAAATTAGAAGCAAATATTCCCGTATTCTATTTTTTTATTATTTATTTAAATACATCAAATTTTTCAAGTAGAATTATTACGAAAACCATATCGGGCATGCTGCTGGTGTCTTATAATTGAGAGTTCTTCTGTTAACAAAGGGCGGAATACAACAGAAGGGAAGCAAACATGTGTAACGGGTAAGTAAATAATGATATTCTTTCAATTTGACTTAAAGCCAATTACAATGACTCAATTTGATGACAGTTTGTCATCGCACTGATGACATGCTTTAAAAACCCGACTCCGATCGATTCTTCATTTCTGAAATGCCAATGTGTCATTCCATTGATGACATAATTTAAATTTTTGACCCTGATGACAATTTGGCCAAGTGATGAAGGCTGACAGTGATGTAAAGTGTCGTGGGGTCAAAAACGAAGACACTTGTCATAGTATTGATGTTAAAATACATCAGCGTTATGACGCCTTTTCTATCAGTGCATTGGCTTTAAAAAAATTATTTAAAAAAAAAATTCTAATGCACAGAAAATAAAATGCCAATACATTATTTAATTCAATTTTAAATTCCCTTTGTGCCTTTGCCTGCTTTAACTAGTATAAGTCTCATACCCATTTGATTATCAGCTAATTTGTTGAGAGACAATGCAATAAAAATGTTTCTAATGTCAGTTGCGAGTTTTTGTTGTTAAGGGGTAATTGAATGCAATACTGATGTAATTGAGTATGTTGCATTAGGGAGGTTTACAATTTCAACTGAAATAACCCAATAAAAAGTTTTCTTATTTTGTGAAGCACTAATGATACGTTTTCAAAAGAGAGCACACATTTATGATCTACGCAATAAGACATACAGAGATGCAGTAAAGTAAGTTGACGAATTCTTAATAAATTTAAAAAAATATAACTCAGGTCTTTTTTATGCGGTATTTTTTATGCGAATTTGAATTTATGCGGTTTTTAAATATTCAATTTTTTTTTTTTATATAAAAATAATATTTAGATAATTGATAATACTGTAATGTAGTTTTTGACATATAATGTGTGCTTTCTGTAAAGCTTTGAGATTTCTGTTAAATAATTCGTTTATTGCGAATACCAGCAAAGATTATTTGAAATTTAGATTTCCCTTAAAGATTTTGAGTTGCAAAGGTAACAGTTGCATTTTGTATTAAATTTAAAATATTTATTGTGGTGGAATTTTACTCAAACTTTTATATTTTAATTATCGAAGGTGTTGAAGTTTCGCTCCAAAAAGGAGGTGTAATTTTTTTATGGTTTCAATGCTAACATAAAATTTTCGGATTCGATCTTGATATGGAGAAAAATAATAAAAACGACAAGCGATTTCTTTAGAGACCAAAATCGAAATTTTGGACCGCTTAGCAAATGAAGCTAAAAATAAGGCTCTGGCAGATCACTTTAAACTAGGCGATCATCAATCAGAGCCATCAACAAAAAATTTAATTTCCATAAGAAATTCTGTACTTTCAGGCACACAACTGAGCAACAAATATTAATATTATTCAAGAGACCCTATTATCGAAAAAATGGAGAAATCGTTAATCCTAAGGATTCATGCCAATCACGCATAATCCTATTTTATCTTATTTTTCATGAGAACTAAAAACGGTTTTAATGCTATTTTTTATCCTTTTTTAATATTTTATTTTGATTTACTTTATATACCTTAATATGAATTATTTTTTTTTTGTTAAGTTTTTTTGTTTAGTTTTACTTAAATAAAATATTTGTTCACATAAAATTGCATTTATGAATATAATGTTTTGTTTTAATTAAATTAAAAAAAAAAACTTTTTTTTATGCGAATTAGGTTCATTTTTAATACTTTGATTTCAATTTATGCGATTTTTTGAAATTCCGGAACGTATCCCTAGTTTTTGTATGGAGCTAGAGTCTTTTTTATGCGATTTTTTTTATGCGGTTTTCTGCGGAACGCATCTACCGCATAAAAAAGACCTGAGTGTATATATATGTAATTTCAAGAGACACGGCATTCTCTAACTACGAAGCAGGTTTGTAACGGAGCATATAAAAGAATAGCGGTAACAAAAAATTCAGTGTGCCAAGATGATCGTTACATTCAGCAATTTTTATATGTGCTGAATAAAGCGCTTTCTGTGTCAAAAATTTATTGCTTCAAAGTGGGAACACGTCTTATAAAATTAATGTCTTCCGTAAGCGATATGGTAAGCGAAACTTTTATGTTTTTCCCTTACAAACCCGCTTCGTTGGCATCTCCATATTTTATTGGTCAGCTTATAAGGGCATCAATAAACTTCTAATTTTTGTTTAGAAATTTAAGGAATACATTTTTTAAATTAAATATTATTGTTTCGACCTTTTTTCCAAAAATAAAAAGTTTTTGCGAGCTCGAGGCCAATTGTTCAATATTGCACTGAATGTGGAGAAGGTCATACGTCTCTTACGAATATATTTGTAACTCATTCCTTGATAATGATATCCGATGAATATCGATATATTGGAGAAGATTAGTGAATAAATAATAAATATTTTTTACAAACAATTGGCCTCGAGCTCGAAAAAACTTTTTATTTTTGAATAATTTTTTTAGTTTTAAGTTTTATTGGTTCCGATGATTTATGCAGTATTTGCTTACTCACGAAGAATAAAAAAAATGCTCGTTGTCTTTTTAGTTTGCCCAAAAAAATATTTTAAATTAATTTAAATAAAAGGAATTAGTTCCAGAATTTTGTTTTCCAAACTTAAAATTTGATTCGCAATTTTATTTTATTTGCGAATAGAAATAAAATTTAATCGTCTTCGTTCGTGAACAAAACTAATTTGTATAAACTAAATAAGTGATAGGAATTGCTTTAAATCAGATTTCTTTTGCAATTTTATTTATTCGCGAATACATTTTGTTAACATTTTTTCGCAAGGAAAGTTAATTTTATATAAAAAATTCGTTCTCGGTTTTTATGTTACATTTTTTCCTTTTTTTTTACTTTTGAATTCAGGAATAAAAAAAAAATTCTAAAGTTCTCGAGTTAGATGAAACAGTCTTTATATTAACAGTTTTTTCGTTTTTTTTTTTTTTTTTGTTTTTGGGAATAAAAAAAAATTCTTTAGTTCTCGAGTTAGATGAAACAGTCTTTATATTAACAGTTTTTTCGTTTTTTTTTTTTTTTTTTTTTTTTTGAACTTGGGAATAAAAAAAAATTCTTTAGTTCTCGAGTAAGATTCAACATTCTATATATTTAAGGCCATTTCTTCTTTTCTTTTGAACTCACGAATAAAAAAATTTAATTCTTAAATTTAATTTTTATTTTTGGTTCGGGAATGAAAAACTAAAAACAAAACAACAAAATATATGCTCATATTTCTTTCGCGATTTAAATAATTTTTATTTCTAAATAAAATTCATAAGATTTTTGTTCGATTGGTAAAGAGCTTTATTCATATAAAATGAATTAAAAATAAATATATACATCTGTGGTTTTCATGGGTAACCGCGTATGTCTTAAAATCAAATTTTACGGGAGAGGGGAAAAACATTCTAGATCGTACTATGGGCGAGGTATTGAACTTTTTGAATATGGTCATTACGTAAAAAATTCGGAATTGGTTCAGATTTTTTTCAGAAATTTTAAGAACCATGTAAAGGGCGTTTAAAATTAATCAATTTTGCATCAACATCTTAAAATCTTAAAAAATGGACATACGCGGTTACCCATGAAAACCACAGATATATCGTTTGCGAAAGATGTTAATTTGCATTTAAGAAAAATAATGCTCGAATTCCTATTTTGCGTAAAAACGAAAACGTTTAACACGCTCAATTTAACGTTCTTGAAATTGAAACTTCTCTGGCAAATATGTTTCTTTTTCAAATTTACGGTTTTTTCGTTCGCCAAAGAATTTACTCTAAACAAAGCAAACATTTTTCGTGAATTTATTTGTGTTGAAATTACGATTAATATTATAAATTAATTTATTAATGAAGTGCTAAATTCCCAATTTTTATTTTTGATATTGTTTGTTTGTATTTTTTTTTTTCTTTGAATTGAGGTGTCCTTCGCAAATTCATTTAGTTTTATTCGCGAATAAGATTTTTTAAATTTTTGTTAGTTTGGAAAAGAATTTACTTTAAAAAAAGGACAAACAAAATTTCTTTTATTAAATTTTAAATTTCTTTTGATTATTTATCGTTCACGAATGAACTTTGTTTTAGTATTGTTCATTCGCGAAGTAATTACAATCGTTTCTTACAAATGAAATATCTTTTAAGAATTTGTTTTCTTTTCTTTCGCGAATATAATCGACTTCATTTTTGTTCGTTCGCAAGAAAATGAATTCAGAAAATAACTTAATTCATTAATTCCTTATTAATCCTTTTATTTAAGCTTGAGGTCTTTTTTCTTTTTCTTTTTCAAAAAAAAATTAAATTTATTAAATCCAATATTTCGGCACTCCGTTGTGTGTCTTCTTCAGGGATTTTGTTCTTGAATATTTGACAAAATTAACTATTTTTAATAAATTTATCAAATTTAATAATATAATAATAATTATAAACGTAGATTTATGTCAGAAATGTTGCAAACTATAAAGGTACCAACAATATTCAGAATTAATTTTAAGTCAGATACTGAAGATGTAGCCCAAAATTACAGACATTTAGTTTTTAAAAATAGAAACGGAAATTAAAAATTAATTCAAACTGTGTACGAAAAACAGAATTCAGGAAGAACATGTAAATCAATTAAAATAGGTAATCATTCATTCAAAGCAAATTTCGATCTACCAAAGTAAAATACCATTTGGTTTAAAGATTGATGTTTGGCTTATGACGTCATCCGTCGTCAATGGCGGTGAGTGCTAAACGGCAAATCCCTCTGAAGAGATTGTGTGGTTACAATCGAAACTAGTCAAGGCAACCTGTCCGTAAAAGCCTGGGTTCAATTCCCAGCTCAGTCAAGAATGAAAAACTATCCATTAATTTTAATTAATTTCAAGTTATAAAATTCCTTTCTTCATAAAAATAATTTAATGAAAATTAAATTCAATGAACTTAAGCCTGATTAAAATATCGAAATTTGGATTGAAACCCATTAACAGTTCAATAAAATAACCACAATACTAATTATTGCAATAGATTAGGTTTGAATTGGAAAACATTTTTGTATTTTGTTAAAAATATGACATTTTGTTAAATTTGTTAAATTTATTAAAGAATTGTTAATTTTGTCAAATATTCAAGAAAAAAAATCCCTGAAGAAGACATTTTTGTATTTTGTTGAAAATATGACATTTTGTTAAATTTGTTAAATTTATTAAGAATTGTTAATTTTGTCAAATATTCAAGAAAAAAATCCCTGAAGAAGACACACAACGGAGTGCCGAAATATTGGATTTAATAAATTTAATATTTTTTTAAAAAAAAAAAAAAAAGACCTCAAGCTTAAATCAAAGGATTAATAAAAATTTTTAAAGGTCGAATAAGAGTAAATTTCATTAATTCTTTTTTACTTTTCGCGAAATTTGTGATTATGCAAATAAAATTTGCATGTTTTTTGTTCGTTTGAGAATGAATATCATTTAACATAAAAATAAATCGCGTTTATCATGATAAACATTTTCCGTTATCCGGGTTCGCTCACAAAAGAATTTATTTAGAAAATAATAAAATTTATTTATTCTTTTTTTATTTTTTGTAAATATTGAAATTAAATTTACACGTTTTTTTTTTTGTTCGTTCGTTCGTGAATGTTTTTTTTTTTTTTTTTTTTTTTGCCTCATATATTCATTTGTTTGTATAGAACAAATTAGATCAGGGAAGCATTTTCGTCAGAAAACTTGAAACTTGTATAACAGTGTGAAACGGCCTTTATTTGTTATTTTAATGTCGAAACAAGTCGAAGTCGTAGTGAATTTAGTCATATTTCATATATTTTTTTTTTCATTATTTTGTATTAAAAATTCTATTTGAATAGAATTGTAACATTCAATTATTTATAAAAAAAAACTACAAATAATATTAAGAAGGCCGGTCTTTGCTCTGAATTGTTTTAATTGTGTTTTTATTATTTTAAGCTTTTGAGATGGGCATAATTTTTTATTTTTAAATTATGCGGGAGGAATTGTATGTTCAAAAAAAATTGTTGACACTATGTTTTTATCAAGTTTATTTTTTTTATCTTTTTAAAGAATAAACAATTCTAAAGACTAGAATTGTCACAGTGAATTGGAAACAGAAGCAGTCTATTGTGTGTATTCAATTCCCGCGTTTTTTTTTTTAAATTACTGACTTGTTATTTATTCGTATGACTCGTATCGCCCCTAACAGTATTAAGTGATTTTAAATGACTTTTTTCTCGTTTCTGTTGTACAATTGGTTTAAGTAACAAATAATTATTTATAAAAGTTTTTTTTTTTATTCATGATAAATATGTTTAAAATTAAATATTAAATTACTATTTGTGTATTTATTATTCGAAAAGAATTAAGAGTGCTCTTGAAATATTTACGAAAAACTTTTATAATTTATTTATTCCTTTGTTTTATGATTGATTGCTTAAGATGTGCTTAATTCAAATATAGAAAATGAGCTGCAGCCAACTTCAGGTAATAACCAAAAAATTGTTTAAATATAAACACTGCAAAAGTAATTGGCAAAAACATAATTATTACTATTGAATAAATTAATAACACGCTCTTTTTCCACAATTATTTAGTACAGCTAATTAAAATAAGAGCGGAGTTCATATTTGCTGTAAACAGAGCTGTCAGACGTGGCGATTTTCAAACTTGTTTGGCGACCTAATTTTCGTTTTGGCGACATGGCGATTTTTTGGCGATTTATAAAATAGTTGTCGATTTTTTTGGCTATTTTTAATGAGCCATGAATTTGTTTTGAAATTTGTTAAATTAAATACGAGAAATAATATTTTTTTTAATTCTAGTATTTCAATGTATGATGCATTCATATGTATGACCATTATTTAAAACTAAATTATGTTTAAATGGCTGATGAAGCAATGAAAATCTTCGAGGAAATTTTTTTTTCACATTTAAATGTGCTCTTGAAAGAAGTAAAAAGTAGAATCTTTAAAAAATTAATATAATTAAAGTTTAGAACATTTTTCCATTATAAAATGTGACAAATTATCACAGATAAAATTCGTTGTTGTTAAAGATATTTTAAAGATTTTTATGAATCATAACGTACATTTGGATGTTAATGAAACACAATGGAAAAATACCGTTTATTAAAAGAGAATTTTAATGATGATATTTAATCTAATTTAAATCAGTTTAGGCCAATAATTTATAGCTACAAGAATACGCCAGGTACGTACTATTTTAAGGAACTTGAATTGACTGTTCTTTTTATGCTGGTTATTGCAACTAGTAATGTCTGTGTTAAAATAATGAACTCCACTAAAACTCGCCTTCGTAGTTAATAGAATGCGATATGAAGTTTTCGATACGTTTTAACGAGTTATAAGTTGAATGTAAACAGTACATGTTGCATTTCTTTAGTTCATTCACAATGTATTCCAAAAATAGAACACAAAAAGGGAGTCTTCTCGGTGAAGTATATAGCGTGTTAGATATATAATAGAACTGCATTTATATACAAATGTATTGTATATACAATATTTGTGTAATACTAACCGCAAAAATTCTTTTTTTGTTGCTTTAATTAGACTACTATAAAATATTTTAAAAATTGCACCTTTTTGTGTTCACTAATCATTTTTACTTTGTTCTAAATTAAAATTAAACAAAATATATCATGGCGACTTTTTTTAATTTTTGGCGGGTTTTAGCGATACGGAACAAATTTTTTTTTTTATTGGAATTTATAAAAAAATATTTTTGATTATTCTAAAATTGTCAAAAAACAAAAAAATAAATGCTTTGGCGATTTTGGCTATATTTGACATTGAATTTGGCGAAAAAGTTCAAAATCAATCTGACAACCCTGGCTGTAAATAGTCTTTCAAAAGAGCATATGCAAAATATCGTAGGATTTTCGTTAAATTCAACAACAAATTACACCGAGTTTCCGTTAGATTTCATAAAAGATCTACGATACTTTGCATTTGCTCTCTCGCAAGACTATTTGCTTCATAGCGAATTCACTTTTCAGGTATCGTAGAAAAAAAAGCCAATCTACTTTCCAAGGCGAATTCATAAAAAGGTGGCCATAAAAGCGTTGTGTTTCTTTCAGGAAATGTTTATTTATTTACATTTTGTAATTATTTTTCACAGTGACGTGCCGATTGAATTCGCTTTTTTTGTTACCGAGGTCACCTTAAATGAATTCGCCTTGCTACTTTCTTTTCTTACTTACGCTGCATTTACACATGAAAGTACTTTCTTGAAATTTCTGTATACGTATTATCACCACAAATTTCCAAAAAAAAAAAAAATAATAAAATTTCATGAAAATTTTCATGAAAGTGAAATTTCATTTTCAAAATGTCGTCGAAGGGCAAACTTCTACCAAAAATGTATCTTCTTCTTCTCTTATTGTTTTGCTTATTTCAAGTTTAAGAGTTGCCGAGCCAATTATTCACGCCGAATTTCATGCATTCGTTCAAAATAATATTTATTTGTATTAGTTTTCATGATATTTATAAATTTTAATTATAATCATTGTGTTTTTTAATATTTAGTTGAAAAAATGTATTAAAATTCTTTATACATATATACGACAAAAAAAGTTTAAATTGACAACACTGCTTAGTTATTGTCATTTACTTTCATGAAATCGCTTTCTTGAAATTTTCATTGAAAGCTAGCTGAAAGTTGGACTGAAAGTAGAAAAATGTAAATGTGTTAGTAGTATTGCGACTTTTAAGAAATTACTTTCATGTGTAAATGCCCAGTAACATTTTTTCTACTTTCAGTCCAAGGCGAATTCAACTACAGGTGGTGTCGAAACTACAACAATCCAAAAACAACAGAAACAACATGGGGTTTTTTGCATTGCATTGTTAGTGTTTACGGTCCAAAATGTCAACCATTCCTAACGAAACACTTACAAATCAAAACAAATTGGCTCGAACTGTCCAAATCAGATGGCGTTTCGCCACCACCTGTAGTTGAATTCGCATTGTTTCAGTCCAACTTTCAGCTAGCTGTCAATAAAAATTTCAAGAAAGCGATTTCATGAAAGTAAATGACAATAACTAAGCAGTGTTGTCAATTTAAACTTTTTTTTGTATATATGTATAGAGAATTTTAATACATTTTTTCAACTAAATATTATGATAATTCTTATATTAAGAAACCTGTCTTGTTAAAAAAAAAATAGAATATTCATGGACTATTAAAAATGCCCTTATCAAGTCGATTGTAAACATTTTTCGCCCTCTGATAATTCGATATAAAATTACAAGGAAATTTCACTTTGTATTTAGATAAAAATTTAATGGTGTTAATGTTTAAGAAAATTGTTTGCTCTTAACTGCTGAAAAAATATTTGTTTTAAAGATTCAACTTTTCTTAAACTATAAAAAATAAAATGACTTGAAAAATTTGTATATTTAATCGTTTGAATTAAGCACGTTTCAGGGGTTTGTGCGCCCCTAAATTTAAAATTTAATCTTAACTACCTGGGCTACATATTTATATGTATCAGATGCTTTACCAAAATCTTCCCACTTGCTTAAACATTACCATTTGTTTCAATTTCGTTACAAAATAGTCACTGAAGCTTATTAAGGTTGGAATAAAATGTTATACTGGTAATAAATTTTTAACAAAAATCTTTAAAATATTTTAGCATGATTTTAGCACTTTTTTTAAATAATTTTTAGCTTTTTTTGGCCATGTATGTCTAATGCCAGATTTAGCTGTAAAATTTTTTTAGACCTGGCCACACTGGCATGCGATGTAAATTTTAAATAATGATATTCTCTCAATTTTACTTAAGATCAATTACAATGACTCAATTTGATGACAGTTTGACATCACACTGATGACATGCTTTATAAAACCGACTCTGATTCGTCATTTCTGTGATGCAAATGTGTCATCCCATTGATGACATAATTTAAATTTTTTGACCCTGATGACAATTTGGCCAAGTGATGTTAAGGCTGGCATCACAGTGATTAAAAGTGTCATAGGGGCAAAAACGAAGACAATTGTCATAGTACTGATGCCAATATACATCAGCGTTATGACGCTTTTTCTATCAGTGCATATATTCTTTTTCTTCTTGCTGTTTCTGTCTCTATTTTCCTTTGGCTTGTCTTCTTGTCTCCTACAATATGTTTGACTTGTAATCATCTTTGCAATTTTTTTTTTTTTTTGTTACAAAA
Organism: Pollenia amentaria; assembly: GCA_943735925.1. Taxonomy (NCBI): domain Eukaryota; kingdom Metazoa; phylum Arthropoda; class Insecta; order Diptera; family Polleniidae; genus Pollenia; species Pollenia amentaria. Next base: position 28,460,229 of record OX031010.1, read on the forward strand.
AGTGAATTTTTTTTTTATAATAATAAATATTTTAAAAGAGAAGCAAAAAAAAACATGTGCACTCGTCATGTACTTTGTGCCCTAATAAAACTGAAAACGCACATTTGCAGCATAAAAATAAACAGAAAAATTTATAAAATAAACATTTAATACAATAAGAAAAGGCAAACAATAATAAAAACATAAACAAATAGAACAAAATTTGCAAAATTCTGAAGAAGCTAAAAGAGAATTAGTAGAATTAATGCCGAAGCACGTTCTACTGAGAATAGACGCGCATTTTATGCCTCCACTTTGTTCCCACTCACGCAGATGTGTTATGCATGGAACAGGGTTGGCTAAGTTAATACAATTGAACTTTTTTTGTCGTAGTCGATCTATAAAAAGTACAATGTCTTATTTAATACAATTAAGGCAAAATTCTTTTCACTGCTTCGCATATTCTGATGTGGTGTCCGATGACTGAAATGCCTACTAAGCGAAAGTTGTCGTTAATTTTAATATAACTAACCTGAATTTCGATGTATCAATGTAAATTATTTTAACTCAATCTCACCGAGAGTAATATCTACAGCTTAATTCCAAAACATGCTTAGTCGAAACAGTGAGTTCTGCAGGAGAGGCTCTTAAACAACATTCAGTTGTAGTCTAAGTTACTTTTTTTTTGCATAACTTTGGATTGAATAAGGCCATCAACACCAAAATGTTACAGCATTTAAGTTGAAAATTTAAAACTTAATTCAAAAACTTGAAAAAATTAAAAACATGCAAAGTCGACTTGTCGTGTTTTGTAATTGAACTGTCGATATATTTTTTGCCCTACTGATTTCGGCCCCATATATACGAATGTAAATGGAAACATACACGGCAATCCGGCACCGATTTATTTTGTACGCTCCGGGGAATACTTTGGGCATCCACAATCGAAAAGGCGCCCAAGCGTAGTTTTTTAATTCAATTCTGGTGATACAAATACAATTTAAAATAATATTCTATACTAATTTGCCGAGCAATAGATACGTAGGCGTTAACCCTGTTGTAGTGCAGCAGACCTGAGCCTCTGGCGGCAACCTCGATTTGATAGACTAGCTCACTATCAACAAGCCTACCCACGCACTCATACAAAACATAAAAATTTTGCGTTTTAGTAAAATTTATAAGTACAATTCTAGATTTAAGTTTGTGCAACTTCAAAAATCCAAATACCATCCCTGGCACGAAATGAGCTTGTCTGGGTATCTTTATTTGGTTTAAGTGAGAGTGTAATTAACTGTCAGCTGTCAATTCGAAATATAATTTTTTTTTGCGCGTCTATTATCAAAGCAAAGTCTAAAAAGAAAATGTGTAAAGGGGGTAAAATGTCGGGGAAATGTACAAAGAAGATTGCACTCGTCCGATTTTTCGAATGTTATAAATTTTTTTAAGGTTATCAAAGTCTTCTGACCACAAATGAATTATTAGTAACGGGTTAGAATTTTACATAGTTTCACCAAAAATCTAAATTTTCCCCAAAATTCACATTTTTACACAAGATAAAATTTTTCGTAAAAAAAACTCATTTTAAATAAAAAAAATCTAATTTTTCACCAAAATTCACATTTTCACCAAAAATTAAGTTTTTCGCCAAAATTCACTTTTTTACAATAAATCAAATTTTTCGCAAAAAACACATTTTAAATCAAAAACACATGTTTAATCAAATAGCAAATTTTTCACCACAAATCACATTTTTCACCACAAATCACATTTTTCACCAAAATTCACATTTTTTTACAATACATTACGTTTTGCGCAAAAAATCAGATTTTAATCAAAAATTAAATTTTTCACCAATAATCAAAATTGTCACCACAAATCACATTTTTCACCAAAATAAAAATTTTTTTACAATACATCAAAATTTCGCAAAAATATCAAATTTTTAATCAAAAATCAAATTTTGCACCAAAAATCAAAATTTTCACCACAAATCACATTTTCACCAAAAATTAAAATTTTCACCACAAATCACATTGTCATCAAAAATCGCGTTTTTAACTAAAAGTTATATTTATTAGTGTTTGAAAATAAACATTATATGTATACTGTTCTTTAGTGTTCGGTACGGTAGACATATGGAGAACACAAATGCTAAAAGTGTTTGTGGAGTATATACCTTAAATAACATTTCTTTGCTTGTGATCTTCGTACACAATAAAAATTACTGTTCTAATCCAATTCAGCATAAAGAAGCAAGCAATTCATTGCGTTCTGGTTTTCGTAATAAACAATCATGAAACAAAGAAAAAAAGAAGTGCATTTTAATTTAAAAAATATTATTTTTCTGTGCAGGTACGTCATAGTAGTAAATGAGCACAAATATGATCGCACAAACACATGTATGTGGGTGGTATGCTGAATGTTTGTTTACATTACAATTTCTTCACTACTGTGAAGTAAAACTTAAATAAGAGTAAAAAGTTAACGGACCTGCGCAATCTTGTTTTCTTTGTTTCATGATAAACCACAAACTTCGTTGTGTTCGGTTCAGCACATTAATGTTCGTTCGATTTAGTTGTACTCAGCGCACTTTTGGCTGGTAAACACAATAAAAATTTTTTTTGTAAAGGTGATTTTAACGAAAAAAAAACAAACACCCAACAAAAAATATTAACAAAACATGCAGCGGCGATTTGTGCTGTGGTCGTCCATATTGCCAATTAACAACAATACTAGTGAGAAGCGTGCTAAAATGTTTTGTTTGCTTATTCGTTCATCAATGTAAGAAAAAAAAAACGCTAAAGATAAATATAATATAATGTATATCTACAAAATCACTACAATTATTCTGTTTTATAAAGCAAAACAGAACACTACATAATTGTTGATACTTTCGTGAAAATAGTTATAAGCGGCATTAGGGTTGTGTACTAAAACACAAACAATTAAAAAAAAAGATATCGTTTCTGGGTAAGTGTTCCGTACGCTAAATTATATTCGGTTTATTCTCGAACACTGATATTAGCAACAGTAAATTTTTTTACTAAAAATCTAAATTGTCACAAAAAATTCCTGTTTGCCAAAAGTTACATTCTTCACTTATATAAATAAAAATTTATCACCTCTAACTACATTTTTTTACCAAAAAAAAACACTTGTTCTCGAATATCACAATTTTTTTTTTTTTTTTTTGTTTCAGAAAGACTTATTTTTTTAATTTTATTTATTTATTGATCACAACTCAGTACAAAGATAAATCTTATATTAAAGTACTGGATTACATGATTTGGTATACAAAACATATTTACAGTAATGAAAATAAAAACTTTATAAAGACAGTGAAAACTTATACATATATAATATTTAAAAAAAAATAAAAATATATATATTTATAAAATAGAATAAAATTTAACAACGTAAAATTTAATTTCTTTAGTAAATATTGTTATTTTTGTTGAAAATATTCAAAGATACATTTTTTTGAATTGCGTTGCATTGCCGATTCTTTGCAAATGCAAGGGTAGCTGATTCCAAATATTAATGGTATTGATATAAAAATGTTGTTTGGATAATTCTGTCTTATATCGTTGTTGCATGATGCGATTGCCCCTATTTGATCTAAGAAAAATTAGTCTGTCGTAAAGATATTTTGGTTGGCATGTGTATATAATTTTATGTAGGTATATTAAAGATCTGCATTGTAATAAAGACTCAAAGGACACTCCAAAAACTTTCTTGGCATAATGTGATATTCTATCGAACCGTCGAAGACGCGTGTTATACTATTAAAAGCTACTCTAAGTTTACGCATACTGGTAGAATCACAGTTTGTGAAGAGTTCACAACCATATAATAGAGTTGGCACCAGATACGTTTTAGCTAAAAGCATTCTAATTTCAATAGGTATAAACAACTGAGTACTCCACAAATTTCTTAACATCCCATACACTTTGGCTGTAGCAACATTAACATGGTTACTCCACTCTAAGTTATTGTTTAGAATGACACCAAGGTTTTTAGTCGAAGTCACTTTTAATATTAATCTCGAACAAGTGGTAAAGTCAGTGTCTTTTTCGTTATCAACAAACATTTTGATTTGCTTGGATTAAGACACAGTCCGTTTGAAGTAGCCCAGTCATGAATATTCCTTAAGTCCCTATTAATTTTCCGAAAGCAGACATCAATTTCGGAGGTTTTGCAGCTTATGTAAAGTTGTACATCATCAGCATACATCTGTACATTACAATATTCTAATTGAGCTGGTAGGTCGTTTGCATAAACAGAATACAACAGAGGCCCTAGAATAGAGCCTTGGGGTACACCTCTTGTTAAGACGATACTACTCGAGATTCTACCTCCATAGTTTTTTTTTCACAAAAAATTCCATCAAAATTTTATTTATGATGAACAAAATTCAGTCAATGTGAATGAAAAACTACTTTTTCCCCTCCCTAAAATATACAAAGTGCAGAAAATAAGAAACCCTAAAATCAAAGCGAATTTGTTATTAAACAGGCAACTATTAAATTAACATAATAAATAATTTTATTTTCTTTTTCAAATTGTAAAGCACTTGAGATTAAAGTGTTAAAAATAATCACTTTTTGCAATTTGTAAAGCAAATCAAACAAAATCTCTGACCTTATCACCCAATTGAAATAAATTTTCTTATCGAAATATTCTTACAATTCCCAGTAGCACAAAAACAAATAAAAAAAAATATGCTTTATTAAATAACAACTACTGCTATTTTATGATTTTATTTATTTTAATTGAAATAAATTGAAAATTATATCACACTCGCATATAAAGTGTATGAACAAATTTCTTCTTTTGTTAAAAAAGAATTTATTTGAAGTAGGACTATGTGGGTTCGGTCTACTGTTTTTCTTTTAAGATTTGAAATTTTTGTAAAAAATTTAATTTTTTAAGAAAACAATAAAATATATTTTAAAGTTAGTGGTATAATATCTAATAATTAGGTGAAAAACATCTTAGACAATAAGAGAGAATTAGTAGAAATACATATATGTAATGCCTAATGTGTATTAGAATTGGCTTCGAAGGACCATTTTTAGCCAAACTATAAAAAACGCACTATTAAGCCATTTTTTTCTATTTTAGTTTTATTTATGAAGTTCATCCATTTTCTTATCGATAATTTTGAAAAACTTCTGTAATATTTTTAAGAAATTTTGTCACAATTTCATATTTTTTGACGAATAATAAAGAAATTTTCCAATTTTATTGGATTTATTATTTTTACTATTTTTACGAAAGAAGTTCTTTAAGTGTTTGAAATTATTTGTAATTTGTAACATTGGGCAGTTTTTTTTATTATTTTTGCAATCATTTTAAGATTTTGAACCAAATTTTTTTTCTTATGTTTTAATTATACTATTAAATTTTCTTAATAATCTTAAAAATTTGCAAAAGTATTATAAGTTTAATAAGCACTTTTCTTCTCTCAACTGCTTTAAGGACTAATGCTAGGAACACAACTGGGACGAACGACGAATTTTTGGCCGCGAATATTCGTTGCCAAAAATAAGTCTTCTTGGTGCATATGAAAATACACACAATAATCCGCCGAAATTCGTCATACGCAGCGACTTTGCCATAGATTTATTTATATTTTATACGCCAGCGAACGGCGAAAAAATCAGTACCAGGTGACCATGTTTGGTTTAAGTTTTGAACTTCCGTATTCATTCATAAAATAGATTTCAAACGTATTTTAAAACAAAATTTCCATACAAATTTTCCTTAAAATAGATTTCATATCCAATTTAGTTTTTTATGAATACGGCAGGAAGTATTTAAGTAAATAAAGTTACTTTTTAATTTAATAATTGTTTTTTTAGTGTATAACATTTAAACTAACTATACGAAGTATTTTGCTATAAAAATAGTTTTTTAATTGTTTTTGATTATGTTTTAATTTTTAAGCATTATTTTTTTTAATATGGTCACAGTATTTCTCTCTCTTTGCACAAACAGCAATCAACTTTCTCAATTATAAAAGCTGCTAGATATTCGTCGTTATTGTGCTTCATACGACGAATTTACTCAGCGAATTTTTACTAAAAAATTCGTCGTGTTAGGCGAAATTCGTCGTTCATCCCAGTTGTGTCCTAGCATAAACAGTGATCTCTTTTTTGTTATTTGGCATTTTTTTCTGCAGTAAGTAAAACTAAGAGCAAGCACAGTGAGCTAAAATCAGCTTACCCTCGAGTTTTGTCCCTGCTTAAAAAATCCTGCGACATGAATTCATTGACGGGAGGTGTAGAAAAGCTAGAAGGGTAAACAAAGTTGCAAGGCGAATTCACTCAAAGGTGAGGTCAACTTTACAACAACACTGCTTTTGTGGTCCGATTGTCAAACATATTGCTAGAAAAACTTCACTTGACTCCACCTTCTAATGAATTCGCCTTTCAAAGTAGCATGAAACAAAAATTGAGGGGCCAGTTTTGTCATTCCTCGTTTACTTCTTTTCTGCTGTTTTATATAACCGGTGTTGCCGATTTCGCATATTTTTTTAGCTTTAGTAAATGGATGATTTGTACATTTTGTAGGGAAGGTTAGGTAGAAATGGCAATCAGTACTCATCTGGCATACTTAGACGCAATGATCCATTGTGATACCATGGAACTCCAATTAACAGAACTCCCACCTTAGAACCAACCCGAACTTCTAACGAAGTTTAAATGCGGTTCAGTTCAACGCCAGAGTATCATAAATTCCGTCAAAGGTGTCGTATCCGACTTCGACCAGTCGCCTGCTCGCCAATGCAAGACAGTGGCAAAGAAGATGTTCTACGTCATCCTTCTCAATTTCGTCATCGCAGGCGGGGCAGTTATCATGTTGTCCGGCTCCCAGACGTTGTGCATGCCTTCCTATAAAACAGATACCAAAAGTGATACAACCCTCTTGGTCATCGATAGTGGAGACATGGTTCACCCGTTATCGATGCGATGCCACAATTGCCTGACTATCCTGCATCCAGTTTTCGCGGCCCATCGGCTCAGCTATATCGATTGTCGATCGCCGAAGTTCGAGTTTTCAGGAGAGTACAGTCAGCACAACGCCTTCCAAATCCCGTATAACCCGTAGGGTAGTTCCAAGTCTAGCAAATTCACCCGCCCTTAGTTCCTCATATGGTCCTTATTTTAAACTGCTCAGCTATCTTGTTTAGAGGTCAGCGGTAGCCTAGCGCTGTTCTTTTTATCAGGGAGAGGGAATCCAAGGCCATAACGGCGGCACCATTAACAGAATAAATATCCACATCAGTCGGCGTATTTGCGTTAAATTGAGGTTGAGCTCCACTGAGTATACTCCGCAGCCCACTCCTTCTCGTGACTTAGAGCAAACCGTGAAGAAGTTCATGCTAGTCCTTCTGCCAGTAGCGCCGATTTTTTTTTATATTTTTGCAAAAAAATATTTGCCGATTAAACATAAACAACTACGAGAAGTTCTACTAGTTTGGCTAGATATCTGTTATATTTTACATATTACACAATAATTAGTTGTATGCATATCTGGCAACACCGATATAAATTCAAAAGTTCCCTGTTGCAACTTAAAATGCAAAATGTAACTGCATGAAGGATTACCAAGGGACACCAAGAAAATACTAAATTTATGGCAGGCGCAAAGAGCAACGTGTAAATTGACTCTTAATAAACAACAATAAATAACAAAAACCAATTCGCATGAAATGAAAAACATAAACAAAGAAATCAGTAATGCCAATTAGTTTAAATAAACAGTTAAATAAAAAAAATGTTATATAAATAAATTTTATTAAAAAAAAAAGTGGCAAAAAAGATTTTTTTCCCGTTATTCATATCTCGTTTCGTTTCTTCCGGTGATTTTTCAATTACTGCAAGATCTCTTCTCACGGTTCTGAGCCAAGTGTTTTTGGGTCTTCCTTGTCGTCTTTTTCCTTATGGGCTCCATTTTAAGGCTATCCAGATAAGGCTTTAAGTTGGCTTTCTCAAGATATGTCCTATCCACTTCCACTTTTTGCGTTTTATTTGTACTTGAATGGGCTCCTCGCAGTTCAAACTCCAGAGGTTTTCGTTGGTGTTAAGCGGCCCATACACTTGCAATATAATTGTTCAATCTTTCGTATTGTACAATTATATCGCCAATATCGATATTATATGCGAAGGTGGCACAATATATTGGCAACAATCAAAAGACGTTTGATTTTTATTGCACAACGAAAAGAAGTACAATATACTGTGAAACAACTGTGTTTGGTTAAAGAAATGTTTTGTGTTGTGAATATGTAATTTTAATTCAAATTTATTTATTACAATTACTATTGCATTGTAAAAGTTATACTTTAATTATAAAATACAAGTACATAAACATCGTAATATAAAAAACAATGAAAAACAATTATAATGAATATGTCCCAAAAATTGAAAGAAAGAAAATTTATCTTGGAGTGTATTGATATGTATGAAACTCTGCCAGCATTGAAGAATACACAGATTATTCCAATCGGGAAAAAAGAATCAGCAATGTAATAGTCTTCGTTTTAAATATAAAGAAAGATTCCCTAAGGCCGTTTTTGTTTTTGTTATGTTTACCTTTTTATTGAATAAAAGTTGAGCCATATTTAAATTAAAATCATTGTGCAACTTATTGTATAATAAAGGGCAAAATTGAAATAATATGGGAGGTAACGTATACAATAATATTGCCAGTGTATGGACCAGAATATTCCACAAATTTGAAATCGTTGCCTGGACGCTTCCCTATACAGCCATGTTTCACTTCCATAGAAAAGTATCAATTTGACTCATTCGTTGAAAATGAGGATTTTGGTAGCCTTTGTGATTTGTAGTGCGCTCCATAAACTTTTGAACCTACCGGATACACTTTATCCAATGACACTGACATCCCCCTCAATCCCTCCGTGATTCGACATCGTTTTTCCTAAGAAGCAGAAGCTGTCTACCAATTATACTCGGTAGTTGTCGATTAAAATACGGTCGTTATTGTTGTTATTATTAAGGCGGATAGCACACGTCTTTTTATATTGATTTCTTAACCGACTTTTTGTTTTCTTACTTCACAACATCGTTTGTTTTCTCTTGCGTGTCTGATTGTCTATGTGGTAAGAGACAAATATTGTCGGCATAATCCAATTCTTCACGGTGTCTTTGAAAACTCCACGATATAATCCATTTTTGCGCATAATTCTTTCATAAAACTGTCCATTACCACTGCAAAGAGGAGTGCTGGTAGCGGTCAGTCCTGTCTTATGCCCATGTTAGTAATGAAAGTTTTTCGTTAATGACCCGTTTTGTAGAACTTGCATTTTGACACTCCTTTCTTCATTTAAGCTAACCATATTACATTTCTATCGATGACATCAAAAGATTTTTTGAAATGAATGAAAATGAGGTAAAAAGGAGGTATAACACAGGCCTGCAAAATTTGGAAAGTGTCGAAACCCTTTGACTAACGTATACATGTACTCAGTATTTCACTATCACATCAAAAATAAATTTAAAAAATAGCGAAAATATTATGGATATAGCGAAAATCGGAATTTTCAAATTTCGGGTTAATATATCTCAGAGAAGGAACAAGATATTATAAAGGTTACATATTTTTTTTCAAGGTAATTGGTAAGACTCTGAGACGTAATATCAGGTTTTATAAATAACTATTACCTCGTGCAGTTATAATGTCTCGAATATCAGGGCACTATGAAAGTGGAATTGGGCAACGTGATTGATACATTCTTTGAGATCATCTTTTTTCGGTAACTTGATCACAGTTGCTCCAGCCCATGAGCAGTCTATAGACTTTGATCTTTTGTTTGATGGTTCGTTTGTTGATTTGATGATTGCAACTTTGCGAGAGAGACTAGAAGAAAATAAATGAGTACACAGTTTCATGTGCTGTCAGTACGTTTTGCTTTCCCATTTGCTATTTTTTTTTATTATTCGTATTTAAAAACTTTACAAAAAAAACATGTCGTTAACATGACATGAGTTGTTTGAAAGCCAATGAAAGTTCAAAGACGAAAAAGTAAGAATCATGTCAGTAGGACATGAGCCGTATGAACACAGACTTAAATACAGTTTTGGTGGCATTACGTCTGCTCCGCAAGCTGAATGTTTGTAAAGATTGGGCCTGTTCGGAAATGCATCTGATGCTCATCTATGATTAGTTTGCGATGCTCATGCAAATCAGCTTGGCATCAGCTTGTTTGCCGCCCGTATTGGTTATATTATTGAACACAATATGCATCAGCAATTTTTGTGATGCCTGTTTTAAATTTGTTTGCTCACCATCTGCATTTGTTATGTATTTTCGAACAGCTGACATTTGCAGTGATGCTTAACCGAACGCGCTGCGCATCAGATGCAGCGCACTGATGCATTTCCGAACAGGCCCATTGCTGTTGTCTCTGCGACATTATTGAGATCACATGAGATTGTTGCGTATTTTTAAGGCAACAACAGTTATAAAAGACAATTGACAATTTTTTAAAATTTTGTTAAAGTTTATGATAAATTCTTAAAAGTTTTATTTAATCAATAGAAACTTTGAATTTTGGCGCTATTTTAATAAGTTATTTAAAAGATTTAAAACACTAAAGATAGATTCACTTATTTGTTTCGAACAAAATTTTACAATAGTCTTGACCCTTTTTGGGATTTCTGTTGGATTTATTGAAAACTCTGTTTAGCTGTTTTTTAAACACCAACTAGACATTATTTAAGTAGCGAAATATACAATTTAACGTCTGATTTGGAATAAATTAATTTTTTTTATTGCCTCTACTGGTCGTGTATCATGTTCGACTTCTCAATGACTTCATGGCAGAAAAAAAGCAGATGCCATAAACCGGTCATTCATGTATTTTTTTTTTTTTATTTTTCTTTTAAAATGTTTAATATTTTATTTTATTTATACAATTTTGCTTTCAACAAATAAATCCAACTCTTAATAATTCTTGAGAAAAATACAATTTTATTACAAAATTTCTTAATTTTTTATATGCAATTGATAAAAGAAATTTAATTAAATCATAACAGGAAGTTATTAAAAAATCATAGATTTTTTACCCTGAAAGATAAATTTAATACTTTCCGCTCTAACACCTGAAGTGGCATGGGAAAGGAAGGTGCCAGAAAATTAAAAGAAAATAGTTTTATTTATTGATGAAATATGAATCATGTGTCATTAGAACGTTATAATCGAACTACCTACTTCTATAGGCAAACACGTTTAGACACGCAATCCAAAAACAACAAATAAAACAAAAAAAAGTTTGAACCAATTAAGTTGTTTAAGAAGTTTAGTTGTGTTTATTTTCTAACACTAAACCAGTATTGCCAAGTAAATTATAAGAAATAATCCCAAATCAAAAAAATATCCCCTAAATTTGCACTGAGAAAAAAATCCCCCAAAAAAAAAAAAGAATAATATCTTAAATATGTTTTTAAGCATACATATAATTTAGTATATTTAAACATATACATACTTATAATAAAAATACTTTCAACCATGATGAAATAAACAGGTGGCATTACTACGCCAGATGACGATTTTTTGCTCTTGTATTGCTTATCTAGTCTTATGTCAAAGTTTTGTTTATGTTTACAAAGAGTCTAGGTTTTGTGCTGTGATTATTGTATTGTATTAAAGTTTTTGGTTATTTAAATTAAAATTAAATAAGATAGTAACCATAGTAAAATAAAAATTAGCTTAAAATCAAATTATTTCATCGCGTTCGGCGGCAAAATTTGATTTTATTTTAATATAATTTTTGACGTAAACGGAGACTTATTTTTCATTTTTGTTGTAATGTTGTATTCGTTGCCTTAGTGCTGCCACCTGTATTATTTCACCATGCTTTCAACTGTTAAAGTTGCCAGTTGATTTCTTATTTTATTTTTTATAATACTAAACATTGAGAATGCTAGCTCGACAGTTGCGTTCGAAAATGGTAGTGCCAGTAACGCAGATGCTAGTCTACTAATATTTGGGAAAATAATATCAACAATGGTGAAATAATGCAGGTGGAATCAATACGGCAACAAATACAACATTAGAACAAAAATGGAAATTAGTCCTAGCTAATGTCAAAAATTATCTTAAACAAAAATCAAAGCGTGCTGCTGAACGTGATAAAATATATATATTTTTAGTCGATTTTTATTTCATTATTGTAAACCCTTTCGCTATATTGTATCCATATTATTGTTTTTTAAGCAGGGACCGTAACAGTTATTCCTTTTTTCATAAAAGTCTGATGATAACAGTTATTTTTTGATTTTTATTATTTTGACCAAAAAATAACAGTTTTTTTTTTGAACAAAAATAACAGTTATTTTTTGATTTTTATTTTTTCGATCAAAAATAACAGTTATTTTTTGATTTTTATTTTTTCGATGAAAAATAACAGTTATTTTATGATTTTTATTTTTTCGATCAAAAATAACAGTTATTTTATGATTTTTATATTTTTTAACAATAATAACAGCTATTTTTTGATTTTTTTTTCGAGCAAAAATAAAAATTATTCTTTAAAGAAATATACGTGTTATAATTATTTAGTTGACTTTAAATATTTATTTTAATGCGCATAAGATATCCCAATGATGATCACACATTTAAATTAACATTTAAAGACAACTCAATAATTATAACACGTACATTTCTTTAAAGAATAATTTTAATTTTTGCTCGAAAAAATAAAAATCAAAAAATAATTGTTGTTTTTGTTCAAAAAAATAAAAATCATAAAATAACTGTTACTTTTGTCCAAAAAAATAAAAATCAAAAAATAACTGTAATTTTTGATCGAAAAAATAAAAATCAAAACTTTAAAAATCATAATATTTTATCAAAGAAAAGTTCATAAGGATCAATATGTTATACTTGAATCAGTTTGCCAGCATTTACTTCTATATGCTTTTTTTGTTTTAAAATTTGAAAATAACTGTTATTTTCGGCCCCTAGTTTTAAGGTCTGAGAAAAATATAGCACTTAAAAAAAAGGTTTTTATTATTTTTTTTTGTTTTGAAAAAAGCTTTTTTTATTTTACAAAAAATATATATATATGTGAGCCTGTTTTTTATATAAACATATCCAACATAAAGAAAAATATTTATTTTAACTTTTTGCATCTATTGTTTTTTGTTTTAAATAAAAAGAAAGCTGTGCAGATTTTTAAAACATTGTATGTATCCATATGGATGCAAACGCAAGTTATGGTTGTTAATGATATACACACAATACAAACAAAATCATCTTGCGTTTGATGCAGCTATGATACAGACGTTCTTTTTTACCTCTGATACCATTTAAATTTAATTTAAAAAATTATAAGAAAAATAAAGGAGTCTGAAATTGAAAGAGCTTTAACCAATTTTGTCGATTCCGATGTTTCTGACTCGGAAGAGTCTGAAATTTCAAAAAATTTATTTGATGCTTTCGAAAACAATAACAGCTTTTTATTAGTAGAACTTTCTAAAGAAGGTCCGTATGAAATCAACATACAAGATATTGATGTTGATAATAATGATGAAGGTGATAGGGTTATTGATATAGTAGAGAGTAACACAGTTGATGAAACAGTTCAAAAAAAGTCTAACAATTTTTCAATTTTTCCGCAGGTTCCATTAAAAAAGGATAAACAACTTCGTTCGAAAAAAGGTTCCTGGACAATTCCAGAGTCTTCTTTTTTTGAAGCATACCCAAAGAAAAATACAAAACTTCCTGTAGATAATCTTTTCCTCCAAAGTAGAACGGGTTCTGAGGGAACCGGTTCTAGAACCAGTTTTAATACCAGTTCTGCTTCACAAACGCTTCTGTTCTTGGATCACAGCAACCTGCTGCAGAACCGGTTCTATGTTACCGGTAATAGTACAACCGGTTCTATGTTACCGGTAATAGTACAACCGGTTCTATGTAACCGGTAATAGTACAACCGGTTCTATGTAACCGGTGATAGTAAAACCGGTTCCAGAAAAGGTTTCATTAAAACTGACTAGCATTTTTCTTTACCATAAAATAATATTGATTGTTAGCGCCAATTATAGCAATAATCCAAAACAATTGGATTTTTTTAGCAACCCAGTAACAACTTGTAGCGAAAACGGTAGTTACTTTTTTATTTTTAATTAAAATTATCCAAAACTTTAATAAAATACACTAGTCACAACACAAAACGTGGACTTTTTGTAAACATAAACAAAACTTTGACAAAGGAAAGGACAAACAATGCCAGAGCAAAAAATCTTCATCTGGCGTAGTAATGCCACCTGTTTGTTTCATCATGATATCAACCCTAAAATATTCCCAAATACAATTTTTACATACTAAATTTTCTCCTAACTACTTTTTAGTCTCTAAAACTGACCCTAAACGCAAAAGAAAACCCTAAATTTAGGGTGAAAATCCCTAACTTGGCAACACTGCACTAAACCTTTAAATATATAATTTGTTATTAGAAGGAGGGGGGAAGATTGTGGTCAATTTTGTTTTTAGGCAAGCATACAAACAAATATTTATGTACTACATGGCTGGGTGATTAGCAACAATTTTATGAAAAAGGGGGTGGTTACTTTTGGTCACAGTTGGAGACAGGGTATTGGTTTTTCAATAGTCTTTAAAATTATGAACAAAAAAGTCTGTAAAGAACAGGTTTTATTTAATTACGGGGGATGTTTTACTACAATTCGAACACAAAACTTATAAACATTAGTTTCTTGGGAAATAAATATGTATTCCTTAAACAATAAAAACTAATGAATTAATTAGAAATAATAAAAATAATAACTTTAAAAGCACAATACACTTTAAATATCTTGAAATTTTTTTTTAAACAGTTCATTGAATTATAACAAACTTTACCCCCACTTCAAATTCTATAACTTACCGTTTACAATACCGTGATTTTATAGAAAAAAAACCGGTTAATTGAACTCGTTAAATTATCCACACCGCAATAGTGGAGAGGGTCCCAGTTGGCCAGACTGCCGTTGACGACATCGTGCGTCGTCGATGATGTACGCAAGAGTTGTCTACTAGGGATGCCAATCGGGACTGATTTTGGAAAAATCCCGGGATTCGGGATCAATGTGTTTCTTTAAGATACGACTTTTTTTCTAAAATAAGCAACACTTTTTGAATATTCAAAAGGTTTTATATACATAACATAAATTTATAAAAAAAAGAAAACAACAAAATAATTTATTTTATGCATATGTTTATAACACTGGCCTCACACATGATCAAATTGATCAGATTCTGAAAAAAACCTTTAAAAAAATATACGTATCTCTTAGTTTTTCTAGATCAATTCATTTCGGTTTTTTGACAGCAATTCAATTTTTAATGTGAATTAAGTTGTGACGACATTAACACACGGCAAAGTGTAGTCCCTCATCGATATCGATATCGAGTTAAAAACTGTTACATTATGTCGACTGCAGTGCAGTGCACCTCCAGGTTGAGGGCAAGATTCATAATCAATTATTTAAGTACGTTTGAAATTTATTTTAAAACAAAATGTTTATACAAATATTTCTTAAAACAGATTTTAAGTATAAATAATTTTTTTTTAGAATACGTCAGATAGTGTTTATTTAATATTAAAATTAAAAATTCTTTTATTTGCCGTATGTTTTTTAAGCAAATTTTTTGTTATTATTGGACCGGAAGGAATATGAGCTATTTCATCAATATTACGACTTAGTTGTTATAATTATATCAACTTTTATTCTTTAGTTTCTGAATAGAACTTTAATTGGATCGTGAATAATTTTTATTTTTTGCTTGATATATAACAATTATTTCTTGATTTCTATATTTTGCATAAAAATAATAATTTTTATTTTGAATTATGTGTTAAGCCAAAGCTGAACTTGCTAAACCTAATTGAATAAAAGGCTTGTGATGTGAATCTTCAAATATCGTTTCTACTTAAGATAATGGTTTTTATTAAGAAACAAGTTAGAGTGCTATATTCGGCTATGCCGAATCTTTGATACCCTCCACCGACAGAAGTGGGCTCTATATGATAAATACATATATATTATTAATTAAGCTTCACAAAAACGAACGTCAGCATAAAAATTGGTTGCGGTTTAGACCTGAATTAAATTATTGATCGACAATAAGAAAATGTTATTCGTTTCTTGTAAGAACTTTGAACTGGCTTGAGCAAAATATCATTATTCGTAACAGTTTTAGCCGGACTAAAATGATTTTTAGGAGCATTATTTGTATTGGACCTATGGTAAATTATGGCCCAATCATCCCAAAATTCTGAACACTGATTTCTGGTATTACAAAAAATAAATTAGAATAAATTTCAATACAGCAGTGTAATTAGTTTTAGCGTTAACAGTAAATTTCACAAACTTGCATGATATTTTTCCTTGCCATATGAATTTAAGTAAAAAATGTCACCGCAATATCTATAAATTCCAAAGTGTGCTTTATTTGGTTTTAGGCGCAATAAACTATTTTCCGAGAGTAGGGTTTATATGGGGCCTATGGTTAATTATGGACAAATCTTCACGAAATTTGGCAGTGTGATTTCTCGTCCTATAAAACTGTGACGCACCGAACTTCAATTTGATAGCATTATTTATTACGGTTTTAGGCGTACTAAACGGTTTTCCGCGAGAAGGGTTTATATGGGGCCTAGTGTAAATTATGGAACGATCTCCACAAAATTTTACAGTGTGATTTGTGGTCCTATGAAACTGTGACGTACCAAATTTTAGTATGCTAGCGTTATTTATTGCGGTTTTAGGCGTCTAAACAGTTTTCCGCGAGAAGGGTTTATATGGGGCCTAGTGTAAATTGTGGAACGATCTCCACAAAATTTTACAGTGTGATTTGTGGTCCTATGAAACTGTGACGTACCAAATTTTAGTATGCTAGCGTTATTTATTGCGGTTTTAGGCGTCTAAACTGTTTTCCGCGAGAAGGGTTTATATGGGGCCTAGTGTAAATTATGGACCGATCTTCAAAAAATTTTACAGCGTGATTTCTGGTCGTATAAAACTGTGACGTACCAAATTTTAGTATGCTAGCATTATTTATTGCGGTTTTAGGCGTACTAAACTGTTTTCTGGGAGTAGGGTTTATATGGGGCCTATTGTAAATTGTGGACCGATCTTCAAAAAATTTTACAGTGTGATTTCTGGTCCTATAAAACTGTGACGTACCAAATTTAAGTATGCTAGCGTTATTTATTGCGGTTTTAGGCGTACTAAACTGTTTTCCGCGAGAAGGGTTTATATGGGGCCTATGGTAAATTATGGACCGATCTTCACGAAATTTAACAGTATGATTTGCAGTCGTATAAAGCGAATTCGTGCACAATTTTATGTCATTCCGTGCATTATTCCACCATTTATGTTAGTTTTTGTATCAAAATTATCAATTTTTTTTGGGTAGTGGTTCCACATTTTGATTCATAGTTCTGATTCTACTAAACCGATGTTGGTGGATGTCAATCCCAAACTGCTTAGGATAACTACAAGCAATTTAAGACCAAGTTTGTTCTTTTCTTTTGCGTTTTTCGAAAGTGAGCGTGTTTTCAACAGACGGACAGACAGACGGACATGGCTAAATCGACTTAGAATTACTCAAGGACCCAGAATATATATACTTTATGGGGTCTTAGATGTATAATAAAAAAGTTTCACACGGAATGACAAACTTAGTATACCCTCATTCACCACAGTGGTGGTGGAGGGTATAAAAATACAAAAATCCATAAATATTCGTCATATAACAAGCAGAAAATGAAAATTTTAAATTAAACTCAAAAATAAAAATTAATTGCAATAAAAAATAAACTTAAATATAATTTTTAAAAAATATATAAAATATATCAATAAAACGAACATTTTTGTACATAAAAGTTGGTATGTTAAAAATCCCAGGACTCATAAAAATAAATCCCGGGATTCGGGATTTACCAATCCCGAAAAATCCCGGGATTTCGGGATTTCCCGTTTGGCATCCCTATTGTCTACTACCGTTTAGGTTTTTTTAAAGACAGTTAGTTTACAGGAAATCGTCTAGTACGACAGTATGAGCGACAACGTCTTGTTTGGTGTCGCCTATAAAACTCTATAAAGGACAAGATGAGCGACATTGTCTTTTAAGTTATTTCTTGCTTCGTTTGCTTAAAATTCTCACATCCTTTTTTTAGTTCTAATAAAATTTTGATAAAAGTAGTCGTGGAATGGAAAATCGATTACAACCAGTTTATACTGCATTATTAGTTTAAGGATTGCATTTAAAATTAGAAATATAACATCCAAAAAAAAAAATTAAAAAGTAAAAAAAAAATGCTCAAAAACGGTTTGACTTTCAGAACACCAAAAATCAAGTGTTTTGGGCAGTGTGACCAGATCTTAAAAATTTTTACAGCTAAATCTGGCATTAGACATGGCCAAAAAATGCTAAAAATGATTTTTAAAAATGCAAAAGATCACAGAAAAAATTATTAAATTTCTCCAATCACCAAATTTGTTCTAAATTCATAATATCAAGCAAACAAGTTGTTGATTTTGCACCTATTACCAAAATGATTATATTGATTACTAAAATTTTAAAATTTTTTGAAAAAATATTTTCAATAAATGATATATCACAGTAGCACGTTTTTAAACTTCAAAATCTTGAACCAATTGAGACCCCCAAAATCTGAAAGCTTATATTGGTAGAAGAAAAACCCTAGCTGGATTTTGAATTATTAGCTAAGGTTTCTTTAAAATTAATTTTTGAAGTTTTCGACTGTGGGGTGGATTTTATTACAATTTTCAAAAAATATGTACTTCTTAAGTCTATATCTCGTGAACTATTCGAAATATTGCTTGTCTCTCTTCGACAAATTTTAAGCTCTTAATCAGATCTAAACATTTTACCTTGAGATAAAATTAAAAAAAAACTACATCTTACTCAAAACAGCAAAACTGTCACAAAACGTAAAATTTCTTCATAGATTTTTATTGCTGACGATGGAAAATATAAGGACACTTTAAATATTTTAAAATAGATACTTCGAAAATTTATAGTTTTGAACATAAGGAATGCAAAATAAGGACACTTCAAATCTTTTTAGATATATATTGAACTTTAGTTGTCGCTTTTGGAGCTAGTCACATCATCTGAAAACATATTTCCGACCGTTTCGCTAGCTTTATTTTCGTATGAAAATACTTTATGGCTAGACCAGCATACTTCCCCAAGCATCGCATCTATTTTTTCCCTTTGAATGGTCACACCGAATTGTAGTAAAATTTACCCCCCAGTCGAAAACTTCAAAGATGAATTAAAAAAAAACCTTAGCTAATAATTCAAAACCCAGCTAGCGTTTTTCTTCTACCATCAAAGGCTTTCAGATTTTGGGGGTCTCAATTGGTTCCAGATTTTAGTGCTGCACTGTGTATTTAATTTTAATAAAAAAAAGTGATAAAAAAACTTTGCCATTTCAAACAATGTGTTAATTTATTTAAATAAATATTGACAATTCCCAAAAACAATCCTACATGTTTAAAATATTTTATTTTAAACGAACAAAGTCAATTAAGATTTTTTGTTATTTAATTAAAATTTTAATTGAAAATTTATTTCAAAACAACTAAAATGTTAATTAAATCAAAATTAAATTTTAAATTTTCTTTCAACTAAAAAATTGATTAAATTTAAATACTTTTCAAACCATTTTTTTAATTGATAAAACACTTTTTTCTGTGATTTTTGTTAAAAATGTATTACCAGTATAAAATGTTATTCGAAACTAAATACATTTTAGTGACTTAGTTTTTAACAAAATTTAAATGAATGGTTATATTGAAACAAGAGAGTAGATTTTGGTAAAGCATTTGATACATATAAATATGTAGCTCAGGTAGTTGAGATTAAATGTTTAATTTAGCGGACCCTCAAACCCCTGATACATACAAAATTTAATCGATTTTATTTCTATTTCCGATGTGCGAAAGAGTTCTTCCTTTCGAACACATACATTCAAAACAAAAACAAATTCTAAAAACTTTGTTTTTGTTTTAAATTTAGTTGTACCAAGGAAAGAATTCTTCCGCAGACCTGAAATAGACAGTTAAAGTTGAAAGTTATAGAAAAGTTCAAGTTTTAATATTATTATTTTTTCAGCAGTTGAGAGCAAAAAAATTTTCCAAAATTTACACTATAGAATTTTTATCTAAATACAAAGTGAAATTTCTTTGTACTTTTATATCGCAATTATCAAAGGGCAAATAATATTTACAATTTTTTTGAATTTCATATTTTTTTAACAAGACATGTAAGATGTCTCTTAACATAAGAATAATCCAGTTTCATACGAAATTTAATTTTGGGTAAAACTATTTTTAGTCAAAATTAATTATAATTTATGAAAAAAAATTCAAGTAAAATCAATAAAACTATTCGTCCAAATTTTAATAATAAAAAATAAAAAAAGCTTAAAACATTTTCTAAAAATGCTCAATAAAATGCCAAGTGCTAAATAAAAATTTTGCAGCTAAATTAAAAATTTTAATGCTAAATTTAGCTTGAAAAATACCAAAATGGCCATGCTGGTTTTGGGTGGATGAATAGTTCTTGCTAGCAACAATAAATTTTCAACAAACTTTTTGTCTCTAAGGGAAAAGTTTAAATTGGCAGCACTGTTTTCTGCGACAGCTGATTTAACTCGTTAAATCGGTTCAAAAAGTTGGCATAATATTCGCCGTTTATTGTTTTTCACTTTTGAAGGTAATCGATGTGGATTATCCCGCGTACATCCCAAAAACTGTTGCCATCACCTTATTGGCCGACAACTTTTACTCTTCGATCGGCCAACACAATATCGTGAATTTTTTCGCCATTTTCGGGTGTATTGATTTCAATTGACCTTCCAGAACGTTCAGCGTCATTTGTACTTGTGCGACCACAACGAAAGACAGTAAACCACTTTTTTACCATTGATATCGATGGTGCAGAGTCCCCATAGTATTTATCAAGCTTTTCCTTGGTTTGATTGACGGTTTTTTTTCGCAAAAAATAATGTTTAATGAGCACTCGAAATTCACTTTATTCCATTTTTAAAAAAAATCCACGAGGTTGTATGTTTTGAACAGCTGTTAAACGCAAAGTAAATGACGGAACTTGCTCAAAACTTGACAGTAGTATATTAACAGGTGGTACTTGATGGGAGCAGTGTTGCATTTCATAAAACTACGAGGGAAGTTCGAAAAGTCACGGACTTATTGATCCGCCCTCGTATTTTAAGGCAACAAAAACCATAGGTTTGAATTGATGTTGAAATAATATTTATATTTACAGACATGGGCGCATTTAAAATGTAGGACAAATACAAAAATTGCGGAAAACAGCAAAAGCCTGCGGTATTTACAAACGAAACTATTTAACTTACCTAGTACAGAAAATAATCTGACGCTGCTTTTGTAATTGTTTAATTGGTTTATTTGTTTGTTTGCATGCTTTATTTATTTTTTTTTTTTTTTTGTTTATATATTTTGTTTTTATTTAAATTTAACCTTTGTTTACACTTTTTTAAGTTTTGGTATCAATAAAAAATTTGTTTTATTTTTTGACATACATTTCTATACAGCTGATAACATTTCAGACGCAAATTAGTATTGTTTTTGATACTTTTGAACAAAAAGGCAAAAAATTATAGAAATATCTTATATGGGCAAATCCCAGAAACTGTCCACCAACCAAAAATTGTTTATATTAATCTAAATTAATTTTTTTTTTTTAATGTTATATTGGACTAGATGTATCATTAAAAAATATAAAAAAAATGTATTTCGAGGATCATTAATACAAAAATTATAACCAAATCTTACCCTACTCAGACCTCCTTTATGTTATGCAAGAAATTATTTAGGTGTTCATAAAAATACTTTAGTGTTAATATAGATGGTCCGATTATAAGCTTTATTATTATTCACTCAATTGTCTTAAATGTTGGTATAAAATTATTTTGCTTACTATTTTGGAAAGATTGATATTAGGTATGAAATATCAGGTCCGAGGGTTGTAGCGTGCGGCGCGAAAAATAAGGTTTTTTTATATTGTAAGTAGAATGAATTTTTTTTTCAAGTCGTCTATAATTTTCATTTAATTTCATTACCTCCTTTTAAGCAAATATATTATTTAAATTCGACAAAAAGAAATTAAAAAAATTTTGCGTATAAAATTCGATTTGAGTTTTTCCAAAAATTGTAATAAAAACCGATTCAAAAGTTATTTTCTTAAGAATTTTACTAAAAGAACCTATTATTTTAAAAGCTTATCAAAAGTTATACCAAGATATTTTATCTGATCCTTAAATGGCATTTCAATACCATCAAGAAAAAGATTTAAATTTTTGCTCTCAGGAACCACAAATCTTCGACATTTACTTTTTCTTTTCCTATATCTTCGCTTCTTATTACTTTTCTTTAGAGTTAGAGCTGTTGTGAACAGGGTTGTCAGATTGATTTTGAACTTTTTCGCCAAATTCAATGTCAAAAATCGCCAAAATCGCCAAAGCATTTATTTTTTAGTTTTTGACAATAATATATGTATTTTTAGAAAATTTAAAAATATTTTTTATAAATCCCAAAAAAAAATTTGTTCTGTACCGCTAAAATCCGACAAAAATTCAAAAGTCGCCAAGATATATTTTGTTTAATTTTTATTTAGAATAAAGTAAAAAATAATTAGTAAGCACAAAATGCAATGTTTAAAATATTTTATAGTAGTCTACTCAAAGCGACAAAAAAAGAATTTTTGCGGTAAGTATTAAACAAATATTGGATATACAATACATTTGTATGTAGTTGCAGTTCACCGAGAAGACTCCCTTTTTGTGTTCTATTATTGGAATACATTGTGAATGAACTAAAGAAATGCAACATGTACTGTTTACATTCAACTTATAACTCGTTAAAACGTATCGAAAACTTCATATCGCATTCTACTTCGAAGGCGAATTTGAGTGGTGTTCATTATTTCAACACAGGCATTACTAGTTGTAATAACCAGCATATAAAGAACAGTCAAGTTCCTTTAAATGGTACGAAGCTGCCGTATCCTTGTAGCTATAAATAGTTGGCGTAAACTGATTTAAATTAGATTGAATATCATCATTAAAATTCTCTTTTAACAAACGGTATTTTTCCATTGTGTTTCATTAACATCCAAAGGTACGATAGGATCAGCCATTTCAATATAATTTAGTTTTAAATACTGGTCATACATATGAATGCATTAAATTTCATACATTGAAATACTAGAATAAAAAAAATTTAATATTTTCCTATTGAATTTAACAAATTTCAAAACAAATTCATGGCTCATCAAAAATAGCCAACAAAATCACCAACTATTTTATAAATCGCCATGTCGCCAAATCGAAAATTAGGTCGCCAAACAAGTTTTAAAATCGCCACATCTGACAGCCCTGGTTGTGAAGTGAAATATTTGCCAGGTTTTTGGCAAAATTTTATATAAATAGCAGTGATGGAAAATTTAAAATTTGAGATGGTACTGACCACTAATCAAAAGAGTACTTTATTTACCAATTTTTTTTTGTTTTTTTTTTTTTTTTTTTTTTTTTTTGAAAAATATAAAAAAAAAATATATACAAGAATAAAATATTAATTATAATTAAAATTATAAAATTTTGCTTAACAAATTAAATCATTATTAATTCCCGAACAAAAATGATATTACATATTTTCTAGTGGTGTTCAAAATATGTTTGTTAATTATTGGTGAGTAAAAATAGGAAATTTATACTTGTAGGTTATGCCGTCATCGAAACAATGTAGTTAAAACGCATTTAAAATGACATTGATTATTGAAGAATATCAATATTTTTGCAACAAAAAACATGAACGATAAAGAACTTTAAAGTGTATGTTTACCCTGTACGTTATTGCCAGGTAGGAAATGTTTAAAAAAAATAGCAACGAAGGATTTCTTAACAAAGAAGTATAACAAGAAAAGAGTACTAAAATTGGCGTGGGGGTACTGCGGTATTTATGAAAAGAAAAAGTACTGAAAAAAGTACCATAGTACGGAATTTTCCATCACTGATAAATAGCCTTTATGTTTTAAATGTAAGCATATAGATTATATATCTAGCCAGAAAGAAAGTATAGTACGACACCCTATGGGCAATCATTGACCTGCTACAACAAAATTATATTTTAGCATTAGGTTCATATAAGGGTCCGTTGTATTGTATTATTTAGATAAATAAATGTATCAGTATGAGTTTTTTCGACTTTTATGGCTAAAAAATCAGTGAATGTTTAAGCACAGCTTAAACCCAATAGATGTAAATATGGGGCACTATATGTATATAATTTGTAGTTTAACAAATAATAATGCGGAAGCCCAATGATAATTGTTGTAAATTTCATACGGTCTGTATAACAGCCGTACCTAAATAAGAGCGGAAGGCGAAACGTTTTCCTCCGCGTAGCTTTTACGCTGATATGCCATACCACAAACAAGAGCCTCAGCGTTGTGTCACTAACAGTAGTGTTAACTTTCGTGCTTACTAAAACCCTCATAAAAGAAATAATAAATGGAATTAAAACCACTAGTTTGATCTAAAAATAGCTAATTTGCCATTTTTTATTATCAAACGATAAAAACAGGGCTGTCAAAACAACAAATATAACAACCCTGCTTATTTTAACGCGCTGTCAAAATCGGATTTTCCAATTGCAAAGCGTTGGCGCCCCGCTATTTAGAGATGCTTCATACAAATTGTATGAGCATTAGAGATGAGCGATATTTCTGTACCTGTGATTTAATCACTGTTACTGAAAAATCACGAATCACAGTTGTGACCAAATTTGTCAAGTAACAGGTACTTTCTAATGCCCGTAATTTCTACAAATAGATATCTAGCTGTGTATAGATATCTATGGTGTAACGAATTTTAAACCGTATTTCTTACCTACGGGTTAAAGTGTAGTGTATTTTACACCATCGATTTTCGATAGTTAATTCACGTAGGCCATCTTAAAGTTGAAATTACCAAAATAGTGTTAGGGGATAAGTAAAGATAACTGTTAGGTACGAACACGACCAGATATCTGTTAGTTAAAATTACGGGAATAAGTCGTTCTTTTTGTATTTTGTTACATATACAAATTTATGATATTTCACTGTTTGTGTGGGTAATAGCGTTTTTTGAATGAAATGTCGAATGATATTGCTGTTCCTTTCATTCTCTCTTCTATCTTATTAGAATTTTTTTATGCCAAAATTTATTTGTTTAAGTATGTATGTATATAAAAGTAAACAGATTTGAAAGCTCTTACAATTTGTTGTTGTTTCTTTGTAAAGTGCTTACAAAAGCTCGCGCATTGTACATATAGCTTGGTCGCAATTGCTTTAAAAGAACAGAAAACTGATAAACCGTGATCACAATCACAGTTTAAAGGAGCAGTGATTTTTAAATCACATTCACTAATCACGATGATCTTTAAAAATCACGGGATCGCTAATCTCTAATGAGCATGAGGATTTTCGACAGCTAGAAAACTCGTTCTTGTTTAGGTATGGCTGTTAGGAGTTTAAACACCAGTTTCATGCGTATAGAGATGCTTTATATTTTTACAGATTTAAAGATAAAGAGAGCTAAACTTGGACTGATTTATAAGCCCTAAGAGATTTTAGGAAGGGGGTTTATCCGACATCTTTGGTAAATTCTAGACCCACCAGCACAACATATTGGAATAACATAGTAGCTGACCCTACTTTTATAACCAATATTTTTATTACCAACAGTTATAAGGAAATTAGGGTATTAAAATACTCTTTTCCGAAAAGCTGCTTGTATGGAGACTATGTGAAATTATCGAGTGATTGTGACCATTTTCAATAGGCATGGTTCTTATGACAATGTAAACGCAAATACCAAATTTAATTTAGTTATATCCAAAATTGCAACTTGTAATTTACGCACAAGGTTTACATGGACATCCAGCCATCAAAATATAAAATTTTTAAATAAACAAATTTACATTCATTGATAAATGCGTTTATAAATAAAAAATTTGTATTTAAAAACGTTTATAAAAACATACATAAATTTTTATTTGTTAAACTAAACACAATTGTGTTTCTTTATAAAGGGTCCGCCATCTAACGTTTTTTTTCAACTAGTGCTTATTTCGTGAATGGTAACACTTAGCTCATGTCTGATTTGACTGATAATTCCTTCCGCTGAACGAATATGGTTGTGTATACGCTTGAATAAATCTTTGAAAATCATGGTAATGTTGCAGAATGTGTGCGAAAATTGCGTACGGATTTTGAAAGAAGAGAAGCACCGTCAGCTCCGTATGTTCGTTATCTTGTGAAAAAAGTGAAAGAAACTGGCATCCTCATCGATAAACCAAAGCGTGAAAAGCCAAAAACAGTGCGTACCCCCGAGAATATTGCTGCTGTGGCAGAAAGTGTGCATGAAGCGCCATCGACATCAATTCACCGTCGTTCTTAACAATTGAACATTTCGGAGACATCATTGAGACGAATTTTGCATAAAGACCTTGGTATGACGCCATACAAAGTCCAATTGGTTCAGGAGTTAAAGCCAACTGACCATCCAATGCGTTTTCGCTTCGCTGAGTGGGCCTGCGATCGACTTACAGAAGATGCCGATTTTGCCAAAAAAAAAATCATCTTTTCAGATGAAGCTCATTTTGATCTTGGCGGGTATGTAAACAAGCAAAATTGTCGCATTTGGGGCACAGAAAACCCGCACGCATACATTGAAAAGCCGAAACACCCAAAACGAGTCACTGTTTGGTGCAGAGGCATAATTGGGCCATTTTTCTTCGAAAATGAGCAAGGAGTGGCCGTAACAGTCAATGGCGATCGTTATCGGGCCATGTTGAACGAATTTTTGTTCACAAAAATTGAAGAGGAGGATATTGGCAACATTTGGTTTCAACAGGACGTCGCTACGTGCCACACAGCCGAAGCTACACTCGATGTTTTGCGCCCTGTTTTTGAAGATCGCATTATCAGCCGCAGAGCTGATGTCGTTTGGCCACCTCGGAGCTGCGATTTGACACCGTTGGACTATTCTTTGTGGGGTGCCGTCAAAGATAAGTGTTACGCCGACAAGCCAGAGACAATTGACGCTTTAAAGGACAATATTCGTGAAGCCGTTGGTGAAATACAGCTGCACACAATCGATAATGTGCTTAAAAATTGGACCGATTGTATAGGTACTGCATGGCCAGCCGAGGCAGCCATTTGAATGAAATTATTTTCCATTATTAACCGGAAGGATTGTACTTTCAAATAAAAAAAAGAAATTTGAGAAAATATTCAGTAGTTTTTTTTATAGCATTTTCAAAAAAAAAAAAAGTTATTTGGCGGACCATTTATTTATGTTACTGGAAAAAATGTAACGTGCGTTGCGTGGCGTGCGACAAATACCTGCTAAGAAATTAAAATATATGCCATTCGATAGTACACAGGAATGTGACTAAGCACTATATATAAGATGAAGCTATCACTTTTTTAAGATCAAAAAATGTTTAAATATTAATCAGAAAACGCATACGAATGTAGCATTCGTCACACAGGATTTGCCCATATGGCAATACTACTTGTATATTTTTTTTACGTAAGTAACAATTATTGACACTCGTAAGAGCAAGCGATCGAAAACTCTCGAAATAGTTAAATCCAATCTGATTCGAAATTGAGCGAATGGATGGCGATCGCTTCGATATTGTTGAACAGGGCATTAGCTTTTCATTTATTTAAGAAATTTTACATTTTTTTAATTTACTTATTTTATATAAAATGTTTTTATGCATGTACATATTTTATTTCTATCGATTAGTTTTAATAAATAAAAATGTTCTTGCTTATTTTTATATATTTTTAAGTGCATTGCAAGGATAAATGCGATTAAAGGATTATTAAAATATCCGATCCTTTTGAAATTTTTTTTTTATTTTCCTAGGAAATATGGTTTGTATGTATATGTATGTATGTGGGTAGTCATATTTAATTATTAAGGGTAACAAAATGCAATACATTAGAGAGAAAACACAAACATTTGTACGCACATAATTTTTTTCTTTTAGGCAACAAAGGAATTGGAATAGAAAATAGTAAAAGGGGATTTTCCAGAGACAGGGGGTTTAAGCAAAATGTATTGTACTAGAGAGTTTCTTTTACAGAGAACAATTTGTATTAGGATGTATGTATGTATCTATAGTTAACAGGTCAGGGTGTTTGTGTATGTAGGAATAAAAAGAATAATAAATTTTTGAAATACATAAAACACACATACCTGCATACATATGTACATACTTTTAAAGATAAGGGGTACTTTTCCTCCTAAAGAGTACCATTTTCCTTTATACGCTTGAGTTTTATTTTTATTTAAAATACAACAACACAAGGTTGCAAAGCTGCTGTAGAGAGCGAAAATTTAGAAGAAAAACAAATACAAGGAATTGCGAGAGTTTTTCTTTCTAACCCACAAAGTAAATTTAAGTCAACAGTTAAATGCACTGTTGTCACATTTCATCAAATAAATGTTTTAACTTTAAAAATTTAGATTTTTTTTAAGATTTCAAAGAATTTATGAGGGTTACCTTTATTTCAAAAAATACAAGAGTTTCATAATTAATTTTTTTTTTTATTTATTATTAAAAAAAATGACTCATAAATGACACAAATTTCTTCCCCCAAAAAAAAAAAACATTTTCTTCCTAAATTTTTCAAGAATTATTAAATAAGGAATTCTTTTTTTGTAAACAAATTTTAAAAAAAATTGTACATTGTTAACCATTTTAAGAAACAACAAAATAAAAATGGTACTGCAAAAGAGGAATTATTAAAGAATGTTTGCTTGAAAGACCGAAGAAGTAAAAATTTTAAACTTAATTAAATAAAACAAACACGATTTTTTTTCATTATTAACATAAAATTTTATTTCTTTTTGTTGGCTGTTACTTTTAAATCTAAGATAGGCATAAAAGGAATTCCATTATTATTAAATGAAATTATTTTCAAAGTCAGATATCAGGAAAAAAAAATTTTAAGGAGAATTCGCTCTTCACAAATCAAATTTGTATTGTAACAGGGATGGATATATTGCAATGATCTTACTTATATTATATTGACTTTTTTATATTATAAAGTACCATGAATGAAATTTAATTTAAAATATGAATTAAGGCTGGGATTCAATGTCTCACACATTCACACGAAAATTACAGAAATGTCTGCAAAAATCTGTTGTCAGTGCGTCAGTATCACACAAAAAAGGTGGTAAAACCTAAGGCTAGAATGTATTATTTTATGAAAATTTTCATAAGCATTTGCAAATCGGACAGACTTATCAAAAAAAACCATCACTCAGTTTCAAGTTGTGCCTTTTAGATCTTACAAAGGTGTGCCATGAAGATCCAAGTTATGAATCAACTATAGGGTTCATATTGGGGAAAAATTACTTTAGAGTTCAAGGAAAAAATATTTTTGAAATTTACGAGAATTTTTAAAAATTTCTTGGCAAAATCTTTCGCTGAAATTAAAGGTTTAGGGTTTCCCGTAGTTCGCGGGGTTTTCCGGGAGTACCATTGAGACGAGGGCTATCAATAGACAATAGATTTTGGATGGGCCTGGCAGAGGACAATAGATTTTGGATGGGCCTGGCAGAGCACCAGGAAATCAGACTGTGTCGTGAGGGGGGCGTGACTACAGGGCATTACTGTGTTACTGCCCGGCGCTGGCATGGGCCAGAAGGAGACACTTGGGGCACGGCGTGATAGGCGCCTCCCGAGTCGGTGCAACACCGGCAAAAGACCTACTTAGGTTCCTCTGGGAACCAGAGGGTCTTTTGGCCAACTAAAGGGGTGTGGGTACAATAGACCTGGCTTGGTCGCGTTGGGAGGAATCTCCGCGCTCTCTCAAAAAAAAAAAATAAAGGATTTAGGGTTCGCACTTATTACCAGTGTATCTTTTTAATTTTTTAATGAAAAATGTTGTGACTTGAGTAAATGGTAATCAATCTAGGCGTAGTTCTACGAAATATAAGCACATCAATCACCAAATTTCGTAAAATATTAAAAATTAAATTGAAAATTTTTGGACGAGGATGTGGCGACTTTAGCAAAACTCTATACGCTCTACAGATCCCAGAGAATACAAACTTTTCAGTTTGCTCTGATGTAAGTATATTCTATTGTTTAAAACTACAATTAATTCTCAATAATAGCTAAAAAAAAACCTCATATAAATAAGTCTTTACAAAAAGTTCCGGTTAATGAAAGAAAAATGTTATCTGCTCCAGGGATTGGAAAATAAACCACAGCAAAATTAAAAGAAACCCTTGCCAGCAAAAGGAAGTGGATATCTTTAATATTCTTAACGGCCAAATTCGGCTGAATTTCTAAAGGTCATACCATTTTGTATGGAAAATATGCTCTGAGTCTTAATGCCCTTCACCATAGTAGAAAGTAGTAGAGCCATTTATGTATATCAGAGGGCTAATTCTGGCAGTCGGGATCGAATACTTTTTCGAAAGTATTTTTTCAGTGTTGAGAAAACTCAAATAATTGCTTTACAGCACTGGAAAAATAATTCCGATTCGATTGGCTGTTCTTCCAAACACCATCAGTATCACCATACATAAATACTTTCATTGAACACTCATGACTTTATCGACTGAAGCATTTTAGTGTCGACCGTAGAAAGTTCGTTTCAAAAACTGTGTTCAGTTTTGGGGAGGATAGGAATCACAGTAAAAATAAAAGATTCGTATAAACTATTTTGTTTCATTCTTAGATTGCGAAGGTTGTAAGTGCCCTGCAACACTTCAATAAAAGTTATAAAAACACTAATTATTTTTCTGAAAAAGAATGTAATCAAAGTTGGAAACTATTTGACGTATTTAGTTCTTTTAACTTTTAAAGCTCAAAGATCTGTCTACTACAGGGTTATGCATTTAGTGGTGTCAAATTCTCCAGTCTGGCAGGACTGGCAGCTGTTAAATATCTGTCATCTGAAGTGTAATTTATTTAGTCGAAGGTTTGCCATTTACGAATATGAATCGTTTAACAACCGAAAAACGCGTAAAAATGTCAAAACGTGGCCACTTAACGCGCATTACTAGGTCATTATGGCAGGGCTGTAGATTCGTCAAAAAATTAGCATAGGTAATTTAAAAAAAAAAAAAAAAAAAAAAAAAAAAAAAATAGTTCTATCTCCGACTCCAATTCCATCTGTAGAATTTTTGTCTGTCCGTCTCTAACTTCGACTCAGTATCGACTGAAAGAATTAGAAATAAAATTGCCTTCGAATCGAAAAAGTATTCGAACACGACTGCCCGAATTAGCCCCTAGGATAGTGTATCGCCGGCTTAAATGAGATCATAGATTTTACTACTATAAACATTATGGCTTATTTTTTTAAAAAGAGGAGAGCATTTAAGATTTGTATCCAAATAACTTTCGAAAAACTTCCCATATCGGAAGCTAGAACGGGAATTTACTTTCTATATCCAATGGACCAATAGGATCTTCAAAATTCTCTCTTAAACTTAAAATGAATTAAGAAAATAATAAATGTTTAACTCACATCAACTTCGGACATTGCAAATAGTTTAGTTCTACCAATAATTTTCTTACATTCAAATTATTCTTGACAAATCATAAGAGTTGCGCAGACATCTATCAAAAACAGATTTTTAAAATGTTTTAAATTAGACCTGCCATAAAACTTTAAGCTGGGATCACACAATTGCCGCAATGCACCAATTTTCACACTTTTTAATACCCCAATCGTTTGACTGCACAATTAAATGGCTCATATACCAATCGAGGACAATATTGTGCTTACTTTTACCAATAAAATGCAACCCTGGTGCGGCAATCGTGTGACTACTTGATATGCGCGTCAATAAGAATAACAAAAATATATCCATATTTATTGGGTTCTTGTGCGGCAATTAATCAACAAAATTCACGCCAATATTTGCCTTTTCTAATAAATTTACTTTTGTGTGTTTCTTTTAGTAGGAATAAATATATACATATTTATTTATTTTTCATTATAATTATAGAATTTTTTTTTTAATTAGTGCAATAGCTGTGCAGGATGAATATTTTTATTTAAGATCTATATATATAAAATTGAAACGTTACTGACTGACTGACTGATTCATCATCGCACAGCCTAAACGCCTGAAGCTAAAAACTAAAAACTAAATTTGGACCAGGGGTTGGTCTCTCCCCAAATCGATCCACTAAGACGGGATTTTTGGAAATTCGAATGTTTAGGGGGTAAAAAGGGTAAAAACGGGTAAATTCGGTAACCTTATATCTCCAAAACTAAAAGAGATACAAAAAAATTTAATACATATCGTTGTTCTTTAGAGAAATAAGCGGACAGGTGTCTGCTACTTTTTGGAAATTCAGCCCTTTAACGGCGTAAACGGGTAAAACCTGTATTTTGGTACTTTTTTGTCACCCCATCTATCTTTTAAACCCATAAACATAGAAATAAGGGTTATGTCACATTTGAAACTTATTTAAAAAATCCAAATACGAATTTGGTACTTTTTCGAAATTCGGACGTTTAAGGGGTAAAACCCGTTACTATTGTTGGTACTTTTTTACAAAAAAAAATTTTTATTCATTGACATATACGTATTAAATTATGGGCTCCCATTACAATATTGAAATTTTTTTATGCTTCAATGGGGAGAAAAGAATTTGGTACTTTTTCGAAATTCGGACGTTTAAGGGGTAAAACCCGTTACTATTGTTGGTACTTTTTTACAAAAAATTTTTTTATTCATTGACATATACGTATTAAATTATGGGCTCCCATTACATAATTGAAATTTTTTTATGCTTCAATGGGGAGAAAAAAAGTACAAAAAAGGCGAAATACGGGAAATTTAATTTCTTACTTTAGCTTTTTGGTTCTACAACTGGCAGTTTTTTTTTAATTATCGTTAATATTGGATCTAGAAACATAAACTTTAACATGCAATGTCCTGAGTGGATAAGAATCTATGAGGTAACTTTTTGGTACTTTGTGTTCGTCGACTGGTACTTTTTGAATTTCCGTTAGTAATGGATCTAACACATAAAATTAAACATGTAAGGTCCTGACGGAATGTGCATTTGTTAGAGGGATCTTTTTGATACTTTTTCGTTCTTTAACTGGTACTTTTTTAATTTTCGTTAATATTGGACCTATGAACATAAGATTAAACATGAACGGTCCTGAGTGAATTCAACAAAAACTTTGGCGTAAAAATATGTCTACGAAAGAAAAGGAGACGCTAACGAAGTAGCGGGTTAAATGCTAGTATTTAATAAAATTTAAACAAAACGGAGTATTATTTCTTTTTAAGGCATATTTAGGTATGTAATGAAAATCACTCGATTTCAAAACGATAAAAATGTATCACTTTCGAGCGATTTTAAAGTCTATTTCTGAACTATATTAAAAAGTCTTATTTTTTGGTTTAAAACATAGTTTTAATAATATATGTATATAATAAAGGATTTAAAAGAATATATACATTGAAATTTATATAAAAATTTATTTAAATTATAAAAAAAAAAATATATAAATATTCTCTATTTCTTTATATATTTTAAAATAGAATTTTACTTTGTTTAATTTTTGGAATTTTATATATTTTACTTAAAAAATTTCAAATTAAATTAGTCAAACAAAATATGCTACAATTCTCTTTTTTTATAATAAACAAACCAACTGAACTTCCAAACAATTAAAAAAGCTACCACAACAGCTGTTTTCGCAGTTGACACAAGTAAGAACAATCGTTTGACTGTGCTGCGGCAATTTTTGTACCCATTTCGCTTTGTACCAACTTGGGGCAATTAAATTTGTATAAAACAGGGGCAATTTCATTATTGTGCGTCCATTAAGCACAATCAAAATTGTGTCTTATTGGTGCATTTGGGGCAATCGTGTGATCACACCTTTAAACATACATAAGTAGCAAATTTCCAACTTTAATGAAAACCAAACACTTCAATGCCTGATTGCAACTCGAAACTTCCTCCAATAAGAATGTCACCTCACTTGAGAATGCAAGTCACAGCCAGAATGTCTGTTCTGTGTAGGATCATAAATGTATTAGCAGCTGCTTATTAATCATATGTACTTATGTCATTGTATTCCTCTTTTATTACTTGTTTATTTATCTAATTTAAATTCCTAACAGATTTACGTCAAACTGGAGGAATATCAGACGGCAACAAACCCAAAGAGTTCATTTACCACTCAAAATCACTTTGCACTCTTCTAATGAGAACAACAAATTGTTTAAAGTTTATTTACAAATTCGGTATGACACCTCTTTAATTCTTTTTTTTTTTTTTTTTTTTTGAAATGTTTTAAATGTTTGTTGTTAAATACATATAACCGGGTTTTAAAGCTGATGAAAAGGGAATAACTTTTTTACAAACCACAAATTTGTCTATCATCTTGGCCTGTACGAGTGTCTTTATACATTGTGAGAGCATTTAGGTAAATGTTTAGTATTGCGTCCATACAGGGTTACCATTGCGAATTTTTAAAAAGTCGCACAAAAAGTCGTTTTAAAAACAACATGTTGCACAAAAAAGTAGTTTTTTTAAATTAAATTCTCACACTTTTTTTAACATTTTTATTAGGCAAAAAAGCTCAACTGACAAAACAAAAAAAAATTAACAATTCAAACGATAAAAATGACGATATGAGTTCAATATAGTTAATGTCTTTGTTAGAAGTAAAGTAATAATTTACCCCCTTATTCATAAAAAATAAAACTGTTTAATAAAAGGTTTATTACTCGAATTTCCATAAAAAATTCGTTTTATAAACCTTTTATTAACCTGTTTTATTTTTATAAATAAGGCTGTTAAAATATAAATGCCAATCATCCTAAATGGAAATTCAATGAACACGATGCAAAACAATGCAAATTCAATATGGTTCAGTAGTGCGGTTCACTAACTCTTAACGAACCGACAATCGTTATATTTGTCGACATATATATTCGCTTGCAGTAACGATAGTGGGATTCTGTATTATAGTTTTAACGATAGTATAGAGCTGAATTTTTGTATTCATTTAACTTAATATCGTCCTGCTGGAAATTTGTGTCAATTGCTCTTAAAGCACTTATCCCGTGACCAGTGAACAAAATTTTATAATTTAAAGGAACGAATTGTGATAGGTGAAAACAAGACATATCACTTAACTGGTGATAATGTGTTTAGAGTGTAGTTGGTCCAGAGGAAAGGTAATTGGCGCCAAAACTATTCATGTGACTGGATTTTGTGCGTGTAGTGGCTGATTCTCTCTATTTCTTTTACTTTATATGAAGGGGATCTGTCATATTGACATGGCTCATTTGGGACAATATCTGCGACTGGCATTATTTTAACCGAAATTGGATGGTTATTTCAGTGACCTGTTACAAAGTGTCAAAAAGGTGTCGATTAACTCCCTTGTAGGACATCGCCATATTAAAGTGACTTGTCACGTGACAAGTTTAGTGTTAGTTCCCTTTCCCGTAGGGTCATGTGACATTTGTGTCTACAAAATGTCAAAATACGCGAATGCCAAATACTCAGAAGCCATTTTAAACGCAATATACACTTTATCGATTTAATAACCACAACGTAAATTATTGTCCAGTAAATAACGAAACAAATAGTGCTTAAAGTAAACGCTGACTTCAACCGGCAGCGAATATTGTTAAAAATTACTGAATAGCTAATTCGATAATTTTTCGTTATATTTATTTTAACAATACGATTATCGTTATTAAAGTTAGGGAATCGCACTACAGTAGTTAAATTCGCCATGATACAAAATAATCACCTGAACAATCGAAAGAGGTTGCCAATTCTCGGGGAATGTTTTAAACAAAATTGATATTTTCAAGGGAAAATATGTGTAAATACTAGGATATTCATTTAATCGGGTTTTGCTTAAACCGGTTAATCGCTCGATTAATTAACCGAGGTTTTGGTTTAATCGGTTAATTTTGGAATTGATCGGTTAACCGATTAATAAAGTTTTTTTTATGAATTAAGTAATTTCAATAAATAAAAATGCATAAATTATTTATTATTAAGAGTTTGTTAGTAAAAAAAAATAATAACATAACAAACATAACAACTCTTGACCTAAAACGAGCAAACAAAATAAATAATTCATAAATATGTAACACATAATTTTTAATTAATACATAAATATTATGTAGTAAATAAAAAAAACAGTAAGATAATTTTATTAGGTATTTAAATGGTTTAAGGAGCCCTTAAAAAAATAGTCTTTTAGACAAGTGTTTAGGACTGAACCGATTATTTTCTATATTTTTGATAAAACTTGACTTGAATAAATTCTTTCACTTCTCGTTGATGTTGGAGAAATCGAAAGCATCCCATAATACAGAATATCAAATTACACAGCCTTTTTCCTGGATTTCTCTAAACGTATAAAATCTTCCATTATGCCATTAGAGTCCTGTTTTAATTTTTTTAATGTTTTACTCTTCTAATTGTTTCGGTTAATTTTGTTAAAAGATTAATATGAGATAATATGAAATGAAACATATAACTAAACACATACCATGTTCAAAAAATCGAAATCACATGAAATTTAAATCGATATAGATTTTCAATTGAATTTTTTTTAAAATGAACGTAGCGAATCCTGATTTCAAAAGTAGTTAAGGTATCCGAAGTTGGTCCTCAAAGTATGAACTTTGATCAGTTAATCGGGTAGTAATTAATCGGTTAACCGATTAACGGTTATCCGAATGAATACCTAAGTAAATACTATAAAAACTATAAAAAGAAAAAAGTATTTCACTTACAAAAAAAGGGGGGAAAAGTCGCACAAAGTTTAAAAAAGTTGCACAAAAAGTCTCGGAGCGTCAAAGAGGTTGCAAATTGCAACTAAAGTCGCACAACGGTAACGCTGCATCCATACACTGTTTACTTTTCTTGTTATTTGGGTTTTTTTTATTATTTATTTACTTTGTTTTCATATTCTTTTGGTGATGTTGCTTTTACCTTTTTGCTTGTAATTTGAACATTGTTAGTTTATGGAAGGTTTTGTGGGTACTCCCTCCCTCTCACACTGCTTTTTCTTTTAAGTCATCTCTCTCACTTAATATGTTTTTTTTATCTGTTTGTTTAGTTGTCAACTTAAAGATTTTTTTTTTCTTTTGCTACATGTGTGACATGTTGGTGGTGTTGACAGTCTTGCTGTCAGTTTGGCATTTGTAAGCGTGTGTTTGAATATTTAACTTCTTGTATCTTTACAGTACCTTTATTATGACTGTCATTCAGCCCGAATGGTCGTATGGTCTGTCTATCTGTCTGTCCACAAGTTAGTGTGGGTGAGTTTTGTTGTCATATTTTATTAAAATGGATTTATTTTTAGTGCCCACATAAAGGCAAGGTAAAGTTATAGAGGGAATGGAAATATTCTCTTTAAGTTTATGTGATTGTGATAAGGTGCATAAATATTTGATAAAGTCAGTGGTTTGTTTTAGTTTTGAATGCAGGTAAATATGTATGTCCAAATTAAGTACAAAAAAAAATTCCAGGAAACTAGTTAATAAATTTGTTATGAATTGTTAGAAAAATTCTTAGGAAATCTTTGATTATAAGAAAGACATTTTGGTAAAAACGTCAGCCAGCGGAGTTTAGGAAAATCCAAAACATTCTTTCTAACGTTTCTGGTTTACTCTTACAAACTGAAGTAGAAATTATTAAAATTGCTATATTCGGCTGGGCCGAAGCTTATATACCCTTTACAATAATAGTTGTGCTCATTTACTTTACTAGCAGAAAATTGCAACAAGAGAGTAAATTAAAAATTTATAAATTTTTTTTTCAAAATTGGAAAAAGTGAATTTCGAGTGCTCATTAAACATTATTTTTTGCGAAAAAAAACCGTCAATCAAACCAAGGAAAAGCTTGATAAATACTATGGGGACTCTGCATCATCGATTTCAATGGTAAAAAAGTGGTTTACTGGCTTTCGTTGTGGTCGCACAAGTACAAATTACGCTGAACGTTCTGGACGGCTAATTGAAGTCTATACACCCGAAAATGTCGAAAAAATTATACACAAATTGGAGAAACGTTGGACTAAGTGTATTGAGCTTAAAGGAGATTATGTTGAAAAATATATTTTTTTTTTTTTTGTAAAAAAAAACTGTGTTTCATTCAAAAAGTCACGGACTTATTGATCCACCCTCGTATAAAAGAATATAACCAGATAGAATCGGCCACTACCACTTTTGTCTCTCAATTTTTTACTCTCTTTTCACGCTCTCTACTTGCACATTTTTTGGGTTAATGAACACTTTCCAGTAACAATGGAACAAATTCGTAACAATTTAAAGTAAATGAACACACCTAGTATTAAAAATTTGACCAAAACCTTCGGAGGTACACTTATATGGTAGCTCATTTCGCACATTTTTAATATTTAATACTCCCTATATATAAGAAATATAGTCCTTATTGCTCATTTGGTATTTATTCCACTTAGTTTATTTCAGGTGAAAGTAAAAAACTAAAGTTCATACCTTATACTGAGAATTAGAGTCGGTCATATCGCAGCAGTTTGTGGACCGCTGCAGTTGAATTGAAATAAAAAACTAAACTGCAATATATTTGATTTAAATATATAACAACTAAGACCCCATCATATCTGGGGTCTTCGAAAATCTCAGTTCAACAGTTACACGCATAAACTAACTAATAACGGACAGGTGAACATTGTTTAAACAACTCCTCTACGTATAAGAATACCGAATATATATATGCTTTTCACCTGTAGTGAAGGGTATAAAAATTCTGGAGAATAAAACTGTTTAGCAATTTTATCTTAAATATCTTAAACATATGATTAATATATTTTAAAATTATATATCTACCTTATATATTTGGAAAACAATCCCTCTCTTCACTTCTGAAATTTTCTAGCAACACTTTTATTGCGATTTTGTTCTTCTGTTGGGGAACTTTTAATGTCTTATTAGGGTCTATTCTTCGCTAGCATCGAAGTTTTTATATAGAGACATACAAATTTGACTTCCATACATTTCATTACGCATACCGAACCCCTACCGCAAACATGCTTAAGCGACAGACACACAATTTTACAGGAGAAGGTTTTTTTTAATATATTGCATAAAAATTTTGTATGAAGGTTGGCGCTAAAGCTAAAATTGTTTTTGCGATAAAATCATAACGGTACCTAAGTGACCATAACATTTAAGGAGATGTTGCAAGTGCTGCCAATAAATTCATTTATTAAAAAAAAACCAAAATTAAAAATGATGTCGCTTAAGTTTTTTTTGCGGTAAAAGCTCGATACATAGTCGATTGAAGGATATCGCTAAAATGTGGGTTTTTGGAAAACTAGCAAGATCTAATAGGACGATACGCGAATTTAACCCTCCATCACATAAGACAAAATCCATTCTGGCGTTTGTAATTGTCAATGGCCATAGAATTTAACTCGGTGCAAAAGAAGTTTAAAATAATCGATCTGTAGAGCCGACGATGTTAATGTAATCATCCAGGCCTTTTCGATGATCTGCTGCTGTTGTCCGATCGTTAGCTTAATCGATCTTATTAAATCTGACTACACAAAAAACGGAGGTCGATTTTACAAAACATCGCTTTAGACTTTAAAACAAAGAAAAATGGAAGTTTCATTCCCCTCATGGTTCTTTAAGAAGTCTTCTTTAAGCAGGACATAATTTTTTAGTAAAAAGGGTTATATAAAATCAGCTTCGAAGTTATTAGAGATCTTATTCCGATATCATCTGCGTAACAATCAACATAAAGGTTTTCACAGACTTCATTCTTTTCGAGCACTTACCGCAAAAAAAAGCTTTAGCGACAAAAACTAGATTTTATAAGCGTAGGTTTTTTTTAACATATTTCATAAAAATGTTATATGAAGGTTGGCGCTTAAGCTAAAATGTTTTTGCTATAAAATCGTAACGGTACCTTATGAGCCCCATACACGGTTCAATTCAGTTGTCAACTGAGTCTTTCAACTGAGTTTATACTTGGCCACACACTTCTTCAACTGAATTGAAAGATTTTAATTCATCTGTCAAATTTAGATTTTTTTTACATAGATTTTGACAGCAGATCAAGAGACTTGAGCACACACAGTACAATCGAATTGAAAGACTTAGTAGTCAACTTGAAAAAATCAAAATCTTTTGATTTTTCTTCAACCAACTCGACAACCGTCAAACTAATTAACTGACAAGGCCATACACGCTTTGATTTGGACAACAACCGACTCAGTTGACAATTGAATTGAATCGTGTATGGTCTGCTTAATGTGATCATGACATTTTAGAAGATGTTGCAAGTGTTGCCAATAAGTTAATTTGTTAAAAAAAAAATGAAAATTTAAAATAATGTCGCTTAAGCTTTTTTGCGGTAAAGGCTCGTCTTATTAAAGGTGTTTTTTAAACTCCGATAGAATTTATAAAAAATAACACAAAAACTTTAATTCAAATTAAAATTCATGGCATTGATATTTGAAAATGATTTCGGGCGTATACCAGGAGTATACCGCGGCTGTTCTGGGACATCCAAAATTTGACATCCAAAAATTTTGGAGCACTTTTTTAGGTATTAATTTCACGTATAACACAATAAGGACAAAGTTGGCCTCGAATACGTCAATTGTTGCTGGTTTTTTTAGAATAAGACAGTAGAGATGCTACAAATCGCACCATCTTGTAGGCCAACTGACAGGTCCATTTCTGAAAACTAACTTATCGCAAAATTTTGATTCCAATAAATCAATAAAACTATAATCTCGCCCAGATCAATGCCATACTTATATTTAACCTTAGCCTTACCAATACCCACCCGTGTGACCATTTCGATTTTATTTTTTATTTGCTTCAGTTAAAAGGGAATTATTACTCACTAAACAAATTGTTTTCTTTAAAAAAAAAATTAAAAAAATTTGTATGACGATAACTTGTTTTCATCGCTTATAAACATGCAGTAACATCCGGGTGGGCATTGGTAAAGGATGTACGTAAAAATCTTTGGTAAGGCGAAGGTTAAACAAAAAATTATAGATCATAGTGCGGTAACGATCTATATTCACCGAGCTCCAGCTTAATTTTTGAAGAAAAATGTCCAATGATGCTACCAGCGTGTTAACCTCACCAAACGGTGCATTTTTCTGGATTTAATGGAATGGAATAAATAATTGTACTGCCGAACAAAATCGCTCGGTAATGTAAAATATCTCATAATCACATTTGCCCTATTTCCCTTAAAATAGAATAAATGCGATTTTTTATTTTCAATTGCCAAAAAATAATAAAAAATAATGAAAATTCGTATATATTTCCAAGGAATACAAAATTTAAACATTAAATACACAGAAAAAAGTTTTTTATCAATTAAAAAAATGGTTTAAAAAGTATTTAAATTTAATTAATGTGATAATTGAATCAATAATTTTTTTTGTTGAAAGAAAATTAAAAATTTAATTTTGATTTAATTAACATTTTAGTTGTTTTGAAACAAATTTTCAATTAAAATTTTAATTAAATAACAAAAAATCTTAATTGACTTTGTTCGTTTAAAATAAAATAATTTAAACATGTAGAATTGTTGTTGGGAATTGTCAGTATTTATTTAAATAAATTAACACATTGTTTGAAATGGCAAAGTTTTTTGATCACTTTTTAAATTAAAATTAAAAATATCATTTGTTGAAAATATTTTTTCAAAATATTAAAATTTTTAGTAATCAATATAATCATTTTGGTAATAGGTGCAAAATCAACAACTTGTTTGCTTGATATTATGAATTTGGAATAAATTTGGTGATTGGAGAAATTTAATAATTTTTTCTGTGTAGAAAATAATTTTTCCAAACATTTTCAAGTGTGCATTTAGTCATACATAATTAAGCATATTTTAAACATGAGTTTTTATTTCATTTTTTTAGAACTTTTTTTAATTCTTTGTCTCTTTTCGAAAAACATGAAATAATAAAATAATCGGCCAATTTTATTATTTCATTTACCACATTCGCACGCATTTAAATTGTTTATTTCCTGTTTAGTTTCAAATGATTTCGCTGTGTAATGAGTGAATGAATGTGGCGAATAACGATTCATAATACTTTACCACTGTCTGCTCGTCTGTCTGTCTGTTTATTTTGTCTCTGTTGCCGATCGTTAAAGATTTTAAACTAAAATTGCAAACAGAGAATAATGCACGACCCCTCTTCCGTAAAAACTAAAATAAATTGTAATATCTCATAGACCTGCCTCTTATATCCGCGATTATCTAGAGAATTTTTAAATGTGGTAGACAGACAGTAAGAAATTATATTTTGTATGTGGAATGATGCATCTGATTTTGCCTTGTAGAAGCTTTTTTTTTTGGTTCTGATGTTTAATTTACAGCAAATGTCTGCACATTTAGTTAAATTAAATGCTTTAATTTTTGATAAAGGTTTAAATGTTAAAATAAATACAGTAGGGGACAAAACAATTTTTAAAAGATATAGCAAACAACGTAAACAACCCAAATTCATCAAAAAGTTATCAAGAATTTTTTTGG
Source organism: Pollenia amentaria (assembly GCA_943735925.1). Classification (NCBI taxonomy): domain Eukaryota; kingdom Metazoa; phylum Arthropoda; class Insecta; order Diptera; family Polleniidae; genus Pollenia; species Pollenia amentaria. The sequence continues at coordinate 28,502,909 of OX031010.1, forward strand.
TTTTACGGGCAAATTTGATGGCAGTTTGTAAAGCTTTTACATGCTTTCATAAATGTTCATCTTTAAAGGGATCTGTATACGGTGAAGCATTTCTCGTCAAGCGCTATGTTAGTATTAGTAAAAATGTCGTTGTATGTCTGACACCGACGATGCTGGATCATAAATCAAAAAATATAGATATGACGGCGAATAGTACGTAAAGCACACGTACACGAGTGCATTCGTCTGAACGACAAGCATTTTGACCGTGTACAGACCCCTTAAGAAATTTCTGGAGCGAAGTATAGTGAGCATGTTCTTAATCGTCTAATATATTCCTTTATTTGAAACAGTTAAGGCCACAAACAGATCATATAGATTAATTTCTGGTGTATAATATTAATCTTTTATGCATCTTCCTCATTTATTTCCATAGACCTCAACAAAATATAAATTTTTTTTCTTTCTTGGAATCGAACCCGCAACCCCCTCGCTGATAGACTAGCTCACTACCAACTAACCTACCAGGGCACCCAAAGAGCGAGTATATAATTCTTCCGAATACTTAAATTGCTACACCCATTGTTTGTTGGCAGAAGTATGTCAACATGTACTCACGTAAATCTATGGCACCTTTGTTAATTTTTAAGTACAAAAGGATGTTTTCAGCAGATTTCAACTCCTTCTGTCTACTGCTTTTGGCTGATCGTTAGCAGAGCTTCTCAATTTGGATTTTGTCTTAAAAACATATCCCATTTTCATTGAAATACCGTTAATAGTCAATTGGATTATAGATCTTTCTAATTTCGGGATCGATAAACATTTTTGTTACCAGGAGTTTGCAGCACTCTGTTAAGTTTTTTTTTTCGAAATTCGGGAATTTACGCTTGCCAAAGATTTACTCTTAGTTTTTTTTTTTTTTTTTTTTCAGCTCCAAATTTATTTCTTTATTAAATTTGGAAATCGATGGTCTGGCAGATAAAAAACTTAAAACGGACATTATTAAAAAAAATTTCCTTGACTTTTGATTTGACTATTGACTATAGATTATAATTAGGCTATGAATTCGAATATAAACTCGACTATAAACAAAAATACGGATTCATAATAGATTAGACTATAGACTAACTACAAGCACGGCAATTGACACGCCAATACTTAATACTGGTCGATTATAATCAAATATAATTCATGTCTTATACAAAATTAAGTCCAACTCCTTTAAAATTAAACTTTGTGCAATTTGGGGTGTGAACCACCGCCGCCACATAATTTCCGAAGATTATTCACTAATGACTCGACCAGACCTTACGATTGAGAGTTATTGATATCCGTCATATCAGATTTGAATGTGGTCAACAACGATATTTAAGCTATCTATCAATTAAAGGTCCCGGTCAAGCTGCACTTATGTATGTCCTTCGAAAGTGCAAAGCCAAAAGCTAAGTGTGTGATCACTCCTTGATAGATGTTATCAAGAGTAGCATAGATATTCGCTAAGTGGAAACTGTGGGGTACTAACGGGTGAATGGATACTGGGTTGAGTCAAAAAAAAAAATAAATTGAGCCAGTCATCCTCTAAAATTAAATATATTAAAAGACGTTTCTAAAAAGGCAAAAATTTATTCGTTGCAGTCCCCAAAATACCGCACTTTTTATTATTTGTTTATGCCATTTGAAGTCCTATTAAAGCATTTTACATATCGTTGTTAATGTTTAATATATTAATTTATTTTTCCCCTTGCAGATTTTTGAATTTGATTTACTTGATTACTATTGGATTTACTTCTGTTATAAAGCGTGATCCATTTCGAGGTTCCCTACTTTTTTAAAGAAAAAAACACAGAAAATTAAAATTTAATGGGAAATGTTTATTATCATTTGAAAGAACATTCTTTGGCATTTATTTTTTGAAGATTATGTCTATCAAATGTTGGCCGTTGCTACGTCGCAGATGGTCCATCCGTTGAGTCCAATTTTCGATGACTCGTTCGAGCATTTTCACTAGTAACTGGCGAATGGCACGCGTGATGTTTTCCTCCAAGGCCTGATTAGCTACGCCAAGAGACCCAGCAGACTGTCGGGAAGATAACTTCTTGATAAAAAACATTTCCTTTCTCTTTTTCTCCTTAGCTCCCTGTTGCAAGTTAAAATTGCAGCTGTTAGTCGTAAAATAGTTTTTAATTTTACAAAAATCACAGCGGATACTTCTCTTTAAACATACGAGTATATTTTTTTTTATTAAATGCAATAAAAAATAAGCACAAAAACTTGGGAAAGCTTTGAAATTCAACATTAAACTATTGCGCCCATATGGTTTAACAAATGTGGTTTTATTATATTATGTATTTCTAACCTAAATATGTCATATTTTTAATGTTAAAAAAGAATTTTATTGAAAACATCTTTTAAATTTAAAAAATTACAATTCAACCATAATATTTAGATTTAGAACGGCACATAAAATGTTGTTCCATTTTAATTTTAAGCAAAAAAAATATGTTAAAAAGATAAAATTTTATAAAAAAAAACAAAAAAATGTATACGTATGAAAAAAAATATTTAACACATTTAAAAACACATTTTAAATTGAAATATCTTTTCCTTAACAATTAAAAACTAGATAAATACTGCTGTAACCATTTGTTCCACATTTCAGACGAATTCATTTTTTATTGTTCGTAATCGAGATTGTGTAATAAATATTTTTACACTATTCGTCCAACAGTTTGGTCTCGTTATTGCTTCAAAATAATTTTGAACCAACAACATTAACGAGCACGCATGTCACGCACTTGCGACCGATTTCGAAGTGTGGCATGGCTCAACATCATATGTGTGTATGTGTATGTGTGTGTATGTGTGTGTGTGTGTGTGTGTGTGTATAAATATTCAAAGGCATGCATGAGATCTGTTAGCTAGACAGGAAGCACAAGGGGAGGTGAAGTTAAGGGGGACTTTGTTTCATTCTAATATTTCCGCCGCTTTTAATTCTGCTTTAGTAATTTATTATTCTTCATTTTATGCCATCAGAACAGTAGAGACAAAAAATGTCACTCTAGATTATATTAAATAAATGTTAGTTTCACTGTTTTTTTTTAAAAAAAAGCTTTAGAACTGTCATTGTTTGAAATGCATTTAAAATAGCAACATAATTAATACCCAATATAAATCTCAAATTCATAGAAAATAAATTTATATTTAGAATTATATACCACCAAATCCACTACAGGGTGGCGCAAAAGTAACGTTATATGTAATTTAATAAGTGAAAACATTATTTTTTTACGTTTTTCTTCTTTTTTTTCAGAATAAACTTTAAAAACTTGGGAAATTTATGAAGTAACAGAGAAAAAATTTTCGCCAATTATTTTTTTTTTTCAATTAAGCCATTAATTGATAATAAAATAAGTTTTAATTAAAAATTTAATCAAGTGAATTAAACGTTTACTTGACTGCAAAAAATGTTGTTTATGTCAAGAAATATTTAATTGGTACTATTAATTAGTTTACTGGTGCAAATTTTTTTAATTGAAATCAATTTTTATTTTTACCTGTAAAAGAATTAGCACAGAACAAAGAACCAAATTTGTTGTTCAATTTTATTTTGAAATTCAGCATTCGATAATTCAAACACATAGATCATAACGAAAAATGGGCGATAAGGCCCATTTTCACCTCAATGGTCACAAGAATAAACAAAATTGCAGAATATGGGGCATCCAAAATCCAAGAATAATAAATTAATTCATTTATTAATGATGTGCTAATAATCCCAATTTTTGAATGAAAACACTGAAATTTATTGTTGTGGGAGTTTCTATGCGCATTTCGCTGGTTGCTTAGGCCAGCTCGTCAGGAAACTTTTTCCAAATACTTTAGAAAATCTAAAAATATTATAGAAGTAAGACCATAAAGTGAATAAGAATTTTAAAACACTCAGGTCTTAAATGTAACAATATCAAAGCTTCAACAAAGACACAACAATAAACCGTCAATCTTTTCTTTCTTACATTCCCCTACAATTGGCTGGGTTTTTACCAACACGAATTGTAGTTGTAAGAGGATAGAAAGAAAAAACAAAATTTAAAAAAAACAAGTTGCTTAAATAAAGCAGCTTTCCATTTCAGTTTTTTATTTACTAGCTTTCCCACAACAATAAATTTCAGTATTTTCATTCAAAAATTGGGATTATTAGCACATCATTAATAAATGAATTAATTAATAAAATATTTCATTCCCGAAAATAATTTTTTTCCAAGAATAATTGTTGAACATCAAATGCACCCATTTAGATGCACAGTAATGGTGTGGAATAACTTCAGAAAAGATCATTGGACCATATATTTTCGAACACGACGAAAAAGTTGCGGTTAATGTGAATGGCATTCAATACCGGGCAACGATTGAACATTTGCTAAGGTCCGAGGGAGAGAAAAATCCAGAATTGTGGTTCCAATAAGGTGAAGCCACAGCTCACACAATTTATCCAACTATGGCTGTTTTTTTTGTGATCGTGTAGTATCAAGATTTTCTAATTTCAACTGGCCATTGCCTTCGATCGATTTAACGTCTCCCAACTTGTTTTGTTTGCGGCTACCTAAAGGGTATGCAAATAAGTCAAGAACCATCCAACTGTGTAAGGCGTATATCCGAGAATAAGTGAGGTCGCTGGAACCTGAAGTTCTAAGAAAAGATATTGGGAATTATTTCTTTTTCATAAGCAACTTTATTATAGATATTGGGAATTATTCCCAATATCTATTTGTTAAAATAGATGAGTTAAATACATTCAATTTAACTCATAGAACAAATTCGAAAAATAAAAAATGTTCAACTTTATTTATATTCAAAAAATTTTTTTTTTTTTTTTATTTTTTCGAATTTATTCTGTGAGTTAAATTTCAGTTATGTATTTTATAAAGCTTTTTGTAATAGCTCTATTCCTTAAATTTTTAGGTAAAATCTAACAAGAAAATACAATATAATAGTCTGGTAGTGTATAAAGTCATTTCTAAAAATTTAAGGAATAGAGCTATTACAAAAAGCTTTATAAAATACATAACTGAAATTTAACTCACAGAATAAATACGAAAAAAAAAAAAAAAAATGTTCTAAAAAAAGTTCTGGAAAATGCTCTGGAAAGAGCACGCCATGTCGAAGCAAGCAATGAGCACCATTTGAAATATATTTAGGGGTGTTCTGGAAATCGAAAACGCAAAACGCAAGAAATTATAAGTCGTTTTTGAATAAGACTTTTGTAGTAAATTAAGTAAAGTAAGAATATTATACAAATATTTCTCTATTAAATAGAATTCTATAAGAAAATTATAAAAAGTTGGATTAAGAATGTATTAAAATGAACTTCAAAATTCTTGCATTTTCGATTTCCAGAACACCCCTGATTTTCTGGAAAACACAAAATCAACATAATTCCAAACTATAATCGAAATTTTAATAAATGTCAACGTTAAAAAAAATCAAAAAGAAAAAAGTTATTCATTAAATAAATCATAACGTTACTTATGCGCCACCCTGTAGATTCCTTCACATCTTTCATTCGTTTGCAACACATGTATTTCATTTTCTTAATCTTTCAAATGTTGATGGAGCATGAAAAATATTATTTTTTTTTATATCTGCAATATTAAAGCGAGAAAATGAGAAAGAGATAGAGATAGAGATTTGAATGTCTAAACCCTTTTACAGACAAACATACATAAATCTTAAGACATATGTGCTTATGTAATGGATGAAATTGATATATGACTGAAATATTTATTATCAAAAATGTTTTGAAAGTAGATATAGTATTTAAAAATATGTAGCATTAATAGTTTCTAAACGAAACCAGGCGATATTTTAAAAAAATTAAATCCTTGGGTGACAAGAATAGTCACATATGTTAAAGGGCCCGTTCCAGGGCAGCTCTTGCGATGTCTAGAATTTCGATGGAGAATATGACCTAACCAATTCCATTTGCGTTTTGCCATTTCCGTAGCAACAGGGGAAATGTTTGAAATTAATATTAGCCAGTTATTTGTTTGCCAGTTTGGCCAGAATATTTTATGTATTTGACGAAGGCAGCGATTGATGAAAGTTTGAAGATTGGCCGTTTGACTATAAACTGGATTATGCAGTGAAATTTAAAGTTGACTACAACTTTGCTAAAAGAATTTTATATATACTCAACTACATACTTTGAATGAATCGAGTAATAGTCGCGACTATTATTCTACTACAAACTTGACGATAAAATTTATTATACATAGAATGGGTTATCGACTCAGCTATAAGCTCGAGAACCGTCTCGACTCGAAATGCATAGTCTTAATAATATATTTAAGGCTCGACTTCATTGCTGACTTACAGACATTACTGAGATACAGACTCAACTTCAGTCTTGGCAATTAATGAGCCTATAGCCTCGACGCGACAATATTCCCGAAAATAGACTTGACTCTAGATTTACAATAGATTCGACCATAGACTGGATAAAATACTCGGTTTAAAACGCCACTATAGACTCGACTATAAACGCTGCTAAGAACTCGACTATAAAGTTTTAAGCCCTATTCATGTAAAACGCTACGCAACGCCAAAGAATTACATTGAAAGTACAAACAATGTCATAAATATTTGGTAATTTTGTTGTTGCTTTCTACAGAAATCCGTGATCCATTTCGAGGTTCCCTATTTTTTTAAAGAAAAAAACACAGAAAATTCTAATTTAATGGGAAATGTTTATTATCATTTGAAAGAACATTCTTTGGCATTTATTTTTTGAAGATTATATGTCTATCAAATGTTGGCCGTTGCTACGTCGCAGATGGTCCATCCGTTGAGTCCAATTTTCGATGACTCGTTCGAGCATTTCGACTGGTAACTGGCAAATGACACACGTGATGTTTTCCTCCAAGGCTTGAATCGAAGCGGGTTTGTCCTCATAAACTTTAGACTTTACATATCCACACACGAAAAAGTCTAACGGTTTGATATCACACGATCGTGGTGGCTAATCGACCGGCCCAAAACGTGAAATTATGTGCTCACCGCAGTACTCTCTCAATAAATCCATTGATTGATGCGATGTGTGGGAAGTGGCGCCGTCTTGCTGAAACCAAATGTCGCCGAGATCACGAGCTTCAATTTCAGGCATCAAATAATCGGTTATCATAGGACGATAACGGTTGCCATTGACGGTTACGTTCGCACCGGCATTATTTTTAAAGAAATATGGAACGATGATTCCACCGGCCCACAAACCACACCAAACCGTTGTTTTTTCTGGATGAAGTGGCAGTTCTTGAATCTCTTCAGGTTGCTCTTCGTCCCAAATGCGGCAATTTTGTTTGTTTACATACCCATTGAGCCAGAAATGGGCCTCATCGCTGAACAAAATTACGTCGGATCTTCTTGGAACTTTTCAAGAGCCCATAGAGCGAAGTGATGTCGCTTGGGAAGGTCGAGCGGCTTCAGTTGTTGCACAAGCTGTATTTTGTACGCTTTCAATTTAAGATCTCGACGTAAAACGCGCCAAGTCGTTCTATTCGTCAGTCCGAGTTGCTGCGAATGGCGCCGAATCGACTCTCCACGGTCTTCGTGTACACTCTCAGCTACGGCCGCTTTATTTTCTTCACAGCGTGCTGGACGTGGTCTATGCGGTCGAATATTATCCAATCATAAATGCTGGGTCTCAAAATGGGGGATGGTGTTGCGAATAGTACGCTCAGTAGGCCGATTAAAGTCTGTGCATATAAGCGTTAAATACTATAGATTTTGTAATTACAAACTACAGTTTAGAAAATATACACAAAGAAAACGTGCTTTTATTCTGAGTGTTTTTTTTTTAGTCATTTTTGCGAAAATTATCGGTTTTAGAAAATTTTAAATTTTACTTTTTGTTTTTCAACGTAAAAATTTTGCTTTCTGTTTTTGTTTGTTTGGTTTTTTTTTTTTTTTGTATTATTATCATTTATTGAGAGGGGTCATCATTCAATTAAATTTTATTAAACGAATAAATGTTACGAACCGCAAAATGTGTATTTAAACATACGTGGTGGTGTGTATCTTTGAAGTAAATTATTATGATTTATAGTCGGTTCTATGTATTCTATATGATTTGACGAAAAGCCGACATTACAAATTAAATTGGCAATGACCATATTTTATATTGCGCTATATCTACATTTTTAGAATACATATTACGGTAAGGTCGAAATTGACAAATAGAGAAGGTTTATAATTTTTGCTATCACACGTTTGTTTTTGGTTTCTTCTGACATAACCTAAAACCGCAAATTATATGCTAAGGGTGTGTTTGAAATGGTAGCAAAGTACTCATGGAGGTAAAATAAATTGATGAGGTGAATAAAATGTCACTAACATAAGCGTAGAAATTTTTGACAAGTTTAATTCACCATAGAACTTTGCTACCGTTTCAAACAAATCCTAATTTATTAAAAGATTTTGTTTGTTGTGCTTAATTCCCTTTTTAAATAATTGATAAAAAATACTGAAATTTATTGTTGGAGGATAAGCTGTTCCCTTGCGCATTTCACTGGTTGCTTAGGCCAGATCATCAGGAAACGTTCTCCTAAATAATTTTAGAAAAGCGAATTTCACTGGTTGCTTAGGCCAGATCATCAGGAAACCTTCTCCTAAATAATTTTAGAAAAGCAAGCTATCAGCAAACAAAACTACAGACGGAATGAGAATTACCTACAAACACTCAAAAAGTCTTCTTTGCAACAAAATCTTTTAATAAATAATAGTATTCCCAAAAACAACTTTGATAACAAATCCTAATTTTTAATTATATTTGTTTTAAATTGTATTTCAGATTATTGAAAATGTTTTTTTTAAGAATATATGTAAATAAATAGATTATAGACTATTTGCCGCCACAAACCGATGACTTGCAAAACAGCTGATGTCGGATGGTTTGACTATTCAAAATAGAACTCGCTCTAATTGAACATTTTTACATAGCAAATTGCTGACATATTCAGAAGCAATTTTTTTTTCTTTTGCGCGGCATGTACAGGCCTACCATATTTGCCAATTTATCGGCATTTTGCCGATTTTTTGCCTTAAAATTAGCAATGTGCCAATTTGCCGATTTTTGCTCCAAAAAT